>CM037160.1:4246171-5446171 GCA_020921065.1 Vaccinium darrowii
ATACAACTTGATCAATAAGCTGTCTTCTAAATTCATTCTCAGGGTTAAGAACCTTCTCCCACAGATCACCATCCATCCTTTCAACTACATACCTGAAACAGAACAATGGGTTAGATAAACCCCCCCTCAACCATCACCAACATACAGGTACTAAGCTAAAAAAATAATAATTACCAACCTGGCCTGCAGTTTAAATAGGGAGTTCTTATTTGTTACATTGATAAGCTCATCATCACATTGTCCTCTGCGGTAAGCGACAACAGCGAGGGTGGGATCACGCTTCTCACAATATTTGCCCACAACACGTGAATCATAGTACGGGTTCGTGGTGAGAAAGTGTTCTGGATTATTGTTGCTGTCTATTATGATTTTTCCCAGAGCATTGTGAACATGTACGTCTTGGCTTCCTTCGCTCACAAGATGCTCTAAGAACTGGGTAAGTAATCGAAGCCGATTCCTGAGAACACGAGCTAAGTGTGAGGATTCAACGCAGTTAAGGACACAGAGAAAGGGAGCCAGACAGTGGGACCTTACCTTTTCTCACACTCATCCACAAGTGGTTCAACTGGAAGCAGAGAACGGACAGAGAGAATAAGGCCTTTAATAAAATCTTCAGGGCACTCATCATCCAGCAGCTGCCCTACAACTAATGGAGCATTTCCTGGGTTTACCTATCCAGAGAAATCCAACAAGAGTTCAGCAATGCAGACTTTGCAAGACTATGAATTTTCAAGTGACAAATGCTATATAAGATCCTTGACAGAACTCTTACCTTCTGAACGTAACCTTCAATGTAGCGGAGCATGTTGTTTGAATATAGGTAGTGGGTCAGATCTGGAACAAACCCAAAACGGTCGCATACATTGATAAGTGGTCGTGCATCGGGCAGCTTTGCTTCCATCAAAAAGTTCTTTGTCTTTTCAGCATCATAGAAGTTTGATTCTCTTGTCACACGTTCAACCTCCTTGATTTGTCCAGTCTTGGCAGCAGCCTCAATGTACTTAAAGTGAATGTCAGGATCCTCACTGTAACAGAAAACAGACAGATGAGAACAAGAATCACGATTTGGAACCGTGTATTAACAAAAGACAACTGAACCATTTTCTAAACAGATTACCTGGAGCTCAAATATGACCCAAGGAAGAAGTACAGTCCTTCATATGACTTGAACTGCTCAAAGAGTTTGATGCATGCATCAACTCCCAACTGCTCTGAGTATTCTTTGGCAACCTGCAAAATCACAGGTTAGTCAACACATAATTTTTTATTTTTTATTTTTACAGTGCTCAAATACGACCGACGCAGCTAATAGGTACCTGCACAATTATCTGAAGGTTGCCTCTTAGATTAACCAACAAAAGGTCCTTCATGCACTCCAGCGCCCACTCCTTAGAAAGGGTCCCAAAGAACTCTACAAGAGACTGCAAAGCACTAAATGTTACATCAAAGTCTTGTAGATCTGCCCAATACAAAATAACATTGATACTTGCGGTATACAAACCTGTGGCTCAATTGCATGAGTATTCACAATGACACGTTTTATATCCGGCAATTCAGAGTAGTGCTGCAGAGGAGGTGAACTGTTATAATCCAGTGGAAAAGTGCGTCTATATTGCAAAATAGAAACTTTTGAATTCAACTTACCTGAAGCGCCCGGACATAAAGACCAGCTTTTTCACAGAGTTGAGCAATTCGAGGACGGTCATAGTGACTAAACATACCATTTGCTAAAATAGCATCCGCCACATTAGGAAAGGTGACAAGATTAATTTCCAGAACCTGCACAAATAGAGAATGATAAATCGAAAATCGGAGCAACAAAGAAAGTAAAACTTCCAAGTTCATTGACGAAAAGTAACCTTTGTTTGCAGGAAACCATGCTCTGGCAAATTGGGCTTCAGAACATCCAACAAAAATGCTGTTGCCTCGCGGATCAAGTTCCTCTGATGAAAGCAATTACAAAATAATAATCCGATGAGGGACAAATTGTCTTGCAGAAAAATTCTAGATAAAATCTCACACGTTAAGGAAGGATTCAAAGTCAAGGAACACAAACAGGAAAGGAAAAAAATCTCATCTTCCAAAAGATACATTCAGATTGAAAACAAGTGAGGAAAATAAACTAACCGGGCATTAAATAGTTATGCATGAAAATGAAAGAAGATTTTTGGCAAAACAAACCTGAAGAAAGAGATCAGTTATTGTGTTGTAATCAACTGGACAACCTCCCTCCATTTGAGACATCATTAAGGCAAAATTAACAGCTCCCTGCGATCAAAATATCAATTAGCCTTCTCTTTTTCGAGAAAAAAGCATGATCCCTGTAGACATGTTGCAATTGAAATTTTTGTAAAACTAAACAGCTCACTACAATACACATCAATAAGCAAGTGAAAATGCATGAAATGTGATAGCTCTTATAAGTTATCACACATTCATACACCAAATATCTGAAGAATCCTATGCATTGAAACTCACTAAAAATACATTCAACTGATGACATGATACAATGACAAATGGCATTTATTTTCTGAGAATTCTCCACATACCTGAGGATCTGATCGGAGGATTGTTTGCAGAAGAAACAGATAATCAGGAGTATATCCAACCTACACCAACACACGAAAAAAGGTAAAGTTAAAAATGTTCAATAATTCACAAGAATTTATTATAAAAGTGTCTTGTTAATAACCAAGACGGAGAAGAACCACCAAAGAACAAAAAGATCAGCCACATCCGGGCTTAAAGTTACTGGCCTCCATTCAAGAGATATCATATAAACAGATATCCAAAATGTAAGATAAATATACCATCATTCACCTGCTTGGAGTAAATCAGAATTTTATCAAACTCCCTACGCTCTGCAAAAGCAGCAACAACTTTTGGAGTAGCCCTGGCTTTGATGTATATTTTCAGTGCAAGGTCATTGTCCACAGTCTACAGGAAATTACGAGTATAAATGTCAGTTATGGACATAGAGGCAGCAATGACAACAGTCGTCATGCACCAAACAAAATAATACAGAAAGGTTACTGTAAGAGTTTATGGGTATATATAGAACCTTGACAAGGTCTCCAAGTTCTTCACTACATTCCAACTTATCTTCAGCCAACCAGTTCTCCAAAAGATTCTTCTTGTTCTGATTCACGACAAGCCGTGATAATTCCAATGACTCAAACGCATTAAGCTTCCCTTTAGTCAAAAGTGTTCCAAAGTACTGCAACAAAGGTGGTGTTTGCCCCGCTTGTACAGGAACACTCTGCAAATTAGGCACGGGAAGGTAATTAGACATGATGCATCTGTAAAAAAAAAAAAACATCAGCAATCAAAGACAGAGCCAATTCCACTAATTCAATCCATATTTTTGGCCTCAAGAGTTCATTTCAGCTATTTCAACATCTAGATTTTTTGCTTAATTTTGTACTTCAATAAAATTCACTGCATGGTTTTAAACCAAAAGTAATCCCTGCAGCCACTAAAAAAAAAAACAAAAAAAACAAGAAGTAATCCTAAACTGCCCTCCCATCCGTAGAAATAGAAAAGAATTGAGTTCACTAAAATGGAGGAGAAACCAAAAACAATTCAGCGTCATCAAATTTGTCCTCGAAGATCCTTTCATACCCTCCAACCAAATGACCAACAAGATTCAGAAGAAAACAAAATTCCACCAAGCTTTGGCTTTCCTGTGACAACCAAAACCCCTAAGTTGATCAATAGCATTTTGGTCTCTCAAGTAAGGTACTCTAACCCAAAATACGTTGGGACAGGTACATTAAATCACAAAGCCAAAATGGCTCGCGGCCAAAGAAAGGTTTCTCCCTTATTCCCAAAGCAAACTCCTCAACCAAGAAAGAAGCTGTTAAACTGTGACTAATTGTATGAACTCAGAGACAGAAACTGATGCAGGAGAAATGCCAGCACTTAGAAACACAAAATACATGCCTGAAATTTGGCAACTGTATCAGGAGTGCGGAGGATCCCTTGTGGAGATTCTGCAGCAAGCTCAGCAGCTTCCTTATACTTGGTTTGAGCAAATAATTCTTGGAAGCGCTGGACAACCTAATATATTCCAAAAATGGCAGGTGGATAAGTCCCAACTCATGAGTATGCAAGAAGGGTAAATAACAGCTAAAAACAAATCACTTTCCAAGTCAAAAGACAACAGAGCCACGATTCATTTTTGACCTATAACATCGAGAAAAAGGAGATTCTTTAGCAATAAGAATGACTAATCAATGTACCAAATTCTCAGCACCAGGTAGGTTCCCTCTCTTTGCAAGATTGACCGCAAGCTCCAGGTTGTTCAACTGCATCAATAACAGACAACTTCAACAACCAATATTCGAACTACTACTACACCAGAAAGATTTGAAGATACAAATGAACATACTTGGCCACTGACGAAAGGCACAATTGTTGCTTCGTTCACTGTGGCAAGCAAAACTTGGCCACGCCTATTAATGGCATAGAAGCCTCCAGCTGATGAAGCTTCAGCAGTCAAGAAAATTGGATCTGGACTAATCCTATTTCTGTATACAGCAGTAGCTGTTTCCAGGTCATAGACGAAAAGAAGCCCTAGCTTGGTGATGACATAAATCAAACTATACTTGTGGGAAATCTGCCAAAAAACAGAAAAGTATTGTAGGAGATTACAAAGAACGAAACCGAAGTACAAAACTTGGAAGAAGATGTGTACCTGCATCGCAACGGGAAAGTCATCAGCAAAATCTGGAGGAAAGAAAAGATCTGCCTGCTTCTTCGTAAAAGATGGCCTCCCTACAAACAAATGCAAAATGCATAGATTAGAGAGGAGAAATGTTCAAAACTCCATCCATGAGAACCAAGAAAGCATAATGATTCCAACAAGAAAACAATCATCTACTAGGAATTTTTTAGCTTAACAAGGCAAGACGCTCATTTTTCCATGTCAGTGCTTCATTCTAGATCTGGTTAAAATAAGATCTAGAGATGGAAATGTTCCTAAATTTTCTTGATGCCAGTTCTCATTTAACTTTTGTTCAGACATAATGGGTGGAGAATAATCATTTTAGGTGCTGCACCATTATTTCTTTTTAAAATTCGTGTCAAAAAATTCATCTTTCCACACAGAAATTGGAATATGACTGCACCCCGAGAGTATAAAACAAGTAACTCAATTATGCACATACTGACACCCCAATAGAATAGAACTCAAGCTAGAAAAGAAGAAGAAGGAGCATTGCAAGAAAACCACCAACTTCCAGACCAAAAATGAATTACAAGAGAAAAAGGAAAGGCAAAATGAGGGACCTGGCTGGGCACCAAGCTCAATAACATGCAACTTTGATGTAATCTGTCCAGCATTTACAGATTTTGTTGCAAAAGAAATAAGAACGGAAGGATTATCATTTCCTGGAACCTGTGTGGGAAGAAACAATAGAGAATATAACACTCATCAAATAAAAGAGCACCAATTGTACATGCAAGATAAGTTAAACAAACTAAACACACTTTGAACGAGGCAAATGAGGCTGCATGTGCTTCAAGAGCTTGACTGCGCTGCTGATCCACGGAAAAGAGTTGCATATTTCCTTTGACAAGTTGTGGTCTCTACAGAAGTAAAGAAAGGTGGCAAAGCATTGCATGTATAAGTTGAAAATAGAAATTAATAAGTAAGTGCTACAGAGGAAAATAAGAAACAAGTAAACCAATTACTACTTACTCATATTTTTAACTACCAAGAACTGCAAAGCAATGAATATACAACATGATGTTGATCACAATTGATGGGAAAGAACCCGTAGCATTACATCATAAGATCAACAAAACCAAAAGGAGGATGATGCTCACAACTGCAGAAGGAAGCACGCAAAAGACGCTAATAGAACGAAATTCAATTATGCCACATAAATATCACATTCTAATTTAACACAGGATTGAGAAAAGATGAAACTTTTTGCCATGATGAAATTTCAGAAGCACGAGAAGATGTAAGCAAGAAAACAAAAGAACAATAAAGATGGTATTCAAAGGCCATCCCCTGAAAAAAGTTAAATAAATATCCTCGGGTATTGGCTAGCGTTCTCCCCATAGATTGTTGTTCTTCCAGGCATGCCAATCTTCCTTGCGGAACAAGTAATGTTCATACATCAAGGTGTAGCTTGCTTGATTGTATACAGAAATTGAACAGTAAGGCTAAGCGCTGCTTGTCTTATCGCTTTGCTTACCCTCTTCAGATAATAAAACATACAATGCAAACAACTGCAAACATTTTGTAGAATGAAACATCGGCACTGCCTCATACTCACCAATTGATGTACAAAAAATCAGGCCACAGCTTAAATGGTTTGCCACAACTATTGTCATTCCCATAAGCATACCTACCACTTCAAGTATTCTAGGCACATCAGTAAGGATGTGTCCCTCCCTTGTCACACATCACCATGAAGACCTCCACGTCTCAGATATATTTTATGTTTCATAGAGTGAACCCTCAAAGAAACACCAAATCACCAACACTTGGTTTGTGCTTCAGTCTAACGTGGAAAGAGAAGCACCAAAGCACCTTCCTAGTATATTGTCGGAGCTAAGCATCCAAGTTCAGAAGACTCTGGGTTCTGGAGATTTGATGACTAGAGAAGAAGGGTTCACATGAGTTGGTCAGGATGGCTATGTCCAGGCTGAAGTAGATAGAAAGAGCCAACTAGACGGTTTGCCTAATAATGTTCTACAAACTTCCTTTCTTTCCCAGGAGAAGTTTCTCAACAATAGGGCTAAGGGGGTCCAACAGTCCAACAGCTTTGCCTAAAAGCCGCCTAAATTCCAGAACACGCAGTCACATGCATGCGCTCACTTTATGACAAAAGGCTATACTACTACATCACTATTGGAACCTTCTAATACTCTCGGTCATTTTCTACTAGAGACTCTGACGTGTCTTTCCTATCCTGCCCCCACTGTGCTGCTTTATCTCTGACCCAGTCTCATATAGTTTCCAAAGCCACTGATGTGTTCGTCATCTCTCAACAGACCGACGACATTCCACGCCATTGACAATGGAAAAACAAGATAAGCATAAATACAAACTACGTCAAAAACAAGAGGAAGCTACCACAGTAACATAGTCTTCTAAGAGGAGGGGAAGAGGAACAGGTACATCAAACAAAGAGAGGGAGAGGGAATAAACAGCAGTTTGTCTAATCTAATCACATCACATTGTGAATGAAAATATAAATATATCACACCAAATTCTAGAATATGGGCAAATAATCAAACTCCTCCAGCAGAAGCATGAACATTGCAAGCTAAAAAGGTACCTCGGCTGAACCAGGAGCGATTCCAATCAACACCAACCATTTTTCGGTGGGATCACATCGGTAGTTAATTATCTGATTACTGGCTAGATTAGCCGTTCTGTCAAACATCTTCACAGGTTCGGATTCACCTACAGAAAAAAGAATAAAAAGTTCATAATAACATGGTGTACGGTAAAAACAGACAACAAAAATAGGAGGCTATAGTACCATATTGCTCTTTCAGTTAAGACTTAAGACAAAAGTGTGTTACCTTCAATGGACCAATGATATACAGAGGTTTGTGTGACAAGACCCAACATCTTTGGAGTAATCCATTTCCAAAAAACAACCTACATATAAGAGCAAGGATTAAGCTAGAGAATATATTCAAATCCTGAAGTGCATTGAGACATTTTGAGGACGAAATAAAGCTATCACCTGCTCAGGCATCTGGTGTGATTTCATTTTTGCTTTCAACTCAATGTTAAATATCTGCAAGTGATCCTGAGTAGTTCCCGGAAGTTGAGCTTCAAAAGAATGCAACCATGTCATGAGCTAAAATATCGAGAAGTTAACTTCTAAGCTTAAGGAAGACAAAAGCTTCAAAAAATTATTCCAGAAAAAACTTAATTCATCCTCCAAACTATAGCAACTTTGAGACACTACAGTCCCAATAGTTCATGGTGTACATTAACTATCTGCTATGTGATTGTCTTAGTACATCTCCCACGTATCACATTCGGAACCTATGTCCAATTAACTGGGGCACCAATGGTTCCCGTGCACCGTTAACTTCATAAATCTAGGCAATAACTTAAATGGGGTTAGACTACATTGATGCTTACCTTAACAGAGCCACACACACACGCACACACGTCCAAAAAAACACACGCTCAAAAACAATTGACATTGAATATTCAATATGTGGGAACTGGCTGGAAAACATAACGTTTTTAGAAAGAAAAAAAATATGGAAAAATCAGCCTTCATGCAGCACTTCCGATAATTACATACTCATGCTGATGACCGAAAACTTTTGAAATGTACCAAACGAGAAATACCTTTAAGAGCCAAAATTCTGGAATTGGGATTCATAAGGGCCGAATCGGCCGTTATAGGTCTCCTCAATGGCTGATTCGGCATGCTCATATCAATAATTACAACACTGTTCTGAGGCGACGTCTCACGAACGCATATATACTTGTCGGATTCCATGGTGACATGAGTGAATGTAATAAATTGAGGGGTGATCCCAAGGCTTGGCAACTGCAATAACAGAGCACACGATAAGAGTACAGACATCAACCAATCACTAAATTCCTTCTGTCGCATTCCTAGCCATAGTATGTAAAGTGTAAAGAAATCAACATTTAACTAAATGGCAAAAACAAGTAGTGATTTATTATCCCTACCGGCGAATATATTAATAAGAAATGCTCAATCAACCAGATTTACTGTCATTTTATGTTGCCACGAATTTGGATGGTCCTTATTGGTAATTTGGTTTCATGTTCTGAAAAGATTATACAGATAGAGAATAAAGGTGAATCAAATCCTGATATGTGCGGGCAGCTCAGTGGGTCCAAAATGAAACAAATGCACAGTCAAAACTTTTTTACATGTTTTCTCTTGGTAATGAACCCACTGGACGGAAAATGTTGAACCTACTCAGTCATCAGGAAAAATTGGGTAACAACAATAAAGTTAGCTTTGTAGAAAAACAGAGATCTTGTAGATCCATTAGTCTATTTACTCATCAAGTACGTTTAATTTTTATTGTTAGCAACTTGAAACAGTAGGAAGAACTTTTTCTGCAAGTGAAGTACACAATAGACAATTGGGCTTCCTAATGAAACCAATTGGGTAAATGTTATGTACTTTGCAAGAAATGCCTTCCATCAAATTGGCAAGGAAGCCGCTAGGGAACGATTCCACAACGGGAAACACATACAAAAAGCACCACGAGAATGATGCGGCAGTGGTGCTGGTGACCTAAATTGGAAGGATCACATTAAACCCCATCGTTCCGCATATAAATGCTGTGCAGATTTTCTGTTTTGGTTCATTACTCAACTTGAAATATAAAATTCCTGCCATCTATGTCATCCCTCTATTGGTAAAACAACTTCGCACCAGTGAATTTATATGCATATATAACACCACGACTTACATTACAGATCTGGAAAAAAGCTAGATAAAACAGATCTATACGAAGTTCAACACGCACTAAGCAACACTAAACATCATCAAAATAAAATTACAATTAAAAAAGGCCAGAATCAATAAAGGGAGACTCGAAAACTAATAGAATTCAGCCAACGACTTCAAACCACCAGACTCGAATCAGTTCCAATCAGTTCGAAACGCAATCGGTTAGTCTCAATTCAGCAATACATGATTCGAATCGGAACGTGCGTAAGAGGATAGTACCGTTAGGGTTTCCTTCATGCTGATCGGAGCATTAGCGGCCGCCATGGTGCTCGCGGCGAGTGGATCGGAACTCCGATCTCAAGGATTTGCACCTGGATTGGGGGCCGCCTATCGATCTGAGTCACCGAAGGAACCCTGGAAGAGAAGGGGAGAGAGAGAGAGAGGATGAAGAGATCTAGAGAGAGGAATGGAGGGTTCCTTATGATGATGAGAAGGCTGACTGTGGATATAAAAAGGGCAAATGGAAAAATTGGAGACTTTGAGTGCGCTGTGCTCTCGCACGAGCTGCTGGTTGTTATATGGGGTCGTGGATCCGGGTCGGGCCATTCATATTCTACAGTTACATTTTCGTCATGGGTTATGTAGGATTTTAGTGATTTTACTTTCTTTTTTTGGGTTATAGAAATTTATTGAATGGTTACTTCTTAGCTAAGTCATGCAATAAAAGCGTGGAAATGTTTTTCAAAAATATTAAAAACTAAATATTTCTTTTTTGGGGGTTAGAGAAATTTTGCTGATTGGTTAATTAGTATTAGTTAAGTCGCGCAATAAATGTACGCGTGGAAAGCAAGAGTACTCAGTAGTCAGTACAAGTGTGAGCATTGAAGTGATTTTTCACAAGCATGAAAAACTAAGGGGGTGTTCCACTAACAAAAAACTGTTTTTTCCAAACACCGAGATATGTCATTCTCTCACAACACATCACATAAAAAATCGTGAAAAATCAGTTTTTTCAAACAACTAAGTTAGTGGAACACCCCCCAAATCTTTCTATTTTTTGGGTTGGAGAAATTTATTGATTGGTTACTTCTTAGTTAAATCGCCCAATAAATGTACCCGTGGCAAGCAAGTAGGAGTGCAAGTGCGAGCATAAAAATGTTTTTCCAAAACATTAAAAACTAGTATTAAAATCTTTCTTCTGGGGGGTTAGAGAAATTTACTGATTAGTTACTTCTAGCTTTTCATTTGCTAAAATCTAACATTTGATAAAATCAAGTGTTCATTTTAGCAAATGCAAACGAGGAGAAGATGCTAAAATCAACATTTGATTTAAGCAAATGAAAAGTTGACTTTGGCAAACGATTGCTAAAACCAATACTTAATTTTATCAAATGTTAGATTTTAGCCAAGTCACGCAGTAAATGTACGCGTGGCAAGCAGGAGTGTAAATGCGAGCGTGGAAATGTTTTTCAAAAACATTCAAAAGTACTCTATTAAATTCCTAGATATAATGGCTACAAAAGCGAACTTATTAAAATGAGATTTGGGCAGCATAAACCGAGTCTATTGTTGGAAAATTATATGACTAAGGTTATGAGTGCCTTTCGAGCCACTTCAATTATCAAAATTAGTCGTCTTATGAAGCTTATTAAGAACGGAACAGGGCCCCTTGTAGTGAGTGAGCTCACTACATGCGTGTAGTGAGTTATCTTGGTTTTAGCGGTCCGGATTGTTTTACACTTTAAAAAGCATGTTTACATTTACTTTAACTTCAATTTATGCGGACCGTTGATCTCGGATCAGACGGCCGAGAAAACTCACTACACGCATGTAGTGAGCTCACTCACTACAGGCCCCGATGTTAAAAGCCACTTTGGTTGAATTTCAATTAGGAGAATTTGGATATGCATTTTTCTAAAAAAAAAATGAACTCTCAAACTATATTTATCTCAACATAAAAGTATTGCGACGTTGTTTTATTATGTTAAATGATTCGTGTTCCTTCTAAGTTCCCAAGCGCGTTTGAAAAGGGAACGATTTCGATTATTAACAATGTTGGAGTTTAAGGCCTTGTTTCTCATTTGCTAAAATAGAAATTCATATAATCAACCCTTAGGCATAATTTTTCATTTAATAAAATCAAAGTTTTTTGCAAATTCTTTCGTCGCTAGCTAAAAATAACTAGTTGATTTTAGCAAATCATTTTCTCATTAGCTAAAAGCAACAAGTTTCCCATTGCGTGGAGATTTTATAACGGTTAGCTTTATTAATGTAATAGAAACAAAAAGTGATTTTATCAACTTCGGTTTTATGTGATTTCCCATTTTAGCAAATGGGAACAATTAAAAGCGAAATAGTTTTGAAGGTTAATTTGTGTGGAGTTGTGGTCAACTTGTACATGATATTCGTCATTATTTTACCTCTCTGTGGGCCGGACGCATCTATCTTTCGATATGTTCTATAGTTTGTTTGTTTTTACTTTTTACGGTCCAAGGCCTGGTTCATTTAATTGGGTATCCCATGCCCGAAGCCCAGGAAACAATTATCAAAAGGGCCAAGACTCCTGCCCAGGCCTCTTGTATCATCTTCCTACCGAAGTTTTTCTTCAATGGACAACGCAGGTGTACAGAACGATTAGGTACAGAAAATGTTTAGATCTGCGCGGGGACCCACTTGTGGGTTCCAAACAAACGATTCAAACTGCTTATTCATTTTAGAATGATTTCCTAGGGGTTCCTGCGAAAAATCAGCTCGATCCGATGCTCGTAAGTGGTTGATCTAAAATTCCTCCGTTTTCATTCAAAACGATTTCGGAAAATTCCAAGCCGGCCCCATTTTTTTGGGAGGCTTCTATCCAAACCCTCCTCTGTCATGCTATTCCATCCAAACCCTTTTTAAAAAAGGCTTTCGCTATTTTGCCCTCAACTGTATATTTTACACCCCCAACAATTCACACCCCGAAACAATTCACACCCTCAGAATTCACACCCACCAAAATTCACACTCTCTTTGCAAGGAGTCTTAATGCTGGGGGCTGAAAATCTTTTATTTTGAAGGGTGTGAATTATTTAATTTTTGGGCGTGAATTATTTCATTTTGTACGTGAGCCCTACCCATAACATTTATCACACTCAGTTTGTCAATAAAATACTAAAAAAGAAAATTAAAACCAGACAAAATTACGTGCATTTTGCTCAAGGTTCTAAATCTCGTACCGGCTTAAGTGCTGATTTTTATATCGGTACCGACCGATATCAGGTACCCTTTCAAATTTCGCGGTATTATTTTTTTCTATGAAAAATAAACATTTTGTTCACTTCACATTTCCAAAAAATTTTCAAAAAGATTCTTTCCTATCTCTCATATCTCCAATCATTAATCACATTTCTCTCTCTACTCATACCCCTCTCTCCAATCATTATTCTCATTTCTCTTTCCATCTCTCTCCAATTATTACACCTCTCTCTAATTATTACTCTTTCCAAAAATCCATCCAAACACTATCTCAAAAATATTTCTCAAAAAATTCTTCTCAAGACTCTCAACCAAACACAGCAAAAGAAACTATATACTTACAAAACATTATGAAGCAAAAAATGGCAAAGAAACATGATAATAAAAGGGTTAAAAAAAAAAAAATCAAATAGCGACTTCAAACTTGAAACCCAGATCTCCTCATCTTAACGACTCATCAGCGCCGACAACAAGGAAATCAAAACCTGGGCATTCTTTACCTTGTACTTCTTCTTCAAAGCGTCTATCTGTTCGTGCACTGGACTTTTGTGCGACCAGTCCGGCCACCTCCTGACGGAGGTTACCGCGATTTAGTTGGACACTTGGACGAGCCTCTCGCTCCAGCACTCTCTCTCTCTCTCTCTGTGAAAAATCATGAAATTGAAAGCTCTAGTTTTTTTAGGCGAGGGTGGGATCCAAATCCTGAAATCGAATCGGGTTCAAAGATGGAGAGCTACGTGAAGGAGAACTTTGGGGAAGTGAAGGCAAAGAATTCGTCGTCGGAGGCTCTTCAGAGATCGAGGAAGCTCTATTGGATTGTCGAGAATGAACGGTTTGGATCATTTGTGTAGAACCCACAAGTGGATCCCCGAACAAATTTGTACATCTTTTGTACCTAAGCTTTATGTACACTTAGGTTTATCGTTTTTCAATAGCCTTCTTTCCCATGTTTGGATTAAGGGAAAGTCTATTAACACAACAATATAAACAACATTCTCACATGGCATTATGTCACTGGGCACTGTGAAATAACATCTCATCTATTTTGCTCAGTTATATAGTGTCCACCTACACATGTTGTACATATTGTTGTGTCAATACGCTCCTCTTGGATGAAAGGCACGTAACTTCTCTCTCTCTCTCTCTCTCTCTCTCTTATTTTAGGGAGTTCGTATCAGTCTACGCTTACCTAGAATAATTTCAAAGGGTGAATTTCAAAGCTGATTAACGGGGACTCATTTAAAATTAGAGTAGTGCCTCGTATAAATTAAAATTGGCCCCCAAGATTTGATGCACAATTTTTTTTGCACCTGATCGCTTAGCTAGGAGAAAACGCCAATGCCTTCGGCCTTAAACACCTGACCAAGGATTAGCATTACTTCTTGCTTTCCGAAGCACCCCAAAAAATATGAACTAGAATTTTGCCAAGAAATTTAGAGCACCTGCTTAGAAGTAGATGCGAAGTAACTTGCAACGCCCGAATTAAATCAGGGACAATCCACTAATTTGAGTGTTGGAAGTTATAGGTACAACACTTACTGGGGGGGTGTTCTACTAAGAGAGTTTTGTTTTAAAACTGCATTGGTTTTTGTGTTCACACCTTTTTATGTGTTGTATTGTGAGAGAGTGACTTGTCTCGATTTTTGGAAAAATCTAGTTAGTGGTTAATTTGTACTCCTTGTAACTTCTAACATCATGGTATTTTTGGGGTCAGTTTTTTCTTTCTTTCTTTTGATCAATATTCTCATGGTATTTTTTTTCTTCTTATAGTTGAGTATCCGACTAGTTCACATGTACCTCGACCAATCAAGGGATCTTGAAGTTGAGAACCGGATAAACTTGTAATGGCCTCAAAGTAGAATGTTTTGCCTTTGTGTCACACAATTAGTGTACGCGTGGCAATATGGAGTGTGAGTGTGTGCACGGAAATGTTTTTCAAAAGGGAAATGCTAATGAGGTGTTTCATTGAGGATGTTTTTAGAATAAACTGTTTTTTATGTCATGTATTTTGAAAGAATGATCAATCTTGAGTTTTAAAAAAAATTGCCTGAGTTTGAGTCAAACCTAGGCCAGCTCGACTTGTTAAGTTTTCATTGAGCTCGAGCTCATTAAAAACTTAATAAACAAGTTTGAATAGAGTATAACTCAGCTCGGTTCGTTTGCAGTCCTAACTGTGCCCGTGCCTAGGCCAGCTCAACTCGTTAAGTTTTCACTGAGCTCGAGCTCGTAAAAAACTTAATAAACAATTTTGAATAGAGTAAAACTCAGCTCGACTTGTTTGCAGCTCTAACCGTGCTCGTGCCTCAAGGTGCCTACATGATTGATCACAATCTAAGCAAATTACCCGATGTTAATGTTGTTCCCACCTAAATCCTTGATGCACATTCTAAAATTATGATCAAAATTAAAAAAAAAAAATTTAACAAAGTCAAAATTAATCCAATAAACTGGTTTATTTTCAGCTTTATTAAAAAAATTAGTTTTGACCGTAATTTTATACTTATTGGATTTCTCTCGTCGAGACAATTCAATAATCCACGAAAACTTGACACAAAACTAACAAAAACATTATTGTTTTTTGAATAAATTTTTGAATAAGGACAAAACGAATAAATAAAAAAATCAGTTTATTATTATTTTTTTTACAAATTAGCCCTAAATCAAAGGACATTCCTATTGCAAATAGAGTAGTACTCCAAAGGTAGGCACCGTATACTAGCATGCATAAGATATAGGTTCAATGTTAAGAAATATTGTCCCACATTGCCTAGGAGTGAAATGGGTGATCACTTAATATATGCTGGAACCTCTCCACTCATTGCCAATTGATTTTGAGATGGATATAAAGTTTCCACATGGTATCAAAGTGGGGCCTATTCCACTCCACATTTAAAAATAAAAATAAAAATAAAAATAAACGTGACAGACCTCAAAAAGTGGCCACACGATGACAGACCAGATAAAAAAAAGGCTGCACGATGATATGACCCAAAAAGTGGCCACACGTGACAGACCTCAAATGCGGCTGCACGTGAGGGGGGATGTTAAGAAATATTGTCCCACATTGCCTAGGAGTGAAATGGGTGATCACTTAATATATGCTGGGACCTCTCCACTCATTGCCAATTGGTTTTGAGATGGATATAAAGTTTCCACATTCAACACTCACTAATTATTGCCTAATAACTACAAACGCTTCTTGCACTTTAAAAAAGGACTTATTTTTAATTAGTAACTTCTAACGTTGCGATATTGTTAGGGTTGGTTTTTTCTTTATTTCATTTGATCAATATTCTTATGGTCGTTTTTTCTTATAGTCGAGTATCTGACTAGTTCATGTGTACCTCAACCAATTAAGGGATCTTGATGTCAAGGACCGGACAAATTTACAGTGGCCTCGAAGTTGGAATGTTTTGCCTTTGCACATGGACTCCTCGGTTGTCTTTGATCGACCAATTTAGACATGATTACGAATTTCATGGATTTGTGTTTATGGTACTTGAACCATAATAGTTGGCAAGTAAATTACATATTCTTTGGACAACTAATTCACAAAACCTTATGTTTGGATCTTAGAATTTAGACAGGATTACACAAGTTAGAAAAACTGATACTGTATTTCTTTCGCCCCGTTTGATACGAGGTTCTGTTTTGGGGGGGATTGGTAATGAGATGGGATTAGGATTGGGATTGGTTGTAGGGTGGGATTATTAATGAGGAGACAAACCCTTTCCCATGTTTGTTTTTACACAAGATTAGATCATGGGATTGTTAATAACATGTTTGTTTTGTCTAAGATAGGATTAGATCACGGGGTTTGGTGGTTTGCATAGCTGGGAGGGGTTTGCACAGGAGAGGAATCCTTCCGATCCCATGGGATAGGATTGCCAATACCCAGCCCCCCTTGGGATGGGTAATCCGATTACAATCCCATGATATTAGCAATCCTCCCATTTTTTACAACACCAAACAAAGTATTAGAGGTCCCACAGGATTCCCAATCCAATCTCATCCTCCAATCCTTGTATCAAGGCCTCCTTTGGGTAAAAAACTTAATCCAGATTATTGGTTTTTTGGGGTACAAAAACCAGAGTGCTTTGGGTAATAATCTTAATCCAATAATCCATATTATTGGCCTCCTTTGGCTAATAATCCGGATTATGGATTATTGGATTATTCATTTTTTTTTTTGCATTTGTTAGTTTTGTGTCAAGATTTTGTGGTTTTTGAATTGGTTTCTGGATTCGTCTCATCGAGAGGAATCCAGAAACCACAAAATCTTGATGTAAAACTAACAAATGCAAAAAAAATTTGAATAAAGACAAAATGAATAATCCAATAATCCATAATCTGGATTATTACCCAAAGGAGGCCTTGACGCCACGTGTCATGTCTAGAACAAAGGTAATGTGGGGACCAGTTGAATAATCTGGATTAAGTTTAAGAAAAAACGAAACCGATTTTTTGGATTATTTGATAAAAAACCAAAAAACTAAAAATCTGGATTAAGTTTTTTACCCAAAGGAGGCCCAAACAGGGAAGTAGAACTGTTTTCTTCTCTGTCGCATATCCAAAAGTCCAAACGCAATCAACAATGTTGGACGGTGAATCTTCTCAATCCATTCAAAAAGGGCGTCAAACAAGAAGACTAATGATATCCACTAATTTATATATGAAGTGGCCAAATTGTTGTTTTGGAATCAGTAAAGGACAACAAAAATGTTTGTTGACCGGTACCATAATTCCTCCCGATGTAAGAGCACCTTCTATCATGCTCTAAAACTCTGTTTTAGAGACGGAGTGTGTCATATATTGATGGGAGATTTTGTAATTTATTTTTTTTTTCAAATTTTGATACTTTAAAAGGGACAAAAGGGTCCCTATAAATACAAAAAGTTAAAGGAAAAGAGAGAATAAATTACAAAATCTCCATTCGATTTGTCACAATCGATCTCCAAAATAGGATTTTAAAATGCTCATGATATTTTTAAGAAAAAGAAAAATAATTCTTGCCCATAAAGTTTGTATATATCATAGGGTTTTGGAGGCAACTTCAATTCAATTCAAAATATTTGCCGTGCAACAAAAAATAAACAAATTGACGTGATTTTACAAAAAAAAAAAGTCTCACAAACAAATCTCGTGTCTATCCGGGCTAGATCCACAACGAGATAATGGCCAGATCATTATTTTTTGTACTTATTAAAAAAAAAAATACCCACATTTACTAGTTTCATGTCGATTTTTTTTACGGATTATTGGTTTGTCACGATGAAAGAAATCTGAAAAGTAAAAGATTATGATAAAAATCTTAAGAAAGTTCACTACAGAGATAATAAAAAAAATAGAGAGGCTTTTTGGATTATTATTATCTTTATTAAAAAAAAAATAGTTTGGTTAATATTTTCTTACTTTCTAGATTTATCTCGTTAAGACAAAACAATAATCCACAAAAAATTGAAGCAAATTGAACAAATACGGGAAAATAATTAAATAAGAACAATAAAAAAAAATCTGACATTGCATGGGCTGTGCCTGTGGTCTGGTTGGATGCGGGGTTGCTGTTGTGCAGCCTCTTCACAGCAGCTGCTGTACACAATCACAACCGTCCACAAGTGTTTTTAACTGTTCGGATTGAAAACAAATTGTTCGTGTGAACAATACTTCTCTTATGTTTGAAATATAGACCGTTTATCCAAGCAGCGGACGACTGTAATTATGCAGAACAGCTGCTGTGCAGAGGTTGCACAACAGCAACCCAGGTCCGACCTGGCTTCCTGCCTTCCAAATACTAATCCTCCATCAGTTTATCTAGAATGTATTGTAGCATCAAAAATTTGAACTGTATACAGTAAACCTTGCTCGGCCCCTCTTTTGAAAATGCCCCCATTTCTCAAATTTGTATTAGGCCATGATCCATGCACCTAAGAGATTGTTTGACCAAACCATTAGTTATCATGGACTTGAAAGTTGAAAGTTTGCCCACCTTTATAGCCCGTTTTATTTGTTCCGTCATAAATTTGGCATCTCTTTGAGCATCTGCATCAGTCTCTTTCAATTTAAGATCAACTTTATTTTTAAGAAGCCACTTTATTCCTTTAGCTATTTACTTTTAAAACATGTTTGCGTCAGACTCTATATTCTAACTGCATCTTACTACAATATGATTTCTTTATTCATTTTTTATTTACTATTTTTTTTTTTACCTAAAATACTCCCTCCGTCCCCTTTTTAAGTATTTTTAACTTTCTATTTTGGGTTATCTCTAAATAAGTGTGTGGTTTGAAAAGTTAATGGGTAAAAGCTTGTACAATTATCATTTTGCCCTTTTGAAAAGTTAGTGGGTAAAAAGTTAATGAGTAAAAATGGAGGATAATTTTGGAATGTAGAGGTAAAAGTTGATGTGAAAAGTGTAAAGTGGATGAAAAAGTTAATGTGACAAGTATAATAATGATGTTTATTTAATAAGTTGGATTTACAAGGTAACACATTTAAAAATGGTAGGAGGGAGTAATCTCTTTCTAAATGTCAATCTAATCAATTGTTAGACTTTTAGGACAAATACAACTTAATGGTCGTATTTTTTTAATGTTATGGTCACTTTTTGTCTACACCGGAATTGTTGCAATCAGACGTCCTATGAGCTCGATCCAAAATTGGCCCTACAAGTTCGATTCTCGTGTGGTCCACTCAGAATTTGATTTTGAGATGGATGAATGGTTTGAATTGATCGCATGAGTCCCACAAAGGCGTCCCTAACGCCGGTCCGTACGTGGTCGGTACCAATAGAACGGTTCAATGGGAAGAGGCACGGAGGATTTAACGCATGCTGTGATTTCCAGTGAAAACGACGCGAGGGAGGTACAAGAACCACTCACTTTTAATCTACACAAAATTGACTCCCCTAACTCCAATGATGATATCCATCTTCATGTGGTTTATGGCCATTCCATTAACTTATACGTAGTTTTTTTGGTTATTTTATTTTATTTTTATTTTATTTATTTTATTTATTTTTACTTTTGCAAAAAAACTAACTTGTTCCACCAATTAGTTTTTTGGCTTTTTGGTTTTTAGTTTTGCAAAAAAAACTAATTTGTTCCACTAACTAATTTTTTGGCTTTTTGATTTTTTTGTTGGTTTTTTGTTAGTAGAATAAAGTAGTTTTTTAGTTAAACCTAAACTTTTTTTTTTTTTTTTAGCGGAACACTCCTGAGAAATCCTGATAGATATGATGGAAGATCAAGACCAACCGAATCCTCAAGATTTTGGTGCCTGCTTTAAAGGTGGATTTCTGTTGTACCCATGGAATCAGAAGGCTTTTTAAATTGTTGATTTTATACCTGGATTTGACAAGACCAACCGAATCCTCAAAGATTTTGGTGCCTGCCTTAAGGTGATACAATCAGAAGGCTTTTAAATTGTTGATTTATACATGTATTTGAGCAGCAAACCTAAAGGAAAGTATTAGTACTTCAGCACTCCACAAGGGATTCTCGTGGGTGGTTGTT
This sequence comes from Vaccinium darrowii, assembly GCA_020921065.1. Taxonomy (NCBI): domain Eukaryota; kingdom Viridiplantae; phylum Streptophyta; class Magnoliopsida; order Ericales; family Ericaceae; genus Vaccinium; species Vaccinium darrowii. Next base: position 4,266,342 of record CM037160.1, read on the forward strand.
CAATTAACTGTGTTATTCGAGTTCGACTCGTGATTGACTTGTTAATTTTAAAGCTTGTTTGATACAGGCATACGGCTCGATGATGGACAAACTAAAAACATTTTTTTTCCCCAATTTATAGTTAGTATTCACCTCAATTTTGAGCAGCTCACCACTTAGCTCGACTCGACAAGTTCACAGCCCTGTACAGGACTTCTCCACAACTTTCTGACTACTACCCCCGTTCCAAAAAGAAAGTCCGGTCCGCAAATCGAGAACTTAAAAAATACATTCTTTTGAAATTTCTGACAAAAATGTTCTCTAATTTTGTTTTTGTTTGAAGTTCCCGGACTCTGTTTTTGAAACGGAGAGAGTAGTTTTTAGTATCGGTTACCAAGGATTTTATAAAGCTTAGAGCAACGAATTGAAGCAACAGAGGGCATTTAGAAGGCAGTGCATTTCTAGAACCAAGAAACACTATGAGACAGCAGCCAATCCTGACTGCCCTGTTCCAAGAAGAAAGCAAAAAACATGTTTTCCGTGGGTTGAAAAGCAAACCTAAATGGGGAGCAAGAAGGTCAACTCTCAGTAGCAGAGAGCAAGTGCTTCTACTTTGTGTCACGCATTCTATAATATACCACCACTATAACACTGTTGAAAGTCAAACACTTGAAAATGTAGAATAGTGATCAACAACCGCCCACTGCAGCATTCACAATCTCACATAGGATAACATTAGGATGTGTTTGGAAGTTGGGTTTTGGCAAAAATCGCATACCGAAAAAGAAAAGCGCAATTAAAATAGAGTCGCAAATCCCGTCTAAATCCAAGATTTCATGGTGAAGAAACAAAATACGGAGTACACAACATGGTTGTTTTCGCTTAACTGAAAAGGCGTAAATCCTTTTTCGAATAATATGTGAATTCATTATACAAGGACCAAAAATATGTAGGTTACCAACCACCATTTCATCCATTCGAACATACGATTAGAATCGGAAACAACATAATCTATGGAGGAAGTGGCAAGGACATTCATAATACAATTGATCGAAGTCCTTAATCATTCCCGCCATGGTTGGTGGAAGCTAAACATCAGAATCGGATCATACGCGAAGACGTTAGAGTTGAGAGCTTCCAAATCCCAAAGCTGCAAGTTTCTACAAAATTATGAACTTCTGAATGCTGGGATACAATTTTGACTGTCTTCATCTGAATTACTTCCTCCTGGTGTGCATTACGGAAGAAAGTGAGCTAACTGAATCACCATGACGCTGATATCGTCTGTGGAACCTCTCGTTACTGACAGGTCAACAAGCTTTTTACAGGCAGAAAAAGGCTCCGGGTTAGCGATTCCTACAAACGAAGGGCGACATACATCTACTGCCTCCTGATTACTAACCTGCAAAGCGAAAACAACGCATCAGCGTATAACTCTTGCGAAATGAAGTCATCTAAGATACAATTTAAATGGTAGTAATAATTTGACGAGTGTGATTTTGTACCTTATCCCAAAGTCCATCAGAGGCAAGGATTAAGAATTCGCATTCAGGTCTAATCCTTATTACTTTCGTCTCCGGTTCTGCTACTACCCATTGTTTTAGATGTTGATCCCCAAGTCCTCTCGATACAGCAAGAGACCCCTGTATTCTCCAAACTCCATGACAATTGTCCACATAGCCGCCCTACAGTAAGATAATTGCAAGAATTTCATCCATCAGCTGCAATTTCAGATGATATTTCACATTTTGCATAGCATGAAATTTAGGTTCAATTTGGACCCATGTGGATTTCAGGAAAACAAATTTAGTGCCGAGCGGGTACCAGCTGACACTGCCACGTGATGCTTGTCGGCTCATCTGGGCCGTCCATCCGTGTTTTGGACGGCCCAGATCTGTTGAGGTTATTCAGTGGCATTTTTGTAATTTTGAGAGGTGAATTTACCCCAAGAGATTAGGGCCGTCCAAAACACGAATGGACAGCCCGGACGAGCCAACGGGCACCACGTGGCAATGCCGGCTGGTGCCCGCTAGGCACTGAAAAATTTGTCGGATTTCAGGCAAAGGTATTTGCACATTAATATTGTCAGACGAGAATAGCTAAAATTCAATTTGATAGCTTAAGTAAAGGTTTCATAATTGAGTTTAGGAACTGTATCAAGATGGAGTTCAAACACTCACCGTGCGTTCAATCCGGTCTCTTTCATCTTCCCTAGAAGGCCGGTGATCAACTGTCAGGGCCTCAGCAACACCTTCTCGACTCAAAACAGCACGACAATCACCAGCGTTGGACACAACAAGGTCACCTTCGTGTATCAATGCAGTGACAGAGCAAGTACCGCCGCTTGCACCTTCCTTCAGAAACTCCGCATCTGTGGTAAGGTAACCATCTTTCACTGCCTCCTCTATTTCTTCTTTGCATCTTCTTGTCACTTCCTTCATAATGTTCCTATCCATGTTGTTTGCCGCAAATTCAGCAGCTTTTGCCCCTCCATGCCCATCAAAAACACCAAAGAATGCCTGCACTTATGTAGGATAATGCAACTTTAGTATTTATTGAAATAGTACCAAATTTCGAAGGGCAACAACAAAAAACATCTGTAGAAAACTAATTACGTTCAATACACAACACGGTGTCTGGAACTTTCAAAAGTTATGCCAAAATTTCCTGATTTTACCAACTTTTTTCTTTTCAGATCAAAGATGATTAGTATTTAGTAGGCTATCAAAACGCGCAAAGCCCTCTAACAACTCTAAATTTGGTGACACTTCAATCTCCTGAGATGTGCTTCATTGCTTCCATTAAAAACTCAAAAGTTTCCATTTTCATTTCAACCTTCCAACTACAATTTTACTACTAATTTCTCAATCAACTTCAACTTATCATAACAATTTCTATCTCAACATCAAACTACGACAATCCCAACAAAATTGTCCTGGACCATTACATAGGTTCCAATCACGGCGAGTTTCCCAGTTTCTAAAACTCCTAAATACGGATTTTGAGACGGATCATCTTCCTCGCATACATCTAACTACTTTTAGGAGTTTTAACACTTTTATCTAAAAATGGGCGGGCCGGTGAGGCCACTATCGATTTTTATCAAATTCCAGTACTTGAGAACACAACCAACCAACAATAGAAAACTCGTCAATACCTGTTTAGAATCGCCTTGTAGATTAACAACCGCGGAATACCGATCCTCCATCGTCCTCCTTTTCCCTTTCTTACTGTACACACAATACCCTTCGCCCTCGACCTCCACCTCATCCATCGGACCCACCTCCGCCGGCGCCTCCACCGCCGGAAAACTCACCGCCGATAACGGAATGTTGAGCATCGCCGGCCTCTTCCTCTTCAAAATGGGAGAAGAAGAATACGAAGAAACAGGCTCATCCTCCGGCTGGCTGTTGATCAGACGAATCGTCAAAGGCGATAGCGGACACGTCGGCGAAGAATGGGAAGGCGTGGATGGTGAAGACGATGACGATGATGGCGGTGGGTTTACGGTAATTGGAGGAGAAACAGAGAGATTGTAGAAGAGAGGAGAAATTCTTGGCGATGAGGGTGGGAATACAGGCGAGCTCAACGCAACTGCTACGGCGCAAGACATGTTTTTTCGTTCGTACTCTTTTGAGAGCGTCAAGGGCGGCATTTCCAGTATATATACACAGCATTTCGGCTCTCGATGCGTTTTTTAAAAGAGTATACTATTTTTTTAGGAAAGGACCAATTCATACAACTAAATTAATTAATTAATGAGGACTGCAAAGGAAATTCGCTAGAAGGTCTAAACTCGAGATTCGTCTCGATAAAAGCTTATTTGAAATTGACTCGCTATTATATTACTTGGTAAACAAGTTTGAGCCAAAAATATTAAACTTGTGATTGCCGGGTTAGTTTAGATGTGTGGCGGTTGAAACTCGGCTTGAGTCGACTCACTAACGCGAATATATATGTACTACACAAAATGTTAATTTATACTTAATTTTTCTCAATTATGTTTGAGCTTGGGCTTAGTTCAATTATGTTTTTTGTTCGCCTTGAGCTCCCCTAATTTTCTCGACTCGAATAGTCCAAAACTTGGCTTGAATTGACTCATGGACACAAATATATTTGTACCATACAAAATGTTAATTTGGCGACATGTGTTGTACTGTAATACTTTACTGAAGTTATCTCAACGAGCTCAAGTTCGAGCTTAAGCTTGACTCAATTATGTTTGTTCACCTTGAACTCACCTAATTTTCTTGACTCGAACCGTCCAAAACTCGACAATTACATAGTTCATAAGAATCCAACCGAGATGTTCTCAACTTGCAAAGTTCAATTGACTCTTGATGTGTCAATAATGTCATTAATTACGACGGCAGTTGATTTGGCAATGTCTTACTCTGAGCTTTGAGAGGGCGTCATCTCAGCTAAAGACAAATCACAAATACCTCTTCGCCATGTTGTAAAGTCCTGCTACCTTAAAATGAAAAAAAGAAAAAAAAAACGTTTTGTCGTTAGTAAATTGAAAACATTTAGCGTGATTTATTTTTCCCTCGTATTTTTATTTTTATTTTTATTTTTAAAAAAATTTCCTAATAGACACGAATAAAAATGTCAAAAAAATATTTGGAAAATCAATTAAAAGCAGATAGTATCACCAACTTAAGATAGAGAATCTTATTATTAAGATCGCATTGCAACGACCAAAATAATATCCGCGATTGAAAATCTCCATGATTTATTGACGGTATGTCAAATTGCCGCATAATTGAATACGAATCCAGGGGAGACGTTGTGCGGTAGGTGTTGTGCGCCATGTTATACGGTAAAATTACGTCGTTTTGCTCATTTTCTTGGTATATCCAAGGGCATGATTTCCACTTTTTTTTTTGCTTTTAGCGGCATTAAAAGATTGCCGGTAAAAGCCCTAAAATCGTAGGTAAAAGTATTTTTGGAGCGAATGACTTCGGAAGTCAGACCGCCGCCAAAGCAACTGTCGGGAAAAGAGTACCGTCGTTACAAGTTTCATATTATTAATAGCGGTCTCACAACCATCGCTCAAGGTGCGAAAATAAAAATTTTAGTTATGGGTACCCAAGCACTTAACCGCTAAGCTCCATGAAGTTTTGTGTTTTATTAAGAAAATAATAATATTTACATAATATATTACTATTATTACGAGCGGTATTTTGCTTTAGCTTCATTAATTATTACTTCTATCGGTGGTTTCACGCTACAGCCTGTAATAGTCATTTTTACCGGTGGTTTCACGTACCTGTCGATAATAATTGCCTTTTGTGGTTGTTTGTCATTCGCAGGTAATAGCACGCTGGTAAAAAATCCGCCGATAAAAGCTATTTTTGGTGTAGTGATAAACCTAACTCAAATGAGCTCGAGCTTACCTTAATTATTTTGTTCGAGTCAAGCTCGAACAATCCAAAACTCAACTTGACTCCGCTCGTTTGCAGTCTTACACACAATATCCTATAAGGTAAGTGACTTTAAGGAGCTCAACCATTGAACTTAGACAATTAGCTTTAAAAACAATATTTTGTCATTAGTAAATTGCACGTGGTTTATTTGCATGAGTTTTGAGAGGGTCTCATATCCTTTCAGACACGCCTCTTTATCATCAAGCTAAGATTTTTCCAAAAAGACTTTTATTAGTTTTTTGCAAATTTCTGAAATTTCTCCTGGATTAATTTTCCTCCTGGCCGTTGTTTTTCCCAGATACTTATTTGTTTTTTGTTTTTGTAATTTTTAGAGCATTGCTTAAAATCGAGTAACCAAATCAATGATGTAATGACGAATTGCCGCATAGTTGAACACATACATATGTATGTATGTATGTGTAATCATAATTCTAGTTTTTTATTAGATATGGTTGTTAATTTGACAACGTATGAGATACTCAAATTGTCTTAGTCAATATTTATTGGGTGTCCATAAGCAAGGTTTCAAGGCTGTCTGTCTAAGGTACGTAGAAACCAATTTAACTCTAGTGATTTCTCAAGATTTTACCCAAATAATTTATGAATAACCTATAGATTGATTTTAATAGTTTGTCTCCACTAAAATTGCTCAATTAGGAGAATTGTCTATTAGACAATAATTAACAATTAAATTTGATTTTCCCAATTTTTAGAAAACATTTTTGACAATTTAAGTAACTAAATCACGAGATACACATGGAAAGGGTTTAGGGCCTGTGGTGCGCACTTAGTGTGCGCACTACGCAGCGCATACCATAGACGTCCATCTTGGAATCGATGGTCTGGATTCATTGAAGCTGTATTACTGGTAACAAAGCACTAAAGTACTTTGACCGGTAAGAAAGGGTTTGCGAATCCGGATCATTGAATACACTTTTAGATGGCTGGGATGTTGCGTTGCACGGTGCAACGTACTAAGTGTGTAGCATAGACCCAGACCCAATAATAAATCATCATTATATGCATACCGAACCCAAGAAAGTTTAGCATAGTAAAAATAAATTTGCTCTATTCTATACTTTTTCTCTTGAGAAAGTGACAAGAAAAATAAAAAATAAAAAAAGGTATGAAAGAGTTAAATATTTTTCCGCCGGCTGCAGTGCTGCACAATAACCCATTAAGCACACTTTTAATTTGTTGGTTTTAATATTTACTCTCAGTACTAGATCTATGTATAAAAATTGATTATATAGTTTGGGATAATTAATATTGTTGTCAATTACTATACATACATACATTGGTTTAATATAACTCAAAATAAAATAAAATAAAATCGTGGGTTTTCACCCTTTTACATGCACCAGAAATCTAGAGGCACTAAATAATCCACGTATTGCATCATGTATTCAAATGATTTACTTTAGTATAATAGTTTGTAAGTTATTTATAAGTGCATATAGCACTGCTCGATATTTTAAGTTGTGGCACTTGGCACCCTAGCCTAAAAAAAAAAAAAAACATTTCCCATTGAGAGAAGAAGATTAGGTACTTATAAATGCTTGAATAACTTGATTTTTTACACAAAGAATGAAAAAATAGCAATGAACGAAGATAAACGGTTCATAACGTAAAAAATAATAGCTCAACTACTTTTATTAAAGACTACAAGATAGTTGAATCAAGGAACGTCACCCTCTTAGCCAGATCACGGCCCCGTGGCATCCGCGCTATGTGGACGGTGAGGTTGGCATATTTTGGAGGGAAGTGTTTATTAAGATTGACCAAATCGCGTCAACGCTCAAATACGTATTCGGTGCGGAGTTCTTCTGGTTGTAAAGCAAAGGGTCTTTTTCAATTGGCTCATTCCTTTTGGCTTTTTCTTTTATTTTTTGGGAGGGAAGGGTCTATTGGCTGCCGTCATTAATACTCTGGACATGACTGTTTCTCGTTCGTAAAATAGGAGAATTTATTTAGCGGCATTGGGAAACTAGGAGTGCTTTGGCCAAAAAACCAAAATGTGGTTTTCTGGTTTTTTCGTTTGGTTCTTGTTCAATTTTTTTTACATTAGTTAGTTTTGCTTCAAGTTTTTGTGGTTCATGGATTTGTCAAGTCGAAACGAATCTAAAGAGTATAAAATTGTGGTCGAAACTATTTTTTTTAAATAAAGCCAAAATTAAATCAATAAACTGATTTATTTTCAGACAGACTATTAATAATCCAAAATGAACGATACTGGAGGTTATGGCAAATCCAACAGGCATTTGTATAAAAAAATTACAATTATCGGTAGAATGTTATTTGTTGTAAGTATGCAAAAACAAATACAGAAAACATGCAGACGGTAGAGGGCATGCAGAAGCCAATTCTAACAAACTCAGGCATATTTCCCCTTACCATGCCTTCTGTGTTTTTTTTTTTTTTTTTTTACTGCTACCATGCCTTGTGTTGATTCCAGGATTCTACCCTGGGATAGAGCGGGAGGGGGGCCAGTAGAGGCTGTCGCCCCTGCAAGAAGAAGAAGAAAACTCTAGTAGTATTATATAGGAATTGTTTTCCCTAGGAATTATATAAATTCGCTCTTGTAAAGTATTTTAAAATATATATATATATATATATATATATATATATATATATATATATATATATATATATATATATATATATATATATCGCCCCTGCGTAATGAAATTCCAGGCTCAGTCCCTAATCCTACCATTGATGGGAGAAAAGAGAAAGAAAGGAAACCCACTGTGAGAAATCGCCCCTGCGTAATGAAATTTTCAACGTAAAATACCTTTTGTTTTTTCTAAAGCTATTTAGTATTCACTAAAGCTTTGGTTTTTTTGGAACTGGATTTACTAAGCTTTGATTGAAGGACATCTTTATATCAAAATTTAATTTCTTAGCATCTTTTGTGGACAGCTGATTGTTCATAGTTGGTTAATGTGCAAATGTTCTAAGATTCTGGATTGATAGAGTGACATTGACCAGCATTAAGCTTTGATTAATGCACATCTCATCATGTAAAAAATAGAGTAGTTAAGTATTTGAATCTGATCACTTACATAGTTTTTTTTTTTTTTTTGAACTACAAAAACTTAATTAATTCTAACTTAGATAGTCGGGCCAGTAGTTGTGTGCCACTATGAGATTTTGAGTTTATAGAGTCACATCGATATTTATAATCTTTAAGCGAAGTACATCTGGTGTAAAGAAGGAATAATTAAGTGTTTGAATGAGACTTAGGGGGTGTTCCACTAAAGTAGTTTTTTGAAAAACTGGTTTTTCATGGTTTTGTACGTGATGTATTGTGAGAGAATGACCTGTCTCGGTTTAAAAAAAAAAACAGTTTTTTGTTAGTGGAACACCCCCTTAGATTTCAAAAGGTTTGTAGCTACTATGAGATTATAGTTGATGGAGCGACATCGATCAACACACGTAACATTACACTTTTATCAAATTAAGTAGCTATATATAAGAAATAAAATAGTTTAAGTGTTGACATGAGATTAAAACAATTGATTTAATTGGCGTGCAACTGCTGTGAGATCTAACTTGATAAAGTCGTACCGCCAAAAGTAAAAATAAATTGAAAGATGTCTAAATGTGTTTTTTTTTTTTTTTAACGCGAGGGGAAGTTTAAGAGCATCTCCAATCTAATTTTTCAAAACTCTTCATTTTGAAGAACCAAGATAGTATATTTAACTAAAAAAAAAAGATTTTGAAGAATACTATTATTTTCATGAACTCCACCATTCTTTATTTCTTCAAAATTTCATCCATTTTTCTCCAAAACCTCAACTTTTCCTCCAACGTATAAAATTTTGAGAAGACATTCTTTACACCGGCGGTGTAATCCAAATTTTCCTCTAAATCGATTGCATTGTGTCATGTGTCCATATTCTACCTTTTTTAACAGCTGTTTGGACACATGACATAATGTAATAGATTTGGAGGAAACTTTAATTTACACCGCCGGTGTAAATAATATTCTCCCTAAAATTTTATTGTAGTTTGTCAAATAGATTCATGATTGATCGCATTTTAAAGATATAGTGAATCTCTTTCCAATTATACTATTTTTACGATTAATAAATGATAAGCAGATATATTGTACAATATTAAAGTCAGGAAATAAAATGAAGAAGCCCCATTTTTTCCGAATGATTCTTCGTATATGAAGAATAATTTATTTATTTATTTTTTCATTTTGAATGACTCAAATGAAGTGTGGTTGGTGGAGATGGATTCTTCAAATTAAATGAAGAGTTAAATTCTTGATTAATGGAGTTGCTCTGAAATTTGCTTATGGAAGTGTCATAAGCCGGATAAGCATATATAGAAAACATCTTTCTTGAGCTATTTTTTGTAAGTTCATTGAGCAGAGGTCGCACCAAGCACACCAGTATTCACTAATTTGGTAAGCCAGCCACCAAATACTCGATCAACTTGATTTTTTTACCAGATTTTGGATCCACAGTCAAGTCAACAACCAGCAAAATTACGAAGGCAATTGTTTTAGAATCAGGCTTTTATGCATGGGTTCAGTAATTCATTTGTCCAAAAATATTATTAATGGTTAGTTTTATTGAAAGTTTCTTCCCTAGCTATTCTTTTTGGGAAGAGTATTTTTAGAACTTGTATTGTTGATTGCCGAGAGAGAAGACCTAGATAGAAGCTTCTTTAATTGCAGTCCAAACGCATAGAAGTTGGGTCCATTATTTTAGTGTACAAACAATTAGAAATGTCACTAAAAAGTTATCTTATTTGGGAGAATGATTTCATAACATAACGCCCCTTGAGTTTTTTTTTCGATTTTCTTGTGTATACTAGCCCGCTATTTAAGTGGTAAAACTTTTTGAAAAAACCATACATTGCCAAAAGTTAGAGTTGGCTTTAATTCTCCACGTCCATACCCCATCAATTAGAAATTACACGGGTAACGTCGTTGTTATTGTATTTAAGGCAATAATGAAAACTTGATAGATATAATATTGTATGTCTTTGTTAATTTGAATTTACTAGGCTTCTCTTGTTTATATGACATCGATAATAGATTTGTACATTATTGGTTTATTTTCGGCTTTTATTAAAAAAAAAAAATGTTTTGACTACAATTTTATACTTTTTGGATTTCTCCCGTCGAGACAAATTAATAATTTAAGAAAACTTGACGCACAATTAACAAATGTAAAATTGAATAAAAATAAAACAAATAAACAAAAGAACCAATTTATTGTTTTTTTGCCAAAGGAAGCCTAATTTTCTACCGTAGATCACAAGAGTTGGATATTCAACAAATTGGAGATGACATGAAAATGTCGCCAAAATGAAACTTTCAAAGACAAATTTGGCACATGAAATGGTTTTGACAAGTTCTAACAAGAACTTTTGCCCGGCCGATGGAGAAGAAGCACAGTAGCACACGATGGCTACTTCAATAACAATTTTGGAGCCTTCACTGACATTGAGAAGTGTATTTTTATTTATTTATTTTTGTAAAAGAAAACTAACACAACAGCTATCATTGAAATGTTCGTAGATTCGTATGTCACCAATGCAGGGAGACTTTTCAAATTAAAAAATTAGATCGACTCATCACTGGATTTTTGTCACTTTATGTACCGACCTGGTGATCTTGTAGCTGGGAGTCGCACTACAACTTTGCAGTGCGGCAATCTAAGCCGTTGATCTCGGTAATCAACGGCTTGCGTTTTATCTCGGCAATGAACGGCTCGAATCATGCACGTGCGGAGATGAAATCATGACTATTAATTGAGTGATCGACAACTTGAATGCCGTATTACCGCACTATAGGATCCCCAATTCCCTGTCTATATTTATTGGAGTACGAGTTGAAGTAACTTAAAGATGAATAATTTAAAGCCAGTGCTAAGTCAAATAAAAAATAAAAAACCATTTCAAACCCACCCTCTTAAGGCACTTCTATTTTTTTTTTTTAAAGCTCATTCGCTCCAAATTCTGGGCCAACTACGTAGCCATTACTCATTTGTTTATCCATTAAACCCGACCCTACATTATTAGTGTTATTTCAAATAAATAAACCTTTTTCTTATCAAAGTGAGGGTGGAAGCCAATTGGGCTATGAGTTCTTAACACTTAAACTATTTCACCAATCTACTTGAACAAAATCTAACCATTGGGTTAGGAGTTATTTAGGGCCAATCTCGCCCTCCGGTAAATTGGAGAGAAGCGAAGTTGGCTTTAAACGAGGCTCTTGCTGTGCAGTGAAATTGGTCGTCACGGTTAATTGAAGTGCGCCCTAGCTAATTCAGACACCTAATTATTATATATATAAAAACGGGCCTAAGCTGTGGTAAAATTGGATGAAATGCCAACTATTGATAAGTTTTGCCACAAAAAAAGAGGGAAAAAGAACTTGATCAGTAAAGTTTCCCTTTCATGTTGATAAAAAATAAGTCAAGCTTCCTTTTATAATTCATCCTTACTCCAAACTAATTCTCTTTATTAGAACTCATTCTAGATCAAGTCAATGATCAGACATCTTAGTATTATATAACTATCTCTGTAGTACTCGTGGAGTCAATAACAAGTTATTAGGCCATGGCATACTCAGAAGTTCTACAAAATAAACTATTTCGATCATTGTTGTGAATTGAGAAGGAGCCTATAAAAGTTCGAAAACTCTAAAACTGGACTGAACTAAAACACAATAAAACTGGATAGGAGCTCTGTACGTCAAATTCTTGTAACTCAATACTCTTCTCCAATAAGAAGAATCGTGGAATGTTTTTTTTTAACGGCAAAAAATATATTTTATTAATCAAATGTAAATGATATAAGAGATTAAAAGGACACGAGAGAAAATATATCACAACAAGAGTCTCGTATCCCAACGAGTTGCACCTCATACACTTGACAATTATGTCACTTGAGCCTTGAAAGAAGTACGATTGATAAGAAATCAGCCAAACTCCGGAAGACAAATACAACACAAAGGTAATTTAAAAACTACTGACAGTATTAGGCCGTCCATTTTGTAAACTAAAATTTAATTTTGACACACCTATCGCTATCGCTATCCTATCAAACTTTTTTTTTTGTACAAGATAAACGGTTCAAACTATCACACTGAGTGAAACCCACAAAAGACTCCTCCGGAAACCCATATGTCCAACATTCACTCTTCACCTTAACCACTAGTAGTAAAAGGTAGAAAACATAAATTTATAGTTATTCCAACTTGTCTGATCCAACCCATTCTGCAAAATATTATTCTGGTTCTGATTCCGGGGTCATAATTCCGATAACTCAAATGCATTAAGGTCTTGTTCGACAACTATTGGCTTTTCAATATATATATATATATATTTTGCTTTTATTTGTTTTTTTGTCAAGTTTTCATAAAATTGAGCAAAGTCAAACCAAAAAATTGAAAAGCCAATAGTCGTGGAGGTTTGTCCTCCCTTCATGAAGGTTTTGTCCCTCCGTTGGTGGAGGTTTGGTCGTCGCAAATTTGCAATTGTCTTTTTCGGTGAATGATGCCTTATTCCTATTACTTGATAATATTGCATAGTTTTTGGCAACGTACCCTCCATGGATTAGGGATATTCACCATTGTGTAGGCAAATCACTTTTTTTCATTTTGTCCCCCACGTCTTATGATCCTATATGTCAATAATTTCATCATGAGAGATGCTACAATGTGCACCCCATTTTTGGGCCAAAAAATGAGATTTCGTAACAATAAATATGAGTTTTTGTGGGTCACATATGAGATTTTGTGGCTGAAAATATGAAAGGGCACACCATGTGCACCTTTGACCAGATCGACGGACGAGATTGCGCCACATATGCAAAAAGTGACCCCCTATACCGGTCATTTTTATCTCATATGGAGAACCAAAAAAAATCATAAAACCTTGCGTGATTTCTCATATAACATTTTGGGTTTCAAAAATCTCATATATGAAGCAACAAATACTTATAAAAAGTACCACAAAAATTCGAATGAGCCACAAAATCTCATATTTGCAAAAGTCAACCTCATAAAACGTCCCACAAAATCTCATATGATAGTTTTGGACTGTAGTGCAAATGTGATACATATTGTGTGTATATATATTGATGTGACATGTCTCATATAAGGTGCCACAGAAATACATATTTTCGCCTACATTGAGTCATATGAGATTTTTGTGGAGAACTTGTGGAGGAATATATGAGATTTTGTGACTTTCAAAATGAGTGTTTGTGAAAGAAAATATGAGATTTTTGTGGACCACTACAGTCCAAAAATATTGTTGTGTATTGATAGTGACATGTCTCATATACTTACCCACAAAATCTCATATACTCATATACTCAGCCACACATTCTCATATAAAAAATTTGGACTGTAGTAGACCACAAAAGTCTCATATTTTCTTTCACAAACACTCATTTTGAAAGTCACAAAATCTCATATGGATTTTTTTTTTCAAGTGGTGGGCCCGGTGACCAACTGGTTGCCATTTTTTTTTGATTTTTTTATTCCAAAACTTTCTCACATCCATATGAGATTTTGTGGTCTTATTTATTGTGTTTTGGTCTTTTAATATGAGATTTTTTGGCACCAAATATGAGATTTTGTGGCACCAAATATGAGATTTTGTGGATGTATACGAGACTTTGTGAGTCTCCATAGGAGGTGCACACCATATGCCAAAAGGCATGGTGCACACCGTAGCATTACTCTTTGATCATCGCTGGCCTTGTTTATAATGACAGTGGCAATGATTTTTCAAAAAAATAAAAACAAAAACAAAAATATGGTGCATTCCACAGACAACAAAGAAGGGAAAATGCTATGTGCACAGAAAAATTAGGGAAAAATTCAAAAAAAACCCCTGACGTTTGGACCGATTATTATACAGACACCTGACCTTCAATAAACGTTAACTAAACCCCTGACCTTTGCACTCCGTCATCAATTAACACCCTCGTCCCATTTTCCGTCCAATAACTAACGGAAAAGCTGATGTGGCGTTTACTTGGATACTTTGAGACACCTAGGCTAATATTTGGCAATGACATGGATGTTCTACGCTTACGTGGCGCTGCCACGTGGCTCGGTGGGCCCTGCCCACTTATCTTTGGAAAAAAATCTGTCACTCTCTCCTCCCCCAAACCCAACCCCTCCCCTGCGCCTCTTCCGACCACCCACCGCCACAACCACCACAAGTATGCCTCTCCGAACCAGAAAAGCCCATACCTCTTCGCTAGAAAAAATCAAACGACATCATTCTCTGCATCGACAATAATCAGACGGTTCACGATGAGTTTCTCGGCGCATGGGTAATGGGTATCATGGACCAACGCCGTTTGCAAAGCCAACAATGGAAAATGTTTCATCAGGAATTTTACTCTGAGGGTGAAAAAGGACAATCAATGGATTCTGAAACCTCATCTCCAACGGACTCGACTCTCCAAACGATCGCCATAGATTCGGATCTGAAGAACCGGGTCAAGTTCGATCTCGAGTCGTTTCTCAGATCCAAACAGTACTACAACCGCTGAGGTCGCGTTTGGAAGCAAAGCTATTTACCATAGGGCTCCTCCGGCACTAGAAAATCCAGCTTCGTCGCCACCATGGCCAAATTCCTCTCGCACGATGTTTACGATGTCGATCTCTTAAGACTCTTCGATGGTACCAATCTGAAGATGCTTTGGTTGCAGACACACCGTCGAGCCGGGTCGCCGGATACCCAGTAGTTCTGTCGCCGGAGTTGGGAACGCAGTGGACGTGGTGGTGGGTGGTTTTGGGGGAGGACAGAGTGACAGAGTTTTATTGATTTTTTTTTTATTTTTTAGAGATAAGTGGGCGGGGCCCACCGAGCCACGTGGCAGCGCCACGTAGGCGTAGAACATCCATGTCATTGCCAAATATTAGCCCAGGTGTCTCAAAGTATCCAAGTAAACGCCACATCAGCTTTTCCGTTAGTTATTGGACGGAAAATGGGACGAGGATGTTAATTGATGACGGAGTGCAAAGGTCAGGGGTTTAGTTAACGTTTATTGAAGGTCAGGTGTCTCTATAATAATCGGTCCAAACGTCAGGGGTTTTTTTGAATTTTTCCCAAATAATTATCCAAAAAATATCCGGGAGATTGCAATTTCCTGGGTTCATCTGGGCTTGTAAATTTTTGGATTCTTTCTGATTAAATTTTATGTGCATGTAAGAGCATCCTTATCTGGGGCACCAAAATTTTCACCAAATTTAACTTCAAAAACACCATTTTATAAATTAGTAAGTCACTTTTTAAAAAACTCACAAAATCAAACTCTCTATTTTAACTTTACTATATTGAACTATTTCCCTCATATCTATTAAAAAAAATATATATTCCCCTAAAAAGTATTCCCCGCCTGGGGAATAGAATGCAGCAGAGTATGGTCCCCCCACCCCCCCCCCTCCCCCACTTTAGCATTAAAATATCCTCCCCATCCACTCACAATCCGCCACGTGTACGGACCCTCCCCACTTCTTCTCTTCCCCTCCTTTTCTCTCTGCCACGTGCTCACCCATTCCCCACATCTGACGCAGCACCCGGAAAGAAAACAATAAAAAACTACTTGGTCCGTGAACAGTACCGCACCAAATTTGGTGCGGTACTGTAGCAAAAACAATTTGGTGAAGTAAAATGAAGAGCCTGATTTTTAGGGGATTTGGGGGGTTTGGCTACTCAATTTAACTTAAAAGTTAAATTGAGTAGCCAAATGAGGATGCCCTAACAGTGCTCGCAAAGGAGCCACCACGTATAATTTATTCTTCCATCGAACGGGCCAGATCAAAGTAGGACGTAGTCGTACACATCGCGAAGCCCACCCAAACCAGAAAATTATTACTCCTACTAGGGTTTTGACCCAACCCAAAACCTTGCCAATTGAACAACAAAAAAAGGCGGGAGAGAGAGAGAGAGAGAGAGAGAGAGAGCACCAGTTCCACACACGCTCACTATCCACTCTCCCACCCTCACTCATCAATCGACTCTACTCAGCGATTCAACTCGCCGCACCATGCCCGTCGGGGCTCGCTGCCTCACAGTTCTCGGCGAGTTCAAACCATTCGGTTTGATCGCCGAAGCCGTCGACGGGAAGCCTCCCGACGGTGTCGTTAGCAAGTACAATTACTTCCTCTTCGATCCCGAAATCGCCAGGCAAAGAGACGGAGCAGAAGACCACTTTGACGCGGCCACCTCGATCGGCCGGGGTGATCACGAGCTCTTCATCAGAGGGAATCGGTAATATGTTTTGCTCATAGTGATGCTCATTTGAAGTAGCGATTAATTAGCGTAAAGTTTTTGAATTTTGGGAACATTAACTGATGGAATTTTGGTCGTGAATTTTCCTTGAATTGAAGTTAATTTTGACTGATCAAGTTGGTAGTTTGGCTAATGGGCTACCAGAGAATTATTTTTTCCACTCTAATGCATTGCGGTTTCAATAATGAGCTGGCACAATAAGT
Source organism: Vaccinium darrowii (assembly GCA_020921065.1). Classification (NCBI taxonomy): domain Eukaryota; kingdom Viridiplantae; phylum Streptophyta; class Magnoliopsida; order Ericales; family Ericaceae; genus Vaccinium; species Vaccinium darrowii. Next base: position 4,283,235 of record CM037160.1, read on the forward strand.
CCAGGTGCAACAAACCGCTGCATTGTTTATGACTATTTGGAGAGTAACCCGCGAACCATTTTTTGGTTGTAATTTTTCGTTGATGTGAAGTTAATTTTGACTGATCAAGTAGGTAGTTGGCTACTGGGATACCAGCTGGACTTGTTTAAAGCATAAAATTTTCAAAAATTAGCTTTTTAAAAAAATCTTTAAGTTGCGTTTGGCCGTGAAGCCTAAAGCAGAACAGGGCGAAACAGTTAATGACTTGTACAACTTAAAAAATTGTTTGTTGAAGTTCATTTCTGATGCATTTTGGTTTCAATAATTAGCTTCTACGAGAAGTCCAGCTGCAACAAATAGCCACTTTGTCTGTGAGTGTTTGGAGAGTCCAACTTGTGAGCTGTTGTGGTTATTTGTTTGCCTTAACATAATAAGTAATTTAATGATTTCTGTTTTTTGACTATGAATTTGTACACTGTGCTGTTTTTACTCGTTTATGACTAATGCTTTCTGGTAAACTTGTATGGATGACCCTTTTGTTTATTTGTCTGTGACAGAATAATATGGACTACAGGTTCACGAGTGTATAAGAGATTCACTTTACCTTCCACAGTCATCATGGTACTTGACTAATCCATTTGCTTTTTGAAACCTTTAGTTTGTAGTTACATCGATTCTTGATTTCCAATGAGAGTTCTTCTTCTTGTTCACCAATGCGGTTACTTCTCGTGGATGATAAATAGGCAATGAAATAGATAAGCAGCATTGGAAATTGGGCGGCTGCATGATTACTGTTTTAGTGAACGCTTTTATGATCTTTTCTTGGTTAACTCAATTATTATTGTTTTTTTTTTTTCCTGATGTTTCCAAATGAAGGCAGTTGAAAAGAACTGCGATATGTATTTGAGAATGTTTTGGCTAGTTTCAGTCAAATTGCTCTTGACATTGTCTGAGTCTGAGGGAGCTTGTTTGTTCACTTATTATTTATGCATTATGCTCCAGTTCTCATATCAATACATGTGCATCTGATATGCTGCAGTCTTGGTTGCTATTTTATTGTAGTAGAACTTTTTGACTAACATTTTAATGATAATTTTAGGCGTGCTGGTCTCGTATGGGCAGTATGTCCGAAGCTTTTCTCTGTGTCCTGCAAATTGATAGTCTAGCGGTCTATGACATATCAGGTGAGTATGTATGCACAGTCCTATCGGTATTTAGTTGTTTTGTCATATATCCGATTCCGTGTTATAACTTGTTTGCCACATACGGGTTTGATACTTATTCCTTATATGTAGATTGTAGGTTGAATATTTGATTTTCAAAGCGACTTTGAATTCGAACAGGTTTCTTTGTGGGTAAATTATTTCGAAAGAGTCTGGACAATTACTATTTCCATCACAAATGAAACTGCTTTCATTGTCAGCAACTTTTGTGATTGGGAGATCTCCATCTCTTTGGAGCTGCATATGTTGCACATGTTTTCATTCTGTTTGGATTGCAAAAGTGTGAGTGGCCTCAAATCATTGACAAACAAAAGGAGATTTATTGTCCATCAGTTGACGATTGATGGGCAGGGTGTGGTACTTGTGCAGTGGCAGTAAGGGGTTGGAGGGGTTGAGGGGGGATGGGGGTTTGCAATCATGGTGACAAGGGATGTCAGTCTTGTGGCTTTACTGTTGGGTGGTGGTCAGCACTCAGCAGAGAAAGGAAGGCATTGATAGGTGGCTGAGGGCATAAGTTATGTGATTGTGGTATCTTGGGGGCTGGGGACTCCTTGGTCATTGCTGGTTGGTGCTCAGTGGTGGGGTCAAGGAGATCCAGCTACAGATTGGGGGTAGGGGTCGGGGGTTGATGAGTGGGATTTGATTTGCTGTGTTAGACCACACAATTTGCCATTTAGTCATTGACTTTGTTAGATGCCATTGGTAGGCTTTCGAAGTTATTATTTTTAATGAGTAAAGAAAAAAAATGTAACTTGAAAACATAAATTGTTGACAAATCTAAAATTTCTTCAACGTGTTTCTTGATGGCCAGTTTATGGAAAGGTGTCTTTAGAAGTATTCTAAAGCATGGGGTATCATGTACAGTGAGATTGTCTGGCCTTTTCCTCATTACAGTGAGATTGCCTGACATCGTGAAAGCAATGTTTTTGCTTCTTTGGTCTGTGCTTTCATTTATCTGTTACTGTGAAATGCTCCTCTTTTGTTCTTTTGCTCTCTTAAACGTGATTTTTGTTTTTCTTTCTTTCAGGTGAAGTTATGTCAGTTCCTCTTTCTCGTACCATCACATCAATATGGCCTCTTCCATTTGGTTTATTACTACAACAGGCAGTGGAAGGCAGCTCACAAACATATGCTCCTTTTTCATCTTCAAGCCCTTTACTAAGTGCACGTGATATCTCTCGCCCCAAGAAAGAAGTTGGATACAGTCCTCAACATAACTTTGGTATAGCTTGTGCATCTGATCATAGTACAATGGGATATGGAGCTCCAGTCTCCTCACATTTGATTTTGAAAGATCCGCTGGAAGAACCGCAGGTATGCACGTAGCTTCCTCTGTTTTCTTCCTGTTTCTTTGTTTTTGCAGATTGTGACTAATGGATGTCAAATCCTGAGATCTAAGCTCGCTTCTTTTGCTGTTTCTCGAGTGCTCCTTTTCCTACTTGATTTTTTTTTCTTTTTTTGTTTTTACGACTCTCTTAGTCAATGTATGTTGAGGAAAGGGGGAAGTTGAACATGATGAAGGAGTTCGATGAGAGAACGATCTGGACTAGTGATTGTGTTCCTCTAATGGCGTCATATAACAAAGGTTTCAGCTATTTCCTACCTCTGATTGACTCATCTCTACCTACTTCATTGAAAATCTATTCAAGAGATGGAGGAAGAGAAGAGAAATAACCATTTTCTTTTCTTACATGTAAATATAACATCACTGGCAGGAAAGATGCAGCACTCGTTGTGGGTTGCAGAAGCCACTGGCTCTAACCTTGAAGATGCAAATTCTAAGTTATCTGATGTAGTTCCTGCTGGAGTGTTACCAAAGCAATTCTCTTTCCGAAAGATATGGCAGGGGAAAGGTGCACAAACAGCTGCTAGCAAGGTGCCAAGTTTTACTTTGATAGTTTGATTGCTTTTTTTTTTTTTTTTTTTTGCAAGGCAAAAAAGATTCATTAATCTTGAAATAGAAACAAGACTAATAGGAACAAGGAAAAAACAAAAATTGTTCAATCCGAGACCTAAACCAACGATTGGCAAGGAACCAATCGAGGGTACCCACCTAAAGGCCAAAGCCAAACTCCCCAAAGAGTCTAAAAAACTCAAATCTTACAAATATCCCACAAAATGCTCATCCACCACACCTAATAAAAAGCAGAAAGAAATAAAGGCAATCTCCTAAAAATGTCAAGGCATGTACCTTGAACCCCACAAACCTACCAACCCCAGTTTCCGAAAGCCAGCACACCAAAATCCTTTGAATCCCACAAGCATGCACCTAGAACCCCGCAAACCTTCCAACCCACTTCCCGAAAAATCTGTGCGTCTTCTTCGTTTCTTTTGCTTCGCCCCTTTAGCTACCGAATCACGCGCCACCGCTCAATCCACATGCTTTGCCATGTTGACAATCAGCCCTTGCTTTGTTAAGAGCTTCCATTTCAGCTATCTTGCTTACAACCTCCTCTTCATCACCATCATAGCGTAAACCAAAAAGCTTGTCGACTTCCCAAATTGCTTTTGCTTCATCTAGCAAAATTCTATTTCTATTATTAATACCTTCCGAGGATAAAGAGGCAGACAATGCAGCAGAGGCTACTGCAGATCTCAGCACAACACATTTGTTTTTATTCCTTCTCCCTTTGATGTTGCCTCCTTTTTCTACTTTTGAATATCCGAGAATATCATTGATGCTTTTCCTCTTGCTTTTCCCTTTTACTCCTTTAATTGCAGCTTGGATAGGGGCATGATTAACTTCAACCTCCTTTTGAAATCCCTCCAAACTCGTGTCCATTAATTCTTGGGCTTCATCATTTTGGGTTTCTTCATTACTTTGCATTGATTCCATGGGTTCAGCCATTAATAATCCACCAGAATCTTCCACTAAAGACACTAGCCCATGTGATATATTTGAATTTTCTAGGTCGTTAGGTTCAGCCGTCCTTGATTCAGCTGGATAATTAATTGTATCCCCCATAATTACTTGTTTACCTTCCCCAGCATGCTCAGGGGACACGAACCATTCTCCTTGCTAGCATCTTTGACAGCCTCTGTCGAGTTCGGAACTACCATGTCATCCATATCACAGCTTCCATTTGTCTTGTTTGCTTCCATGTCATTACCTCCCTTATCCACCTCATCATCTTGTTCATCCATTTTTGAATCAAACCAAGCTGAATGTTTGGTGCTCTGTTCCTTGGGTTCTACAATTCTAAATGAACTTTCCTCAACCACTCTTATCAAGTACTTTGCTTCTCCTACCATCAATTCCATTTCTCCTTCAATAGCCTTTGCTTCTTTGGTAACAATAAGAAACTCTACCTTTCTCGAAAGATGTCTCCGTAAACGTATTATCATCAACTTGAATAAATTGACCCCAAGACTCACCTATTAATTTGAATGTTTGGACTGACCATGCGTTTAACGGCATACCATAACATGATAACCAAACAAACCTTTCATCACTAGCAGATTCGCCATTCCACTGTTTTAACTCCTGAAACCAACTAAGAAGCCACTCCTCCTTAATGGTTATGTCTCTGTCTTCCTTACTGAGAAAAGTTAAGATGAGGTACCTTCCACCTACTGGTTTAAATCGAACATCTATTCCTTTCCATTTTAGCATCTCCTCCATTTCTTGAGCTGAAATCAGTCTTCTCATTATCCCAATCGCACTTCTATATAGCCACCCATTTCCGACTGGCTGAATCTGAATACTTTTCTTCCTGTTTTGTGGTTGATTTCCTCCTCTATTTGCATTTCTTTCTTCCCCTTGCTTGCTACTCTCTGTTACCCCTTTCCTTCTCCAGATTTCTTTTCCTCTCGTCTCCGCTTGTCTCATATATTGATTGGGTTTGAAAGGAACTGAAAATTTTCTAGAACTTACCTGAAGTTGATCTTTGTCACGCATAGGTTGGGGTTTTTGCTTTCTGGGGATGTAATGGTTGAGCTGACCTCTCCATGAACCTCCTTGATAATTATCTTCATAGTTGCTCTGGTGGTTGTTGAAATCGTCTTGATTCCTCAAGAATTTTGCAAATTTGGCCACCAATTCGTGATTCCAGAACCACGAGTTGTTTATCACTGCTATAGCTTCATTAGCTTCATCCCTCTTGTTAAATCTTACAAACCCAAAACCCTGTCCAGTGATTTTGCTTCTCTTATTGGGTATGAAGATGTCGTTTATCTTCCCAAATCTAGAGAAAAGGTTGAAAATCGAGATCTTCCTGATTCCCTGAGGCAGATTATCAACGAAGATAGTAGCAGTCCTTCGTGGGAAAGTCTCCTCAATGTTTTTTCTCTCTCCTCTCTCTCTCCTCATGTTTTTTTCCGTAGAGGTTAGGAGCTCTAGGGCATAGCAATGCTTGCTCACCTTAAGTCGAAAACTCTGTTAATATAGTTTGAATGTTTGATTGCTTTGGTGTGTAGTAGATGAATGTTTGGCTGAGAGTCTTTACTGTGATTATCCTTTTATCTTACTCTCTCTTTCTGTTTTCTCCTGCCTCCTGGCGTATTGTCTTATGGATCACGTGTGACTGAAGAAATGGTTTTGGGAGGTACCCTACTAATATCTTTGTAGAAAATGTAGCACGTATCTCATCTAGATTCATGCCTGAGAAGCTTAAATCCTGATGACTCTGACCTTTTGGAATCCAAGGCATTATGAGGTTGAGTTACATACTTCGAAGACTACAAGGAGAAGGTGGCCCAACAGTCTGGCTTGAATTAAGAGAAGATTTCCCATGTCCAATGGGGGATAATGGCCCTGAAAAGAGTTTTAAAATGAAATAGGATTGCTGAAGTTTACCTCAAGTGCTTTAGGTTTTACGATTGCTTGACTTGAATTAGTCAGGTTTCAAAATTTGTAATTTAGCAATAGAGTTCGCTTTTATTTAAGTGGTTTATTAACTCCCCAAATTTCTTAGCTCACATTAGTCTTCCCAGTCACACATCTATGTCAGTTACATAATCATAGGATTTGATTAGTAAGTACCTGTTGTTGAATTATGCAATTATGTCTCTAGAGTATACATGGAGTCAACAAGTTGGTCGTGCTATTACAGGAGTGGCAACTATACATATGGATCAACCGTTGTCTATCTGGGAGTAATGAAGTGTAATAAAGTATGATCATAAGCTCCCAGGACAACGAATGATCTATTATGTGGGGTGATCGAGTGTGTATGTGACAGCCCTGTCCCATAGCAAACTTGCCCCCATTCCTTGAAAGGGATGTTGGTTTGTACTTGTCCTAAACCATTTTCTTTATCATAACTTTAGGTACTTCGCTACTGTGTGTATTTGAAGTTGGTTTATATTTGAAAGTTTTGGAGTTAAAACAGTGGCTTCTCTGTTGCTTTGACTATATAGCAATAGCAATTTAGTTGCTTTAGGACACGTTGTTTGCCCTTCTCAGGCTTATATCCGATCATTTCAACCACACAGTCAAATTCTCATAACGCAACACTCTTCTTGAATGGGAAGAATTGTTGAATGGTTAGATCTAACTTTAACCACTGGTAAATAGAAAACATAACTATCGCCATAACAAATCCAGAAACCATGCCCAAATATATTGCCGGCAAAATACGAAATTGCTGACTAACTTGCTAGTTTGTGACTACTGAAATCTATTGAATCATATTTACATCTGTTCCGTTGTATACTTACCTGCGGAAACATGTAACACGGCCCAATTTGAATAAAACAATATACTAAATGGGGTATTGAGTAGGCCATGGGAAATTTTTTGTTTGCATCTATCTTGTTACTGTGCTCTGTATAACACCTTGGCAGGTTGTGATTGCATTTTATCTCTAATGTCAAGTACTATTGATTTATACTGATCATGGGACTTGGAAGAAGGTCGCTTAGGTTTTTGGCAACAGAGGTGAAGATGGTAGTCTGAGGTGATTAGATTGAGCTCTGATGGAGAAGGAGGGGTTTGGCAAGAACAGAGATGGTGGCAATGGACTAGAAAAGTGAACTACTAAAGGCATGTGGATTGCACCACGAATATAGAGAAAGAGTGTTGGACGTTGTTTCATGTGTACTATTTATGAGAAAACATTAAGTTTGCATCAACTGATTTTTCTTGAGGTAGCTAGGTAAAATTGTTTCTTTCCCTGGGAGGAATTTGAGATTATTTAATATGCCAAGAGCAAATATATTGGATCCATGTACATAATTTATGGGTGCTTATATGTGGGCTGATTGAGCTCTGGGTTGCCCCATCACAGATCTGTACAGTTGGTCTGTACCACTGATTTGGGCTGCCTCTCTCTCTCTCTCGTCTTATTTCGTTAACTTTTCTAAAGCATCATCTGCTGAAGCATTGAGAGTATTGTTTTCCTTCTCCTTTAACTGTTGGCAGGTCTTTCTGGCGACTGATGACGATGCAGCTCCTATCATTTGTTTTCTTCTCAAAGAACAAAAAAAGTTGTTATCGTTAAGGCTTCAAACTGTGGAAATAAACAACGAGATTCTCTTCGATATTAAACCAGACATGAGCTGGAGCATACCTGCAATTGCTGCTGAACCTGTCATTGTAACTCGTCCTAGGTTGAGTTGGATTCATTCTTTCTTCTTCTTTTCTAGTGTTTTCTTGATCTTCTTAAACATTGCAGTCTAACTTTTGTAATCCAGGGTTAAGGTGGGATTGTTGCCAATTGGAGACATCATTGTTCTGGCTCCAGAAAACACCCTCCTTCTTTATGTAAGTTGGTGACATCAGGATGGCTTGTCATTCATTTCAAATTATTTACTTTCCCATGAGTATTAATGATATTATTTCCATCATTTTTTATTTTTTCTTCGACTTCAATCAGGTTAAGCAAGTGCTTTAATAGAATTTGTGAGATGGTGCCCATGAGTTTGTCTAGCCAAAGGGACAATCACACTTAAACATGCTAGAAGTGAACCTTGCTTTTTCCCAAACAAACGGAGATATCCCTGTAACCATTGGATCTCTTGGGAGGTCAGGGTAGTATACGCTTAAGAAAATTTGTCAAGGGGAAATTCTTAATCTTTGACTTACTTTGTCTCTTGATATAGAGTAACACAGATGCTTTTGATTTCTATCGCTGAACAATTGAAATAATTAATTTTTCTGGACTGACATCACTTTTTCTGCACTTACAGTGGGAGAAAAAGAGACACTGAGTAAAGGATTACATTCTTCGCATCCAATCACATTAACTTTTCTTTGTTTCTTAATTTTTTGCCGTCATCCCTCATTATATAGTATTTTTTTTTTTTTTTGAAGTAATACTCTTATTATTTACTCTTAACTCCATTCTCCTTCTACCAGACAATTTGCTAATGTAATACCTAACATATATGAAACTTTGGAATGCAGTCTGGAAGGCAGTGCTTGTGCAGGTATATGCTACCTTCTTCTTTGGGCAAAGGTCAGGTTCCAGATAATTTAGTGCCTTCAGAGACAGTGCCTATTCTTCATGATTTGAAGATTGTTGGGTTGGCTGATGCTGTTGACGGGCGGATCAATGTAATAGTAAATAATGGGCAGGTATGCTAATACACTTGTATGGTTGTTATTTCTGTAGTGATTGCTTTTGAAGTAGATTTCTTTTTTCTTTTCAAGTTGCGGAAGTAGATAGAGAACTGTATAAGGTGAACGAGATTCCACCGAAGTTCCAAATTATTTAGACCTTTTTGGGCCTTCCTTTTTAATTGCTATGATTGCTATTTCACATGACCTTACTCTAGTAGTTGTTTTCTATGTTATGGTCCAGATTTTTCGATGCGCACTTCGAAGAAGCCCATCATCCTCGTTGGTCAATGATTGCATTACTGCAATGTCTGAGGGAATTAGTTCTAGCTTTTATAATCATTTTCTTGCTCTTCTTTGGGGTGATGGTGATGCAGCTTATTTATCCAAGGCAGATGCTAGTGTTGATTCGGAGTGGGAGTCCTACAGTAGTAGTATTATGAGCATGTGTTCAAAATCTAGATTCACGCTGCAAAGAGTTTCAGATTCTATTCATGGCTCTTCTTGGGACTTCCTTATCAACAGCAAATTCCACAAGAACTATTGCAAAACTAATTTTCTTGCTGGAATTTCGACCAGAGTGTCACTTAACCTTCAAGAATCAGATTTCCCAAGATCAAATGTAGATGGTGCGCAAACCGCAGAAAGGTCATTCTACTATGAGCTTCTGATGGAAACTTTGGATGCTCTACATGCAGTATATGAAAGTCTTAAGCTAAACAGTCTTCGTAAAAAGTAAAATCTGGTTCCTTACCAAATTTATCTTGCTTTCATATTTCCGTGTGTTGAGAGTTTTCTTGTGATTTTTTTTGGTCACTGTTTCAAAGTTCCTTAATAATTTTGATTCTGGTCTTCTGTTTTCTTCGAGGCTGACCAGTCAGAGTATTTAGTTGTCTGTGTTGCATCACTTCCATGACAGGATTTATATGGCGAAAATACTGTTTCTTAACATTGAAATATGTGATTGACTATAAGCTGAAGTACTTCTATTGCTGTATGGCCCACGGGAACAGTTTGTCTTTACTCTTGATTATAGTTCCAGGGTAGCTACTTATGAAAAACATTTGTACCTATATACATATGGACATTGGACGTATGTAACGGTTAGCAAGACAGTTCTTGGTGAAATGAGGTTTACTTTGTTTGGCAGCTACTGGTATTGTTTTTTGTTTTCTTAATATCAAATTGGATTCGGGTGCAGATTTATGACGTTATAGTTTATACAATTACCATGCAAAAATTACGTTACAATGATTTTAATCATTGATTTTGATCCTACTTATTTATGCCTATAAAAAGGGGAAAACTCGTAAGTATTAGTTTCAAAACAGAAGTATCCATATCCCATGACTCGAAGACAATACTACTGAGGTAAACCTGAAGAGTGTGTTCAACATAACTTTGCATGATTGTGATGCACGTTGTCTATGGTCCCGTGGACCTAGTATTTTAGAATATGGTTGATGTTAGATAACCCATTATACCAAGAGCTTAAGTTTTTGGAAAATGGGTCAACAATGCATATCAACCAATATATAGAGAAGCAGAATGCAACTAGGAAGAAGAATGCAGACAGGAACCAAATGCAAATGGAGAGATCTGAATCCAATATGTTTTCACCATTTATCACTTGTCTGAAATCTGAATGAGTATCGAAAAGGAAATGACCCAACAATGTAGGCTTCGGAGTGGGGAGTTGGGGCTGCTGTCTAAGTTAGATATCCAGAAAGCTTTATGATCGTGTTAATTGTGATTTTTGATCTACGTTTCGGAGAGGATGGGATTCGGGGCTCAGTGGTTGAGATGGATTAAATTCTGTATTTCTTCGGTGACATTATCAGTTTTGGTGAATGGTTCTTCGGCTGATTTCTTTCATTTGTCTCGAGGATGGAGGCAGGGTGATCCTTTGTCTGGTCTTTTGTTCATCTTGGTTGTGGAAGTTTTGAGCAGGATGATCACGAAGGGTTTTTGGGTTGGTAGTGTATATGGGGCAGATGTGGTAGTGTCTCATTCTTTATATGCTAATGACACCATCATTTTTGTGGTGCGAATGCTTCTCAGTTGGGTTATCTTAGAGGTATTTTGATATATTTTGAGGCAGTGTCCGGTCTCAAGGTGAATGTGGGGAAGTCTGAAATTATTCCCGTTGGTATGGTGGATGGTGTGCACTTCTTGTTGGTGGTATTGGGTTGCAAGGTTGGTTCTTTCCCCTCTTATTATTTGGGTCTTTCTTTGGGTGCAAGATTGAAGTCTAAAACTGTTTGGGATAAGGTGGTTGAAAGGTTTCAGGAAAGGCTTACGGGTTGGAAGAGGTAGGAATTGGCGAAAGGGGGAAGTTTGACTCTTATTAAAAGTACTTTGTCGAGTTTGCCTACGTACTACATGTCTGTTTTCACTGTCCATATTTCGGTGGCCCACAACCGCCTGGAATTAATGGTTGGAAAAGTATGTGCCAGTTGAAGCAAGGAGACTAAGGGGGCAGGAATACTGAGAAACGTAAGCATTTTCAGCTGCTTAGAAGTACTCCAAATACATTTCCTGGACTAGTAACTGTTTGGTGTGTTTCACGGTAGACTGGGTTGACTTTTTGTGGTATTGGCTGGGGAATCTTAAAATTTGCATTGGCTGAATGATGCTGAATGGTTTTATGATTAGTATTTTTATTCACTGCTTGTTTTTTTCGCAATTTGTCTTGAAATATTTGCCATGGTTTCTCTGATACGTCAACAGAGCAACTTTGTGGTGGAGTATTAAAATCTCATTGCATGTTCTGCTATCTATTAGGTAAGAACTTTATATTGAGATTTTTCCTTGCAGGGATTTGGGACTTTTGGTGGTCCTATTATGCAATATTGCTGATTTTCTGGGTGAGGAAAGTTATTTAGATCATTATGTTCGTGATTTTCCTGGTCTTTCCAAAAAGTTTGGGATGCAGCTGTCATTTTCTGGGAAAATTCCTCCCAGTTTATTCAGATGGCTTGAAAACTGTTTGCGAAATGGATTTAATTCTTCTGATTGCAAAGACCTTCCACCTCTGATTTGTAAAGATGAAGGTTCGGTTTTGAGCTGGGCTCGGAAGATAATAGTGTTTTATAGTGTTCTGTGTGGTGCGGAACACTTGGGGAAGAATCTGCCATCTGGTGTTTGCTGTAACATTGCCACCGGATCATCTTCTAATTTTGAGGAGCTGACAGTCTTGGCAATGGTTGGGGAAAGATTTGGATTGCAACAACTTGACTTGCTGCCTTCTGGTGTATCACTTCCTTTGCGACATGTAAGTTAACTTTTAGTAGCTTTTTATTCTTGATAGTTGATATCACGAAGATGGTTGAAAATTACAACTGCCATGTCTTAAGATGGGAAATGATTTGGAACACGGGTGGAAATTGGTTTAGGTTACCAGTTGGGTTAGTGCAAACTACCTTTTGTGTTGCTTAAGGTTCAATAAGTCACTGCTAAACCTCAAGGATGTCATGAAGTACTATGGGTATGCATTATTTCTCCCTTTTATCTAATTTATGATGGACAAAAATAGAGCTAGGGCGGTCTATGTATTGTATGCCCTCCTTCCCTGATTGCTGGTGCACAAATCCATTTTTGGATGTCCCCGAATGTTAGTTCATTTTGAAAAGCCAGAGTCTAGAATTGGTAGTTTTCCAAAACCATCCCTTATGAATACCTATGAATGTATTCCAAAGGGGTTAGAATAAGGGGGCAATGATGTCCTCAGATATGAATTTAAGTGCAATCATGGCAAGCATACTTAAGAAGTTGAAACCCCTTGAAGGGGACGTACATTAATGGACAGAAAGAGTAGCAGCTGTACTGCGCTGCTAGTCTGCTATGCTAGCTGTCCTTGGGGTTGGTCCATGTATACCTTAGATTCCGCCAATCATTTCGTAATAATTTGTTCACTGTCACTGGAATTGATTTTTGCGTTTCGTAGGCATTGGATAGATGCCGGGAATCTCCTCCCACTGACTGGCCTGCTGCTGCATATATTCTTCTTGGTCGAGAGGATTTGGCTTTGTCGCGCTTTTCACCCTTAAGCAAATCCAAGGAATCTGAACCCCAAAACAGTGTGGATTTGGTTTCCATGTCCACGCCATACATGGTACATCTGCATCCAGTGACGATTCCTTCCTCGATTTCTGACACAATTGGATTGGAGGATACAAAGTTTGAGGATGCAGATTCTGTTGATGGATCTACAACTGATGGTATGGAACATATTTTCAACTCTACCACACAGTTGCGCTATGGTCGCGATCTGCGATTAAATGAGGTGAGTTTTGGTCAGCGGGCACCCAACCAATAGCACTTGATACAAAGCATATATCTTAGAGAGTGGGCTGTGAGTTGTTCCTTTTGTACGAAGACTGTTGCAATTCTTGGTTTTTGCTGTCGCTATGCTTGAATGTAATTTGAAACTAAAGTTCCATTGTCACGTGACTCATGTGTATCTATACTCTATTCAGGTCCTTGATGTATGTGCATTTTAGTGGAAGTTACACAATTTGAAAATGAATTTTCCTCTTTTGCATCATTGATCGTTTGTAATATGCATGAGGGTTGTTTGCGATTAATAATCATATTCACTGAACATTTGACAATAGCAACTCGCCAGGCTCGAACTGGCATTGGGTGGATATTATAAAAAATAATACCGCATTTTCCCTCGACAATAGCTAAGTAGAATGTTGTGCAACGCCAATGCTCTGGATGCTGAATGAAAGAAGCATGGTAATGTGCACATAAATCAAAAATGATTCTTATGTCTGCCCTCTCTGATGCCTTTTGGCTTTGATTTGAGGGCATGATTCCGCAGCAAACGCGACGGTATAGGGGGATCACTGTTTCAGTGGTATTCTGTGAGCAGCCACTTTGTGCATTTATTGCCAAAGGTTAGGTCTGTCTCCAATCCATCTGTTTCAGTGGTATTCTGGGAGCAGCCACTTTGTGCATTTATTGCCAAAGGTTAGGTCTGTCTCCTATCCTTCCCCCGCCCATACCCCCAATTATTGGGGACTAAATGGGTTATGTTATTGTTGTTGTTGTTATTGTTGTTGTTGTTATTGTTGTAATAGCTAAGTAGAATATGCATTAGAGTCAAGACAGCTTTTGAATTCTAACTTCCTAAAATATGTTGTGGAGTTTTGTAATGCTTTTTTTGGACATTCTGGGAGCATGTTTTTAATGGATGTATTGCTGGTACGGAAGAGTGATTAGCACCATTTGATTTCTCAGCATCCCCAGGAAGCTTTTTGTTTTAATAAAATAATCTGTTTCTTCTTTTTAGCTGTTCCGCCATCTAAGATATTCCTTCGACTACGCCTGGCCACCTGTTTTTGCCCCATCAACGTCTATGATTTACTGCTGGGCCTTAAATCTTTGGGGTAGAGAATTTTGTAGTACACTGCTTCAGACCTGGGATGCAGTCTCAACCTATTCCCTCTTGGTTCGGATTATTGTCAGATGGTACTCTAGTGAATGTGATCATCCTGTGTAATCATTTGCTTGGGCGTCGTAAGACTCTATAGAGGGCCTTTAGCTTGTTCACGGGGTCACCAATTTCCGGAATATGCATTTTATCTTCACTGCAAATGCGTTCATGTTTTCATCGCCATTCTGATTTAAGGTGTCATTTATACTTCCTGCCAGTCTTCGGATTTGATGTTAGTTGCTTTTAAAGTTTTTCTTCACTTTTAGCTGTCATCCTTGCCCCTGATAGCGACTTCCATTTGCTGTAGGTTAGACGTCTTTTGTGCTCTGCAAGACCTGTGGCTATTCAAACATCTGTTAACCCTACAGCTTCTGATCAGGACCTCCAACAGGTAACCCGTTTTCTTGACCTTTTTTAATAGTAGTTATATGGTACAATTAGGTCATTGATGATATAAAGCTCTTTTTTAGCAATGTTCCGTTAGCTAGAATGCAAATTGAGTAAATATGTTGATGCATTTTCTGTCGTGGCACTTGTTTAAGGTGAGTGTTGGTTTGATGTTTGGGGGCTAAATGTGGCCCTACTGGAGGTAACCACTCTCCTTTCATATACATCTTTTTTCTTTTTTAACTCTAGATCTTTCTTCCTTTCATCACCGGAATGTTGAACCCAAGAGAATACGTAAGTTGGGGGCTATTTGATATTTAATAGTAGTTATATGGTACAGTTAGGTCATTGATGATATAAAGCTCTTTTTTAGCAATGTTCCGTTAGCTAGAATGCAAATTGAGTAAATATGTTGATGCATTTTCTGTCGTGGCACTTGTTTAAGGTGGTTATCCTTTCCTTTTCCATCTACAGTATACCTGGTATCGGAGTTCTATTAGTTTAGAAGCAGAACCGGCCGCTTAGGCCTCACTCCGGATAGCTGGGGTTGCAAACTGGAGGTTCCCACTCAAATATCAAATAGCCCCCAACTTACGTATTCTCTTGGGTTCAACATTCTGGTGATGAAAGGAAGAAAGATCTAGAGTTAAAAAAGAAAAAAGATGTATATGAAAGGAGAGTGGTTACCTCCAGTAGGGCCACAAGGGCCACATTTAGCCCCCAAACATCAAACCAACACTCTCCCCCCCCCCCCCCCCCCCCCCCCCCCCCCCAATCAGGGCCACCCGGACATATTGAGAGAGTGTTACTGCGTCTGGGCAAGTAGAGAGGCTGTTTCCATGACTTGAACCTGGTGTCACACTGGGGCAACAGGGGCAACCTTACTGTTGCCAGTGCCATCCTTCGACCGACTAATTGTTGCATAGGGGACAAGAAGACATAAGAAGCTGTAGAGAACATGGTGTTGATTTTGATGGTCTATGCCATGAGATTTTCTTATCCCTCTTACAGGATATACCTTTGATGTTGTGTGACTGTGTGTCCTCTTTGGTCTGATCTAGTGGCTTCCTTAGTTCTTTTTTCGTTCATTTTGTAGGCTCAGCTATGGCAGCTTGCTCAAAGGACTACAGCTCTTCCTCTTGGACGTGGGGCATTTACTCTTGCAACCACCAGTACTCTTTTAACAGAGGTGGTCCCTTTTCTCTTGCAGTAATCTGTTTTTCTGCTAAATTTCAATTGACTTCTTTTAAGATTAGGTTCAAAGCTTATGCACCTGTAGAAATGCTTTCCTCCTCCTTTTCCTACGTCTAGTCCCTATTCAAATATTTTTTCTTAACTGATTTAAACATTGAATCTTGGTTCTAATGCAATCCTTTTTCTTTGTAGGCACTCACAGTACCAAAGCTTGTGTTAGCAGGTCGGTTGCCTGCCCAACAAAATGCAACCGTAAGTACTTCATAATTTGTTGAAGAAATGTGTTTGCCCATATGTTTGTATCTTGAAGAGTTTTTATTATAATCTGTAGAAATTTGTTCGGTACCATGGGTTTTTACTTGTTTGTGCAAAATGTTTTCCCGCTTCCTTTTATAGACAGAGAGCAAAAAATTTATTTGAGCTGGAATTTGTTTTCCCCAAGTGGCATTGACTTTATGCCTGAAATTTGGTCGGCGAGATTTTTTTCTCCTATATTTTTACCTGTTTTCATGCTGGAAAAATCCCACATAGTTGTGCTTATGCCTGGACGCTCTGGTGTTTAGTTCTTTGACCTCTACCCTCATCAATTGTTAAACAGTTTGGTAGTTTTTCCCCCTTCTTTTGCCTGTTTTTTACACATTTTGATATTCTTATTTGGCAGGTTAACCTGGATCCTAACACAAGGAATATTCCAGAACTTAAATCTTGGCCTGAGTTTCACAATGCTGTTGCAGCTGGACTAAGGCTAGCTCCCATTCAGGTTTATTTACTGTTCCAGGATAATGCGGTAGTTATTGTAGTTTAGCTGATGCAGAAGTTATTCGCACAGTTGAAATGTCATTCTTTTTAAGGAATTTCTTTCAATTTTAATCACATTTTAACTTGTCTAACTTTTACCTAGTGAGTGAGTTCAAGTGTTTAAGGAATAAGTAGTGCCTGGTCTTTGATGATATCTGTTGCATTTAAGCTTTATTTGAATGAATTCAATCTTCTCTCACCTTCCCTTGTCTTGCTACTTGTATGTTCTGCCTGACGTTTGAAAATAGTTCATGAATAACATATGACGCAGTTTGGCTTCTGCTACGCAGGGGAAATTGTCAAGGACATGGATAATATATAACAAACCTGAAGAGCCCAATGTTATTCATGCAGGACTCCTCCTTGCACTGGGTTTACATGGACATCTACGTGTTTTAACTATAACGGACATATACCAATATTACTCGCAGGTTTGTGTTCCATTGTTGTTTGATCCATTCTTGTTTTTCCTGTTACCATTTAGATATGACATAAGCCGAGGTTAGAGCCCATGAATAGACATAGGTAGACATGTAGTACTTCTCGAAGTAACAAATAAATAAAGTGCTTATAGACACAAAAAGTGCTTAATTTAGATATGACATAAGCGTTTTTTAGAGCCCATGAATATATATAGGTGGACATGTAGTACTTTCCGAAGTTAAAAAAAAAGAAAAAAGGAATACAAGTAAACATAGTGAAAATGCGACAAATGTGGTCCGAGAGAACTGCACCATGTTGGGGCGTGCTGCAACTTCGCCAGAATTGGCACTTCGGAAAAGTCGTTGAAACAGGAAATCCCAGGCCACGACTAGAGCACAGAAAATACTAGTACATGAGACAAACACAACCCAACAGATTCCATTTGGACAAATATCAATATGAACACAAGGCAGGATATTGCAGCAATAGCTGAAATCCGAAAAAAAATGTCCAGGATTCAATAGTAGGAGAAAAAATAATCATGCCCCGTGTTATTTGGCTGGTGCTGCTCCTCTGTCACTTCCACTTCTTTGGATGCTTTGGATTTGAGCAGAGCTGCTGCAGCGAAGCAAAGGATGCATAATGTTGTGATGAAAATCACTATGATGGCAGGGCGAGTGTCAAATGGAGAGTTATTTTACGCAACGTACATAAGGCCAAGTAGCAACCCAAGCATGGCGAACACTACCACATGCCATTCTGCAATCATATTCGCTGGCCTTCCAACAACAATCCTATTACGAGTACCCACAGATACAAAAAGGTTTAGTAGAAGAAGTGGATTTCAAACTGTGAAATTTTAAAATCTACTATGTATTAGTGGCACTCTATCAAACTCCTTCCATCCCCAAATAATTTTCCCTCTTTGAAAAGCAATGACCAATAGTTGATGAGTTCATTTATTTTACCAATCCCTTTCAAATTATTTCAAAGAGAGTAAGGATAAAACAGAATATAGAAAGTGGAATGATTATGTCCTCTCAATAATTGGAATGAATTAAAGGTGAAAGCATTCTTTGCTAAGATTTCAAGTTGGTATGATATCAAATTTTAATATTTGAATGAATTAAAGGTGAAAGCATTCTTCGCTAAGATTTCAAGTTGGTATAATATCAAATTTTAATATGAAATGAATCAAATTTGAAAGCATTCCAATATTAAAATTTGATTTCAAGTTGGTATGCTTTCAACTTTAATTCATTTCATGGGCTCTAACCTACGCTTATGTCATATCTCTCTCTCTCTCTCTCACACACACACAACAACAACAAATGCACACACATACAAGTGCTTACAGACACCTGCAATTTTTTGACAACTCCTTGACGATATCGTCGTTTTATTTTATGCTTACCCTTCTACTTCTTCCATTATTGTTTGGGTCTTCTTTCTTGTATCTGTCTCCTTCAGTCTACATTTTTTGCGGTCCTGATGTTTTCTCCTTATAGGAACATGAAAGCACGACTGTAGGATTAATGCTTGGCCTAGCGGCATCTTATAGGGGGACTATGCAACCTGCGATATCAAAGGTAAACTCTTTCACTTGTTGGACCTCCACCGCTGCTTCTTTTATGTTTTTACCATATCTACAGTTGAGGAACTGTAACATTCTTCAACACGCTTCTGCACTTCCATAAATAGGGGATTTTTTTTTTCTTGTTCTTTGTAAGATGCTTGACTGGCATTTTTGTACTCCTAGATGTTTTGGAGGTCTAAGGTTTCTAGACCATTGCTAGCTCATTTATGGTATAGACCTATACACTGTTCTCTTAGGAGTTATGGTATTGAGGCAGCTTTTTAGGCGGTTTTTGTATATATGCCTCTTCTATTTATGTACTTCTCTTTTATTTATATATATTGTTTACTTGAAAAGAAAAAAAAAATGTAAGATGCAATAGGGGCATTCTCAGATCGTGGTCTGTGGTTTCTTGTCAAATAGATGTCTGCTGAAGTTCCTGGACCCAGATTTTAGCATCACTGTTTTGCTACAGGCCTGCGGTGATTCCATGTCTTTAGCAGGGTCTAGGGAGTGGCAAATGCCACTTCTTCATTGTATCATACTTTTGGAGGAGATGGCATGGTTCTGTTAATGTATCTCTATGTATCCTCATGTATGGCGTGTAATCTTCTATTTTAGGGCAGATTACGTTGACCATATCATATCGTGATCTTGCCTTGTACAACGTTTCCATTTTAGCCTCTTGTAATCTTTTCCTTCTAGGCTTTATTTTTTCCTTTTTAGAGTTAATCTTTCTCCTATTAAAATCATGTAATACCCTAGGTATTTTCATTCAGAAATTCAGTAATGCACGGTTCAGTTTTTCCATTATTCTGTTTCATGGTGTCAGAGCCGTAAATACCTCAGAAATCTTCTTCTTCCTTTCTCTTCTTCATTCTTTCTGTATCGACACATCTCAGTTGATATCCCTCTCTCTCTCTCTCTCTCTCTCTCTCTCTCTCTCCGTCTTCACGCTTCAGAACACAACCCTCACCCATCTCTGATAAGCCATCCACATAATTAAGTATAATCATGTACGACATGTTTTATAGATGATGTCTACGGCACTCAGAACAACAATTAAGTATTATTTGTCCCTTATGGCAATAATTAAGTATAATTTCAACATTTTGGATTTTTCGGTTAGTTTATACAAATTAATCGTCGGCCATTTGATATTCTTGCTCAAGGCTTATTGATCTTGTTACGCTCTTTTGCAGTATGTTCTTCTGGAACATTTGTTGCTTAAATTTTAAATGGTTACATTTGTCTGGCAGTCTCTTTATGTACATATACCGGCTCGTCATCCGTCTTCTTTTCCGGAGTTAGAGTTGCCAACCCTTCTACAGGTATTACTTACTTTTCTATTGGTCACACATTGCTACTAAATTGGGATTAGTATGTTGTTCTTTGTGTCTGCATTAATGCTTTATTGAACTCTTTCTTTTTCCATTATGACATTGTCAGACTTTTAATCTTCTAAACCTATATGGCATTCTTACTTTTAGTTTTTTGCATTAAGCACTTGATCGTAGCATGTCTTGAAACATTTTTTTTTTTTAATGTTTTTTTAGTTTGAGTTGTGTATTGTTTGCGACATCCCCAGTCATGGAGTGAGTATAGTTACTTACCTGTGCAGTTGATTGCCAACATGTACTAGAATGTTATGCCAGATTATGTAGTAGTGATTTTGTCGAGGTTGATGTTCCACCTTTGAGTCTTTGACGATCTTTCAATTATTTTCCAGTCAGCAGCACTCATGTCAGTTGGGCTTCTTTACGAAGGATCAGCACATCCCCAAACTATGCATATTCTTCTGGTATGTTTCATTTCCTTTGTCACTTGATGTCTCTCGACAACCACTTACCAAAAGCTTAATACTATAAGAATGGGCCGTTTATGTTGAACTCTAGCACCCTCATGTGTGGACCCATATTACATGCGGGACGGAAAACAAAAAAAAAGAACATATTTATTAGTCCCTATATTTGTAGGTCCCTTCAAGCAATGTAACTGTAAGGTCCAATAAACACCTGCTGTCTAGGATGGTAAATGCAGATGGGGAGCATATAAAGTCAAACCCATCAGAATGCAAAGCTTTGATATCATGGCAGACGGTCACTAGCCCCAAAATGTTAAGCTATCAGTAATAGAGGGTGGGCCTAAAGATTTATATCAAGCTTTCAGTGGCCTCTCTTCAGATGAACTCTTTCTTCCTTCCACTCATAAGGGTACTTAACTCTTTTGATAGATGAGTAAGCTGTTAAGTGCGGTATTATGCTCACTCTATCATTCAACTTTTCTGCAACTTGTCTGAGGTTTTCTGAGAGATTGAGAAAATCATGATCAACCAAATGTTTGCCTGCCTTCTTAAATGAGTCTTATTAACTGTCATATAAAGGACGTCCTTCGTGATTTCTTTCTATTGGCTACTCTTTTAGCTTTTATCAACTAAAGAGAAGTCTAAACATAGCATTCCCAATTGATGTGGTCTACATAATTGTTTAAATCGTAGAGAAATGAAGTTATGTTGAGAGAAATTATTAGAGAAGTTTCAGCGGCAGAGTTGCATGCCTTAATGTTGGTTTTTCAGTAGTATGCAGTCAGAATATTCTTTCTGCTTCACATTGGGACATTTCATGGACTGTCATCCTATATTCTGTTCAGTCAAATTGCAATGTGTTGCTGAAATTATAATTTTATGATACTTTCACAGGCCGAAATAGGCCGTAGAAGTGGAGGCGATAATGTACTTGAGAGAGAAGGTTATGCTGTTTCTGCTGGATTTTCACTGGGACTTGTGGCATTGGGTATGGGTGCATTTCATTTGTATGTTGTAAACATTTTTTGGTCCTAGCTGATTTGTTATTTTATTTTTGGATAAATTTTTGTTTTCTAAATTGTGTCCAATTCAACCGAAGGTCGAGGGGAAGATGCTCTTGGTTTCATTGACAGCTTTGTTGAACGGTTGTTCCAATATGTTGGCGGCAAAGAATCTCACAATGTATGTGTAGTTCAAGACTGTTTTGTCACATTTTCTTTTCTCGTTCTTATTTGATCATCGTGGATTATAGGGGTTCCAAATATTATTGATATATTCACAATTTTCCCCAATAGATGCAGTATGATTTGGAGTTTTGGACAATGTTGACTTAATTTCGTGTAGCTTTCAAAATTAGAAGTCTTCAAAACTTTCGAATTCCTCTGGCTGACTCTTTTACATGTTTAATCTTTTTAGGAGAGATGCCACCCGATGACACTATCAGCAGATGATCACAACCGTGCTGCAGGTCAGGTTTGTGAACTCCATACCTTTCTTTGCCACATAACTTGCTCCTCTACTTGGGAGTCGCTAAAATTTGAAAACATGTTCACCGGAGTTATTAGCCGTTGTAGGGTTTCTTCACCTCTCTCTCTCTCTCATGGGTAAAATTGGATTTTATAGATGATGGATGGGACGCCGGTCAATGTTGACGTCACTGCACCTGGAGCTATAATTGCTCTGGCTCTGATGTTTCTGAAGGTAATAGCTACTTTGAGGTTGAAACATGTGATTTTTCCATGGAAACTGGAAAGTCTACCGTCTTCGGAAATTTACTGATCCATATTGCCTCGGCTATTCATACTCTTTTCTTGTTTGACCTTAACTATACAGAGTGAGTCGGAGTTAGTGTTCTCTAGGCTTTCTATTCCTTGTACACGATTCGATTTGCAATATGTGAGGCCCGACTTCATAATGCTTCGTGTGATTGCTCGGAGTTTGATAATGTGGAGCAGGTACATTATTTTTGCAAGAAGATCCAAACTTGAGCATGCTGTTGCTTTCCAACATTCGTAACATATTATACTTGTTGTAGGGTGCACCCATCAAAGGATTGGATTCAGTCCCAGATACCTGAAATTGTCCAAAATGGTATTTGGGGCCTCGGAGATGAGATGGGTGATGTAGATGAAATGGATGCTGAAGCATTTGTTCAAGCATATGTCAACATTGTGGTCGGATCATGTATTTCCATTGGTAGGTCGTTATGCGTGCTTAGTTATGAAGCATTTATAGGCCTTTCTTCCTTATTTTTGGCTTACTATTGTTCCATCTATTTGATATTATATCTGTTCTCACCTTTCTTCTTTTTACAGCAAAGATTCTAAGGCTAGGAATTTTAGGAGTTGCCTGACACCTAACGGAGGCATTAAAAGGCTTACCTAATTGCTTGTGAGCTGCATAAAATAATTCGAAGACTGATTGATACCTGAATGAAATGTCTAATGCCCAGATGAGAGAATATTTGAAAATTCTAGAGTTACCTCTTACGAGGCCATAAATATTTGTCCATGATATGGACTTATACTGTTAAATCTCTCTCTTCCCCAGAGGCAGAGTTGTATTTGTCCAAGGTCTTTCTGTTCAATCTTCGTGTTGGCTTACCAAATTAACAAATTCTATTAATGTATTAGGTCATTTTTAGTATTATTAATATTATTAGTGTAATAACTTTTTATAATTCTTGTAATTTTGATGTAATTTAACAAAAAAAGAAGAAGGTTATTTTATGTTTTCATTTCTTCATTTTTTCATAATCAGGAAATGAACATGTGAGTGTTGTAGTAGCCTAAAGAAATACTCGTAAAACAAAAGAATTCATAGACTTTTAATGCATTAGGCTAGATTTCAATGTACTAATGTATTACTCCCTCCATCCCAAAATGGATGTCCGAAACTACTATTCACACTCTAAACAATATCTATATATTGCAATCTATAATACTTTTTTTGATTTTAAAGACTTTGTTGAATAAAACTAAGCAAAATCTATCATACGAGACCCATATTGCATATATAATTCATTATAGCTTAAAAAATATAAATGGTTTTTTGAAAGGTGTGAATAGTGTTTTGAGACATCCATTTTGGGACGGAGGGAATATATTGGAAAGCAAATGCTCCATATACAATACGTATATGTTGAAATAAATATGTTTTTCTAGTCGGCTCCTCCTGAGCCAAAATCCTAGCTCTGCCACTTCTGTTCCCAGCATTTTGTGCTATTGCCAACTTTCTATTCATCAGACCCTGATTGTTTTGATTGTGGTGACATATTGGTCTAACCTAGCAAGGCAAATGAAAAAATCTCCCAAATGAAAATAGATTTCTCTTAGGAGTGATTATTACTGAATTTCAGGTTGCCCTTGTGCACTCTCACCGACGCAAACATGCCGTTATGTTTTGTGTTACCTTTTCCTTCGGTATTTTTGGCAGTTATTATTTGATGTCTGGTATGTGTTCTTATCTATTTGATGCGAATTGTTATAAACATCTACTTTGGCAGGGTTGAGATTTGCTGGTACAAAAAACGGAGATGCACAGGAATTGCTCTATGATTATGCTATCTACTTCCTAAATGAGGTCCAACCTTTTTCAATTTGCTGCTAGTTGGATGCTTTCTTTATGAGTGGTTAATCATTCATTGCAATGTTTGCAGATTAAGCCTGTTTGTGTTAGAAGTGGAAATACCTTGCTAAAGGGATTGTCTCACTATGTCGATCGGGGTACATTGGAGATATGCCTTCACCTGATTGTTCTTTCTCTCTCTGTGGTCAGTAAAATTCAATTATATGTACTGCTTGTCACATTTTAGTACGTTAGATCTGTGTAATAATTGATAGGCCATTATTGGTCTCTGATGTTCTGGGAGAGCAGGTTATGGCAGGTTCTGGACAACTACAAACATTTCGGTTATTGAGATTTCTACGGAGTCGAAACTCTGCAGATGTGCATGCTAATTATGGTACTCAAATGGCGGTAATTCTCCTTTAATATTTGTGTGAGATTCCCTGCAACTTGTGGTACTTGTTTTTTTTTTTTGAACGGCACTTGTGGTACTTGTTGACTGTCGATGTGTTTTCTTTGCTTTCACATGTTGCAATATAAGTCACTGCTCTCTCAAAACCGCATGTTAAAAGTGGTGGTATCTGGAGGCAAAAAAAAAGTTCAACTTATGCAAGGGTACAAGGTTGTTGAATAATTTTCCCTGACTGGTTGGTTGTGTGAATTAGTGCTGACATCAAGATGCAATGTTTCCTAATGTGTTTCCTCTTTTGTGCAATTTCCAAAAGAAGAAATTAAGTAAGATAGTCCTGTAACATACGTTGTTTTCTTGTGCATGAAGCATGCATAACTTTTTTTAATTTTATAGCGAGATTCCAACTTTGAAAAGAGCATGGAATTTGTTGTAGGTTCTGTAAGTGTTTAGCATGAATTTCACATACCAATTTGAATTGATATGTGAGTCTCGTTCAGCAATCTGAATGTGTCTGCTCTTTTATTTCTGACAGATTGTAATTTTTAGTTTTTAAGACTTTTATGATTATGTTAATAAAGGAGCTACACAGATTCCATCTTGTCGTACCATCTTGTATTGCTAATTTTGTTTTATTGATGCAATTATTGTAGGTGAGCTTAGCTATTGGTTTCTTGTTCCTTGGGGGTGGGATGCGGACTTTTTCAACGAGCAATAGCTCCATTGCAGTTTTGCTGATATCTTTGTATCCACGCTTACCTACGGGACCAAATGACAATCGATGCCACCTTCAGGTCTGCACATCTAAATGCAGAATTAGCAAGAATTATTGTGGATTTCTTCCTTCCTTCTCTCTCTCTCTCTCTCTCTCAAAACGATTAGACATATGCTGCAGTGGGCCCGTTCGAAATGTAGTGCCAATTTGGTCAATGCCGCATTTTAGTTCTTATTATTCTGATGTTATAGTATTCAGGGTGTAAAGATGATGCTCAATGGACCACAAGCGTAGTTGTTGAAATGTAGAAATCTCAACTGCCTTATAAAAGAGTCAAAAGTCCTTTCTTTTATTACTTTATATTCCAGATTGGGCAAGTTGTTAGTTGCATGTGTTATGTCCCCCGTTGATATTGGCAAAACCCAAAAACGGGGGTGAAACACAAGTACCAATCTCCATTTCTCTTATTTCTTTACCTATAGACCACCTTTTGTGTTTTCAGATGCGAGGGCCGAGCTTCTCACAGTTGTCCTGTACCTAGTAGAGTTACAGGATGTGGTTTTTTTTTTTTACCATTTTCTTGTTCTATCACATTGTTATCAAGAATCTCCTGAGCATTTTTTCATGGGATGGAAGTTAACTTTTTCAGGCATTTAGGCATTTGTATGTTCTTGCTACGGAAGCTCGCTGGCTTCAAACAGTTGATGTTGACACAGGCCTGCCTGTTTATGCTCCTCTTGAAATTACAATCAAAGAAACTGAGCATTATGGAGAGACAAGTTTTTGTGAGGTCACTCCTTGCATTCTTCCAGAACGTGCTATTGTAAGTTTCACTTCTTTTTTCCTCGTGTTCTTTGATGACTGTAGTTGTACGTGTGGTTGAAAAAATATTTCTACTAGCACAGATGAATTGTTCCAGAGTTAGTGTCATCCAATTTTCTTTCCATTCCCTAATTTTCTCCCTCATTACCTGATCTCTCTGGTTTTTTATTTTTTATTTTTACGGTTTTTAGTAAGATGGTATTGTTAAGTTACCAGTTGTCCCAAAAGCTTAAATTGTTTGCAAATGGACCCAACAATATATTTCAAACTATTCAATTCTCTCTCACATGTGCAACCTCGTCTTGCACTTGGAGATGCAACTATTGGGGAGAAGCAGAATGCAAACGGATAGTTTGGAATAGAATACCAAGGGGACAAGCAGAATGGAAATGAGGATCAAATGTAAACGGAGAGATTTGAAGCCAATACCTCTCCCAACCCGAGCTCTGATACTATGCTTCACGGTCTTGGCTAGAACTCAACCGTAGCTTTTGGGGTTGAGTTCTCTCCAAGACCGCGTAACATGGCATGTCATAACTCTTTTTGATAACTGGAGCAATTGCTCTTTGTAAACATACATGAAAAGTTTTTTTTTTTTTTTTTTGAAGAATTGTATGAGCAGAATTTCTAATTGTTTAGCAAGAGATCATTATGGTTTAACTATCAGACAGTCTCCCATGTGTCATGTACTTTTCTTAAGTGGAAAGTTGCTTACTAGACCCGTTGTAATACTGCTGCAGCTGAAGATTGTTCGTGTTTGTGGTCCTAGATATTGGCCACAGGTCATAGAGCTTGTTCCAGAAGGTAAAAATGAGAAGGAATGTCATTCCTATTGTCATTATTTTTCAAATGTTCTACCAAACTCCTCTTATTTTGCTGCAGAAAAACCTTGGTGGAGCACAGGAGACAAGATTGACCCATTTAACTCAGGTGTCTTGTACATCAAGCGGAAAGTTGGATCTTGTTCATATGTGGATGATCCTGTAGGATGTCAGTCACTACTGTCACGAGCAATGCACAAGGTTTTGTCCTATTTATGCGACCATCAGCTGAAACATTTCCAGGCTTTTCTAGATTATTTGGTTGATTTAAGAGTCCTTTCTTCAGGTCTTTGGTTTGACAAGTCTGAGAGCTTGTACTCCAAGTACCAATGACTGTGTTGGAGCTGGTGCAGTTACTATTGATCAGTTGGTCAGCACCTTCTCATCTGATCCAAGCTTGATTGCTTTTGCACAACTTTGTTGTGATCCCTCCTGGAATAGCAGGCAAGTATGCAAATCTCTAATATTGCTGTCTAAATTCACTCTTGTGAAGGTGTCTATAATGCTTGCTTGTACCATGTTATAGTTTGGGAACTGTGTAAGACAGGTATAAGAATTGGATGAAAAACTTTGTTAGGGTTATTGGGTGAATGACTAACGTGACATTGACATCTAGTAATCCACTTTTTCTGTGTTAAGAGATACTTGTATTTTTGCACCGGACTTTTTTCTAACTTGCTGTGTGATGTCAATATTTAAACCCTAGTTGCATATAATTCTTGGAGGGACTTTTTTGTGCTTGTACTGTGTCATTCATGATATTTTGACGTGGTGGGACATGTAATTGGCACATCATAGTGTTTCGTGTTCTTTAAGATTATATTAATTTGGATATATGGCTTAGCTGATGTCAGGGAAGCCGCTGTTGATACACCAGCTTATGGATTTATAACTTTATCAGAGCAATATGGCAGTTATAGAGCTTTTTGGATTCTATAGAAATGTGTTTGATAGGCTCATGGTGTTGTAAAATGATAGTTATAAAGGCATTAAGAATTATTGGTGTTATTGTGCTGGATGACAGCAAGTGCCACGCTGCATTTATTACATATTTACAATCCTCGATAAGCTGGTTAATACTGAGTGAATCTAATCGTTTTCAAATGGCACATTGATGATGACAGAGTATGTACCTTGTTGTGTTAAGAAATATTGTCCCACATTGCTTAGGAGTGGAATGGGTGATCACTTAATAGATGTTGGGACCTCTCCACTCATTGCCAATTGGCTTTGAGTTGGATATAAAGTTTCCACAACCTTTATATGTTTAGTTTTAGTGCTTAAGCCGAGGCTTCCTGTAGTAATCACTAGCTGAACATGTTTGCAGATCAGACAGTGATTTTCAAGAATTTTGCTTGCAAGTGTTATTTGAGTGTGTGAGCAAGGACAGACCGGCCCTTTTGCAGGTAAGCAACTTGTTTGGTAGTGGTAGATGCCCTTTATTCGTATGAGTTATTTTTCTATAGACTTTGCAGTGCTTTTTGACAATTGAAAGATGCAAAAACCGATACTTAAAGTGCTTTTTTACCCTTCGCTAGTTGGACACAAGTTTTCTTGTGTTACATTTCTTGTTTTAGCGAATTGTTTTACTTTTTTCCATTTACAGAGATTGTTCTGAATTATGCAGGTCTACTTGTCCTTGTACACAATGCTTGGGTGTGTGGTTGATCAGGTTACAGGTGGTGTTTCAATCCTAAGCGACTCACTGTTTATCGCTAGTTTGAAGGTAATATCTGCTGTAGCTCTGTCTACTTAAGCTCGTAACACTTTGTGCTTAAAACAGCTAAAAGACAGTATGTTTTGCCAACGAAATTGCTATACGATTTTGAGGTAAATTGTGTGCATTAGATACTAACCAGCATGGAGAGAGTCAGTAAGGAGGTTGAGTGCATTGTGTCTAAGAGGAAAACTCTCCTAATTACCATTCTGAGGACCTTGAGAGATGACATTTATTCATGTCGTATTGTGCAAAATTCTTGTTTTCAGATATGGTATATTTACAAGTTGCCATAGTGATATTTTTTTTTGACAAGTAATTAATTATATTAAAAAGATCATAAAGGGCTGCTATCCAAATACAAAAGAAAGGCCATCATCAAAAAGGCCCTATACATCATCATGAGACAATAAAAGATCAAACCAGTCAAAAAATTGGTCAAGAGAAGGATGACGATCTCCCTTTTCCCAACTATACAAGCTATTCACCAAAAAACTATTGATTCTAAATAGAGGCTTTTCTACTCCTTCAAAACATCTCTGATTTCTCTCTCGCCAAATCATCCACATCACGCAAAGAGGAATCATGTTCCAAACACGCTTCCTCCTCATTCCCATAGTGATATGAAATGGGCCTAACATTGTATATCGAGTTATGCAACACTTCCCTCACGGCTTGCACATGGTGAGGTGAACAAACCTTGCAAATAACGAGACTTGAACCAATGACTATTGGGGACTAGAGCTTTGATACCGTGTTAGAGATCACCGATCATCTCATATATTGTTAAGGAAAGAGTTTGATCGTATCTTTGCTCTTCTTCTTCTCTTACCGGGCCTTGAGCCCTTGACCTAATGGATATGAGAAACACCACCACCCACTAGGTATCAAGGAGGCTATGCTTCATGCGGTTCTGTTTAGTCTCCAACATATATGGAGTACCCTAAATTGAATTCATTGAAGAGCTACTTTTGTTTTTTGGGTAATCCAAAATTTTATTGATGGAAAACAACATACAGAGAAGACGAGGAAGGTGTGCCTTAAAATTACAAGAGAAAAAGAACTACAAAGAACAAATCTCTATGGGAAAAAAATTGAAGACTTAGGAGATATGCCAGCATTGACATGGAGCAACGTGAAGGGGAGAAGACATTACAATTGAGAACTGAGAACCTTTAATTCTAAAATCAAACTTATTGTTTCGAAGAACAAATGTTGGATATCTTTGAATTGTTCGGAAAACTCTGCAGCTCCTTTCTTGCCATGTCTGTATACCGCAGCTGCCCAATAGAGCTACTTAATTTGATTCTCAAGGTCCTATTATTTGTGCAGCTTGCACTAGCATACAATGAAGCTCTACTGAAAGGAAGATTCGGGAATTCAAGAGGCATCATTCAATCAACTTTTCTAGGGTCCCTCAGGAAGCGGGTGGAGGAGCTCCTAAACCATTCTTCAGAATTAGAGAATGATTTGCAAAATTATTTGAAATCAGGGAGATGGCCAAATGAGAATTCCCAGCATAGCAATCTTTCAACCCTTCTTGCTCTGTATCTTCAGTGGTATGGCGTACCACCACCTTCTGCTGTTAAAACAGCAGTAGAGAAAATCAAGCCCATGCACAAATCTTCTTCAGTTCCCTTGTTAAGGCTGTTGTTTCCAAGAACACATGTCAATGCAATTAGGGAGATTGACAAGCTCTGTCTTTCTTCTTAGGTTTATTGGTTTAGGCCTGAATTGATCGGCTCTTTGAAACGAACATTGCTATGCAGAGCTCGTTTTACAGCTGTCAGTTCTGCTGTGTAATAAAAGAAATAGTGTTTGAGGCTTCAGTATAATAGAGGACTAAGTGGAAAGAATATCCCCAAGGTTTGCAATTTTGGCTACAAACACAGGCTGGGATTGTGGAATTTTTGCGGGTATAAAGATTGGGCGATCCCATCGGGAGTTAGCTTTGCGCGAAGAAGACTGTCACTCCCAGGGTGTGTTACTGAGTACCAAGTGTACTTTAGGCATACTATTTCTTGTGCATTAGTGTATTTGAAGAAGAGTTAATTTACTAGAATTTCGTTAATGTTTTACAACTCCATGATAACTATTGTAAGGGTAAATTATGCTGTAATATACTACATAGATACGGTTGTCAAGGGAAATGAAGTTATTGTCTTTGGTGACCTGGCAATTTCGGTTCATCTGTTAGAAAAATCTGACAAAAAAGTTGCATTTTATAGATTCAATTTTCTGGGTTTTTGGGCTAAGTAAACTACTCCCTCTGTCCCAATTTAATAGTCCATTTTCACTTTTTCGATTCTCTTTCAATTGTCTGTATATTTCAATTTATAATATTATTTAAGATTTAAAAAGGATTTGACATTGCCTTCAAAAATCGCATTAATGAAGGTTATGCCAAATCAACATAGGATTCAGATAGGATTTGGCATTTCCAATGATAAATGGGTTAGAGCTGGTGTTGGTTTCATAAGTGACAATTGCATATCCCGTGGGATTTGAAGGCTCCTATTGGAGATGCTCTTATTTCCTCACAAGTCACAATCACTTCATGTGTCATTAACTTAGTGGTCAGAATTGTTTTTTGTTGCCTTCAAAAATGGCATGAATGAAGGTTATGCCAAATTAACATAGGATCCACGTAGTACTTAGCATTTCAAATGACAAATGGGTTAGAGCTGGTGTTGGTTTTAAAAGTGATAATTACACTACCACGTGGGATTTGAAGGCTCCTACTGGAGAGCATCTCCGGTCCTCACCCTTTTTTCAACCTAAATTTGAGTCAAAACTTGTCTAAATCCTCAATTTGAGTAGAGTGATCTTCAATGGAAAACTCCATTTTCACCCAAAATTACAAATGGCACATTTGTAAATAAGTAGATGATAGACAACCGGCAAAGCTCCGGCGAAGATTCGGCATCCTATCGAGATGTCTGGCGGAGCTCCGGTGAAGCAAGGTAGATGCCGGAAAAATGAGTAAAGGTTTGGGGTGTCCCGAAAATGAGAAAAGAAATGGGTAAAACCCAAAAATGGGTAAGGGTTTGGTTGGGTAAAAGATTGGAGATGGATTTTTGATGTATTAACCCCAATTTTGGGTATGGGTCTCAAAATGGATTAAGATACAAGATGCTCGTACTTCCTCACAAGTCACAATCACTTCATGTTCATCAACTTAGTGGTCAGAATTGTTTTCTGATAATTTAGGTGTTCGAAGTAGCTTATATTAATGGGGGCCCAATAAATGTCGAAGCAAAGCTCCTTCTGAATTAGCCCAAAGGAATTAATAACACCTGAGAGGTTTTCAACATGAGACGTTAAAGAGAGAACAAATTCTTAAGCTCCAGATCTTAACCACCAGGCATCATTCAGAATCATTTTTGATGTGATTAAGTTGTTATTAATCTTCGATCCCTAGGGATTTAACCTGGCTTTCTAAGGTAATTGATAAGGCACCAGCCGATAAAAAGAAAAAAAGAAAAAAAAAAAGGCACCAGTTTGTGTGCATTCTCTAAAGTAAGTTATGTTTTTAATGCATTCAAGTAAGTTAACGTTAGGATTTGGCCCAATAATTCTGTAGTAGATTTTTTTGGAGCGTGAGGTCTATGATTCGAGTCCTATAGATAGGAGGTTGGCTCTCGTAGTAATCTTACAAATACTAATACACAAACATCCCATTGTCTGGCAAATAAAAAAGTAAAGTCAGTCATGTTTTTCATTAAAATCTATTCTAATATAGAAATGGGAGATCAATACTTTGGTATGAATTGATTTTTGAGGCTGGCTCACAATTTTGAATTCTCAAACTGTCCTTTTAACTGTCAAACAGTTACCCTTGCACTGTGCTTATAATTGTTACCAACATTTTTTGTCGCGTGTGCCCAGAGCCCTAGTATGAAATAAGTGGTCAGTACAATAAACAGGAAACAAACCCCATTAAAAGATGTTTGGGTAATACTTACAATTTGGTAGTTCTCTCTTTATTTTCTTTCCAATAAAGTCATTATACAATCCATTTCGGATGTGTCCATTGACCCATATGCAAAGTTTGCTCAATATGACTGATAACAGCACCCTTTAATCAACTGCCTCCTCGGCCAACTGGGCTCATCAGTAGAACCAAAAAATGGGGGCCGGCCCTACAAACACTCTAACCAAACTACAACATTTGAAAAATATGAAGGGGTTACAGAAGGCTAACAGGGAGGGGACAGCAAAATCACAAAATGAAACAGAATTGTGGTATAGAAACACAAAAAATGTATGAATGGTCCACGTGTCAAGATCGCGAGATGATACGTGTGTATATGAACTCGTTCCACACGTCGGGTAAGCCCGGGAGACACCAATGGATACAATCTGCGTATGTGGCAGGGTCCGCCTTCTGCTCATCGTTTAGCATTTTTCCTTGACGGATTGTGTAGACTGAAGTATGTGCATCTTTTCTGTATTCAGATAGGGTGGTTATGTTGAGGAAATGCACCGGCACTTTCATTGACTGGGTAACATTATCTGCAATCACAAAGAGCCGGCGGTCCGTGCCCACGTCTAAGTACATGGAGGTGTTCATAATTGGTGTGGTCTCTAAAGCACATTTGATCCCATTTGGGTTTTCCCAATCCAAGCTCCTATTGTTTGCAATTTGAGAAATTCAGATTAGTGTGATTGTCATAATTAACAGCTTATTTGTTACAAATTCAGGGTTCCTGCGGCGCACTGTGCAGCTCATATCACAGCCGTCTATCTTGGAAATCAATGTCAGGATTCGCTGAAGCTTTCTTACCGGTAATAAAGCACTTTGACCGATAAGAAAGTGTCTGCGAATCCGGACCATTGAAAACACTTCTGAACGGTTGGGATTGGTGCACTGCACGGTGCAACGCAAATAATGCGCTGCAGGATCCCAAAACCGATTAGTTGTAGCTAAAACAAAAAATGAAGCACTTCAAAAGTGGATATAGTGTTACTTGATATGAAGAGGAGACATGCTCATGAAGAAGACTGTTGTATGGTTGGGATTCACATATTTATCTACCCACTTAGACCATGTCTTCAAAACTCTTGCATACGCTACCGGCCGATCGATCTCATCATACTCTGTGGCCCCTTCATCGAACGATCCTCGTCTGTTTTGATCATTCAATAAATTGGTGGGAAAAAGGAGAAGAAGAATCAACCCGTTAATTCGCCAAAAATACATGTTTCCCTATGATATAAATGAGACTGATATAAAAATGGTACTTACAAAACTTTCATATCAAAAGTGTTCATCCACCATATATATGTGTTGAAGATTAGGTAATCCACACCCTTCCAATTTTTCCCATGTTTTCTGATTGATTCAGGCATTATGATTCTGTTCAATATGCTATGCATGTTAGGGTCATCCGAATTTGACTCCACCAAAAATGGGGCCCAGTAAAACTCCACCGTGGCATTATAATCCTGCAAAATTTCAGATTAAATTAGTGATTAATTAATTAATTAATTTAGGAGCATTATTAATTAAATATTCTCCACCTAATCCACCAATATTGTTGTCTATAAATGACTGCGACGTGCAGGAGAAAACAATTTTTCTTCACCAACTATTAGGTGGAATTGGCTAGTCAATGGTTAGAGATCTCAGCTGAATTAACATGCAATAATTTCAAGTTAATTGGATAAGTATTAATCATAAACTATTGCCAACCCTGGTTTTTAATTAGAAATTAATAGTATTTTATGGTCACGGGGCATAATCTAACGTTAATCACATGATCTAACACATGGTTTTGGGTATTTCTTACCTAATCGTGTGACTAATTAATTTGTTGCAGGCAATGCTTCATGATCATGATGTAATTATTTGTAGGCATTCTAGGGACCCGGGACCCTGTAGAGTACAAAACGCACTACACAGTGTAGTGCGTTACATCCGGCCGGCCATTCCAACAATGCATGGCTCAGATTTAATCCAAACAATAAACGGTTGGATTAAATTCATTGTTCGGATTAAATCCGAGCCATTCATTGTCGAACTACACCATCCCCCGATCCACATTCTAACCCCAAGGGTTATTCTAGTTGGTTGGTGGGTACGCTCTCCAAACAATTGACCAAGAAGGGAATTAGCCAGTACATGTAAGTGGGCCTGAACACAACATTACCCTCGAAACCCAAAAAAAATAAAATTACATGCATTCTAGTCCACCGAATTCCATATATGATTAAACCAGACTATTTGTTTCAACTTTCAAGAAAAAAAGCAGAAATATATATATATATATATATATATATATATATATATATATATATATATATATATATATATATATATATATATATCGGGGAGGATCCTGTCAAGGATCCCGGAAATCCCGGATTGAAGCGTTTTGAAGCCCTTCCCGATATTTTTTTGACGATCCGAGCCGTCCAATGTGTTCAAAAGGTGTTTTCCAAGGCCTACGCGGAAAATCTTCAAAAGAAAATACCGGGAAGGGCTTGATCCACGCAATTTTTCGCAAAAACTGCATATTTACAAAATTGTGTGGATCAAGCTCTTCCCAGTATTTTTTTTTGAAAATTTTCCGTGTGGACCTTGGAAAACACCTTTTGAACACATTGGACGGTTCGGATCATGAAAATTTGATCCGGAACTATGAGATCCGGATCCAAGGGTCCCGGACTAGAGAGTTCCTCATATATATATATATATATATATATATATATATATATATATATTCCCTTGGCAAAAGAGTAGGTTGGAGCAACTGGCGTAGCAACCCTCCTTTAACGTGAACACAGGAAATCCATACTAACTGTGGAATGTTTAGCAAGGAGGTGTTTTTGCGAGCTAGCCGATGATCCGGTGGAAACCACCCGTCACCTCTACAGGCGCAAGCAGCACAAGGGTACCCTCTCACTTAGCATCTGGTTCACGTGGACTGATTCGTCAAATGAATTTGAACTCACACTTGCGTGAAGATAGGCTGGTTTTTTGACTTTTCATGACTTTTTATGCGACCCGTCTCGAAAATTATAAACTGGTTTTTTGACTTTTTGAATTAGTGGAATGGTGCAGTAGTCACTCCGCAAGGGAATTCATTTTGATCATTTTGATTTTGGTTTTGTTGTTTTTCTATTGCATGTCGCTTCATAAATTCAAGACAAAAACGCAAACGGTATTTACGAGAAGAAAATAATTTGCATAGACATAATCATTGTGGTCAAGAAAAAATAATCCCAATCAATCAGCCTTCAAAACCAATTAGTGCAGTGAGCTTTTTTGAAAGAGAAAGCAAAAATGAGAAAGAGAGAGAGAGAGAGAGAGAGACCTCAAGCCTAAACACAGAGAGAGAACCAGTCTTCTTCAAGCTCTTTCTGCCCGGAGGAGCTGCTGATTGAACTAGACAAACCATAGACTCCCATTGATTCCGATTCAATGAATCCCCAACAAACATTAGCCTCTTTCCCCTCAATTTCTCAAGCAACAATCTTGCTTTGAACCTTCAACAAAAACACAATTTTTTTACTTGCAATTTCTCGAAAACAACATCAAGGAGATACAAATATAAATTTCTTGTTAGAACTTGTGGCCCATATGTATAGATACCGAGAATTTCTAGGCAATGCCAGAACTCGTGGCTCTCACTCCCGTGGAGGTATTCAGTTTTGGGAACCACATAAATTCTGTTGTCGATTTCTTTACTATTCTATATTCCTATATTGTGTGTGTGATTGTTTACGCTTACATTTGTGATGTATATAATGAAAAATTCATGAATTCAAAGTTCTTACTTGGGCAAAGAGCAATCTCTGGGCTGCCACCTCCAATTCTGATAAAGTGAATCCTTTCTTCCATTCCTCATACAAGTCACTTGAGCAGTTAAAAACTCACATTCATCTTCTCTGTAAATCGGGTGCGTGGAATTATCGAAAACCCACTCCCCTGTATACAAATCGCAGTCCTCCGGCGGCAACTCCACCTCCTCATCGTCATCTTCCTCAATCGGAAACTGAATCTCCACCTGGGTTTCCACCACAGTCCCCGAATTCACCGAGACCGCATTCGATTCGCCGTTTTTTATCATTTCTTGAACAGGGTTGCTCTGTTCTCCCCTGTTTTCTTGGGGTTTCGGTCTGGAAAATGGAAATTCTGCTATTGACTTCACGTCCTCGTTGTACATGAAGCATCCGAATAAGAAAATGGAGAAGACCACTACAAACAGAGAGAGGTTGTTGTTTTTCCGGCCACCGGGGTGTTTCATTGTGAGGGTTACGGTGGATAACAGGGGTGTTTTCCGGCGGGGTGGCTGCATGGGGAGGAGGGGAGGGTGGTGGGGAAATGAGAGAGAGAGTAGAGAGATGGAAATATAGAGAGAGAAAAGAACATAAAATAGAGAAGAACATGGAGGAGGAGGAGTTTTAGTATTAGGTTTAATTTAGTTTTAATTTAGTTAGGTTTGGTGGGATTGGTTTGGCTTCAAGAAACTAGGGTGGTTATCGTTGGATGAAGGGTTGC
This sequence comes from Vaccinium darrowii, assembly GCA_020921065.1. Lineage (NCBI taxonomy): Eukaryota > Viridiplantae > Streptophyta > Magnoliopsida > Ericales > Ericaceae > Vaccinium > Vaccinium darrowii. The sequence continues at coordinate 4,320,117 of CM037160.1, forward strand.
TATCCTTTCTCGGTGATGTTTGTCTATTTTCTTTATTAAATCCAACTTTCTAACAGCTTCTTTTTGTACTAGGAAAAAACCCCACACAGAGAGAGAGAGAGAGAGAGAGAGAGAGTGCGAGAGAGTGATTCCAAAGCATTCTGTGTTTTAGTCTTTGAGGGTTTTCCTTCTTGTGAGGAAGGAAGTGAAATCTACTGTGTCTGTTTGGTGAAGAATCGTGTGAATGTCTGAGTGTACACAGTAGCGGAGCCAGGATTTTCACTTAGAGAGGGCATTGCAAAAGTCTAATTTCATCTTTTGAAAGTTTGTGTGATTGCTTCGTTAGTAGTCTATTAATTTGGTTAGAAACACGTCTAAACAATAAGCCTTATACCCAAAATTTTCAATTTCTTTAACATTTTTTGAGTAGGTGTTCCAAAAAAAAAAAAAGTGTATGGGATAAAATTTCGGGAGACACGTGACCTCCTGAGCCTATGGTACCTCCGCCCCTGAGCGTACAGGTTGCCCTATTGTGCCTCGTGATGACTCAAACATTGAGCCGGAATGTTCCATGTGCCATTCTTTCGCGTAATTATATTTGGTCCCATGCTTTTCGGTTGAAATACTAAAGGAAGATAACGGGAGAGACTACAATCGAATCAGTAATACAAGTGTAGGACTTAAATGGATGAAACTAAAATTACGATACGGTACCAATGTGCAATTTTCTAAAACTACAGGAACCATTTATGGAGTTTACTTCACATTTTTCTTTTATTGGCGCAAAAGAATGGGACAACATGCATGCTGAGGGACAACACGCTCCCCCAATTCGACTCAATGGTATATACTGAGATGTTATGGAGACAAAGGACTTCAATTTCGCACCAGATTAATTGGGCTTGTAATCTTGTCACCGATTGTTCATTTTGTGAATCAGTGAGTAGATTATATCCCATTCATTTAAAATCTTAGTGACGGTTTCACTCAGTTCTACAGAAAGAATGAGAAAATTAATCTTTCACAACTTTCTTCGTTTTTTACTCGAGACACTTTCCTGCAAAATGCATCATGCTGAAAATGAGGAATTCTAGTTTCCCTACAAAATTTTACATCAACAAAACACATACGGAAAAATAAATTTCTTTTCCTTCATTTCACTTTGCCCGAGAATACATGTTCCGCACAATATTCTAGACAACTAAACGAAGCCTCGAACGATAGTTAAGCAGCAACAACAACAAAAAGGGAAACGCATTGTTACTACAAGAGCACATTTAGGGAACTGGTGGGGGTATCAGAACTGGGTCATTTGAAAAAGAGTCCAAACTAGTAAAAAAAAAAGTTCGAATTTGTGCACTTTCTTATGTTCTTTTTTGATCTGAAAAATACTTTAGTTCTTGATAATAACAGCCAAATGATATCAATGGCGGACAAAAGGAATGCCTGGCCCGCTTTTACAACTTCAAATATTCTTGCTCATTGTATGCTAGTTTTTCATGTTGATCTAAAAAAGTTTTATGAAATTGACCCGTGCAAGTCTATTGAGTGAAAAAAATCTGCTATGTCTATATATTTTGTTCAAGTTATAATCCATATTTTTCTCATCAACTTAAAGTTAACCGGTAAGCAACGAATATGTATCCGTCTCTCTCCCAAACTCAACAAATAGCATTATATTCTTATTTTGTGTGTATACTTGCAGTTCAAATTCTTGCTAATTGTACAAATTTTGTGTCCGCCACTGGACTACATTCAACTACTTCAAGCCCCCAAAATGTGAATCACTCTTTCCCTCCATTGACAGCCTCGTATGCACGTTTTTTTAGGCATTATGTTTAAGACTTTAAATGACCACCCAGAATTTTGCCTCAACGGAAAGCACTTGATTTTGCCGCAATGTGAGCAGGGTTTGAGACTTACAAAATTGATAATTCCAGATTTCCCTAGTCGTTTTCCTTATTCTGGATACGTCCAGAATCCAAAATGTAAATTCTAAGTTATTATCCGAACAAAAAGTGGGACTTTTTACCGAATGTCAAATGGATGAACTTGACAAGATTAATCCCAATTATTACCTAACTAATCCCCACTACCTTAGATGAAATTTACATATAATCACTTTGCTAAAAAGCAATTGACACATTTTCTTTTATATAACTCAGAATGTCGAGACCAACTTATCAGTTCATTAACTAATCCTTAAAGACCAATGCCCGTGCACACACATTCAATGACAAGGAGTGCCTTCTAGCTTCCTCCTCTCATTTCCCCTCTTCCTGAGGATTTTGTAGCCTTCTTGATGCTGGTCTTGATGTTTAATGAAATTTCTTTCAAAAAAAATAGTAATACTAGTTAATAACCAGATGATCTTCCTATGTCGCAATCAACTTTTTCCTGTCGGACGGTAGGACGTTAGTATCTGTTAGATTACTACGAGAAACAACCTCCTACCCATTAGTGTCGAACCCTAGACCACATCACGCTCCAAAGGAGTCCAAAACCCAAGGTCATTGATCATGTCATACCATATGTACGGGGTAAAAACCACGTAACCCTGGATCACGTGCTTCCTTGAATTAACCCTAGATCTGCAAGACAGAAAAAGGGTTAGAGCACCTTTGCCTCTCGTTGGCAAAGGCCCTCCGATGCCTAAGTTAGTATCACGTACTTGAAAGATTAAATCACAATGCGTATGAAAATGGGTTTCACAGCGTACCTTTTGTCATGGTTATTGCCTTGTATTTATAGGTACGGATATTCTTCATCTCGTGCCCCTGTTTCCTATTCCCTTTAGGAATCCTTTTCCTAGTGGGACTTTCCTATTTAGAGATGAATTCCCATACCCTACCAGATCTCGTCTGGCAGAGGTCTTTCTTTCCATATAGGATTCCTCCCTGTATGGGGTATACTCCTAATCACATTAGGATTTCCCATATCGATCCCTTATTTCACGGGATTGCTCCTTATCTCATAAGGAGATGCCCATAGAATAGTCTGGGATGTCTCACCGCCTTATCTGAGGCGGTGCCGAGCTTCCACGTAGCTCGGTATGACTCGTACATAACCCAGCTACTCACGCCGAGCTGAATCTATGTATCCCAGAATGCTATTTAAGCTTTGCTCATAGCTCCGCTAGCTCGGCCATATTAGGGGTATTGCCTTGTGACCTATACCGAGCTAGCACATCCTGGTATATTTAATTTATTCAATCATTTTAGCCTTATTCATGGCCAAACCAGCTCGGCACAGGGCTCACGTGTACCCTATATGGTGCCAAGCTATTCACCCTCTCGTGGTGAAGTTACTAGGCACGCGCTATGCCTAGTTAGTAGGGTAACCAGATTTTACCCACTCCACCATACAAAAAAAAAAAAAAAAGATTTATGTTTATGAGAATAAAGAATTAACCCTTACTCATAACAATAACGGTCAAGTCCAAATGTCAATCCGTAGTGACATATTGACTAAGTTACTGTAAATTTGACAAGAAACAACCTCCGGTCCATAAGCATTGAACCCTAGAACTCAAGCTCCAATTAAATGAGTCCTGCACAATCTGAACCTGAAGTAAAGCTTAGCTTTCTGATTTTTTTATTATTATTTTTTTGAACTGAAGCTAGCTTTCTGATTGGGAAAAGTAAATACTAAGAAACCCTTTATTACGTACTTGTATAGTGACCGAGTACTTGCACCAAAACCTTGGTGCAGGCTTTCTGGACCATTTTCTTATTATTTATTTTTTTTTCACATCTGTTTTTCTTTTTTGTGTGGTAGTTTTGATGGGGTGGCACATCGCTTTATTTCCAAGTGAAGACAACACTTGACACATTCACATCATCAACAAACTAATTCCCTGACTACGCTTCCTAGCGAATTTTTCTGAGTCCAGACTTGCATTTTAATTTGCAAGCCATGAAAACTGAAAACTTTGTTTTTTCCTTTAGGGCCAGAGAATGACAGCAGAAGTGTAGTGAGTGATAATCACAGATAGCTACAGCCTACCTCTCCATATTTTGGCTACAATAACAAAATTCTCTCCTACTATAGGAAGCCACAACTAGCTCCAACAAACTCACATGGTGTATGGTGCCCACACATACTTGAGTGTGAAGTATCTGTGGGATCCACATACTTTGTGAGTGTGTTAGAGATTTGTTCGAGACTTTTGTTGTACATGTATCATTGTTGTTTTAAAAATGGCTTGGTCATTTGTTACTAGGGTTGTGATTTGATAGCTCTCGGGAGCAATCCAATGGTTGTGATATGTGGGTGTAATTCAAGGCTGCAAGTAGGGTGGCTACACAAAAAATTCGGTGAACCACAAAACCGGACCGAACTGAACCAAACTGTACATTTTAGTCTCGGTCCATGGATTAATGGTCTGGATATGGGTTCAAAAATTAGGAAAAGTGTGAGATGTGGTTTGGTCTAGGAATTTTTGTTTTGAAACTGTGGATTAACCGAACCGGGACGTGAGATATTAATCTTTATACATACAATTACAAATACATATATATATATATATATATATATATATATATATATATATATATATATATATATATATATATATATATATATAGGATCAACTTCTAATGAGGGATCCCTTATTTTAAATAAAATGAGGACCTCATGCTTCCCGACCAAATTTCGACGATCCAGATCGTTAGATGTATTTAAAAAGTGTTTTTAAGGTCCATCGCGAGGATTCGTCCAAAAAAAAAGTGTATTTAAAAAGTGTCAAAATGTGTGTGCAAAACGTGTGTCCACGGATCCGACCCCTATATATATATATATATATATATATATATATATATATATAGGGAACACTTCTAGTCCGGTCTTCCCGTTTCCGGACCTCCATGATCCAAAATTTTTTTTGACGATCCGAACCGTCCAATGTGTTCAGAAGGTGTTTTCAAGGGTCCCTCGCGGGAAATTTTCAAAAAAAAATATCGGGAAGGGCTTGATCCAAGCAGTTTTCGCAAAAAATATATATATATAGTTTTTGCGAAAAATGCTTAGATCAAGCCCTTCCCGGTATTTTTTTTGAAGATTTCTCGCGGGGACCCTTGAAAACACCTTCTGAACACATTGGACGGCTCGGATTTTCCAAAAATAATTTGCAACACAAAAAAAATCAATTTTTCCTTATTTTCGGGAGGTTTGGACTAGAAGTTTTGCCTATATATATATATATACAGGGCCGATCCTATCCAGGATCGTGGATTGAGGCTTCAATCCGGGACATGAATCTGAGCCGTCCGTGATAATCGCACGGCTGGGAAAGAAAATAGCATCTCGCGGGTTAAAATCAACCCGGGTCAAGCACTATCCGGACCATATTGCTTCACGGGTCAATACCATTACCCAGACTCTCATTTCACGCTGGTTTACAGAGAGGAAGATAGAGAGAGAAAGAGAGGCGATTTCAACGCGATTTCGAAGACGACCACCATAGATTGATCGAACGCGAGATTGGAGCCTCTGGAATCCATTCCCCCAACTGCAAGGTTCGTCCCCTCTCTCTCTCTCTCTCTCTCTCTCTCTCTCTCTCTCTTCGCATACTGGAAAAAAATTGTTCGAAGTCGAAAATCTAGGGTTCGAATTTCGTTTTTGGGTTCGTATCACTCTCTCTCTCTCTCTCATTCTCTGGTTCGATTTTTTTGTTACAAATCGAAGAACTCCATGGCTAGGTTCGTATCTAGGGTTTCAAAACGTTTGATTTTGAAATCTAGGGTTTTGAAGTCGAAAATCTGTGAGTTTTGGATGAAATTGATGAAAACATATATTTCATGGAACTTCTGGAAATGAAATCTGCAAAAGGTAATCGTTTGTGTTCTGTATCCTTTATGAGATCTGTTGTTGGTGTTTGTGGGTGAGTGCTTCACGATCATACATGTGTGTGAGGTCTGTTATATAAAGGGTATGTTTTGTCAAGTTTGTGTAGTACGCATATCATTTTGGTTCAGGATTTGGCAACATGTGTGTGAGATCTGTTGTTGGTATTTGATTATTTTCCCTACATTAGTATCGTTGATGAATTCTAAACTTGGTTTGATGCTCCAGTTTCATTTACAAATAGACAGCAACAGTAAAGGTCTGGAATTCAAGGTTAAGATGCTCCAATTTATAATGCTTCGTTTACATTGCTTCATTTACAAATAGACGGCAATGCTCTGGAATGATACGTAGCAATTGAGAAATTGTTGCAGCGATGCGTGTGTTTTGGTGTCTGTTTTCTTCTGATACAATGAGTATTGATTGAAATTATCTACCGTGATTCCTATGTAGCAATGCCATACTGGGTGGTTTTCATCGGGCATAATCCTGGGATCTATACAAGTTGGGAGGAAGCGAAAGCCGAGACTAACCGATACTCAGGGAGTGTGCATAAAAGGTACCCTACGTACGATGAAGCAGAAGAAGCATTGTTAAGGTTTCACGAGGATGAATTTAGAAGGCGAATGGCTCGATCCCAACATCAAACAAGCGTTGGTGCTTCCACTTCGGCAAGGCCATTGGAAAATCAATTCGTGGTGGAGCGCGAGGCCAATGATCGAACTTTGGCCTTTGTTGGGACTTTCTTCGTAGGTTTCATCGCTTGTATTTTGGTGGCACATTTATTTGGTTCGGAATGAAGTAGTAGATGACATAGTAGTTTAGGCATGGTTATTTTGGTTAAGTTTTTCCTCTGTATAATTGGGGAATTTTGAGACGTTTGGTATTATTTTGGTTAAGTCAGACATTTCCCCTTTATCCTTTAGTTCTCTCCATTTAGTTAAGTCAATGTTGTGATGTTGTTCACCTATTTGGCTTAAGTCATTTAAGCATTTCCTTGTATTACCTCAGTTGAAACAGTTATGGCCAAGATTTGCAAAACTTAGAGAATGGTAAAATTGGTTCTTTGAAACACTCATAGCCAACATTTGCAAAGTTTAAGTCATTAAAGCATTTCCCAATATTATTTGAAATTAACTGTTTTGGTTTCCCACTCTTAAATTATGTGCATGACTAAACATTAAGTTAACTTAGGCATTGTGTGCTAGTTTATGAGATGAAGGTGATCGACACAACACAAACCATTGGGTTCAATGTGAAGTTGGCCCTCCATATTACATGTCAGAGACTAGAGGTTGTGATACCTCATCCTTGTCAAATTTCATTACTCCGGATGGGATAAGCTCCATCTTGACTAATCTGTCTCGAGCCAAAAACAGATCAAGTGCCATTTTCATAGCATCTCTTGGATTTCACAAAAAGACCAAACGTTTTATAAAGCCTATCTCGTGGACACGGACTGAACTTTACAAAATAAGAGTAGAGACAAACAAAATCAGACCATAGTTCCTTAAGGACAGCGGGAACAATCTGTTCAGCAAAAAATTATGCCTCAATTTTCACCACAATACAACCTGCAACAATCTGCACAGATTTCACCACAATCCAAACTGGAACAATCTGCATCAGAGCAGACCCAAAAAATACAGCAGTAAAAGTCATTTTGCATTAACATCACACCCAAAAAATTTAACATAACAATCTGCCATAACAGTCTACCAATCTGTTCATACATTTCAGTTCAACAAAAAATTCCCTAACACATACATTATAGTTCAGATTTCACCACAATCCAACCTCGTCATCAAAAGACCAATCTGCCAAATACAATCTGCCAAAGACATTATAGTTCAGTCTACTCCCAGTGTTCATACACAAAAAATACAAATACAAACTGCCAAATCCCACTCTTAAAAACAGCAACTTTCAGAGCCTTTCTACCATTTTCTTCAGCTCCATCCCCGCATGCTGCCATGTTCTGACGATTACTTGTCCCATCCTAAAATAGAAATATGTCATAATATGAAGATGAACTACTCAATTAATTTATAAAAAGATCTACGAACACTTACAATCATCATTAGAGTCAATGTCGTCCTGGTCATCGTCAGAATCATCATTCAACATAACATCTTTTGAAGAGCTAAGAAAAAAACAACAATTATTCAAAAACTAATCAAAAACTATTAAACTTGAATAAGAAAAAAATAAACTTATACACCAACCTATTCAGAAGTTTTGGACAATTCCTTTTGTCATGAGACTGCCCCGTTAAGCCACAACCATTACAACGCCTGGCCTTTTTCAACGCTTTCTCTTTCCCTCCCTTCAATCGTTTACCACAACCCTTATGCCTAACCGGAAGTGGTTCTTTAAAATTGTGTTGGCTGCCAAGCGAAATAGGCACTTCGGTAGTGCTCTTGCTCTTAATTTCATCTTCCCTCGCACGCTTCCTAATTGCAAAGTTCTTTTGAGTTGATAACAAGGTATCTTCCAAATGTTGACTGTCATCTTCATTTATCACGGCCTCATCAATTAAACTACAAGCAAGTTGTAAGAGTCTATGTCGCCTCCCCAACAAAGAGGTGTCACATATTTCTTTCACGCCCACACCCAAGTCATCCATAACTCTACTTGCCTTTGCCGACTTAGTCCACCTCCGCAAGATGTACTCGTTTGGAAGTTCGACAATCATTTTTTTAGTGAAGTACGCCAACATGTGGCGACATGGAATTCCCTCACATTGAAACATCTTACAGGTGCAACTAACAAAGTTCGATGACTTCTCTACCGAAACCTCACGACCTTTCAATACAATCTCCTTGTCCCTCCTAACATAATACAAAGCGCGATGTGCATCTTTAGATATCCTCGTTACCACATATGCACCGCTTTGAAAGAGTTGCTCTTGGAACTCGTAAAAGAGAGCTTGTGTGTACAACTCACTCATTTTCGACTCAATTAACCGAGAAGTTTTGAAGAGCGGCTTCTCATTTACATCTTTGTGATCCAAATCCAACTCATTGTGCCGTAACCGTGAAAGTGCCCTTTGAAATCGTGTCACAAAATCCATCAAAGAATTATTTGGACTCACATACTTTTTGAAGAAAGAATGGCAACTTTCAGCTCTTTGACTACTTGTCATTCCAGCAGAAAAAATGTGTCGCATATAAACAGGAACCCATCTATCACGAATTTTGTATATGTCATTCAGCCAATCATTGGAGGACAAGTTGGCCTTTTTCACAACCTTTACCCATGTTTCTTCGAACTCTTCTCGGCTCTCGGAATTCCAGATACAGTTTGAGAACTCGTCATAATGCTCTTTGTAGGCTAATGCACCTATTTTTTCTGAAAATTTACTCACTATGTGCCAAATGCAAAACCTATGATGCGAATTTGGAAGAAGAGTAGCAATTGTTTTTGCCATTGCCGGATCTTGATCAGTTATGATCATCTTGGGAGGGGCACCGGGCATTGCATTCAACCAAACTTTGAAAAGCCAATCAAAGGCATCACTCTTTTCGCCACTTAAGAACGCACACCCAAAAAGTGTAGTCTGCCCATGGTGGTTAACCCCTAAAATAGGTGCGAAGATCAAACCATATCGGTTTGTGTTGTATGTGGTATCAAAGACCACCACATCCCCAAAATACTCGTACGACTTTCTACATGTCGCATCAGCCCAAAAACAGTGCAGCAACGTCCCATCATCACTTGGCTCCCATGAAAACATAAAACTGGAATTATTTTGTTTTTCATTCTCAAAGTACTCATACAACATATTCGCATCATGTCCTTGTAACATTTTACGCCTATCCCTTTCAGCATTAAGAAGATCTCGTTCTAAAAAGCCAACGTTTTCAAGACCGCCGGCTTGCAACTCCAAAATACTCATTTGAGTGGAGGGGGGCACATTTGCTGCAGCAAGTTGCTGTGTTAAAGCTTTTTTGGCACCCGACACACGTCGATGAGATGGCAACAAATGCACCCTCCTCGGCGACGCCAAAGGGTGGTTATGACCCTCGAAAAATTGGATGACTTCATACCCCGGACCACCTGACTTGTCTTTCACAATTGACATTTTCGCACCACAACCCTCTCTAGTTAGACCCCGTTTCCGTATAGTTTTTTCAGAAATTAGATGTGTATTTTTTTCAGACCTCAACCCTTCCTTGTAACAAACGTATTCTTTTCTAATGACTTGACCTTCCTTACCCAACTTGCTAGAATTGATTCGGATACTAAATCCAGATTCTTTAGCATAGTTGTTGTAAAACTTGTGAGCATCATCTAAACTCTGAAACTTTTGTTTCATTTTCGGTATCAAGTCATTTTTCACTTGAGGATTGTAAAGTACCCGGGAGGAATTAGCAGATGAATCACCCGGTTGAGATGGTGCCGCTGATAATACTTCTACATCTTCGAAGCCCTGCATTCTGAAAACCACAAAAAAAAAAAAAAAAATTATTCAGAAACTATCACACAAAACAAAAATAACAGATTATTCAATGTATATATGAGACGAAAATAAGGCAAAGTTTGGTAGCCTTGGGGGAATTTTGACCAACAAATCAAAATAACAACAAGAAAAAATAGGGTTAAATCAATGACAAATATTAAAATGTACTGAACTAGTTCGTTGTGCCAACTTCATGGACAAAGTGTATTGCAACTTGAACCCAAACCTCTCGGATACCAAACCTCTATACTACGATAGTTAAGAATAATCCCAAATCTTAATCGATAAAGGGTTTTTGAGTTCGAGTTCGAACCCTAGATTTCAAAATCAAACGTTTTGAAACCCTAGATACGAACCTAGCCATGGAGTTCTTCGATTTGTAACAAAAAAATCGAACCAGAGAGAATGAGAGAGAGAGAGAGAGAGTGATACGAACCCAAAAACGAAATTCGAACCCTAGATTTTCGACTTCGAACAATTTTTTTCCAGTATGCGAAGAGAGAGAGAGAGAGAGAGAGAGAGAGAGAGAGAGGGGACGAACCTTGCAGTTGGGGGAATGGATTCCAGAGGCTCCAATCTCGCGTTCGATCAATCTATGGTGGTCGTCTTCGAAATCGCGTTGAAATCGCCTCTCTTTCTCTCTCTATCTTCCTCTCTGTAAACCAGCGTGAAATGAGAGTCTGGGTAATGGTATTGACCCGTGAAGCAATATGGTCCGGATAGTGCTTGACCCGGGTTGATTTTAACCCGCGAGATGCTATTTTCTTTCCCAGCCGTGCGATTATCACGGACGGCTCAGATTCATGTCCCGGATTGAAGCCTCAATCCACGATCCTGGATAGGATCGGCCCTGTATATATATATATATATATATATATATATATATATATATATATATATATATATATATGTAATGTTTAGTAAATAATTTACCTATATACTTGTAGGGCTCGTTTGATTCGAGTATTATTCACTGGGATTGGACTATTTGTATCCAATCTCGCATAATCCCTTGTTTGGTTCATGAAAAGTCACATGGGATTAACAATCCCGGGACAATTTTTATCCAATACGCATGGGATTACACAATACCGGACTATTTTCTCGCTACTTTGTCGGCTGATATTTACAAAGTTGCCATCGTCTTCTTCCTTTTCCTCATTCAGCCGCTCCTCTCTCTCTCTCTCTTCACCACCTCACCTCAAGGTTTCAACACGACCAGCCAACATCAGCAGCCGCCCTCAGATCCTCCTACCAGCAACGATGCTTCATCGCCCCTCAACAACCAACACCTCCTACCGCCGTCACGGACTCTGGGTTTACACCTCCTATCACCTCAACATCACAGAATCGACGAGCCTGACAGCGATTTTCGATTTCTGGGTTTACACGATTTTTGATTTTTGATTTCTGGGTATACACAATTTTTGATTTTCGATTTACTGGGTATACATGATTTTCGATCTACTGGGTATACATGATTTTTGATTTCTGGGTATACATAATCGACGAGCCCGACGGTGACTCCTGATGGCAATTGGTACTCCTTGTCCTGCCATGTCAATTGTTTATGATTCACTCTCTGTTTCCTCTTTTCTTTCCACATCGCACTATTGCAGAAGAAGTGGAGGTCATCAAGTTGTAATTTTAAATTGTTTGTATTGTGTAATCAGTGCGAAATTTCTATGATGCTCTGGGCAAGTGTTTGATCTTTCTTGGGTTTTTGGATTCGATCAACTTGAAGGTTCCTCTGTGTCGATCTTGACTTCACTGGTTTGAGAGATTGAGAGAGAGTCCTAAAATTAATCCCAAAATTTAGTTTGGGGAACCAAACATGGGATTGACCGAAACACGGGATATCCCGATATTAATCCTACACGAATCAAACAAAGGATTGAGTGAGATTCAGTACTAAATTAGTCCCAGGACAAATAATCCCGGACTACTAATCCCAGGACTACCAATCCCACCTATTTTAGTCCGCGAATCAAACGAGCCCGTACATTATTAAGTTATGGCAATATAGCTTATTAGTCTGGGCCGGGCAGACTTTAGCTCTGCACCAGAGCCATGGAAGCGTCAAAGCCCATCGAAGCCCGGAATGGTCTTAAGCTCAGCTCGTTGGGCTACAATAGGTCCAACTTGGATGTGATAGGTCCAACTTGGATGTCGTGACTCGTGAGTGACCGATCCCAAGATTGTAGCCCGCCACACTGAGTCATTCTTGTTCCTGAAATGGTCCAGCCTAGCTGGTCTAAGCCATAATCTTTGCGAGAGCCCAATGTGCTTGGGCCGAACTATTCCAAAGCCTGCCGGCCTGGGCCCAATTTGTAGTTCTTTTCTTTTAAATTTCGATGAATTTAACAGTTTTATTAGTTTCTTAGTTGGTCTATTTGAAACATTGCCAATTTTAATTTCGATGAATTTAACAGTTTTATTAGTTTTCTAGTTCATCTATTTGAAACTTTGCCAACAACATTATTATTTAGTGCATTGATTATTGGCAACCAAAAATGAATGAATAATAAATACCCATGAAGTATATTTCTTCTACTTTACCTAGTATGGGATAGACGGCAAGGTTGCGCCCGGGGTGCTTGTGTGCGGCCCCGGTGTGCATATCCAGACCGTCCAATCGATGGTCCAGATATAAATAAAACTTTTCCATGAAAAAAGAAGACTTCTAAATCTAGATCATTTAAACCACTTTTGGAGAGTCTAGATATGCACACCAGGGACGCACACCGAGAAGTGCACACTAGGGTCTCCGTTTTCCTTTCTTTTGCGGACATTTTGCAGCTTCCTTCTATTTCCTTCATCAATGAAACTTGTTATCAAAGAGAAATTAAACGCCATAAAAGCAAAAAACAAATGCCATTTCATTCAAAAGCCATGAAATATAATTGGGATTAAGGATTGCCATTCTATCCATAAAGGCAAATAAAAGAACAACAACAACAATAAAGCAAAGTACCAGCACCATCAGCATCCACCCAATTCATGAAACTAAGAAATTGCAGAACAAACACTAGAAGGAAAAGAGGAGGGCAAAGATATACAAGAATTCATACGCGGTATCGATCAAGCGGGTCCTTAGACGGGAGGCGTTCGTGGTAAACTCTCCACGCGTAGTCCTCGAAAGAAAACGAATTAAACGCTCGATTCTCCATCATATCTATAGAACTGGTATCACCATCTTCGTTATCGACTCGACTGTCTTCGCCATACGCAATGTTCGGCCTCGGATTTGGGAGGGGAGAGACTGTGCTTTCTAGCGGAAGAGTTACCAATAGCGATATGGACATGCAGCGTGTGTTTTTCATGTTGTTCTCGAGACATGGAATGGGTCTCCCTCTCACTTTCTTCGTCTTCCCATTGCTCCAAACCTGAGGGTAATTTGGTCATTTTCTTGGTTAATCACTATAACATGAAATAATTTAGTGGGGCTGTTTTATTAGGCATTTTTCCAAACAATCCTTCTATTGTACGAGAAAAGTGTTTTCTTACCCGTAAGAAAACTCTTTGACCGGTAAGAGTGCAGTTTTATTGGTAAAAAAACACTTTTATTGTTCACCCATTAGGGTGACGGTAGAATTTTCCTTTTTTTCAACTTGACCAAAGAAAAATCGAATCGCAACGTTGAAATCAAACACAAATCACAAATGCGTTTAATATGAAAGAGAGATACTTCAATGATTTTAATTTCTGAAAGTGTCAAGATATTCCAATTAAAATAATGAAGAAAGAGGTCCGGTACAGTACCAAAAAACTTTCCTATAAAATCACCCAGAAAATATATCCAATGAGTGAAATTCACCTGGTACATTGTTCAAAAACTATACCGGGTGAATTTCACCAATTGGATGCATTTCTATGTGAGTTTATAAGAAAGTTTTTTGGTACCAAACAATTTCACATCAAGAAAATATGTTGCTTCTTTATCCAAAATTCAAGCCCGGGGGGCCTACCATTATTTTAATTTCTGTTTTTTTCCCCCAAAAGTAGCTTTCAACAGAAAGTGATGTGTTGAGCCGACAAGCTCATTATTTTTCGTTTAGATAAATATTTTCTAATTAGTGCAAATTACTGGTCAAACAAAACAAGATTAAACTTGAGAGCCGTAATGTCATCCCCATACACAACCACCTTTTTTTTTTTTTTTTTCCCAATATTAATGTGAGTTTGACGTCTCTTCACCTCTAATCACATCCATTTAGGCTTAGTTTTCCATTTGATTTTAGCAACTGGGTTGCTAAAATCAATTCAGCAGGTGCTAAAATTATGTTATTTTAAATCAAAAAATGAAGCGATTTTTTGTATCAATTTTTTAATTTTTTTCACACCAAATAAAATTACTCCTCATGTATCATTTTTTGATTTTTTTTCGCACCAATAATGAGCTTGTCGGCTCAACACAGCACCTGCTAAACCCATTTAGAGCGTTACATGGTTAACCCTTAAGACTCACCATGCATCAAGAATCGGGAAACAAATGTGTCCAGAACCGTTTCAAAATCATCGAAGTAAAAAAAAAAAAGTAATAAATCATGATAAAAAAAACTTTTATTGCATGAAAATGAAAGTATATACCTGAGCAATATCGCCCAGTGTGACCAAAATAGAGTCAATCTGGGGCGAGACCGAAACCCAACCCGAATCCGCCAGCAACGAGTATCTCTGGCACCTGATTTGGTAATGTAACCCGACTACATACGGGTAAAACTTACCCGATACAACCGGTTTGTCACCCGCTGACTCTTCAGAAACCCACATCAGCGAGCAGACCCGAGTGGGGTCCTCTCGGAGCGGGTTTTCAAACCCCACCGCGCACGATAGCGCTTCGATCACCTCCAACCCCACCTTCTCCATTTCCCGAGTAAACTCGCCCAGTGCCGCCAACGACAACTCGGCCGACTCAGCCGAACAAGTCGAGTCAAAACAGAACGACTCGGTTGCTGTTCCGTTGTCGTTATCATCGTCGTCGTCGTCGCAGTCGAAGCCAAGTGGCCAGTTTTGGGGGAAGTAGAGATGTTTTTGTTCTCTTGGGAGGGTGAAGAGGGAGAGTGAGTCGGACTCGGCGGAGTGAGCGAGGTGGGGAGGGATGGAGTGGCTGGTGAGTTGGAAGAAACCGAGTTGGGAAGAGGCGGAGAGAAGGGAGGAAGGGTTTTGGGCGGAGAGAGAGATGAGGGGAGGAGAAAGAGTGGTGGTGGTTGTGGGTGGTGGGGAGCGGCGGGAGGGGAGGGAGAGAGTAGGGGGGAGGCGGTGGAGAAGACGAGATAGGACGTCGGAGGGGTCTGATGAGGTGGAGAGGGGGTTGGGATGTTGGGTGGATGGTGTTGGCGGCGGAGCTGCGGTGGTGGCGAGGTGTCGGTGGTTGTGAGTGGAGGAAGCCATTTCTGAAACAGGTTGTGGTAGTAAAATGGAGAAGCCCGTGAGCAATTATATGGGGTTGAAACTGGAACCCACGTGAGGTTGAAGGTAATTATTCAGTAGTTTTGGAACACCGTGAAGTGATGCTTCCGATCACTCTATAACCATATATTCTAGAATTTATGATTAAAGTATGAACATATTTGCTATAGACACTAACACTTGTACTAATAATTGCACAAACTCTCTCACATAAGTTATGGGACCCACTACTCATGTGGGTCTCTCATATCCCGTGTGATAGAGTTTATGCAATTGTTGATGCAAAGTGTTTGTGTCTTTATCTTTTCTCAAGTATAAATAAAAGAGGAGTTCCTACCATGCACAAAACCGTGTGGTGTGGGGCGTCCGGTCGTCCATTGCGAAAATGCATGGGTTAGATTTAATCCAAGCCCCATGTAAATTTGATCCGTGCATTTTCGCAATGGACAACTGGATCCCAGCACAACACAGTGTTGTGCACACTCACATAGTGTTATGAACCCGACATAAATATGTAATTCTAGAGTGGTTCGGATTCTTATAAAATTTATGACTAAATTATGAATCCCACGTGAATTTGTGATTCTAAAGTGATCCGGAGCACTGCCAGATATTCCCGGACCACTGAATAATTACTTGGGTTGAAGTGATGGAGTGGACAATTGGAAAAGTATTTGTAGATCAGCCTGAATATCTGCATTTTTTTTTGTAGAAATCCATCTTTCCTTCAACCTATAACTCGGTGCCAAGGCCCAAAAGTATAAAAAAACAATTTTACAATGAAAAATTATAAAGTCGTAATGCCTTCTCATTTCTCTAAACCAAGTTAGTCTGTGTCAACTTACAATATGGAATGTAAGATGGAATATTTTCTTTTAATTTATGTTCTTTAATAATTCGACTACTAGATTTTTGTCACAAACCTTTAGATCTTTTTACTTGTGTGACACTCTTAAGAACTACATAGCGGCCAAAACTTAGGATCGATCATTAAAGTTATCTCTTCCATAAAAGAATTAACTAGGTCATTAAAATTGCAATCGTAATAGCTTGCCATTAATTTTCTACAATTCTTTAGTTCACGGAGGGTTCGTGAATAAGTTTCTCACTTTGTGCTTTCCCTATCTTTTTCCTTTGGCTGAGTCTATTCGCAGCTCATTTTACCTCAATTCAGCCCATCCAAAATAAATACCAAAACCTTCCTTGTGAAAAGACCATCTAGCCCTTCAAATTACTTCATATCAACCCACCCCACTTTCTCCCAATTGCTACATACCAACCCAATGCACTTTCCTATCTTCTTCTTCCTTCACTTCTTCCATCGTTTTCTCATTCCCACAGTGAAAAAATCCCTCCTCCTCTCCCAGCCATTAACTCCATTGCCCTCCCCTGCCCCTCATCTCTCCTCTCTCTTAATGGAAAACCATGTTGAATCAATGGAGGGATCTTTTTTTTTTTTTTTTCCCGGAATGGAGGGATCTTCTCCCTCACTAGATTTGGGAGAAGAGCTCCAAAGAGTATTGGAGCAATTTAGAAGTCCAAATTCACCAATGGATGCACAAATACAGACCACGGAGGAGTTAGAGGAAAACATGGAGGTGGAGAGCGAGCCTAGTATCTCGGAGATGAAGATTTTCGAGCAAAAAACGACCCAAGAGGTAACCCATTGGTTTTTCGATTTCTCAGTCGCTGTTCGTTCGAAACGGTACACACAATCTCGAAAATCTCACTACATTTCAGTAGTTAATTCCCGAAAGTGTTACAATTTTTTGATAAATTTATGTCCGAAATAATTTGCAATTTCAGGTAGTTATTTACCGAATATTAGACCTAATTTCAGGATTTTAAATCCGAAGTGTAAAAACTAATATGAAACGAAGTTGTCATTTCGGTTTTTAATTACCGAAATGGTTGTAGTTTTTTTAACAATTTATGTCCGACATTGTTGGTACAATTCGATAGTTATGTACCGAAAATATACCAAATTTCGGGAGTTTAAATCCGAAGTTCAAGAACTAATGTCAACACTAATGTTGTTATGCTCTGGTCTTTTTTTAGGGTGATGCTTCCACACATGGTAGTCGCACAACAGGGTCATTAGGTGCATTTGGTGTTCATGACTATACAGAGCACTTCACAACACAACAGGTTAGTACTTTGGATAAAGTTATTTACTTTAAACACATTCTATTCCATACGGGTTATTTAGGGTAAAATTTTCTTGCATCATCGCAATGCAACTTTCAATACAGGGCAGAGGGAATTGTGGTTTTCATGCAATTGCGGCCTTGGCTGGGTATGACGAGAACGACTGGAAAACAATAAGACAAATCATGCTCCTAGAGTTGACATCATATGCTTCCCTTTATGAGAAGGTGTTGGGTGGAAAAGAAAGGCTTGATGAACTACACCATAGACTTAATTACTTTGGTGATGACCCTGCCCAAATGATAAGTGGCTCACCATGCCTGATATGGGTCACATCGTAGCTCACCATGCAAGATTTAGCTAACCACGAAAACGTATAGTTGTCGGGCGAAAAACACGAGTGCCTTCTAAGTTTTCTACACAAAGTGATAGATTCAACAAATTGGCGTGTTTCTAGGTGAGCTCTAATCATGGTGTTACAGAGGAAAGTGTCGTCTTTGTGAGGCATTTGATCAAACACGCAAGGAGCGTGACGAATTCCAGCTAGAGGAAAACAGGTTGCGATGAATTTGGTGAGGAGGTTGGTGTTGGTTTGGAGGGTGTTGCGAAGGATGAAGGCGTGAATTTGGAGGACCAAGGAGTAGATCGGAGGTCGGTCGGTAGCGGTGGTGATGGAGGTCGATCGGTCTGAGGTCGGTCAAACGGTCAGACGGAGGGATGAGGGAAGGAGAAGGGTTTTGAGCTTTGAGAGTGGGTGGGTTTTGAGTTGTGTTTTGAGTGAATTGGGAGAAAAATAACGAGGGTAATTTGGAAAATTTTCTGGGTTATATGAAGCAAAAATAAAAATTTGCCACATCAATAGAGTTTTATTTAACAAAAGGGCTGTATGAAGTCTAAAATGGGCTGCGAATAGACTCACCCTTTTCCTTTTTGGCTTCAAAAGTTCTGAAAGTATTGTTTCGTAAGTACTAAATAAAAAAATAGTTGCACTGGATGGCAGGCCTGCTGGCATGTTGCGAGGGAAAGCTGTGCCCCTCTGGTGGCAGGTGACGAGGTGTGGGTTACATGCTTGTTATGTCTTTGGGATAAATAAAAAAAAAATGCAAAACAAAGTATTAAAGTATGATTTTGGGGAAGCATGCTCCTGCATAAATCAGATACCAGTATACAGTACTAGTAAAATAAATACACACTTTTTTAGGTCATTACTTTTGGAGAAAATTTTGGGTGCCGGATGGTTGCATCTCGGCAGTCTAAAAATGTGTTGGACAGTTTGAATTTTAAAGACAGAGAGGGAAAGGGTTAGGGAGAAATCTTAACCGTCGAAAAACACATTTTTAGATGGTCGAGTTGCGTGACGGATACCACCACATTGTACCCGTCCAACACCCAAGTTTTTCTCTTATTTGTGTATTGAAAAGTGTAAAATCTGTATCAGAGTTTATTTGTGTATTGAAAAGTGTAAAATCTGTATCAGAGTTTGTGTTTCTTTTTTCATTATGTAAGCTTATTGGCACCCTTGTAACGACATTGTTTTCTGTGTCCTTATGCTTTGGTTGAAGTGGTGCTGGTGAAATTTGAAGTGCCCTGTCCCCTGGCCTTTTGGTCGTGTTATGGTCTATGGAACAAAGGTTTGTTTAGGATATTATGTGAATTAAGGATAAAGAGAATGGAGATCATGTGAATTAAGGATAAAGAAAAAAAGATATAGTAAAAGGGATAGGAGTTCGTGGGATTATGGAGAGCATAATCTAAACCATCGGACAAGTTGTTTTTTTTTCTTTTTTTTTTTTCTTTTTTTTTGTTAAAAAAAAATTGGGTTTTTTAGTTTTTGTCCAAAAAAAAATTGGGTCTTTTAGTTTTGTGCCAACCTTTCGTGGATTATTAATCCGTCTCAACGAGCGGAATCGAAAAAGTGTCAAATTATTACTGAGACCCAACTTTTATTAGGATTATCCAAGAAAAAACTCAAAAACCTGGGCTAAAAGGACTAATTCTTAAATAGTTCCAAAAAAATTGAGTTTCGGCCAGAATTTTATTCTTTTCCTAATCATTTCGGTAAGTTGAATCAATAATTCACAAAAATTTAACGCAAAATTAACTACCGACTTGACTAAAAGCGACCTTGACTAAAAATTCAGTAGTACTCCCTTGTTGCGAAACTTTTTGTTGTGATATTCTGTGCCCACCAAAATTCAGACTAGACTCGCTTTCCAGCAAATGCAACGTTCGGCTCTATGGAGTCTATGCCCACGGCCCACCCCAAAACAAACAACTCTATTCACTTTCTGGCAAATCCTTGTTCAAAGTTCAAACACCCCACCTTACAGTCACAGCCCATAAGAAGCAACGGACTTTACGCGATCAATCAGAGCACTTTCACTTTCTGGCAAATCCTTGTTCAAAGTTCAAACACCCCCACCTTACAGTCACAGCCCATAAGAAGCAACGGACTTTACGCGATCCAAGGCTTGGCGATCAATCAGAGCACTTTCTTCCTTACCTTTGATTGTATGATTGTCCTTCTAACTTTCTTTACTTTCTGATTTTGTACCCCCTAAAACTTTCGTTTTGCATCCCGTAAATTTCTAGCAGTAACCTGAGTCAAGTTGTGAGTTATTTGGAAAGTTCAGGACTTCTAAAATGTGTTCAGGTTTAGCATTTCTACTAGTCATTTCATCCATTCTTAAGCTGCAGCAAGAACTGTTTGCTCAAAGAAACAGCGAAAACAAGAACCATTTAGTGTCAAAAACCTGAGTGAGTGCAGATAATGGTTTGGCATGTTTTTTGATAAGTTGATTTCTTCCATTATCAATCAGATTGTTCTTGTATCATGATTTGTGGAAGGATTCATGAGGGGGAAAAAAGTACTAGTGAAATCAAAGAAATGAATTAAGTGCACTTCATTATCTTTTCCCTTTGGTGTTTCACTCCAGTTATCCATGATCCAGACACAATTTCAAGGTTGCAAGTATTGTTCTTTGGGAAAGGCATTCAAGCAAGAATCTATAAAGAAACAGATGATGTATTTGGCAATCTGAAGAATTTGAGACTCTTAGCAATACCAGCAATCTAGGAACTAACGAGACACGCTTGTCATCGTTGTGCAGTAAGGGCATCTCCAACGGGGAGCCAAAGACCGTGCCATACCCATTTTTGGCTCCCTTGCCATTTTCCGCCTCCCCCAACGGGAAGCCATTCATCCCGGACAAAAGGCATTTTTCCGGCCAAATTTGGCTAGGGATATGGCTCATGCTATTTGTGTCACGTCACTTTTTCCTCCCCATTTTCAACTACCAAACCCAACAAAAACAAATAATAATCGCAAGATTAATACTTCTTTAACCTTAAAGTACCCAGATTTGGAAAATCTGGTTTTAGATTAACAAAAAAAAACCCTTAAAAATTGTATTTCTTTTACATTCCTAGAAATAAAAAATAAATTGGAAACAAGAACCATACCCAGATCGTGCTTTGTCCGTCAAACCACCAAATAAACTGACATATCCCGCTATGTCTACTTTTTGAAATAAGTAGTCATCGTGTTGTTGGATAGTGTTAAGGATGTGAAGAAACAAGTCGCGATTCATGCGAAACCCCTTCGAAATTTGTCGGCAGGAAAGATTGGATCTTCAGCAAAATAATCTCTCATTAGTTGCTCGCTCATGCTGACTCTATTTCAAGGGATGTTTTGGCGGCCGCTTGAAGAGCCACCATGTTTGCTTTGATGGCTTAATTGTTGTGTTTCCATTCTTTGGTACTCCAATGCCATCGTAGTGAATATCTTTCTTCTACGATTGTCATCAGAAGAAGAGTTAAAATCTCCTCTAAGAATTGCTTTTATTATATTGCTCATTGTTTTGTGTTGTTTATTCAACAAATGTTTGTAGAGTTTTAAAAAATTAGGTGGAACCAATAAAGTTTGATAGAGAAAGGTAGATGAGAGAGGTATACGGGCACCTAAATAATTTATTGAGATGTATAGAAAATTATTTGGTTCATAAAACTTAATTAAAAAATTGTAATTAGGAAGTGGTTAAATAGCAGTTAAAGTAAATAAAATATTAATTGGAACTTTAAAAGTTAGTTGAGAAAAGGATAGTTGGAAGATAATTGAGGGAAGGGAGCCAAATTTGGCAGAGGTGTCACCACTGAAGCAGTTTGGCCAAATTATGGCCAAAAATGGCATTTGGCACCCCAAAAATAGCTCCCACCACTGAAGTTGCTCTAAATAGACTACAGTACCTATGCGGAAGCCGGAAGGTGTGTTTCCCACGGATAGTTTTGTTCTGAGGTGTCTTGTATTTTTTGTGTACTCTTGAGAGTTACCGCGGCAGCCTTATACAAAGAAGGCTTATTTTCACCCATGAACTCCAAAGTATTAGCGCAATGTCAATTTGATTTCTAATATACAAATCGCGTCTATTGCATACCCCCAACATTTACAATGCACGTTTAAATAGTAGTCCACGCGAGACTTCATTTTATATTCTTTTCATTTTTTGGTACTCTGGAAATTTCAGTTTACATTCTCGATAAGTTGTGTTTTCTCCCATGCTGACAAACAATCCCACATGATCTACCGAAACATAAAAAATAAATAAATTCACATATGGACATTTTGGCTGCTGCACATAGCAAATCATTTTTGTATGAGAAGGAGCTTGATAGAAGAGATGATGATGTTAATAAAATGGGAAAAAGTGAAACGTACCGGTAATTCGCCCCGGTACACACGTTTATGACTTTAAGGTTGAAAGCGACTTCCCGCAATCGTACAACGTATCGTGTGGTTCAGAATTAACCTTGTGGGCGGCTAGTCGACCAACTCATCCTTAAAGTAACGATTGGTGACAGCAGCACCCTTTCCATCATTCCAGCACTAGAGCCCCAAACAAGACAAAGCAAGATGACCTCTTTTATCTGGCAATTGAGCAACACATAAAATTTAACAGCACAATTGAGTTCAAAAGTTGTGGATTACTCACACCCCACTAAATATAGATATAGATACAGACACACATGCGCAATGACTTCTTTGCCGGGTGATAGTGTCTTAGCCTTAAAACTTAGAAGGAAGTACGAAAAGGTATCGAACTGTGGATAATGAAACCTGCGACTTATGATACCTGTTGAGCTCAGGAGCGTCTTCATTGCATCGTCAATGGCAAATAATGAAAACATAATCAGGAGTCCAACGGGGATAGTGTCTTAGCCATAGAACAAAGTACAGAAGGCATCGAACTGTGGATAATGAAACCTGCGGCTTATGATCCTGTCGCGCTCAGAAGGGTTACCAATGCATCGCCAATGGCAAATAATGAAAACATCAGGAGTCGTCAATGGCAAATAATGAAAACATCAGAAAGGAGTCCAACGGGTCGTTAACATATCAATGCAGAACACATCCAAACATATATCCACAATTTAGATTGCTTACAAAAGCAAATAAGTGTAAAGTTTTACATGGTAGAATACAGACAACAAATTTGATGAAGTACGACATATGAAAGAAGAGTGTCTTCAAATCCAACTCTACATTTCAGATTACAAACCATCTGAAAAGCCATTTTTGGCCTTCCAGCTGAAAATACACACCCCTTGCTCACTACCACCTCTTCTTCTTCGTAAGGAAATATAGGAAAAACAATTAAATAATTCCCAGAAAGTGATGGAAAAAAAAATATTGAGAGAAGAAAAGAACCAAAATGGGTTCATTTCTCCATTACATATCCTTCCCATCTTTAACCTCCCTAATCCTTAAAAAAAAACATGAGATGAGTCTAATTTGGCTGGATTTTCTGATCTATCTTGTTCTTCTCCTCACTACTGCTATCTATATATCAGACATCAATAAGAATCATGATAAATAAATAAATCTTGTTACGTTATTCGTGCAGTAAACGGAGAAGTTGCTTATGCCACCATCTGCTCCTGCTCTTTGTACAACTGCTCCACCCAAGGTGGGAGCGCCTCAGTAACCCCTCCACGCTTCTGCTCAGAACTATACAGCCCAGCCCCCACAGAGGAAACATCCTTTACTAGCGTGTTAACCCACGACACATCAGGCTCATCAACTGTGGGTGGCGCCATTCCCGCTTTTGCCATTGTAGCATTCCCACTTCGAAACCCAAAAGAGGCGGATTTCTTAAGCTTATTTGCTTCCTCGCCATGGAACCCCCACTCCAACCTCCCGTCAGGGGAACTCCAACCGGAAAGATTGGACGACATCAAACTAGCAGAATTAGCAGCCGCCGTGAGCCCAAGACTCCCAGGGCGGTGGTGCTGGTTCACAGCTCCACGGTCGATGAAACTCTGGCTCCGCTTGCTAAACGCAGATGACCTAGAATTCATGACTGCTGCTGCAACTGCCGCGGAGGAGTCAAACCCGTTGATGGGGGATTTCCTCACTGGAGATGAGGAAAGGTTAGTGGTAGGGTAACTTGATCGAAGCTGGTTCATGTTTTGGCGCATTTGGAGTGCATTGGGAGACTGCATATGGGTGGTTGTGGTGGTGGTAGTTGTGACTTTTGGTGACAAACCCTGCATTTGATACGAGAAAGAAGGATCGAGAGATCCAAAAGCATTGTCCAGGTTAGTAGGCTTCAAATCCCCCATCCTGTTGTTATTCCAGCGTGATGGGGAAGAGAGACCGGACAACTCATCGATCAATTGCTGTTGCTGGCGCTGCTGTTCTTGGTTAATGAGAGCCTCCAACCCCAACAATTCCATTTCCAATTGCAAGTCTCTAGCATTCAAAGCAGACTTGAGTCGACTGCCCGGAAGCTGTAGGGTAGGAGGGGTAACCTTGTTTTGCCACAAATTTCCACCACTACCCATGGGTGATGAACAAGCCACAGGAGACATGGGTGGTGTTGAAACAGAAGGCATCAACAAAGATGGTGAATTGAGATCCATAGCAACGGCTGAATGAGAATTCGGGGAAGGCATGGCAGAACCCGTGGCAGCATACAAGGGGCGCAATTCTTCCGCCTTGTGGGCGAAGAAACAAACTTTTCTTGCGCAACCAGTTTCGTCCTTGCAAAGCCTGGTTTTGTACTGGGCAGGATGGAGCCATGACTCGAATACACCATGGGCATACTCACAAGAATCGGCCTTTGCACAGCTCCCCTTACGAAATTCTGGGCATGGAACACAAGTATAGTTGTACTTTCTTGGATCACGCCTCCTGGCGTTCTCCCCCGGATGGACAAAGGGGCACTCAGTCCAGTCGTGGGAGTACGCCCTCGAGCAAGGCTTCACCTTAAAAGAGTACATCCTAAACTCATCAGAGCCATATATCCCGGCGTTTATATCTGGAAGTGATACATCCACAGGGTATTCTTTCTTCTCATTTACTCCTGGTTTAGCCAACTGGGGCATTGGCTCAATGACATCGACTTCTTCACCTTTCAACAACATCTCCAGCGTCCTCCTCGAATAACTCGACCACTTTGAATTACGAGCAACCAAGTCGCTGGGTTTGTTTCCACTAGCATCAACGGAGTTGATGTCCGCAGATGCATCAATCAAGAGTTTGACAACTTCAACCGAAGAATCTGAGCCACCGGTTGCGGCACAGTGAAGGGCAGTTGCCCCATCTGAGCCACAAGCCCGGTTCACATCAACCTTTCCTGTACCAATTATGTACTTCAACACCTCAGTGCTTCCATACATGGAAGCAACCATAAGGGGTGTTCTTTCGTCAGTCCCCATCTTTTTAGACCCGATTCTTCTTCCATACCACAAGCTTGAATCATCTATGCCGAAACCCTCTTCTTCCACCGCGAATTTGAAGCCGTTGAAGTCATCTGATGCTGACAATTCAAGCAAGGCAGAGAAAACCCCATCTCTATGTTGATGAATTTCACCCTCCATGGTCAGATTGTAGGGACCGAGTTCACTCTTTGAAACTTTACACATAAAAACCCTGTGATACAAACACACGCCAAAATTAGCATATAGGATCTGATTCAGCTCGTAAAATGGCAAACATGACAAATAAAGATGCACATGTGAGCATCTATATACAAATATGTGTGATTATTCTCGTGAATTCATTGACGTTTCTTCCAACCATAATTATAACTGACTGGGCTAAGGATCAACTCCGTCTTCCAACGTTTCCAGTTGATTTTTTTGAACCGGAACTTTCCAGTTGATGAATGGGTAAAAATTGAATTGGCTCAGAAAAGAAAATTCAATATCAAGAATGGTTCAATTCCAATCGCTGTACCATTTTTTAGCTCTAATTGAAATCAAAGATGCAGATTTTACCAAATCAACAAAATTTACCCACAGCCAAGGAAGACCCACAGACAGAATCATCAAAATCATCGACTATGTGTATTGTTACTGTTTTCTTGAATTCATTTGAACATCTTCCCAATTTATCCCAATCGACCGACTGAGCTATGGGTCAACCCAGTCTTTCATGGTTTCAAGAACCATAAAGTTGAATCATTCAAAAATAGCATATAAATTGGCACAATACAAAAAAAAAAAAACCAAAATTTACCAAAATCTCCAATCTTTATCATCAGCCAAACAAAACCCAGAAAAAGAACTATCAAAATCTTAAAGTAGATCTAAAAAATCCAGCTTCTATACAACTCCAATCTCATATATGAACATGAAAGACAGAGTGCAGTTCATTACCTCAATTATATGGCTTGATCCAGATGGAGTATACAGCTGTGGGAATGATTCAGATTAGTTTTTGGAGAGAATTCAAATCAAGAAGAGAGCTCAGTTGAGCTGTGAAATGAATTGGTCAGGTCTTGATTCTTGTATATATATAGAGAGGGTATGTATGTATTGTATGTGTGTGTATATTCTGTTCTTTCCTGATAAAGGAGGACACGGAGAGAAGGGAAAGGGGAAGGAAGGTGAGACTTTTCTTCTCTCCTCTTTCTTCTCGCTCCACCTTTGGTCAAAGTCCAACTTTCAAAAGTCGGGCCCACACCAGCACTCCTTCTGTGTCTTACTGGTTCCTACCCGTAAATGAAATTCAACCCAAATGCAAGATCCCCCCCAAATGAAACGCAAATCCAAATTCAAATCCCAAATGCAAATGCAAATTCATGAGTTGGGTAATATCTAACCAGCTCAACCGGTTTCTCCGGTACTGTTGGGGTAATCCTTCAAACTGAAGCTATCCGCGTGTCGAGCACGATCCTAGAAGTACACGTGGCAGATTAGGAGTGGGCAATGATAAAGACGAATGTAAAAAGCGCGTGGAGATAAGAAATGGTGACAGATGCCAGCCGGTGTGACTCGACATTTACGCGTTTAATTTGGACGGAACCGATTTTTGGGAATAAAGTAATGCTTTTGCATCGTCACGCACCCCACTTTGCATTCCTCTATTTGTCACGTGTAATCTTTTTGGAGACAGACTTTTACTACTAGTAATTACGGAGTACTTTAAATTTCAAGTCTATTTTGAAAACGGAATCCTTCCAGACAAACAAAAAATCTCCAATTATAGAATTGAACAAATCTACCACCAGATACCATGAGAGAGGGTTTTTTTTAGGAATTATCGAAACATACTTTACTGGTGTAAAATGAGGAGAGAAAATAAAATTTGAAAAAGAGCAAGTCTACCAGTTGGTACTAAAATAGAATTGTCGGAAGTCATATTTTGAATTGCTAAAGTTTCAAAAAGCCAAAAATTATGTTGTTGTACGGGTTCGGTGCCATTTTAGCACAATCTCAAATACAAACTATTGGATTAAATACGTATCATTTTTTTTAAAGCAAATCAGATGACTTGGGCGAAGTGAGAGAAACGGTAATAGCCATCTTCATACCAAATGTTGTGGTTTTTTAGTAAAAATGTTACTATGAATTTTATTACTGAAAAGTTATGTTAAGCAAATGTTATGATTCTTAGTGAAAATGTTATGAATCCTACTACTGAAAATTTACGAGTTTTTAATATAAAAGTTACTTATTACGAGAAACTGCAGACGCATCCAAATATTATGAATCTTATGATGTGACACAATTTAGATCACACATTGGCTGTGTTTCGTTAGATAGTTTAGTTTAGTTTTGATGATGTCAGCAGGTATAATGAGTGGAGAGAGATAGAGAGAGAAATGAGAAAAATGATGATGTCATCAAAACTAAATCTAAAACTAAACCAAAAATGATATGTGCAAGGAAGATTTGCAAGGAATCACGCAAGGAAGGCCCTACGGGGCCCAGCACGAGTCTCAAACGGCTGATCTGAGCCGCTCAAAAATTTTAGAAACACATTTCGAGTGGGCTTGTGAGAAACCAGCTCCATCCGATACGTGTGGATGTTTGATCCAAACTTTCATTTTTGAATGGCTCGGATGAAAAAAAGAAAAAATAAAAATTTGGATCGAGCATCTAAACATATCGGATAGAACTGGTTTTTAGCGGACGCACTCGAAATGTGTTTCTAAAATTCTTGAGCGGCTCGGATTAGTCATTCGGGATCCGTACTAGGCCCTGTAGGTCCTTCCCTGCGTGATTCTCTGCAAATCTTTTCCTTGCATATAGCATTTCTGAAACTAAACTGAAAAACGAACATGGCCATTAAGTCCAAACAGTACACACCTTTATAAGGTGTGTCCGTAGTTCAAAGTGGTTCCAATATGAAACTGGAGAGGATTCTCTCTTTTTTCTCAAATTGGCCTTGATTTCCTACTAGATGGAACTGGAGGAGCCGAATATGTCTTCTTTTGCGAAGGAATGTGCACATAATTAGACACAAACATTCCATCCTATTTTAAGAACTTCTTTCATTGGAATTTTATCTCACGTCGTTTAGCCCTGTGTTTTAGTAATTGTATAGGTTAATCGAAAATATCTACAATAACTTTTTCACTACATTTTTTTTTTTAAAATATGAGCGGGCAAAAATGAACTCAGCATCATCTTTTAGATGTGAATGAACAAACTAATGTTCTCCCACCGAGCGTTAAAATGATCTCATGTACATCCTTGGTTTTAGATGGCCTCTGTTAGTGAACGATGAGATTGGTCCCCTAAAAATTAGTCAAGTTGTGTGTAGATTGAGTAGTACACCATGAGATATTGACAGGGCCATTGTCTAATTTTCAAGAATCCGTTCGAGATTGTTCCAATTCCTGACTTAAGCTAACTTTTTGAATAATGTTATTGTGAGAATGATTTGTTTCGTAAAATACAATAAATCAATAAAAATCAATTTTGAGAACAAGTCATGAATTGGTGTGCGTAAGTTTGTCCAAACACATGTTTATATAAAAAACAAATATTAACGTCTATACCATCACATATGAGAGTAAGGTCATGTTCCACTAAAAAAAAAACTGGTTTTGTTTTAACTCTAAAACTACTCTATTTCACTAACAAAGAACTCCCCAAAAAAACCAACTATCCTTTACAATAAAATTACTAATTTGCCCTCCCCTTACACCATCTGTCCACAAACCACACAAGGGCATATTGGTAATTTGTTAACATAACTAAAAAAACCAAAAAATAAAAACACTTTAGTGGAACAAGTTGTAGATTTAAACTACAACTAAAGGTCTAAAAAACCAAAAAACACTTTAGTGGAACATGGAATCTACACCTGCAACGCAAAAATACAAATGGGGTAATTAATATATATAACTCAACGTGAAAAACCAAAACATAAAATAAGGATAGAGGAGATTTTGGGGGGAAAGGGAGAACGGTGGAAAAAGTCCAAACATCGTGTAATGAGCTGGGACGGGGTGTCTCATTTTTTTGCCAAAACGGCTACGTTTTCTGTCTCAGCAGCCCCTGTTGTCCATCATGGACAGCAGGCTCCCCGGACTAAATAGCCCCAAGGGTCACTCCAGTTGATTGATTGATTTGTTCTTCACATAATTAATTAAGGTTCAACTCTTGGGGTCTAAGTCACAAGAGTTTAATTTATAAAAAATTGTTATAGAGTCCATTATAGCTTTTTATAACATCTCTAGTCCACCTAATGTTTTTATAATACCTCTAATCCACAAAATCACTTTTTTTATTCTCTTAGGTCCATCCTGTTTTTTAATTGGACAAAAATGCCCCCTCTCTCCACTGGCCTCTTCTCTAATGCTACAAATGACTCCTCCCTGCATCTCTCTCTCTCTCTCTCTCTCTCTCTCTCTCTACAGTAACTCAAATCTAAAACAGTGAGTACCACCGGCTATCGACACCGGCGATGTTCCAGCGAAATCTCCGGTGAATACCTCTATAACTCAAGCTACTCCATTGTAGTTTTCATCTTCGTCGTCTCTGTCCTCATCTCCCTCAACCTCATCAACTCCGTGGCTCTAAAATTGCAACAAGTTCGTTCCAAATCAGAGCGTGATGGAACAACGACAATGGTGGTGGGTTCAACAATGGACTTTCAACAACGAAGAATTTTCGGAATCGCCGTCCAACATACCGACGAAGATTTTTCGGTTCAACTATTCCAACATACCGATGAAGATTTTTCTGTTTTGGAATCGTCGTCCCGTTATGGTGCTCTGATGGGATCTGTCTCTCTGTCTTCAATTTTGAGGGACAAAATTGTTGGGTGCTCCTTTTGATTTGCACGCAAGTTGTTTGATAAAATGCCTATAAGAAAAGAATGCAAATGTAGCTGCTAACCAAGTAAGAGGTAATTAGGCGTCATTAGTTTCCGGTTTTTGAGTTAAACTCTGGTCGTTCCATACTTCCATATTGTTGTAAAGAATGTAAGTGAGGTGTCTATTTGAAAGTGAGCTCTAGCTAGGATTTATTTGATAGGCCCTTTTGTGAGTGGAGATAGCATAATTGTTTAGTAGGAGTAGTTTGTAAGCGGACATGGCTGATAGGAATCTTTATGAGGATGTAATTTGAGCTTATTGTGCTAGCAATGCATCATTGATTTGTTTATTTCTTTCTATCATTATTCAAGTTGTTATTTTGGTTTGATTCTTTCATTTTATTTTATTTTTTTTGCAAATATTGGATGACTGGTTTGGGATGTGAGATTTGCATTGATAGAAATATTAGTCAAGAGAAGTGGTGACTTTGATTTCATTAGGGAAAAAAATTAAGAAATAGTTAAGAAAAAAAAAGTATTTTTTTAACATACAGTTCTATATGTAGAATTTTCTTCATGATGCATTATCAAACAAATGATAACCATATCTGGAATCGCAAGAGGTGGTTATCTGGACACACAAGATGTGGTTATCTTGATTCGCAAGAGGTGGTTATCTGTACTCATAAGATGTGGTTATCTGGACATATTTTTGTTTAAAAAATTTACTTGGGATCAAGTCCTCAACCATCCAAGCACTACAAGGTAGCAGCACAAACCCTCTGCTTTTAACATAAAATTTTACTAGAAATTTTACTGAAAATTGAATAAAACAAAAAAACCACTTTTTCAAAATGGAGGTGGTTATCTGGACTTAAAACAGGTGGTTATCTAAACTCATAAGATATCAAAATAATGAAATGCTAATAAAAATTCAACAATAAATATAAAAATATACTCCATGCTTTGGTGCTTTGGTGGCAGTACCTTATTTACTAATGAAGCACGTCACCTCTGTCCTCCCTCGTGGGAGCGGTGACTTGTCTCTTTATACAAAATTCATCTCCCCCATTTGCCATGAGTCTTCTCTCTTCTAAAAATACTGGGACAATATTGAAAATTCAGGCCTCATCCCGCTAAAAAAAAACTGTTTTGTTTTAACTAAAAAACTATTTCATTCCACTAACAAAAAATTACTTAGTTTTTTTTTTTGCAAAACTAAAACCAAAAAAGCCAAAAAACTAGTTAGTGGAACAAGTTAGTTTTTTTTGCAAAACTAAACATACAAAAAACCAAAAACCAAGTTAGTTTAATGGAACAAGTTAGTGAAACAAGTTAATTTTTTTGCAAAACTAAAAACCAAAAAACTAGTTAGTGGAATAAGTTAGTTTTTTTGCAAAACTATAACATCCAAAAAAATCAAAAAAACCAAGTTAGTGGAACACCCCCTCAACCTAATTCTCCGCACTTGCTTGTCTTGTTCCTCCGTTTGACCATTTCCTTTCTCGAAAAAAGCATGAGAAAAAAGGAAAAAAAAAGAAAAGGAAAAAATATGAGAAAAAGTACACAATTTGGACAAAGGTACTGCTCCGACCTTCACAATTTTAGACTAAAACAATTATGAAGGCAAGTAGGCCACAGGCCTAAGAAGACAGCTAGCTTCTTTTTTTCACTTTTTTTCATCTTTATTACTATTACCTTCTTACCTTCTTCTCCGGCCAGAGTTCGACGGCGCTCCATTTTTCCCATTTCTAAATCAGTGGTGGAAGAAACCATGCTCAACCACCACCACTCCCCGGCTGGGTCGAAATAAAGGGTTTTTTCGGGTATGGGGCCGCCGCCGGAGAGAAGGTGATGTTTCGCCCCTGTCGCCGTTGGACATGTTCGCCGATTGAGGAGGAGGAAGAAGAGAAGGCGATTGCAGCTCAGTACAACTCGAGGAGGGGCTGATCCGGAGCTGCTGTAGTTGTTCCCTCTCCAGTCACCCAGAGAACAACGGGAATCTAACACCGGCGACAAAAGCAGGCGACTGGCTCTGTGTTTGGTCGCGTATAAGTGGGGGTAGTCGGGTCTTTTTGTTATTCTAGTGGATCTTATGTCTTATAGAATATTTGGGTGGACCTTACACTATAGGAAATTGCTATAGTGGACCCTATACCAACTCTCCTTAATTTATTGTGAATTTCCTAGTCCTGACGTAGATAACTTATCTTTGACCGGACTAAAAGGACATTAATCGAAGTGCGTGTAAAATGACCTGGACACCCCTAACCGTTGGGGGAAAAAAATTCAGCCCTAAATTGATGCACATAAGAGGGCCGAGCTTTAGCACTTAAACGGCACTGAACAAATTCTCCTTTGATACATCGCAAAAACATGAAAAATCTGTCTGATCAACGACATGAGTCGCATGCGGATCTGGCAACCTTGTAGCGCCCCAAAGCGCTACAGGGTTGTAGCACGCATCACAGCCATCTAACCTGGCAATCAATGGTTTGGATTCACGGACGCTTTCTTACCGGTAAGTATGGGTAATAAAGCTTTTTTACAGGTAACAAAGCGTATGCATATCTAGACCATTGAACACACTTTTGAAGTGCTACAAGGGCCCCGGATTCAGTCACATGCAATCCACATTTCCCTGAAACAAAATGAACAGCACAGCTTGCAGTTAGACCGAGTCAAAATTAACCCCAAAAAACCATCTTATACAGAAAAACACAAACAGAGAAGTGTCCTACGCAAGGGCTACAACTTTTGACTCTGGAAGATAGATCGTCATCGCACACAAACCTACAAACAAAGCCACGAAGGTTTATTTTCTTCCTCTTCTTCTATGGTTCTCTCTTCATGCTGCAAAAGGGCAATCGGGAAAGAGGATAATTTTTCACCAAGTATGAGAAAAGTTCACTGGAGAAAAAGATCTCAAAAAAAATGAGCAAATAGGCAGTGGGAACTAAACCTAAGATACAAGGTCCTGAACAAGCAACTACGAACCCATTTGGAACAAGATGAACAAACGGCATCGACAACGTGGCTTACAGTTAGATACAAGGTCCTAAAAAACTACTAACTAGAACTCTTTCGGCCTGAAAGCCGAAATCAACATGGAAACACCCATCTTATACAGAAACATACAAGCAAGACCTAACTTTGACCTTGAAGCGATTACAAAGTTACAAACAAAGGGTTATTTTCAGCCTCTTCTTCTACGGCTTGCTCTTCTTTGTGCTGCAAGAGGGGCACTTGTACTGCTTAATGTTTTCTGCCTTGGCCGGGGTTATTTTCACGCATTTCCCATGGAACCACTTCTCGCAAATGTCACAGCCTATCCAGAACTCATCAGCACTGTAATTTCCCCCACAGCTCCCACAAAGGGTTTCACCATGCTCATCTTCATCCTCGTCGTTACTCTCATCGTAGAGCTTCAGACTGCGTTTTGATTGTCCGTCACTTGATCTCTGTGTTGCAAAGTCAGAGTTATAAAGCAAGAATTCAAGCATACGCGGAAGAGAAAAACAGAAAATGCGTCTCATGAAATTGAACAGTTCACCTTAGTGGTGATTCTGGATTTGCTACTGCTATCCACGCTGGGCTTGTCCTTTACAGGCTTCCTCTCTGTCACGACTTCGAATACGGTAGGCAGATCATTTATCAGGCTAAATAGACGTTTCCTGTTAAGCAAAACATACACAGTTTGTTTGCAAATGGTCTCCTAAGGAAATATGATTCAAGCAGCAGCATGAGTTATACCCATTCCAGGGAAAAAAAAAATGCATTACAAATGAAATCAGCATGGTCTTAGAACTCCAAGAAGGGCCCCCAGGTAGTGCAGCTTGTTTCCATACGAGATGTTTGGTAAGGGCGAAACCAGTTTTAGGAAGCAATGTCCCACTTGCCTGAGTGTGGACCCATGTTTGGTAAAATGATATTGGACCCCCAATCAATTCGAAAATGGCATCCACATCAAAGAACAACAATGTAATAATATAGCATACTTTAGATGTTAGATCAAAGCATAAACTCAATTGAGAAGTTTGAGTCATGCTTTCTCTAGATCCACTGTCTAATTCAACAACAACCCAAACCCCCCCCCCCCCCCTGCTTATGAACGATAGCTTAATATACGTTATTGGGCCCACCTAACGAACTCCAGTTTCTTATCTCGGAAGGCTATTAGGGCAGATCGTGATTAGAACAACAAAAAGGAAAACAATGCAATACTCATAGTAGATGCCATTCAAATAGGTCCAAGACAGCTTGTCTTAGTTCCCTAACCTCACAAGAACAAAAGAAAACCTGTGTACGTACAGCGACTTGGGGAGTGTTATAAGTTCTTGGATTTACTGATTTGAAGCCCAAAACAAACTCAGGGCGCTCAAATAATGTGCTTGCCCCATCCCGTGAAGAGCAACAAATGGAAAGGATGGATCCAGTCTAGAAAACACATGAACTGCCAATTCTCCCAGCATATTACATTTTCAGAAAGCATCCCAAAATATTCCTTGTTATGAACTTCTAGGTTGCAGCACTTCTGCGCACTATACATATTGCATCACAGCTCTTCCCACCCCAGTTGTCCAACAACGTAAATCATATCATCCTGGTCATCAGTCCATTTATCTATTTATGTACTTCTGCTACCAGGGTAACCAGTCATCATTACTTGTTAATTTGCAAACCCTTGCGTTCTACACTCCCAATACTTCATGTTGCAATTATTCACTTCCATCCATCAAGGGGCTTCTTCCATTTATTCTAAAGGAGTATCGTTTTCCCAGTCATTACTTTTACGATGTGCCAGAAGATCCCAGTGGCCTTCTTTTGTAAAATGGTCGAAGTCTCTTACTCCTTCAATTAGTTACAATTGCATCTTAGACAAAAATAAAGAATATCTCTAAAAAAGTTGAAGAGGTTTGCTTCAAAAAAGAGAGCCTAAAGAAGCTACTTCTAGACAATCATCTTTTACCAAGCCCAATTCATCTCACAAATCCAAGGGAAGACGGGTACATCACAAGGGAAAAGTTATTGGGTGGCATATACACATTTTGGAGCGTCAAACTCTTAACACTCCACAAATTTTTTTTGTAAAAAAAGGTGGCAGAAGAAGGACCCCTTGATACTTCAAAGCCCCAATTCATTATCAGGCATCCTAAAAAAAGTGCCCAAATTGGAAGAAGCCATCAAGGTTAAGTCAAAAGATGAACTGAAAAAGGCCGCTTACTTTGAAAATTACAATAGCAACCAATGTATGGTAAGACACTATGCCTCCTGGCATATTTGCTTACGAGTTGGAAGATGTGGAGGTGGTAGCACATAATGGATATGGCACCACCTAAGGTTTCTAACTGACCACAACTGCCGGGCTAACCAGCAACTCTGCAGCTAGACGTGCATGCTGACAAACTTAACAATAATACAAGTTAACCAATTGCACAATTAAAAAACCAAATAAGAACCTATGTATCCAAATAAAAAACAAAGTCTTGCCACCAAGCTTCCTCACAAGGACGTGGAATAAGTACGAAGGCACAAAAACGAGGTATGAAAAAGCCTGGGTCACAAGTCTCTTTCTTTCAGAAAGCCTCTTCTCTTCTTTCACCCCTTTCAAAGAATAAGTACGTTAGTATTTCTGTAAAGAATTTGATAGCCTGAAATTTGGTATATAGTCTAAGCCATTAGTTGACCCTTTCCACAGGTACAAACTACCCCCTTGTATGGAGAGGTATGGTGAGAAAAAACTAGAAATGATAATCGTATGTCACTTGCTTGAATGAATAAAAAGAAGTGATAATTGGTGATAAATGAGAGGGGACACATATATGACAAGGTACATTTTGTTCCTAGTTCCTACCATTCCTCACATAACAGAGTCAAATTTGGTGAGAAATCATCATCCTTTCTTTTCTAGCAGTTTCTCACCATCCAAAGGGGTTGTTAGGGTATAGAATGTATTTTGGAGGTTACAAAAGATCAACATTATGAAGTTGCAGCTTGGTAAAAAGTAAGCTGAGTACAACTGCAAATGCACACTTAAACCCCCAAAGGATTATACTGGTTGCGCCATAGTACGTACAGTAAAAAAATCGTAGCTTATGGCACCAAGCAACACTGAACTCCTAACGCAAAGAGCAAGACACAACTTCAAGAAAACATAATAAGTCAACAATCAATCGAAAATATCAGTATAAAGTCACTTTTTGCTGAAACTGAGCAGTTAGGACGAAAGCAAGGCACAGACATTTTCAACGAGGATATTGACAACTATATGGAGCCGCAAAAGAGACAGTAACCCTAAAAGCATCCACAGTGGAGATGTTAGAACATGTTTTGATCAGATGTTATTAGGATGTTAGAACATGTTTTGATCAGATGTTATTAGTTTGACGAGGGAAATGCTTAATTGCTTAATTGCATCCGCTAAGTGGATGGCTAAAACAGTCAGATACAAACAGGTTAGTATATCAACAATGGGGCATTCAGCATGGAGATATGGAATGGGAGCGAGAGGCACTGAGATGTACTACCTTTTTGCGTATTTATACACATTAATGCATCTACTCAAGCACCCATTTACTCTGACACTAACAAACATTGACAAACACGTAACACAATAATGTGTCTCACTTCCACCACATTTTGTAAGTTAAAACGCATTTCAGCAATCCCACTACGGAACAAGTAAAAATGAACATTTATTCACCCGCTGTAAGCATGAACATTTATCCACCCAACATTCAGAAAAAATGTGACTAGTACGAAATGAATAACCAACGAGAGGCAACAACATTTATACCTCTCATTGCGATTAAGTCGAGCTCCAAAATAGAAAGCAACAGATAGCAACCACGAGTCAGTGTGCACAGCCACCAGCGACAACCAGTCCCTCCTCTTCATCCCATCCCTGGCGAAATTGATCCCCAATGCGGGCTCCGGAAGCTCCGGTGGAACTTCCTCTGCGGGCAGTGTCACTTCCCACGTCTCATTCGCGTGTCCGTACAAACACAAGTTCTCCTTCTCTACAGATACAAAATCGCAACACCAAAAAAAACACAAATCGAACTCAAATACAAATCAAAGTAAATAGGCACTAACCCTGTTTCGAACATAGGGAAAGAAAAGCTAAAGAAGGGAAATTTTCAAATTTTCCATTCCCTTGTTTGGTTTGAGTGAAAATGGTAAAATAGGGTATTAAGCACAGTAAAATTATCCCTATATTTCCCTCTTAAATATTTTATCCTCTTTTCTTGTATTTTCCACAAGTTCCAAACAAAATTCAAAATTTGCAGGAAAAGAGTGGAGAATTAGAGATCAACCTGGATCGCAGAGCATGTAGAACTCGTCGACATCTGAGGGGGAGAGAGAGAAGTGAGAATCAAGTGGAATACCGATAATAAGGGTTTTCATGAAAGTGTAAGTATATGAGTGTGTGCAAAGGAGTACCGTGAGTGAGGGCGCGAACGATGCCGGCGCGACGAGCGCTGTAGTCCTTGAAGATCTCTTCGACGGTACGGGGACTGGAAGAGATCGAAGGCATTTCCATGGGCCTCCACTGAAACGCGAAAAGGGGATCGGGTTCGAGGTGCGAAGATGGGGATTCACAGACCGATCGGGAAATGAAGCTCTGTGCACATCGACGGGGGAGGGAAGAGAGAGAGAGAGTGAGTGAGGTTGGTTCCCAGTCGGTTTGGATCGAAAACTAGGGCCGTTAGATTTTAGTTAATGAAATCTACACAGTTTTTGGTGTTTTACTGTAAGAGAATCTCCGGCTTCTCTCCGGCCCTTTACCTTTCTTTTTTTTGTCCCAGGTAAAATTAGGGAGTTTTGGTAAAAATGAATTATTATTTTGTTTTTATTCAAAAGAAATTTACCTTTGTTGGTTTTGCATCAATTATTTTTCAGATTATTAATTCGTCTCGACGAAAAGGAATAAAAAAAAATATAATTGTTAAATTTCTTAACAAAGTCATTAAATACAAAAATAATTCAAATTTCTGCGAATTATTAGATTAATTTTGTCTTTATTCACAATATTTTGAGTTTAGTTAATAATTTTGTACTCTTTAAATCCTCTCTCGAGACGAACCAATAATCTATAAAAAAAATTGACGCGAATTTAACAAATGCAATTTTTTTTTAATAAAGACCAAATAATAATCCATTTGAATTATTTTTGCCAAAACACCCATAACAGTGTCTTTTTTTGGACACTATGTAAATTTTCATCTCATCCACTTTTTGAGGTATTGTTTTCATCCTCTTTTAATGTGATTTACCTTTTTTTACCCTTTCATTGTGATATACAGAAACATTTATATATAACTATATAAACATGAAAAATTTAATTAGCCATCCTATTTGAAAAACTTGTTTATGTCTCTATCCCGGGAGATTTGAATACTTATGTTTACATTCCGATATTGCATAATCGGACCCTTATGCCCGTGTTAAATCCATTATATATATGTGGAGAGAGACACAGTGAGATGATCTTTATGAATCCGTTAAGGAATCTTAAAAGAAAATCTTTCTTTCCATTTTATCACTTCCCCAATATATATACATATATAGCCATTTTCCTTTATATACTAACTAATTACCGTATTTATAGAAACCTAAAATCTCTGTGTGTGTGTGTGTGTGTGTGTGTGTGTTACCCAGAGATAGCAGCAAACATGTTGAGTACGGTGGCGGTCCATGATTGAGGATGGTGTTGATGCCTTGGATTGAGAATGGTGGCGGCGTCGATGATCCATGGCCAAAGGGGCTAAAAGACCACAACTCCAAATCCATGATTAAGGATTCTCCAGCCAAACTAAAATATGAATCCAATCAGCCGGCTCATTCAAGAAGGGTTCATGGCATCATATAACAGGAAATTATGGCTTACGAAATGGATAAACAAAGATTGGGGCAGGCAGGGTATATTAGGCTTACGATTTATTTTCGATTTTCATTTTTTGCAATGTTTTAATCTTCGTATAGCGATCATGTTTTATTCCAAAATCTATTTGTTTATTTTTTCTAATTCAATGGTGATTCTTTTTCTGATTCAAGGTTGGTGTTCTTTTTCAATCCAGTAAATATTGTAGACCAATATTTTATATAGTGAATATGGTTTATTAATTTACCATTTTGGTGATTTGATGCAGTAAATGTAATACCCGTCCCGGACATTTAATGTTTAGTTCATGTTTTTTTAAATGAATTGGAGGAGTTTGGGGTTATATGGTTATACGTTAGAAGTACGAGGATTTGAGTGTGTTTGAGTATGCTTAAATATCATTGGTTGGGAGTAGTTTTGGAGATGTGGGGGTGGCTACACCCAATAATTTTGCTAGTGGGTGGGATATTTAGTCTTTCTTTTCTTTGGTCTGATCACAATCAGAGAAGTGAGAGAGAGGTGGACGACAGAAGAAGAAGAAGAAGAAGAAGAAGAAGAAGAAGAAGAAGAAGAAGAAGGGGAAAATTGGGGAAAACTTAATTCAAGGTAAGGGTTTTGATTCTTGATCTTAATTTGTTAATCTTTGTAGTTTTTGGGTAGTAGAATCTGGTATTCTACAATTGGGAGGAAGGTTTAGAGATTTCTTTTACAGAAAATTCGTGATCAAGTTAGCTTTGGGTGTTTGGTTGTGGATGAACTCGAATCTGCCATGATTTTGAGTGAATTTTCGGATGTAGTTTCCGTACTCGGAATTTTATGAGATTTTTACAGTAGCTACCCATGGATGTCTTCGGTGTTGTGTTAAATTTTCGTGATTTTATGAGAAGCACAGAAAATATGAAAAATGTTTTACCGAGCTGCTGTCGGGTTCGCGTCTGTGCAGACAGCACTGACACTCTTTGGAAAAATGGGCATAACTCATAGCTCGAGTATCCGTTTTGCGAACCGCTTTTTGATTTGGAAACTAGACTCGTATACCTTCGAGATTTTGTAGGGCTTGTGCCTTAAATTTCTGTAGGAAATAGCAGTTTTTGATTTGAAGTTGATGGTTGAGGAATTCTGGAAATCTGGGCAGCCTTTTGAGTTGAGTTTTTCATGAAGTTTGCTATAGCTAAGCATGGTTAATGGATATGGGTTTTTATGGGTTTTATGTGTTGATGAGTTGGTGAAGTTTTGGAGTTGGAATCATTGGAAAATGTTGAGTAGATGATTTTTAATGAATTGTTGAGCGCAGACGGTTCTGCAGAATTTATAATCTCGTGTTTTGTTGTGTATCTTCTATTTAAGCATTTGTGTTAATATTTAAAGATGATCATATGCTGATATGGTTTAGCTTGTGGCTAGGTGACAAGTCGGGTCATCGGGGGGTGCCGAAACCGTAAGTTTGGCATACTCCAGTCGAACCAGAGGTGAGTGTGTTTGATATATTCATGTTCAGTAACATATAACTGAGTTGATGATGTATTGTTGTAAAGACGGATGTATGTTATGTGATGATGACG
The DNA here is from genome assembly GCA_020921065.1 of Vaccinium darrowii. Taxonomy (NCBI): domain Eukaryota; kingdom Viridiplantae; phylum Streptophyta; class Magnoliopsida; order Ericales; family Ericaceae; genus Vaccinium; species Vaccinium darrowii. The sequence goes on from CM037160.1 coordinate 4,360,958, forward strand.
TGTTGTAGTGAAGATGAATGTTGTTATGCTAACAGATGTTTTAGCTGCTGATGATGTGTTGTTGTGAAGACGGATGTATGTCTGAGATGATGTTTGTGATGATATTTATGGAGAAGTTTGTGTATCATGATGTGGTGATGTTTGTGATGATGTTGTGGTGAAGTTTGTGAAAGAGTTTGTATATCATGCTAATTGAGGATTTAGCTTTTGATATGCATGTATGATGTGTGTGAAAGATGGTATCTGCGAACGGGCTGTGGATTGAGTTACACAGTGACCTAGGATACGTTGTATATTGTGTGTGAAAGATGGTATCTGCGAAGGGGCTGTGGATTGGGTTGCACCGCGAGTACGTTGTGTCGGCTAGCTACCGGTGACAACGAGCGGGGTGTGCTCCCACAGTGACCTAGGATACATAGGATGTGGCAGACGTGCCACTTGCATGTGATTGGTTTTATACATGTTGAAAGTTGCTGTATAGTGATGTTGTGTTTTGGACGTTGAAAGTTGTTGTATGATAATGTTGTGTTTTCGGATGTTGATTTAGTTGATGTATAATGTTGTTGTGTTTTGGCATGTTGATTTGGTTATATTTTATTGAGCAAATCTATGTCTCACACACTCTGGATTTCCTTTATGGTTTTCTAGATAGCAGGAGCTGTAGAGGGGGTCCACTACCGGTCAGCGTTGGGTTATGAAGTTGGTGTCGAGTGGATTTTTGGACATGTTGTCATCTAGTGCTTTTATGGTTTGTAATATAAAGCATTTTGAGTTTATGTAAAGCTTAAGTTGTTTCTGAGTAGACAGTTGTGGGTGTTGAGTTAGTGATTTAACGTTGGCACTTTTGTTTATATGAAGAAGTCTTCCGCTGTGTTGTTATTATAAGAGTTTATTAAGCTGATGTTGAGTCTTGTGTTGGAATGCCACGTGGCCGCACCGTTTCGGGCCCACCACGGGTGCCGTTTGCGGGGCGGGGCGTGACAGTAAAAGTGGTAAACCAATAAACCATATTTATTGTATGAAATAAATGACACGTGAACATGGTTTATTGATTTTCCATTGGGTGATTTGATACAATAAAAGATGGTTGGCTAGTTTACCACTTCGGTGATTCGGCAAAGAAAACATGATAAATCAACACATGATTCAACCATGTTTTCTAGGGGTGTCCACGGATCGAATTCGGCCAAAGCGGATTTGGGTTTTTAAGATTCGGGAACCATCCGTAGATGACATACGGATGGATCGGATCGGTTACGGATTTCAAGGATTGGTTCTGGATCAATTTGGCGGTTTGGACTTTAAAATGGGCCAATTTGCTTGGGCCAATTTATAAAAAAATTCCAACCATTTTTCCGGCCCATTTTCCAGCCTGATCATTTTCAACCCAATTTTGTCCAGCCCAATCAATTTTCCAACCCAATTTTGATTCTGGAAACAAAAGTTAGTTAACATTAATCAACATGAAAATCCATATTACACCAGAACAATTAGGATTCGGAGAAAACCCAATTGTTTCTTCACGATCGAAACGACACAACAAACAGAATGAATACAAAAACTGAGTCACATCGCGATTAGAGAAGGCGCAGCCGCCCCCACCAATTGCAACGGTGCTCGCTGGCTAAGGAGAAGGTTGCCATTGGGGGAGTCTATGGCTGCCGCGATGTGGCCATGATCTGAGAGAGAGAGAGAGATAGTCGTACCAGATTGTGGGTGTGGAGGTTGAAAGGCGTCGGAGGAGGATAGGGAGGGAGGGAGTGAAAGATCGATTAGGATTTTACAATGGGATGCTTGCTGGGTGTGGAGGCTGAGAGGCGGAGAGAATGAGGAGAGTCTGAAGATTAGGGTTAGAAAGTAGAAAAGAAACTAAGAAAGAAAAGAAATTTGTACTACTTTGGTAGGGATGGTGTAACCGTACAGCTACTCGTATTACTTTTTATTGTTTTTGGCCGAAATGGCCTGGGTAGTGGGGTGGTTAGTGTTGTACTGCACTACTGCTGTGCAGTTTTTTTTCATGAGCGGATCGGATTTATCCGGATCTGATCCAAAACCGATAACTTTAGTGTTTTACGATCTGCAACCCATCTGTACATACCTTGGATGGATCAACGGATGGTTCGGATTGGTCGGATTGGCGGATCGAATGATCCGCAGGACGGCGTTTTCCATGTGGTTTTATGGTACATTAATCAACCATGTTTTTTTTTTATTTTTTAATTTTTTTTATGGTTTTGGCTTGGGTTGCGGTTTTTATGGTGCATTAATTTATCATATATCCCTTTCTTTTTTTTATGTTTTTTCTTGTGGTGCATTAATCTAGAAATATTAGGAAAATTAGGAGAGCGAAATAGTAGAAAAATCCGGAGAGAAATATTATGAAATATAGGGGGAGAGAGAGAGAGAGAGAGAGAGAGTGTTTTGGAGTTTATTTGAATTTAGGATGTAACATAATGATTCAAACCAACTAGGATGGAAACATAAGTATATTTTCCGAATAGGACCCCTAATTAACTCTCCCAAAACTAATAGTATTTACTAAATTAGAGGAAACTAATTACCGATAATTGCGGTATTTTGAAATAGTGGGGAATTCAAAATATACCCTAAATTAGTGGTAAATAATTAATATTTTTAAAATTAGTGTAAAATAATACTGTTTTAAAACCAATTACCGATAACTCACAAATTATGGTAATTTTATTAAATCATCTTATCATACTATGGTTAAAATTAAGGTTATACCAATGTTTATGGCAAAATTTATCATGACACCTTCAACATATCTGTTGAGATTAATTTTGTACCATGATCATTGGAAAATATTGACGACATATATTTTATTATTTAAAAATTTTATCAAGGGAATTGATATTGACACTTCTCTTTTCTCTATTGGCACTCCTTTTTTTTTCTTTACACATAAAGTGCAATAGTAAGTTTATCTAATAAAGACAAAAAAGGGAGTGCCAATAGAGAAAAGTGAAGTGCCAATAACACTTCCCTTTATCAAACATAAGTACGCTGATACTAGACCAAATAAAAACATTATCCTTTTTTTAAAACTTACTTCCAAAAATTATCAGACAAGTAGTATTGGATTTTGAAATTTATTATTTGAGAAATTTCTCATATGGGCACACCAAAGGAAAATCAATCTTGAAATTTATCATGTTTAACTTATCATTTTCCTTACGGTGCAGACCTACCATTTTCCAATCAAATTTTGGTGTTTTGAACCGTTCAAAAAGTCTTGCTCTGCAAGTGCTAGGTCTTGCTCTGCAAGTGCCTATCTCCCTCGTGGAGTATTCCATACCTCTCTTCCTCATTTTCCCATCCCAACGCAGATCCTCTCCCTCTTTCTTCTCAATCGCTTTTCTCTCTCTCCTTAACCTAGCCTTTTTCCCTCTTCTACACTGCTCCCTCTTCTAATTCTTCCCCTCTATGCCATGGCCCTAAATGACCCAAATGTGTTTGACGATGATTTATCTGACCGTCTCCGCTCGTTTCACCTCACGGCAGAGGAACAAGGTGAAGTTGATTTATCCGGTGAAGATGTTAAGGCAAGTGAGGAAGAGTGCCGTACCAGTCTATTTGGCAAGGTAATCTCCCAAAAAGCTGTCAATTTTAGTGGTCTTAGATCTACTATGGAAATGGTGTGGGGGAATCCTAAGAATTTCAAGGTCCTTGAAATTGGCAATGGGATATACCAATTTATTCTACCTTTTGAAACAGATGTGATTCGGATCCTCAATGGTAAACCTTGGTTTTTCAATAATCATTTTCTGATCTTGGAAAGATGGAACCCTAAGGTGCAGCCACATCTGTACTCCTTCAATCTCACACCAATTTGGATACAAATTTGGGGTTTACCAATTCAGTATAGTTCCAAGGAGGTGGGTTTAAAATTGGGCTCTAAGATAGGCTACGTCGATGATGTGTCTTTACCGGTGACGGGCAGTAAGAAAGGAAAGTTTGTACGGGTACGTGTCCACACTGATATCACTCTACCGCTGAAAAGAGGATGCATGGTCAGAATGGAAGCATCTCAGCCGTTTTGGGTGGAATTCCGGTATGAGCGTTTGCCTAACTTCTGTTTTTACTGTGGATTGGTAGGCCATGATCTCCAAAGTTGCACGAAAAGGTTTTCTGATATGGAGGATAATTCTCTCCGCACTGCCCAGTATGGGGAATGGATTCGGGCTTCTCCGATGAGCCAACCAGGGAGGAGAAAATCTCCACCGCCGCCGCCGGCCGGGCGTCGTTCAGAACCAGAGCTCAGAAAGGAAAGCAGCACCAAAACCGCGGAAATCAAGGGGAATCAACATGTCCCTACGATTTCGGGCCAATCACAGGTGACTGAAGTTGAGGGTAATTTGAATTTGAACTCCTCTGATTTAGCTATTAAAGGAATGAGTTCAAATTCAATTTCCTCTGATTTAGCTCGGGAGGAGATGATTAGGGAGTCGAGAATCCCGGACAGTTATTCCAATCTTCATCTCTCCAGCTTTGACCCGTTGAAGGATATCACCCCGTTACAAGAAAAAGCCCTTCAAATTTGGAATGGCAAAACTTCCCCTAAAACTACAAGCTCTGGCCCAGCCCCTCTAGCCCAAACCACTCCAAATATTTCCAAGCCTATTGCACCAAGGCCCACTCCCACATCAGCCCACAACCCATGTCTTACTATTGACCCCTCCTCTGGATCAACCACCCCAAAGCCCAACATAACCCAATCTGTAAGCCTTGCAATCCCTCCCATAATAAACAATACCAAGCCTATTTTGCTTTCAACAGAGCCTATCTCTGCTCACATTATTATAGAACAGCCTTCGCTTCCCCAACAGCCTGCTGAAACCTCTACCCAAATTTTATCCACGCCTCCATCCCAAATTTCAACTCCAGCCTCTCTCCCGTCCTATACCCTTTCTTTACCTACTGATGTTGATCTGGTGGATGCTCCAGTCTCTGAAATTTTACCCAAAAAACCTACCTCTCGCCGCCGTTACCAAAAGAATAGTCCCAAGTCTCAATCTACCAAAGCACCCCAATCAGTTTCTTCGACGAGCAAGAATCCAGCACCTAAATTTGCAGAAAATCCAAATATTTTTCCCTCCTCCCTCAGAAAACGGAAGCTGGACACCGTTGACATGGAACCCGGTAAGCAGAGGGTGTCGAAGAGTTCCATTGTTTCTGCTGATGCAAAGAGAAGCAAGACAGAGGCAAATGCCCTTTCTGAGATCACAAACATGATTGATAGCACGGTGGAGGCGACCAGCCGGAAATGGTCCCCAAGAGGTATATGAAGCTAATGTGTTGGAATGTCCAGGGTGTGGGGAGACCCCTGACATTCCACCAATTAAAGGAGTTCTCGCGACTCCACTCCCCCTCCCTGTTCTTTCTTTCAGAGACGAAGAACGGGGTGACTCGGTTAGAGGTGGTGAAGCATGCTCTGGGAATGGATGGGTCTCTGTGGGTGGAACCGGCTGGTCTTGCTGGAGGATTGGCTATCTTCTGGAAAGGCGCAACCAAAGTCGATTTAAAGCATCAATGCTCATGGTTTATAGATGTTCAAGTTAACGAAGAGGATGGAAGTAATTGGCGGTTAATCAATGTGTATTTCAGCTCTCGTATGGAAATCAGACGGGCACAATGGGAGATGTTCTTGCAACATAAAGACTGTTTGGGAGAAGATTGGCTATTATGGGGGGATATGAATGATATCACTAGTGTAGAGGAAAAAAGAGGGGGCATTTCTCCGGCTCCATGGGAATTGAAGGGGTTCCAAAATTTTATTAACCAGTGTAACCTGATTGACTTAGGATACTCTGGTTTTCCTTTTACATGGTGCAATAATCGTATAGGGTCTGAATGTATTCAAGAAAGATTGGACAGAGCTCTTGCAACACCGTCGTGGATGCTGCGGTTCTCCCAAGCATATGTTGAACACTTAAATTCAGTCGACTCAGATCACAGCGCTTTGCTTCTGCACTTATTTCCTAGGGTCCGCCAGAATCGGGCCCCTTTTCGATTTGACGCAAGATGGGTTCAGGATGAGGAGGTGCTGCCTATTATTGAGCAAGCTTGGCAAGCTCCAGTTCAAGGGTCAAAGTGCTTCGGTGTGCAACAGCGTATTAAAGGGTGTCGCAAATCTATCCAGGTTTGGAAAAGGCGTAAGAACTTTAATTCGAGACAGAGGATTGAGGAACTGCAGACAGAGATTTTTCAAATTCAGAATGGGCCTTTGATACAGGATCGTGACCGTCTTCATCACTTGAAAGGGCAACTACATCACGAATGGGATAAAGAGGAACTTTTCTGGAAGCAAAAGGCGAGGATCAATTGGCTGCAACATGGGGATAAGAATACGAAATTTTTTCATGCCTCTGTTCTGCAACGTCGGGCCAGAAACAGAATCTCAGGGGTGGAGAATTTGTCAGGCGAATGGGTCACGGACCAGGAAGATGTGAGGTACGAATTCCAAAACTACTTCCAGTCTATTTTCTCTGCTACTTCGGATTTAGACTGTGAAGATACAATTAATGGTATCCCCCATAAGGTGTCTCCTTCAATGAATCATAGCCTTGTTCGTGGTGTTACGGAATCTGAAGTGCATGATGCGCTTATGGAAATGCACCCTACTAAAGCCCCAGGGGTGGATGGTATGACACCGTTATTTTTTCAAACTTATTGGCATATTTTGGGGAAAGATGTGACTGAAGCTATTCAGAGTTTTTTCCACAGTGGTTTCCTGCTGCGGAGTCTCAACCAAACAATTATTACACTTATCCCCAAGATTAATTGCCCGACTAAACCTTCTCAATTCCGTCCAATCAGCCTTTGCAACGTTCTTTATAAGCTGATTACCAAGGTTCTAGCCAATAGATTGCGCTTATTTTTACCTTCTATAATCTCTGAGACTCAAAGTGCTTTTATTGGAGGGAGGCAAATAACTGATAATATTCTTGTTTCTCATGAGATTATGCACTCTATCAAAACCAGGAGGTACGGTAACAAAGGATGGTTTGCGCTTAAACTGGACATGGCTAAAGCTTATGACAGGCTGGAATGGAAGTATATTGAGGCTGTTTTATTAAAGTTTGGCTTCCATCCGAGATGGGTTAAGTGGGTTATGAGCTGCGTCGAAACGGTCTCTTTTGCTGTTGTGGTGAATGGGGACAAAGGCGAATTTTTCCAACCACAACGGGGTATCCGACAAGGCTGTCCATTGTCTCCCTATCTTTTTATCTTATGTGCTGAAGGGCTCCATTATCTTATTCAGAATGCTGTGGATTTGGGGCAGTTTCGAGGTGTGAAGATTGGTCGACACTGTCCGCAGGTATCACACTTATTTTTTGCCGATGATTCTGTTATCTTTGGTGAAGCATCTCTAGCTAATTGTGAGGCTATTAATGCTATCTTTGACAAATATGAGCGAGCTTCTGGCCAGATGTTAAACAGGGACAAGTCCTCACTGTTTTTCAGCCCTAATACATCTAATTCAGTCAAGGATACCATCTCACAATTACTAAGCATTCATCCTGGGAATGGGGGTGGAAGGTATTTGGGTCTACCTTCGATTATTGGCCGCTCAAAACGAGAAGTGTTTGCTTATATTAAGGAACAAGTGCTTGCTCAAATCAAAAGTTGGAAAGCATCAACACTCAATCAAGCGGGTCGTGAAGTTCTTATTCAATCTGTCCTTTTTAATAAACCCAATTATGCAATGCAATGCTTCCTGCTTCCAAAAGCCTTTTGTCGTGATCTTTGTAAGGCAGTTCGGAAATTTTGGTGGGGAAATAAAGAGGGGGAAAATAAAGTGAATTGGGTAAGTTGGGACATCCTATGCAACAGCAAAGAGAATGGCGGTATGGGCTTCCGGGATCTACTCTCCTTCAACCTAGCTTTTTTGGCCAAGCAGGGTTGGCGTTTGATTCAAGGGCAATCTTTGCTCTTTCAACGGCTTTTCAAAGGCAAATATTTTCCCCAATCTTCCTTTTGGGAGGCCCCTTGTCCGAATACTGCATCGTGGGCTTGGCGAAGCATTATCGCTGGTCGAGAAGTACTCCGTAAAGGGTGGCGATGGCGTGTGGGAAATGGTAAGAGCATTGATATATGGACAGACCCCTGGCTACCCCGATCTTATTCTTTCAACGTTCTTTCCAAGCCTAGTGAAGCATCTCTATTATTGTATCCGGTTTCTAAAGTTTCTGATCTAATCGACGAGGAAAATCACAGATGGAATGAGGATCTGATTATTCAGCTTTTCGGGGAAGACGATGCTGCGTCGATTCTTGCAATTCCAGTTAGCAATCAGGGAGTGGCAGATAAGGGGATATGGCATCATTCTTTGTCTGGAGAGTTCACAGTGAAATCAGCCTATCATCTTGCCAAATCTATGGGTTTTCGGAGGATTATGCATGAAAGAGGAGAAGTAAGCGCTAGATCCTTACCCTCTACAAATTGGAAAGATGTGTGGAGATTGTTGGTCCCTTCTAAGGTGCGGCATTTTATTTGGCGCTGCTTGCATAATGCCCTTGCTGTGCTTGTCAATTTAAATCGCCGGAATATTGATGTTAATCCCATTTGCAAGGCATGCTGCAAGGCGGTTGAAACGGTGGAGCACGTCATGTTCCAATGTAAGTTCGCTAGGATGGTTTGGAGCTTATCACCATTACCCATATCTTATTCAAAGAGTTGGGATAGTATGACTTTTAAGCAATGGTGGTCAATGTACTCATCTCTAACTCAATCCGGCAGCAACATCCGAGAGGACATGGGGCTATTGGCTTTTACCTGCTGGGTATTGTGGAAAGCAAGAAACAAGGACCACTTTGATCATTTTCCTAGAGATCCCGCCGCAGTCTTACAACAAAGTGCTTCCGGATGGAATGAGTTCCTACACGTGCATGATAAGAGGGGAGGGAGTATCCCACCGTGCAACCCCCCTCCTCCTTTAATCTGGAAACCACCTGATGGAAATTTTATCAAGATAAATGTTGATGGGGCTTTGAATGTGACCAACAAAGTGGGAGGCTTGGGTCTAGTTGCAAGAGATAGCAGCGGTTCGCTTCTTGGAGCCAAAATGGTATCTATGAGAGGTACTTTTTCTGTTCGAACTATTGAGGCCCTGGGTTTTCGTTGTGCGTTAGAAACGGCTTTGGAATGGAATTATTCTCATATTATTGTGGAAGGAGACGCCCTACAAGTAGTACAGGCGCTTAATCATTTGAAGACTTATGCGGATTGTGACTCCATCATTTTAGATTGTCTTCAGCTTGTCTCTTTTTTCTCTTCTGTTTCGTTTACTCATGCTAAACGCGATTGTAACAGGGTAGCCTATTCTGTGGCTAGGCATTCCCTGTCAGATGTTAGTTCAGTTTGCTGGCGGGTAGATTATCCCCATTGGCTTTCCTCGCTAACTCTTGAAGATATTAGGGCCCTACGCCCGTCTTCCTCGTAATAAAATGTTTGTTTCCATTGAAAAAAAAAAAAAAAAACTTATCATTTTCGAAATCTATCAAAAATCCATTGTGGTAAATTTATGTATACAACAAAATTAGGCATATTTCCTAAATTGACATGAGTTTATCATGTAAAGATTTCAATTCTACCGTATCAAACGTTCCATAAGGACCAATAAAAAAATATTCCATTGGGAGAGATTGTAACAAATTATTACTGTATTTCCTAAAAAGAAATTAGCTTTAATTGCAACCTATAGTTGCTTCTGTCCCTCTGGGCAATTCAGAAGGCACAATTGGAAGGTAATAATAGCATTAAATGATAAATTTGAATTTGGGAAAATAGTAACGAGTTATGCTTTTAATGGTAAAATTGGTTATTTAGACAATTAAAAGATGTACACATAAAATATGATGATGATGTCATGGATGTGAATATAAGTAGCGACTGGATTTAGAACCATGATTTAATTAAATCTATTTATTACGTTGAAGTATAAAAAATAAATAGATTTGATATTCACACTTTCTTTTTCTTTACTGACACTATCTTTTTGTCTTTGTTAGGGAATTGTATTGTTAGAAAACAATGGTATCTTAATAACTTTACCTAATAAAGACAAAAAGAGGGAGTGTCACTAGAGAAAATAGGAGTGTCAATATAACTTCCCAAAATAAATCAATGTTTATTGGTGTAAAAGTGATCAATAACAAATGGGACGTGGGATGGTGCTGTCCCTTGGGACAACATTTATATTGGGCCGAGCATGACTGTGACTCAGATTTGATCGGCCCATTCGGTCCCTAGCGAATGGTTTAAATTTATTTGAATAAGATGTGATCCAAACAATTCATTGCCAATCATGGACGACTGTGATTGGACAACATGAATGCTGTCCGTAAAGACATACTAATAGAATAGATTGGAAACCCGAAACCTAGGCAGGGGGCAAAGTGTTATTTATATCCTAGAAACGTAAAACAAAACCTCCGAACAAGGAATTTAGCGGCCATCAAGCTTTACCCTTTTCCTGTTGCTGTGGTCCCCGCTCTTCCCAAGCCCAATCTCCTCGGTGCTTTGGTAAAAAATCAAAAACCCAAAACCAAAAAATCACTTTTGTCTTTATTCAATTTTTTTTTGCATTCGTTTGTTTTGCATCAAGATTTTATGGTTTCTGAATTCCTCTCGACGAGACGAATCTAACAAGTATAAAATTATGGTCAAAACTCAATTTTTTTTGAATAAAGCCAAAATAGGTGGATTATTGGCCAATAATCCACCTATTTTGGCTTTATTCAAAAAAATTTAAATTTTTTGAATAATTTTATACTTGTTAGATTCGTCTCGTCGAGAGGAATCCAGAAACCACAAAATCTTGATGGAAAACAAATGAATGCAAAAAAAATTTGATTAAAAACAAAAGTGATTTTTTGGTTTTTTGATTTTTGGTTTTTTACCCAAAGCATATCTTCTCCAAACGGCCCAATTCACTTCGTCGAGGTATCCACTTTGACCACATCTCCACTCCCCAGCACTTGCACAAAAAACAATTCCAGAGAGAGAAAACCAATATAGTACTCCTATAATTATATTGTAGAGAGAGACAGCGAGAGAGAGAGAGAGAGAGAGTCTACTTTGATTGGCGTTGTTCAAAACTTGTGAGTTGTGAGGAGGAATGTTCTTCTTGTTCAGAAGAGAATAAGCAGTTAAAGGCGACGTTTTTTTTCAGAGAGGTAAAAGGGAGGAGGGGGGGTTTACAGGGTTAAGGACGTGCGTATCCCAGGGGTAAAATAGATTTCCGGGGGAGGGTCATGGGGGAGTTGGCTCAAGCAGGTGAAGTGTACGCGCCACCGCCACAGCCTCCGCCGAGGAGCACACAGTTGTGGAAGACACTGCTGAACTGGCTGGCGTTGTTCTTCCAGATCTTCCTTCAGATCGTCAGAGGGACGCCACAAGTATTGTCCTCCGTCGGCTTCGGTGCCCCCCACCGCTCTTTCCTTTCTCCCGATTTCAGGCCCTTGCCCGTCTCTGACTCGCCGGAGTTTCAGGAGTCACCAGCCGCCGCAGTCGATATCACCGCCGTCACTGCTGTCAACGGCGATGGCGGTGTTGATTATCAGGAGATGAAGAGGCTTACGGTATTGTTCCCTTTTGGCGCTTTGCCTACGTATTTTAATTTGGGCATGTCCAATTATTCAATATATATCATATCATGGCCTCGACAGAGTTCAAGGATTGCTTTTAGGACCCATATACTGGGAGAAGGAACGAATTGTTAATCAATCCATCTGCGTGCTTGACTAGGCATCTCAAGCCCTTGCTCAATTTTGGGTAATCTAAGCACAATTTTTCTTAAAAGCTTCATTAATGGCATGGTTGCAAATTTGGGAGGGGAAAAATAAGCTTGCAAAAGTTGAGTAAAAATCAATTTGGTATAGGTTTGTGTCAAGAAATTGGAGTGGATTTTGGGAGTTCTTTTCTCAAATTTTGGGGTTAAATAAAAGAAAGGTAAGGGCTGGAGATGAACTAACATAGTTCAAATAGAAAACTAAAGCTGCTTAATTTGAAAGACAGCTGCAGCGAGAAAGAAAATATGGGTTTGCCGCTAAAGAGGGCTCCTTTCTTCTGAGCCCTCCGGTTTGGTTGTCATCCATCCGATCTTGCCAAGGGTGACTAAATGTATTCTTATGGGTTTGCTGTGCGTGTAAACAGGACTCCTTTCATCTGAGTCCTCCGGTTTGGCTGTCAGCTGTCCAATCTTGCCAAGGATGACTAAGTGTATTGTTCGAGGAATCAAGATAAGGTTACTAAGCGTATTATTGATCCTCTGCTGCACAAACAGCATTTCTGTTCTCTTGATTTAGGCATTACCGGATCTGCTGCCAATAAGTTATTGGAGACGTTTGTTTATTCTCGTTCCTAACGCTTGTTCTTCATTTCCTTCTCTTAGTTAGAACCTTTCTGCGGTGTGCTCCTTGTACTATTTTTCTTTTTACCATTAGTTTTGACATTCATCATCTAGTCTTCGGCAGTAACTCCCCCCTTAATGGAGTAAGGCTCAACCGATCAAAATGCCTAGCTTATTTCTCTAACAGTGAAGACCTTCATTCACAGACCAGTTAACTATTGGATTTCATTCCTTCAATCACCGTTACTCGATCCGAACTGGAACTGACGTGGAACCGAGCATGAGAAACAGATTCATGTGGCCGACACAATTGATTGCCACTTAGCTCACTTTGGTTTGGTATCCAATTTTTACCCGTTCTATTATTGGATTTGGTGAAGATAAGCCAAAAAGATGAGCTCCAATCCTATGACCAAAGTCAGATTAAACTAAGGAAAGAACCTGTTTTTTTCCATGAAAAGTTTTTCATTAACATACAGCTTATTTGGATTGTTAGAAATGGAGATGAATTTTATTGGTCCATTTCTGTTTCTCACTTCGGTGAGATTTAGACCACGACCCTTCCTTTCTCTCCCTCACAATCCAAAGGGACTGGGTGTGAAAGAAGCTTTTTGGGGATAAGCTTGCTACGTTTTAAGAAGATTGGAGGAAATGTAAGAAGAGTAGGGATTGGGGGTTTTGATTTTTTGTTGAAAATGGTCAAGTTTTGGGATAAGTTGAATTTTTGAAAAGGATGGGTACGACGAAGAACATTGGAGGTTTATATGAAATCCAGCTTCTAACCAAATTTTTGCTTGAAATTGATGAACAAAATCATGAGTAATCTGCTTTGAGCTGACTTATTTTGCAAGTTAAGTAGTAGTTGTTGATTAGGGTCACTTGTGGTGTGATATGGTAGAGCTAGAGCAAATTTTTGAGCATTGTGATTATCCGGTTTCTTGCAGTTTTTGCTGGGTCAATGATGAAGCTAGTGTGTTCTAGCTTGTGACTTGGGTCAATTAGCTTATACGGTTATCGAAGCGAAATTTGACCTGTAGTTTGATTAGATACTTGGAGCTCACTGCTCAGGCTACAGTTAAGCATCAATGGACTGCAATTCCTCCACCTAACCTTGCTTTGTGTTTTATTCCAATTTTTGAGCCAACTGTGAGTTGAAGCAAAAGGTAGTTGAAGATTCATGCTCCAGAGAACTGTTTGGCATGATGAAGTTTACAGGCTAAAAGCTTTTTAGCAGTACCCAAAGAGCTGAGACTAAATTAGAAGCTGTTTAATCTGAGAATGTCATGTGCATTGGGGCTTTTTCCGGATAATACTGTCTGACTGATACTAAGATACAAAAACTTACTTTAGATTACATTTAGATAACTTAGAATGTCCAATTCCACATGAAACTGCCTGTCTCTGTCAAGTTAGCATCATTCTTTGCTACCTTTGTAGTTTTTCCTTCGTCCAATAGGTACATAGCTTCAGTTCAGCTACGTAAAAAGGAAGAGAGCCAACGGAATTACTCCTGTTCAGTTGTACAGGAAAGGAGATGCTATTTCATTATTTTACTTTGGAAGAAGAAAAAAAGAAAACAATGAGAATGGTGACTTATTGTTATATCACAGTGACCATATCATCATCCATCGCATAGATGTGGGAAATGGCTTAGGAGAATTAGGACAGCTGTCTGTCAGCATAACATGCGGTCCTCAGTACATTAGTGTATGAAAGCTGTGGAAATAGTGAGAGGTGTTACTTATCTTTTGCTTCATCAGTAGTAGAAATACTGCTAGTCTGTTGCTATGACAATCCCCATGTGTCCCTGTTGTTAGACAGCTTCTCTCTGCTGAATATATTGCATGTCTGAATTATGTAATTGCAGGTGGTTCTTGATTTGGATGAGACTTTAGTTTGTGCTTATGAAACATCAAGTTTACCTGCCACTGTTCGTAATCAAGCTATAGAAGCTGGGTTGAAGTGGTTTGAGCTGGAATGCGTATCTTCAGACAAGGTGTCTTACGTATTTCTGATTCATGTTCTATGGTTTATTTTACAATTTATTATTTTCTTGTCTTAACTAAATTTTGGGTTCCAGGAATGTGAAGGCAAACCCAAAATCAACTATGTTACTGTTTTTGAACGTCCTGGATTACGAGAATTTTTAGAACAACTCAGTGAATTTGCAGATCTTGTGTTATTTACCGCAGGTCTTGAAGGTTTGTTGTTGCTTTACCCCTTTACGGTTCTAACTGAAATTTTCCTCCTTTCTGTCTGAATCCTCGTTGGTTGTCTTTAAAAAGTAAACTTCTTTGCGTGCCGTCAGGTTATGCAAGACCGCTTGTTGATAGAATAGATGTCGAGAATAGATTTTATCGTAGACTGTATCGGCCTTCAACAAGTAGCACGTAAGTACTGCTGCTCTTCATATACCATCTTCTAGCTTTGTCTGTTTTTTTTCCCTTTCATACTTTAGTTTATTTTTATCTAAATCAAAGCTTGTGATGAAGACATCTCTTCTTTTGTATGTATGAAGTGTTGCATTTTATCGATGTTCCGTGAAAACCTCAGTGTTCATGTTTTCTCTAAAATTCCTTTCGTTTCTTTTTTAATTTTCGTTTCCTTTTTTTTTTTTTTTCAGGCTCTATTGTTGGTTTCTATAGCCAAATTAGTCAATCTTAGAGCATGTTAAATTTACAGATCCGTAGCCTTAGTACTATATGTGTGTCCTTTGTAGAGGTTGAAAATAGTAGTGCTCTTGGAAGGTTTTGTGACCTTGTGGTCCTGCATAAGGATACGGTGGCCTTCTACTTGTGAATTTTGTCATGTTATATCGGTGAACCATGGCATGATTGGTTTCTCTTGGATATCCTGCATTATACCATTTGTCCAGGTGCCGAATTTTGTTGGGAAATTTGCTAATTTTAATATGTTTATGAAACTCGGGTAATATCTATAATTTTTTAACGAAGAATAGAAGCAAAAGAACATTATATGGTTGAGTGTATAAACAGAACATACTGTTAAGGTCAAAACTGGAAGTGGGATTTGGTGTAAACAAGTGGACTGTCCCCCACACATGTTAGCATCAAATGGAAGTATGGAACCCAGCCCACTCCAAAACTAACTTCACCTCACGTGACGCAGTAAATGGTCATGGGCCATGGCTGATTGGCGAGTATTCTTATATGCATTTACAATTGTAAGTATCACGGCTAATGTTTGTGGATGGTGATTAACACCTCAGGCTGTTTGAGATAGATTAGTTCTTAGTTGTCACTGCAGGTTTCTCCTTATGTTGATGGAGCTTTAGCAGTGCGATTATTCACTAATACTTAATTTGGAAGTTTGGCCTTTGGAGGTCAATTTTGGTCTTTTTTAAAGATAGTAGTCTTTTTAAAATATAGAACAATAGCATTGCTCTCTTCATCTCTCGAAAGGATACGATCATTTTTTATCAGAAGTCTACTGAATACGGAACAAAATATACGTTAATTCAAGTTCACTATATATATGTGTGTGTGTGTGTGTGTACTTAAAACCTCAGTATGTCATATTTCTAAAAGGTTTCAGTGATTCACCAGAATCACCACTAATCACTATGTACAGAAGTGACGTCTTGAATATGCGTTTAATGCAAGTTGTTCCGTGTGGTGAAACATTCTCTTTAATTGCAGGGAATATCGCGAACATGTGAAAGATCTGTCTTGCCTGTCAAAGGATCTCTGCCGAACAGTAATTGTTGATAACAACCCATTCAGTTTCTTACTGCAACCAATGAATGGAATTCCATGTATACCATTCTCTGCTGGACAACCACGTGATGATCAGGTACTAACTTCTAAGAAATATCTCCACCTATATTTAGGCTCCGTTCAGTTGCCAAGAATTAGTTGGAGAATTTTTTCCTTGTTAGACATTTGGAAGTCGTTGCCCATGGCCCAGATTCAAACCCTTAGGAACAAGGCTTTTGACCCACTGAACTAGCCATTTGTGTGGGAATTTGTTGCCACTGAAAACTGTACAACCGTAATGGGAAGGATAAAAAGGAAACTTTTTTTTTTTTTTTTTTTTTTTTTTCCCGGTATTCATTTGTACCTTTGATAGAGGAATTTTGCAAGAAAAGTTATCTGAAATTCCCACGACGTGAAAATTTGTAACGTTTGCGGGACAAGTTTGAAGTTGTGTTATGGGTTGATTTTATGGATTTCCCATTTTATCAAATGGAAAACTAAGCCACAGTCTTTGCGCTTGTCTTTTGGCTTCTTTTCTTTTTTCGGATGAAGTATGATTTTTAACCTTCATGTAATCCTGCAAGAAAAAATCCAAAAATATCAAAATACAATAGAGAACTACTAAAAAGACATGGGAAAGTTTTTTTTTTTTTTTTCTTCTTGTATCCTAGTTTTCCTTCTGGACAATTGAATGAGGCCGCCATAGGGTTCATTCCTAATTTTTTTGGGTCATTTATTTAGTCCTCTGAATGATTTTTATCTGTTTGGTGGTTCAATCAGCTTCTGGAAGTCCTCCTGCCACTCCTCAGATACCTCTCTCAGCAGAATGACGTGAGACCCGTTCTTTATGAGAAGTTCCACATGCCTGAATGGTTCCAAAAGCATGGAATTCCCTTCCCTGGATAGAAAAAATTAGGATGAGGGATGTTGATAACCATAGGTTGATTCTTCTTTAACGCGCCTGGATGTGCATTTTCTGTCCACGACAAGCTGTCTTCATCGAAATTGACCGAGTCTTTGTATAGCATCATTTTGTACACAGGCGCAGTTGGTGCCAAAGCCACACTTCCGATTCTCAATGCAAAGCTTCCCTAGCTGCATCAATCAAGTATGTATACGGTTTCTGGTTTCTGGTGTGTAGAATTATCGAAACTCTCATTCTCATATAACTCGGTTTATATGCCAGTGTGCAACATTCCTTCATGTCTTGAGTTCTGTAATCCTGTTAAGTTATTCTTTGCCCCGTATTGGTACGGCACAACTACCTTGTAGTATTTGAAATGTATTTACTTTTTTTTCTTGTATGTGTTTCGCTCTGAGAAATTTTTGAGCTTCTTTGTCTGATTTCAACTTAATTTCTTTTTATAAAGCTGTGATGGTTATGGCCAATGGGTCTCACAATACCTGTGTTTACGACTTTAGAATGGGGATGGGGAGAGTGTTTTTCCTTCACCCATTTGCATAAATGTCTAGAACTTGCTGTTTATAGGCACGCAAGATTGTGAATAAAAACTCAAAAGTTGCATTTACTCGACAAAAATCTCTTGCTCCAGCGGTAGATTGAGCCATTGAGGAGAGCAGCGACTTAACAACGGATGAAAAAAAAAGAAAAAGTGATTAAAACAAGATGACTAGATGAGGCTTATTTTGGCTTAAAAAGTTAAGCACGTATTTTGCTCTTTTGAGTTTCAAAAAGTTGTCTGTTATGGGCTATAATAATAACTTCTACAGCATTTTAGGCCAAAATAAGTCAAAAAAGCTTTTTGCTTTTCCCCCTAACAAGTCAAAAAGTAAAATACATGCTTAACTTTTTAGGCCAAAATAAGTTAGAGTATCTATGCAGCTGATCTTAACACAGCAACTTCTGGGCCAAAAGAAATACTCCTTTCGTCCCAATTTGTTTGCTCACTATAGTTATGTGTGTCCCCTTTTTAAAACTCTTTTAGTTTTCAATTTATAATGTATTTTATATGTAATATGAATATGCAATATGAATATTATTTGATTGATCTCAATTAGTTCTATAAGACAAAATTTTGAAAAACTTTAAAAACACTACAAATAAGAAGTTATAAACATTTAAAAATGGCAGGAATATTCGTAGTGAACAAACAAATTAGGACAGATGAAGTAAAATAAACTAAACAAATGCAGCTTTCAACTTTGCATTTGAATTGTTGTAGCAGGACCTAGTGATGCAAGCCCAAGGGTGCAAACGAGCCGAACCGACCTTGAGCTCGGCTTGATTGCTATGCGTATAGTCACGTGGTGCCTGATTACACGCCTCTCGGCTGTCCAAAAGTATTTTGGATAGCCCATATTGCTTGCAAAGAGAGAAAGAGGAGAGGGAGGAGGAATAAATCTGAGCCATCCATTGTCAAGATAAAATCTGAGCCGTTGAATACCGAGATCAACGACTTGGATGCACACACCAGAAACGCACACCAGTACGTGGTTCCCTGGTGGACTACCATATCCAGTCCACCATTCTACAATAGCTGTGAAACATGTTAACATGGCCTCAGCCGCCTGAAAAAGAACAGTCTTCCTGGGCAGCTGTCCAACCAATCTAGCGAGTGCATCCTCTGTCTGTACACCTACAAGTGAATTTATCCCCTCACAAGCAGACGTTCAGTTCAACATAAAAAAAAAAAAAAAAAAGCTTTTGAAAGTTGAAACTGTAGAAAAGATGGAAAACTTGACTGCCTTCTCTGACTTCTCTCTCTCTCTCTAAACTCGCTTTCTCTCTCATCCCTTCCCCCAATGAAGGGCAGACTCACCGCCGTAAATCCTCACTCACCTAGATGACTCCAACGGCGGCCATTATTTCCATAATCCTCACCCTCATCGCCCTCTCACCACCAGTCCACACCCTCAGCGGCTCCGCCACCACCGTCGCCGTCGTCTACGGCGGTGACTCACCCGCCATCTGCGGCATCGTCGCCGACCACCAAACCCATCAAATCCAATGCTGGAGAAACGGAGAGGTAATCAGCATCCAACCCAACATGTCCTTCGATTACATCGCCGGCGGCCGGGAAAACTTCTGCGGCGTGACCTCCGGCGGCGCCACCCTCCTCTGCTGGAACCCATCTTTCACCCCAAAACGAATTTACAACACCAGTTCAGCAACATTACAAAGCCTTACTATGGGGGATGATCAAATTTGTGCTGTAACTTACCTTAATAATAGCGTTAGATGCTGGAGAGAGGATACAAATGTAATCTTTGCTCGAATTCCAGATGGGTCTAACCAATTTCGTTCGGTTTCATCTGGGTTAGGGTTTTCTTGCGGAATCTTGATGACTACGAAAATGGTTTTTTGTTGGGGCAGAAATTCAGCATTGGCGAGTCAAATTCAAGCCAAATTCGAGAATTTGTCAATGGAAAGTATTGTTGTTGGAGGTAATCAAGCTTGTGGGTTGAATCAAACTGGGTTTTTGATCTGTAAAGGGATTGGAAACTCAAAAAACCTGGATTTTTTATCCGATTTTGGTTATGAATTCTCTGGACTAGCACTTGGGGCCAGTCACATTTGTGCTATTAAAAGATCTAATAGCTCAGTTATTTGCTGGGGTGGAAATGGAGAATTTTCAAGCAATTTAACTGAAGGGATATCGTTCGAATCGATCGTTGCTGGGTTGAATTTCACTTGTGGATTGACTACAAGTGATTTTAAGATTTTGTGTTGGGGTCCAGGTTGGCCTAGTAATTCTTCTCCTGAGCTTCCATTGATGAAATTACTACCAGGGCCATGTGTTCAGTCCAATTGTAGTGAATGTGGTATATACCCTGAGTCTCAAATCCTTTGTGCTGGTTCTGGTAATATATGTAAACCTTGTGGCATACCCATTACGTCAGTGCCACCAACTTCACCACCACCTCTCTCATCTCCACCGGAAGTTTCTCTCTCCCCTTCACCTCCATCCAAGGTTTTGAGAAAGGGTTTATTAGCCTTTCTCATAGTTGGATCAGTTGGGGCCTTTTCTGGGATATGTACCATCATCTTCTGTTTATGGACTGGTATTTGTTTTGGGAACAAAAAGATTCACAATTCAGTGCAACCCACTATTGCCCATTCAAATTCGAACGGGGGACTGACGTCAAACACTAGTCCCCCGTCGAGATGCTCGACCCTCAGGCGGCAGGGGTCGAGGGCAATTAGGCGGCAGAGGAGCGGAACCTCCTCCAAACACGCTGACAAGGCGGAGGAGTTTTCGTTTTACGACCTCTCTGCCGCCACCAACAACTTCTCAGTGGAGAACAAGCTTGGCGCAGGGAGTTACGGCGTTGTGTACAAAGGGAAGTTATGGGATGGACGAGAGGTTGCCATTAAGAGGGGGGAAACCTGTTCGAAAATGAAGAAATTTCAGGAAAAAGAGAGTGCTTTCGAATCCGAAATTGCTTTTTTATCCAGGCTTCATCACAAACACCTGGTGCAACTTGTTGGGTTTTGTGAAGAAAGGGATGAGAGGCTACTTGTGTATGAGTTTATGAAGAATGGAGCACTCTATGATCATTTACACAACCCAAACAATACTGGAAAGAGTAGCAGTCTGTTGAATTGTTGGAAAATGAGGATCAAAATCGCGTTGGACGCGTCTCGTGGGATCGAATACCTACACAATTATGCAGTGCCACCAATTATTCATAGAGATATCAAGTCCTCAAATATTTTGCTTGATTCAGATTGGGTTGCTAGGGTTTCTGATTTTGGATTATCATTAATGGGTCCTGAGTCTGATGTTGATTTCAGGCCAGTAAAAGCAGCTGGGACTGTTGGGTATATCGATCCAGAATACTACGGACTAAATGTTCTAACAGCAAAAAGTGATGTGTATGGCCTTGGGGTGGTTTTGCTTGAGCTTTTGACTGGAAAAAGGGCCATATTCAAGAGTGGTGAAGATGGAGGAGGGGACCCAGTGAGTGTGGTGGATTTCGCGGTGCCGGTGATTTTGGCTGGAGAAATGGACAAGGTTTTGGACATGAGGATGGGGCAGCCGGAGGTGAGTGAGGCGGAGGCGGTGGAGCTGGTGGCGTACACCGCCGTGCATTGTGTTAATTTGGAAGGGAAAGATAGGCCAAGTATGTCTGATATTGTGGCTAATTTGGAGAGGGCATTGGCTCTATGTAATGGTGATAGCCATGGCAGCATCTCTAGTGATCCACTCTCCATTGTTTCAGAGTGAAGCGCTCAACTCAACCCCATTCAAAAAGAAATTTTTTTTTTTGCTCATTTTTTGTTTGTGTTTCTTGTTTTTGTTTTTGTTTTGTAGTACTAGTATAATTTATCTTGGTATACTTTTGAAGTGTAAAGAGTAGGAGGTTAATCTAACATTACATTACTTTTTATTTAAAGAACTCATTCCTCATCTCTCCCTCTCTCTCTCAAGTGTTCTAAAGAATCGGACTAATATCTCCAGCCGTCCCACATTTCTTTCCATGTGTTTGCATGAGGTGAGGTGGTCCGAGACAAATCGCTGCCGAGGAGAATTGACCCTATGACTTTTGGGTGGTTAGACTCGCCGAGACAAGTCGATTAGTCACTACGACAATTCTCTTCGGATTAAACGCACACACACTCTGTCTCTGCATATGCATACATTAATATACCACAGATAGATAACAATATCTATGCGAGTATGTCTGTGCAAATATGTAATTATGTAAATGCATGACTTGGTCTCATGTTTGACTGAAGTTCTTATCATTTTTTAATTTGGTGAGTTCCGTCTCTTTTTGACTGCTAGGCCGGCCTTGTTCGGTTAGACATTTTAGTTTAGTTTAGTTTAGTTTTGATGATGTAAGCAGGTGTAATAAGTGGAGAGAGATAGAGAGAAAAGTGAAAAAAATGATGATGTAATCAAAACTGGAATAGTGCAAAACTGGGGGAAAACTCCCAAACGAACACAGCCATCATTTTTTAGTTTGTCTTTTGAGATGACAAGGATTGGGGGGGTGCCCTCAGGCATGTGAACACATAGAGAGTATGTCTACCATAATGTGTATACAATGAGTTGGAGCTCATAATTCTTGTCCCCAAGCTCTTATTTGTTTGCTACGCTATGCCATCCAATTGGCAATTCAATGGCTAGGAGCAAATATTATTTGCTTTGTGGGAGTAGAATACTTATGATCCAAATGCCATTTGATTTGATTCCGTAGTTCAATCGAAAAAGAAAAAGATAAGAAAGATAACTACTTCGTATTATTTGCTCGGTGTTAACATAATAACACTTGTCACATCTAAAATCAAATGTCATTTGGTCAAAATCATCATATGTTATTTGCTCAATAATGGCATGCCACATTTTTTTTCCTTCCCAATTTTGTATATCGAATGACATGAAAAAAGCTAGTTAAAATATTACTCCCTCCGTCCCCAAATTTTGGTCCCTCGTCCAATTCTAACCGGATAAAAAACAAGCTATAACTTTAATCGGTAATGAATTTTATATTCAATATGGATTTTGTTTGATAGATCTCAATTAATTCTATAAAACAATATTTTCGAAATCATGTAAAACAATGTATATTACGAGATATAATCAATTGAAAAGTGGCACGAACTCCCAAAAGGGACAAATAAATGGAGACGGAGGGAGTATACAATTTGAGGTCGATGTGGTATGCCATTTTTGAGTCATATGCCAAAGATCATCTACCGTGCCATGAGTCATATGCCAAAGAGGTTATTTTGAGATAGAGAATTAAGTTTTGGAGACACAAGATTCTCTTTCGGGAGTTGATAGGTATGCACCAATCTTGTATTTCTCAAAAGGGAAAAAAAAAAGAATGTTCTCACTTTTTTGGTGATATACATTATCACTATGGAAAAGGCTACTAGCACTATGTTTTGTCCCAACATGTATACAAAGGAATCAGGGGTCTGTTGGTTGTCACTTGAGGCACATGAGATACATCGGGTTGTTGTGCCCTCCATTCGGGTTTTGTTCTCAGCTCGAAAACCTAATTCGACTTGTTCCCTATTTAGAGTTAACTGCGAATAACAACCTTTATGAAAAATCAAGTCAATCAGATAATGGTAGCTTACTGATCGAATTAAATAATCATGCTCTGTATTTTTTAAATTGGATTTTTCTTTTGTTTTACTAAATAAAAACGCGATTTGTTTGCAATGTTAAAGATGTCCGATTGACATGATTTTTTTTACGAAATTATTGTTCGCGTCTAACTCTAAACAATGAAAGCTTCGAATTTAATGTTTTTGAGCTCGAAACAAGGCCGGAACCCAATTCAGTAATGGATGTTAGCCTCACTTTCCTTGGTGTTTTTTTTTGTACATGATGTGTGTGTATATCATACGCATAGTCCGTATATAATCATCTGCACATGCATAAAGACACCAATTTGGACAAAGATGAGTGAGCCCACCAATGTGAAAGGAGCCCAACACCAACCACTGTGGTCCAAGCTCTTGATAGATTATTCAAGAAAGAATACAGGGATTGGATTAGATAACAGGAATTTGACTTCGAAATTTCAACAAAAGCAGTCAATTAAGTACTGCAATGCCAAGACAAAGGACAAAGAACAGAAAAGAGACGGAAGGAGGCAGGTAGATAACTTGAAATTGACACTTGTAAGGTTTAGATATGAGATTATTCGAGCTCCGTGCACTAGATACGCTCCCTCTCTTTTCCCCTAATGTACACACTTGCCAGTCAAAGATACGAGCACGATCCTCACGGGATTCCCTCCTACTGAGAAAGTGCGGACCCTAGCATAGAATTCTTCTAGTAAAATGGTGCTACCAAACTTGAATAATAACCATCACCGACGGTGGTAGCGTAGATGGGCAAGACAGTTCTCCCCCTCAAATTTGACTCAGGTTCAAGTCTCAACAAGGAGGCAATTAGACTACTGCCATCTAGTACTTAGGTGGTGCTGTGGTGATGGCTTGTCCTCACTGACAATAGCTAGACTCGAACTGGACTTCCATAGCGGGTAGGGAACCCTATGGTCACGTATAGGGGGTTGCTACGCTGGTTGCCCCTCTCCCACCCTTTTTTGCAGTTAAATTTTTTTTGAATAATAATGGATGACTTACAACTCAATTTAGGGAAAAAATTAAGGTCTCGTTTGATTCACAGAGTAAAACAGGTAGAATTGATAGTCTTGGAATTGATAGTCCTGAGGGTCCCATTTGTGTGTTGTTATGACAAAGTGTGTTGTTAATGTAAGGAGTGTTGCAGTGGTATTGTTAAGTGTTAGTTAAAATATTGTTGAAATGTATATATTTTCAAACGTTAAAAAAAAAAGTTCCAAAAAGTTATTAATGGGACCATCGGCTGTCCCATTCCCTCTGACTCTAATTTTTCCCAAAGTCACTCTCTCTCTTCCATGCAGACTGACGGGACCCACCAACTGGCAGGTTCCTCCCCTTCTCTCCTTTCTCTGTCTCCGCTTCTTCTCTTAACTGACAGGATACAGTTATCTCTGATTGTAGAAATTTTTTACCTCCTGCCACTTTATTCCTGACATTAGCAACAGTGTTGGGACATATTTTTTCATGATTGTTAACTAACTGCCTTATTTCTTACACTAATTTCAAGTTAATGCTACTACTGCAGATGCCCTTACTAGTATAAGGTTAGCAAAACATGAAAAGTGGTGGTAACCGTTGACCCACCACCCTCTTTGCCTGCTATTCATTATTCAATTTATTCTGCACACAAAAGCACGATTCCAATATTGCACATGGATAGATCAGCCTTTTTTCTCAAAAAACAAAGCACAAAAAATTGGATAGAATGGGAAAAGATATGGAGGGGCTGGGGCAAGTAGATATCATGAAATTGACACATGTAGGGTTTCGATACGAGAGCAGGAGCTTCATGCACTGGGTACACCATTTTCTTTTTTCTTCTTCTAATGCACGGTACTTACCGGACAAAGATACGAACACACTATCCAGTATGAGACTCACTCCTGGTGAGATGGTGCGGACCTTATCAGAGAATTTCTTTAGTGAACTATGGTGCTACCAAACTTAAATGATAATCAATGACTTACATCTCAGTTTATGGAAAGCATTGATTCCATAACAATGGAAATAGAATTGGGAAGACTGGTAGAACAATCGGATATTCCAAACATGCCTTACCTTCAAGCCATTTCAGAGAAATAGGCTTCACCAAACAGGCCCACTAATAGTCTGAGAGCCCAGTGAAGACTCCACCCTCATGCGCTACAAAATACTCATAACGGCCGACACCCGGCTCTTTGTCTATGTATGGGCCATTGGACGCAGCCCGACCCATTCGGTAAACCCGCTCGAGTTTCGACCCGAAGAATTTTCCTTTAGTGAAGAAGGTAGTGGGAATAGCCCGTTGGATAAGAGGGGGCAGCATTTCCAAGTGATTGTACAACGATCTCGTGTGGTATCTCAAGTGATGTATAATAGAACCTACTACGGTCTTGTTTGGTGGCCTCGATGTCTAAGTGAGAATAAGTACGCATTTACCCATTGAACCAATCACTTGATGGTATGAAAGCTCGTGAAAATCTAGGTCGATCATGCGACAGAGAAAGGGATCGACTACTCCTTTATCATTGACATGGATAGAAGAATAATTGACAAACAAGCCAATACATTACTTTTAACATTTTTAAATAACCAAATAAGCTTTGAATGTTATATAACAAACTAAATAATAATTGTTGAATAATCAAGTTGCTAACAAGCTTGCTAATATGGGAATCGAACAAGAGGAGAAGATGGTCCCCAAGATTGTACCGTATGACCATCTCATTACACTACTTGAGGCGGATAAGATAGGAGTACCGTTTCAGAGGTTTTAGTTGTTGCCTTTCTTTTTGGTGTACCAAAAAAAAAAAAATATGCCGGTTCTTGAATGAATTGTAGTAACAGCCTTATACCTAGGGATGACAATTCAACCCGCCCCGCTCCAAACCCGTCCCGATAGGGTAGTTTTTTTTTTCTTCTATTTTTTTGGGTGACGGGTAGGGATAAGGGGTGATTTTGAAAAACCCGCCAGGATTAGGGTAGGGGCAGTGGTATGGTCACCCCGCCCCGATATTACTCGTCCCGACATATATACATATGTATAATTATATTTATATATATGAAATTATATTTTCTCCCTTATATGCATCAAATTTTATTTGTATTCTTATAATTTTATTTTTACGACTAAAATACAACATTAGATAGTAGATTTTCGTTAAGTTATGAAAGTTATTTGTGAACTCTTATCATTTGTGCTCACTAATATTGGAGTCTAAAATCTACTTTACTAATTTGTGAAAAAAAATAGGGGCGGGGGCGGGGGCGGAGGTACCCATAAATTACCCGGTCGGGGTTAGGGGGTGGTTCTGGAATTTTAAGGTCGGGGCCGGGATAATCAAAACCCGCCCCAACCCGCCCCGTTGCCATCCCTACTTATACCTTGCTTCTTGTGTCAGTTTGGTCCCTCCAAATCCCACTCTAACAAATATGTCTTTTGATTCTGTAAATTCGTGTGAGGGAAATATGATTTTCATGTCCATTCAGCCTAGAAAAAAAATACTCCGTAGAACAAACCAAATTGGCCTAGTTTTTGTATTGCACAAAGCACTTCTAGAATATTTTACAATTGTGTTCGGGTCTTTTTTTCTCCATTTCGGCACCTTTTGCTGCTTTGCAGTCTATTTTCTCTTCCAAAAATGATATAGGTACACCTAACTTGCACTCCACATGCACACCAAGGTGATGTAATAGATAAAGAGAAGCCCAATGTGTGGCCCACCTGAAATGATGGGCTTCTCCTTGTCTGCCACCTTACCTTGGCGTGCATGTTCTCTTCACCATTGTTATGACTGTTCTTCTAAACTTGTTCTTGCTGGTGTTCAAAAACTCTTTGACTAGTTTTCTTTGCAACAACCCATAACATACTTACTGTCCCTTAATTCGCAAGGGAAAACAATGAATAAATTGCTGTTACCGATATTTGATTGAGCAGATTTTTGAAGGGACCCTTTAACAAATATTTTACTCAAATTGAATCGGCTGGATAATTTGTGTGGAATCCAGATATATCTAGGTTGTGTTTGGTTTGGGTTTTTAATTTTGGTTTTTGGTAAATTGAATCGGTTGGATAATTTGTGTGGAATCCAGATATATCTAGGTTGTGTTTGGTTTGGGTTTTTAATTTTGGTTTTTGGTAATGATTAGAGGGAGAAATAGGGATGATAATTAAAAATAGGGGTTAATGATGAGAGAGAGAGAGAGAGAGAGAGAGAGAGAGAGAGAGAGAGAAGTGAGAATAATATTTGAAAGTAGAAGTAATAATTGGATAATAATTGAGAAAATCGGGTCTTGAAACCCAAAACGAACAATGCGTGCATCATTACCAAGACAACAGAAAATAACAAAGGTTCTATTGTTCTAATGACATCTACCGTGATGAAAGGAAATGAAGTACTACTTCGTAGTACAAAATACTACACAACTCATGATTTTAAACAATGCAATAGTTAGCGGGATTCAAAAAATAATTAGCAGGATTCAAATGATGCACGCATTGTTCGTTTTGGGTTTCAAGACCCCGTTTTTTCAATTATTACTTCTACTTTCAAATATTATTCTCACTTTCTCTCTCTCTCTCTAATCATTAACCCCTATTTTTAATTATCATCCCTATTTCTCCCTCTAATCATTACCAAAAACCAAAATTAAAAACCCAAACCAAACACAACCTAGATATATTTGAGAGCCACATATATTTGTTTCTTTGCCAAATTTACCCTTTCCCTCTCTGTTTGCTTGTTTTTTGTTTGTGAATGATTGTCTTTGAATCTCATTGTCACATCGGGATTCAATGCGGCAACTTTGTTTTGCTCTGTTTGTTTCTTTATAAATTTCTCCTTCACTAAATTGAAAATTGTTTGAGAAGTTGACGAAAGATAATTAGTAGGAATATTCAGAAATAGAAACGCCAATAGAACTTATGTTATTTTCTGTCGTCTTGGTAATGATGCACGCATTGTTCATGAGTTGTGTAGTATCTCCTACTACTTCTTAGTATCTCCTACCAGTTCTTCCGCACACCTGAAGAGCCATTTGATAGTTCCCCACCACACTTTTGGCACCAGAGCTCTGCTTGTCCATCATTTGCTAACTTCCAGCACCCTTTGTAGCCCAGTTACAACGGATCGCCTTATTACCAAGTCATTTTCCTGAACAATGGATGTCAAAACCAACAAAATGTATAGAGTTACACAGAATGGTTTCCACATAAGAATGGCAGTAATGAATTTTCTTCTCCAATGGTAAAGTTCTTCGTCGAAATGCTTTCAAAGAGAGGACTTGAGCATCCATTCTCATCCAGTTATTACGCCCATTCCAAAGCTTTAAGGGATAGGGCCAAGGGATGAGGAAGCTAAATTAGTGAAAAAGTATTTCTGGAATACCGGAAATTAAACATTGAGTAGCTAACCAGAAGATATCATGTGAACAAAGCAAATGCAACTACCAAAAAAATGTGACAACGGCAAATGCAGGGAGATTTAATCACTCATACTAGTCAAGTCATTGATTGCACATTGAGCTTCCTGAAGAGATAAATACAAGTAAAGATGATGAACGAGTTTCCGTACACAAATAAAGCTGAAAGCTCAGACTGTAAGCACATATCAAATGACAAATATCACCTGTTGATTACTGAACGAAACAAATCCAAACCCTCTTGAACGCCCATTCTTTCGCTCCCACATCACTCTTGTACCACTGTAAAGGAGCATGCAATGAAAATAAATCCCACTAGTGATATAAACTCAATCGTAACATAAACCGTTAATCACTAAGGCTCAATAAGAATAAAAAAATCACTCCAGCTATGCATTAAGTTGAGAAAAAAAAATTCTAAATCAAACTAACAGTTTCAGAAAGAGGAATACAAGTTACCAAAATCACGAAATACCATCCACAACAATCATAAATCACGCGTACATAAGATGCTCAATTCAAATGCCAGAACTAAAATGCTAACAAAAAATGAACCCACTTGATGTGTCTTTCCCGACCACTGGCATATGACCAACTAACTTCGATAGCCTGTCCGCACCTGCAAATAAGTCAAAAGAGAATAAGACATGAGCGTAGAGCTACTTCAAATGTCATGGGGAGAACCACTAAGAAGTCTACATACAAGGGGCTTCCATCAAGAGACAATACAGCTTCTTCAACTGATCTTCGATCAAAGTAATCAAGGAATCCATAGGATGACTACATTTCAGAGAACAACAAAAATATCAGTCTCCCGAGCAAAAGAAGCTAGCAAAGTTAGAACCACCCAGTTACAAAAAGTGAAAACTACACATAACTAGGTACGTTCTCGTTTGTAACAAGCTTGCACCCCTCAATTTGGCCTGTACTTGAAAAAAACTGTTGAAGGACAGGTTCTGTCACTTGTGTATGAGTGTTCCCCACATAGCTGCATTTTCTCAAAATTTAAGGAAACTAGAAGTAAAAAAGAAGAAAACAATAAACAAGTTGACCAATAAGAATCTCCTCCAGTTGCCAAAGATATAAATTAAACATGACATAATAAATACTGCATGAACAGTGATTTGGTACTTATAGAATTTGTAAACAAAGAGGCAAAGCAAAGAAAAACTCGAATCTAAAAGAAAGAAGATGACTAGACAAACTACAACGAGATTTCATAGGCAGCGAAGGTTGCGACTTGTCCATTGAATGAGCGTAACAGCTACACAACAGACATGCAATAACACAAGAGAAAGAAACAAAATACTCAAATATTAAAAAGACGAGGACTACACTCACACGCTCCGGCATTTACTTGGATCAAAACCAGGAGGCAGATTTCCACAAGGGATTGGCGCAATCTGCAAAATAAAAACGAGAAAAAGGATAAAAAAAACAATTGAGAAAGGGAATCACTAGTTAAATTGCCTACACCCTGGCTAACTTCAACTCTGAGAAGAAAGGAACAACAAAGTTAACTTCAAAAAACACCTCCAACGGAAGTTTACCACACAAGTAAGCATTTAAGATCGATTTGAAGAGCATAAAGTCAATCCACACAAAATGAAGACTTCAAAAGATAGTAAAACGTATATCACAAGGACCTAGAAAAGTGGTTATTCCCTTCACTCTAGTAACTGTTAAATTAGCAAAATAGCCGTCTAGTGAAGTCTACAACTATAGTTTCAATCTTAATCCGAGATATAAAAATACCAACAGAATGATATAAAAGGCATGAAACAAGAAACAAGAGACTTCAACTCGTAGTGAATGATACTCACTGAAGGTCGACGGAATCTGTAGAAGATGCATCTATGGTAATCCTCCCAAAAGGCTATTAACACGTCCCCCATATTCAGCTTAAACACCGTTCTCATTTCCGTTTTACCACCCACTGACCTCCTTGCATTAGCTAGGTCAGTTGGTGGTAAAACAGAAATGAGAACGATGTTAAAGCTGAATATGGGGGACATGTTAACAGCCTTTTGGGAGGATTACCATAGATGCATCTTCTACAGATTCCGTCGACCTTCAGTGAGTATCATTCATTACGAGTTGAAGTCTCTTGTTTCTTGTTTCATGCCTTTTATATCGTTCTGTTGGTATTTTTATATCAAGGATCAAGATTGAAACTATAGTTCTAGACTTCACTAGACGACTATTTTGCTAATTTAACAGATACTAGAATGAAGGGAATAACCACTTTTCTAGGTCCTTGTGATATACGTTTTACTATCTTTTAAAGTCTTCATTTTGTGTGGATTGACTTTGTGCTCTTCAAATCAATCTTAAATGCTTACTTGTGTGGTAGACTTCTGCTGGAGGTGTTTTTTGAAGTTAACTTTGTTGTTCCTTTCTTCTCAGAGTTGAAGTTAGCCAGGGTGTAGGCAGTTTAACTAGTGATTCCCTTTCTCAATTGTTTTTTATTCTTTTTCTCGTTTTTATTTTGCAGATTGCCTCCTGGTTTTGATCCAAGTAAATGCCGGAGCGTGTGAGTGTAGTCCTCGTCTTTTTAATATTTGAGTATTTTGTTTCTTTCTGTTGTGTAGCTGTTACGCTCATTCAATGGACAAGTCGCAACCTTTGCTGCCTATGAAATCTCGTTGCAGCCTTGTCTAGTCATCTTCTTTTTTTTAGATTCGAGTTTTTTCTTTGCTTTGCCTCTTTGTTTACAAATTCTATAAGTACCAAATCACTGTTCATGCAGTATATATTATGTCATGTTTAATTTATATCTTTGGGAACTGGAGGAGATTCTTATAGGTCAACTTGTTTATTGTTTTCTTATTTTTTTACTTCTAGTTTCCTTAAATTTTGAGAAAATGAAGATATGTGGGGAACATTCATGCACCAGTGACAGAACCCGTCCTTCAACAGTTTTTTTCAAATACATGCCAAATTGAGGGGTGCAAGCTTGTTACAAACGAGAACGTACCTGGTTATGTGTAGTTTTTACTTTTTGTAACTGGGTGGTTCTAACTTTGCTAGCTTCTTTTGCTCGAGAGACTGATATTTTTGTTGTTCTCTGAAATGTAGTTATCCTATGGATTCATTGATTAGTTTGATCGAAGATCAGCTGAAGAAGCTATATTGTTTCTTGATGGAAGCCCCCTATATGTAGACTTCTTAGTGGTTTTCCCCATGACATTTGAAGTAGCTCTGCGCTCATGTCTTATTCTCTTTTGACTTATTTGCAGGTGTGGACAGGCTATCGAAGTTAGTTGGTCATATGCCAGTGGTCGGGAAGACACATCAAGTGGGTTCATTTTTTGTTTGCATTTTAGTTCTGGCATTTGAATTGAGCATCAAATGTAGGTGTGATTTATGATTGTTGTTGATAGTATTTCGTGATTTCCTGATCACCGTATGTCAATAAGAGGCAAAATTTCAACAAATACTTTTCATAATAATGAATGAAAATTCATGAACTTATGTGCATATTTCATCAATATTGAGACGCGTTTTGCACATTAATGACTATATCCTAAGACAGTCGATCACTAATATTGTCCCATTACTAATTGACAATCGTTTTTCTATTATCAAATACACAAAAGATCAAGTATTTCTAGGTACTGACCTCACTATTCGAGATTCCTATCTCCGCCAAAATATCCACGTCATTACATTGAACCTTCATCAGTATTTTTCCCCTTTTTTTTTCTTGGTGGAACTCCTTTGATCAATGCAGCAGGGATGAATGCACGTTTGGTTCCAGGGTGGACACGTGACTTCCGGGACTTTGGGTAAATACTAATTTTACCGCAATATATTATCTTTATCTTTCATTCGATTCCCACAAGATAATACTTGCTCCCTTTAATATTTCTTAAAAAAAAACCTCTCATAAGTTGCATACTTTTTTTTTTGCTTAAGCAAAAGGATGAAAAAGGGGGTTGCTCGGCTATGGCAATCTTCTTTGAACGTGACCATAAAAATTCTAGATCTAAGGCGGGTCCCATAAGAAACCAATCACCAATAGGTTTTTGCTGCCCCACCAAGGGCTAGTAGATCACATTCAACCACTCAAACCATTTGGTGTAAGCCAATCTACCGATTATGATGCAATTAGGTTTTCTTTAATTGTTACGCTTCTTGATTGTTTAATTTCTCAATGAAGATACGGGTTTGGATGTGAAAATTAATTAGAAGCTCTGGAGTACGCATTTGATTACATCTATCCTATAACGCAAATTTCTAGATCCGCAACTGGATACAAGGTTTCCGGATCTTTTCTTTTCTTTTTATGAATTTCCATTGGATCCGGACGAAAAAAGAGTACCTTTGATGGTAGATCGTTGGACAACTAATCTTTTCTTCCTTTTTCCCTTCTCTTTCCTGTTGATATTCGTTTAATCGCCATCATCAACTCAAAGTTCCCGATGCGAAAGACTCCCGTCCCTTCACTGCAATAGATCAGAAAGGAAAAAAAAAAAATCCAACTGATAAACCGTAGGAAGCTGAATTTGACTCTTTCGAAGTGGGAAAAACCGAAGAAAAATAGAGTGCTGGATGAAAACAATGATTCCCATCGGGGGAGAGACTGCAAGGAGAGACTGAAGAAGAAGAAGAAGCCGCACGGCGAGAGAAGACACCTAGTATTAAAGAAAAAGAGAAGGGCAAGTAAAAATAGGGTTTTGCCGGCCCAGTTGCATGCGTTTTTGTTTTTTTCTGGCCCACACACAGACCCGATAGCCTACCCAGTTCGATTTTTTTAGGGTTTGAGAAAAATATTTAGGCCCATAGAGTCGGGATGTGTTGACATTTTAAGCCCATTTACTAATTGGCCCAGGTTTGAGAAATTCTTCTGAGGCCCCATCCGGCCCGGCCCGGTTTGAATTATACTCCCTCCGTTCCTAATTAAGAGCCTCACTTTCTCTCTCTTGCTATTTTTCAAATCAAAAGATGAAGTACTTCCGTGTATCATTTTTTGAATTTTTTCTCACCGAATTAAAGTACTCGTCAAATGCTTTAATTTGGTGCAAAAAAATTCAAAAAATGATACACGGAAGTACTTCAATTTTTGATTTGAAAAATGGCACGGCTTTTCGTAGTGGACTATTAATTTGGAACGGAGGGAGTATATTTTTTACTTTAATACTATATATATTCCGTTGGAACCTAGCTACTTAGGATTTGTTTATAGTAATGAAGAGACGCATCTACTCATTTGTTACCTAGCCTCATCTCTTATTCAAGAGTATGATCATTGTCTGCTCTTCAATATCTCTTCTTTTCTTTTTAACGGTTTTTTACTATTTTTATTGTTGAATCTTCTTAATCTTTTGGTTGTAGGTCTTCTTAATCCTATAGTTGATTATTTATGTTTGTGATACCATACATTAAAAAAATAAATGGGGTTGTTAGACGGGCTTGAGATATTAAAATTTTAATTGGGCTATGCTTGGGCATGTTAAATGAAGCCCAATTATAAATGAGCCGGGCTTGAAAATGCACAAATCTCATTGGTCTAGTATAAGCCCGACCTGAACCCAGCCCGGCCCGATGTTTGTGCACCCCTCGTTGCCCGGCCTGAGCCAGTAATATAGACCTTTCTTCAAAGAAAGTTGGGTGAGGGACGTGACAGTGAGAAATGGGGCAAAAATTCCCAAAATGATGGTAAGGTTTTCTGGAATCACTGCTGGCATGAAACGGCAAAATATAATTGCACATACCTTGAACCAAATTATGAACGGACAGTTCTACCCCCAATATCATGGAAACTTATCATTTTCACCTCGTCTCTCATAAGCCGTCCCCTCCTTCCTTACCTGTGATGTACGGACAATAGCCACGTCACCGCAGTGGCGGCACCAACGCGACGCGACCCACCTCTCCTTCAGGCTGCAATTGCAAGCACTTTTTTTTTTCTTTTCTATTTTTGTTAAAAAATTCGGATGGCAATTTCAATCCGAACCATTAGTTGCATTATTGGACAGCCCGAATGTGCCGAGAGGGTACCCTCCCCATACCCAAAAATTTATCGTTTTAAACATATTAAACTTTTTGAATTATAAAAAATTTAATCAGAGAAAATAGGACTCCCTGTAGCAAAGTAACATTCCTTATTAGAAGCTCGGTGATCATCGATATATCTCATATCAATCGCCCTCTCTCCCAACTTCTCACTGTCGATCGCGCTCCACAGGACGTCGAGCGAGCAGATATGACGGTAAGATCAGCCATCAGCCCTCTTCTCTTTTACTTGTCATTATCCGTGTCGACGTGTTTTGCCGATTTTACAAGTTCATTATTTTTTTTGCTGAAAAACAAACAACCTGAGTTTTTTGCGTTGATGAGAAAGAAGGAGTAATGGTGAGTTTTTACTGGTCTATGTTGTTTCTCACCATCTCACCAAAAGTGGTTAGATTTGATGAGAAAGACTAATCCTTTCTTCTTCTTTTTTTCCTTCCCTTTTCTCCCAATCGAAAGGTGATGGAAGTTCTAGGCTCTTTCGGTATTCTTTCTGTGTTTACTCCCGTCGGAAATGAACAGAAGGCTCACTGCCTAAAATGTTTTGTAGTCTATTTGTCGGGACTAATACTTGTGGTGTCTTGTTAAATGTTGACAGGAACTGAATGATGATATGGATGATGGTTACTGTGACATGGATTTGTCCTTTGATATGGGAACTTTCCTTTTGGACGATAATGATGACGAATTGGAGTCCTTGATGACAAGCCCAATGGTAAAAAATGGCTTTGTTAGATATTCCTTACCCTCTTTTATGGATCGTCTCTGTTGTTTTAGCGCCATGAAATGTGCCACTGCATTGCTGGAAGGGAAGTTAGGTATAACTCCAGATGTAAATGGCCATTTCATGTTGCATCATGCGGTTAGTTTTCGTTCTCCTG
This sequence comes from Vaccinium darrowii, assembly GCA_020921065.1. Classification (NCBI taxonomy): domain Eukaryota; kingdom Viridiplantae; phylum Streptophyta; class Magnoliopsida; order Ericales; family Ericaceae; genus Vaccinium; species Vaccinium darrowii. The sequence goes on from CM037160.1 coordinate 4,396,412, forward strand.
AATTAGTCCAGTTATTCCTTCGCCATGGAGCTCGACCTGATGTCAGATTAGTTAGCAGTGATACCGACAATGGGTTGCTTCCACTCCAGATAGCACTTAAGGGAGTGAGGTGAAATGAAAAAAATTGTATCTTTCAATTTGAATATAGTATCCTGATTTCAGCCCTATGTCTTTGTTTATTTCATTTTTTCCTTCTGAATTTATTGTACTGGTTTTGCAGCCAAAAAGTGCCAGGGGATTCTATTTATAAGACGATTGTAGCCCTTTGTCGTCCAAAAATGGTTTGTTTATCTTCAATCTGTTCTTAAAAACTGTGAGGTGGATGAAAAACTTGCGAGCTCATTATCTGGATTACTTGTTGCAGAAATCCGCATTGGCTACTTGTAAATTGCTGTCAGGGGTGTCCAATAACATCCAAGAGGAAGCTTACTATTATGCCATGGAAGGAAAGCTCAGTGAGTTGGCTGCATTGCTGATTGTGGCACGTGAAAATGTTTTACTTCCCATCACATTTCACAAAACAGATTCGTCTGGTTTAAGTGGAAGAATGACGATCCCCGAATGCATTAGAAATCAAGGTTTTTCACTGCTTGATATGGTGGCTGAGTTAAATAAGAATGATGAACCTGGAAAGTTAGCTCAGATTCAGGAAAAGATCGCGATTATGAGGTCTACGGCACTGTTGCTTGAAATTTTTGAAAGAGCTGGTCATACCATCAAGGAATATATGCAGTCGCAACAGCCTGATGTATGTATTTGCCTCTTTGCTTCACCACACAAATAAAATACTCCTATGTTTTTTACACATAAATCTCTATTGACATCTTTTTTAACAGATGTTAGTCGCAAATTTAACAAAATCGCTAGATTCACCATTTCATTCACCGCTCATAAAAATTCAATAGAAATTTCTAGGTCAATCTATTTAGGAATACAGTCGGCAAGTCAGCGCAGCTCACAATTTGCAATCTACTATTCATATTAATTGAGACCTTTTGTGAGAACGTAACCTCACAGTGATTAGTACCTAAATAATTGACATTTGTGGATAAATTACTGGCGATTGGGGATTCAAGATTTGATAGGATTTAGAGCAGATTCCTAACCTTTTCTTACCCTTGTTATTCCTCAAAAATGGTGGAATACATCTGAAACGTTTAAGTCAAACAATTAATTTTATCCGTGAATTATCTATCTGCATTTCGGTGTAGTAATATATATCATCACATGATATGCTGTGTGGAAAATGAATATCGATTTGGAACTGCGATTGGCTTGGTCGGCTACTTGTCGCTGACCTTGCTCGTTCTCAGCTGATCTTGCACCCTGATATTAGGCAAGGGACGCTGGGCTCTGGTGGCTGGAAGTCACTCTGAGTCAATGACTAACTCAAGAATAAGGCAATCAAGCAGAAACAGTAGCAGTGAAGATTGATGCAAAAGGATTGCGTGATACTTATTTTTGTTGGTATTTCTGCCTTTTATATAGGAGATATCCCCTTTCTTTGGTTGCATTGGGGACTTGGCATTTTTGCACAAGTAGACGGATTCGCCCTTGTCCTTTTGGAAGGTACTTAGGAATATTCCCTGAATGGGCTAATGCCCCAGTAGAGGAAGGTGGTGTGCTATTCTTCTAGTGCATCTGCCATATTGCGCTTGGCTAGTGGTGCCCCTGGATGAGTTGGTTTGGCCTTCCGCAATTGTTTTCGTTTTTATTTTTCTTGGTTAACAACAGATATGCAAGATACTGCATAGCATATCTTCTGTCTAAACTAATAGGTTCTCTCCACTCTCCCTTTTGTACTTTACTCTCTTTAAGATTTCTACGTTCATTTCTGATGTGAAATGCTGAGAAACTTCGAATTGTAAAGAATTTCATGATTGGTTGGCTTTGGACCCACATCTCTTGTGGTGAAGCAAATATGTCACCAAACTGGACTGCGTAATCATGACCTCGTATTAAATTTCATATAATTTGGCAAAATCAAATTATTTTACTTCCTGTCCATATTTTCAATGGTTTATGCTGAACACTACGACTGTATATATTCAGTTTGTGTAGGACTTATGATCCCACTGCGGATTGACAATACGATCTAGAAACATGGGGTTGTGTTTCGATCTTGGATTTTTAGAGCAATTTTTGCAGGGAAAAATAGGAGAGATGAGAAATGAAAGAGAATATGAAGTGAAAGCTATTTGTTACCCTTTTGTTTCTAGTTTCCGTGAATCCCTCTGCAAATCCATGGTCCAAAAACAGCTTAATAGGAAAGAGATGGAGGTCTTGCTCTTAACTTTTTCTTGTCAATACCGTATGCATGTAAAGATGTCGATTAACGAAAGTAGACTTTTGTAAGCTGCATGATATTGCCCATCTTTAGTACCTGTGGAGGAAGATTCAGCTCCTCAAGGAGATTTAAGCTCATGTTTGCCGATGTGTCAAGAGTAACAAAATCCTACGCTTATGTGCGTGTGCATGTATGGATGTGAATATAATTCATCAGGAATGAGTATTTGTGACCTAATCTAATTATCAGAACTGCCTATATCTTATTTTATTTGATCAAGTAATCATCTGGTGTTGCCTTATAGGTGGAGACAGAAAAAGTGGAGAGAGATGTTGCTTTGATGCTCAAGGAAGCAGGATTTACATTGAAGTTTGGAGACTTCGAATTTAGCATTAGCAACTGGTTTAAAAAGTTTTTGGATGTGTTTTTTCCTTGATTGTTTTTCTTCTTTTCATTATGCAAATTCATTTTTTTTTATATCTCTTGGGCTTTCTGAATTGTTTATTAGGAGATACAAAGATATTAATGGTCAAAGTAATTCTTAACCTTTAAATAGAATCATAAGATCAAGGAAAAAGTACTGTTTATATTGTTACTTATCCAACAGTGGTTTTAATAATTTAACTTTTTTAGTCATCAAAATATTCCCACGCACATAGATATGCAATTTGCAAACATGTGTAATGATTTATGAGTTACTGTTGCAAAAAAAAATAAAAATTTAAACTGGACATAGAGAGGGGAGATACCTTTCACATCCTAAGTAAATGTTGGGTAATCCATACACAGATGAAATGGGGAAAGAACAAAAGTTGAAGATGAAGAATTTGTGGTGGGTGGGGTAGATAAATCTGCCGCAAGTCAATTTTTTTAAGAAAAATAACTGCCACAAGCAGTTACTTATTGGAAGGTGGAATTTTGTCTTTTTTTGTCCTTATGGTTGGGGGGGTTATGATTAGTGTTTGTAATGGAGTTATGTAATTTGGATTGGAAAATTTTGGAAATGGGGAAATCGATACAAGGATCGAAAAAAGGAGACACCAAACTTGTGTTCTCACTTTCTATATTAGAATAGACAAGGGAAGAGAGATGTTGCTTTGATGCTTAAGGAAGCTGGATTTATATTGAAGTTTGGAGACTTCGATTTTAGAATTAGCAGCTGGTTTGAAAAGTTTTTGGATGCGTTTTTTCCTGGATTGTTTTTCTTCTTCTCTTTAACACATTCGTTTTCGCTATATCTCTTGGGCTTTCTGAATAAGTTAACCTCCTTGAATGACCGAATAAGATCCAAGTACCTTTTTCTCGCGACAGGTTGAATCGTTGCGATCCCATGATGACACCTATCAAGTGCATAGAGACTCTCTCAGGTTATCTATTGACTTCTAACTGAGCAATTGTTACTTATGCTGCCCACGTAATTTTGAAGAATCGGAAACAGTGTGTGAGCTTCTGATATGTTTGCTTACAACAGAAAGATCTTTACAACTACCCAGTCATCACTCGCCCTTGATGCAGCAAACAAAGGTGGTTTTCCCCCCAAGGGTAAGGAAATTTATAGTTATTATGTTCTTTGCTGCTATTTAGATTGGTCCCAAGTATTACTAGGAATCTTGTTTCTCTGATGCTTCGCGATTTTTGAGAAAAAAGAGAGCAGGAAAGAGGGAGAGGTGGAGGGAGGGAGATTATCTGCAGCAGGGATCTTATTATTTGGTAGGGACTTAGGAGCATAAGCAATACTTTCAAAGGAGTAATTTATTAATGTTGGTAACACAAACCAAAGTGTTTTGATGCTGTCCTGTTTTCTATTAGTATAGGTTCTTGTCAGTTCATTCCTATTATAATTCTTGAATTTTTGTTGTTTCTTGCCTGAGCAGATAGGTATACATAGTGGTGGTGGTTGGCCGCGGCCCTTAACTTTCCGTTTTCGCCAAACCCATGCTTTATCCTCTATGATGAATATCAATCAAGTCCCAAATTCTGCCTGGGGTTCTCGTTATAGAACCAGTTTTCATGTGCCAGTGAAGAAGGAAAGTAAAGCAAAGAGGAATGTGCCCAAATGTCTGTTGACGGAGAACCTTGCACGTGTTGCAATGTTGCTCAAGAAGGGTGTAAGAGGTTATTGACCCGTGTAGGTGCCGTCTTCGAGGTATCACTGATCACTTTTGTTAAGAGAGATTGTTTTTCCACATTTGTCTCTCTCTTAAGTTTGCAACTAACCATGGGAGGTTGACCAACAAAGGATTCCGTCATGGAATTTTTTAAATTATTTATCACGTAGGCTGCTTAATGACATCATTCTTCTCGTATCGGGTTTTGAATAGAGAGATGTATCATGTTTGTTTGTTGCCGGGTGTATGTATGGACTGCTCGTGTACGGGTTGGTTTTCGGCTGGAGAAGTTGACTCTCTGGGTTAGCAGCCACCATGTATGTTGGTTTTGCAAAAACTGAGTTGTAACGCGATTCTTTTGTTCCCTTTGTGATAACGGATCCGATGCAAGTGGAGGCTAGCTCATGCGGTAGAGCTCTTGGATGCCCACACTGAATTCCGGGATCGAGTCCCATTCTCCCCTCCCTCACTGAAGGTAGAGGCCCCTAGGATGCCCTCGAGAACAGTTGGGAGATGGGGTGCCCGATGCTTACTTGCAGATGGTAGAGGAGCTCACACTCTCTGTCAGTGGAGTAAAAAATTGTATACTAGTACTCGCATATGGGCAATTGGTAGATTAGACTCGTAACTTCTGTATGAAGATTAGACTCGTAGCTCCTGAAAGATCAAGAATGTGGAGACTATTGTTTCACACAAGGTTCAGGATCTAGAAATTATAAGGAATTCCATGAGCGCTCACCAGGACTTTGGCCTTCAAATTCTGGATCTATCAGAGACTCGTTTATGGGATCTATCTTCTTTGATGAATCCTCGTCATCTCTTTTCTAAAAAGATGCTCTGAGCTACAAAAACTGAAATTCAACGAGACACTTAAAAACCTCGAGTTACTTGATCTTTCCCGCACAACAAGTCTAGTTGAAATTGAAGACACATTCTTTAGCAATCTGGATTCTCAACCTTTCGGAAACTAGCATACAAAGTCTTCTTTCCCTTTCCAATGTTTCTATTCTCCGTCAGCTACTGTTATCGGTCTTTGACAGAAATCAAAGACTAGTCCTTAGAGCACGTCCTACCCTTGAGCATCTTGACCTCTCTGAGACTCTTACTAAATTCCTGCCTTCGCTTTTGAATCTTGACAACCTCTCTCTACTTTCACTTAAAAAGATGTACTCAGTTGCAAAAACTACCATACATAGTGGATTATGGTTGTATGCAATACGATAGCTACGTGTGGTTTTGTTGTATTGTTTTTGTCACATCTAAAATCAAACGTTATTTGGTCGGATAATCACATGTTATTTGCTCAATAATGGCATGGTCATATTTTTTTTTTTTCCAAGTTTGTGTATATCCAATGACATGAAAATGGGAGTTAGTCGCACGAGATCGTCTACCATGCCATAACTCATATGCCAAAGAGATTATTTTGAGATAGAGAATTAATAATTTTTGGAGACACAAGATTCTGTTTTGGGAGATGATAGGTATGCTCAAATCTCGTACTCACTTTTCAAAAGAGAAAAAAAGAAATTAGTCATCTTTTTTTTGCACACAAAAACGTACTCACTTTTTTGATGATATATTATCACCATGGAAAAAGCTACTAGCACAGTAGGACTATGTTTTATACCAACAAGTATACAAAATTTGCTCAAAAAAACAAGTGTACAAAAGGAATTAGGGGGTCTGTTGTTACTTGAGGCACACCAGGTGGTTGTGCCCTCCATTCGGGTTCGATTCTCAGCTCGAAAACCTAATTTGAGCTGTTCACAATTAACAACCCCTATAAAAAATTAATTCGATCGGATATTGGTAGCTGACTAATCGAATTAAATAATTATGCTGTGTATTTTTTTATTTGGATTTTTTTTTGTTGTACTGAATAAAAAATGAGATTTGTTTACATTGTTAAAGATGTTCAATTGGCTTGATTTTATTACGGGATTATTGTTCGCGTCTGACTCTAAACAATGAAAGATTTGGATAATGTTTTTGAGCTCAAACAAGACCAGAATGCAAGGCACAGTAGGACCCCGAGTTCGTATACAAATGAATAACACCCTCACTTTCCTTGGTGTTTTTTTATACATTTTGTGCGCGTGTGATTCATACTCATAGTCCATATAGGTGCCTGAAAATGGCTGCAATTTGCAACGCCACAAAATACTGTCATTTTGGTCATGTTAAGGCGATCCTCTAAGAGATACATGTTGTTTAGATCCTCCAAATCGCCAACAACATCGCTTAAAGAAGAGTATTTGTTAAAAATATTATCTCGTCGGTCATCGATAGGTATCAAAATGCAAAAATTATTTTAAAATTTCGAGCTATTTTAATACCAATCAATGTCAATAAAGATAATTTAATGAATTTATTTGGGGGTCAAAAGTCAAAAGTTTGAATTCCACCCCTTTGGGTTGGGTTATTTCCTCCTGAATAAAACGTTGTTTTTAGACGGAGGGACGAGAGGTGGCGTCAACTTGGCCCAACAAGTGGTGATTGGGCTAGCCCACCATCCCAGGCCCATTTGCAACCTACGACTTCCTCGCATCACGAAGGCAATTTGAGCTGTTAACAAAGGAAGACGAGCCGTTTGATACATTTACAGCCGTTGATATTGAGGGTTCCATGGTCTTAACCACACCTAATTACTTTTCCAAACCTTATCTTCTTCTTCCAGCACTCTAGCGATCTGGATATTTCCAACAGAGCATCGCTAATTTACAGCCGTTGATATTGAGTGTTCCATGGTCTTAACCTGAAAACTGCGAGGACAAAATTGAAACTTGAAAATTTGCAAGGAAAAAAAATGAAATTGTTAGTATTTTATAGCGACCAAGGCGGTAGATAAACCTAATTAATTTAGGTAGAAATATATTTTGAGAGATAAAACAACGACCCAAATTCTTGATAGTGAGGGGGTGTTCCACTAACAAAAAAAAAAAAGACGACTAGCTTTTTGAGGGATTGCCACACAAAAACTCTAAACCGACATGTGAGCCTTTCCACACATGACCAGAGAACTCACAATCAAAAAGGATTCGGGGGTACTACAAATCAAGCCCTATAAATCACCCTGAAAATCACCTCAAAACGACGTTATTTTGGTGTCCAAAAGACACAACAAAAACACACACTCAAAACTACGTTGTTTTGAGTCCAACTTTTGTCAACAGTCTTCTCCTAGAAATCAAGGGCTACACGCTTGAAAGCAATGAACAAATGGACACCCCCCATCCAACATTATGCATTTTTTCAAATCGATCCTTCTGGTTTAGTAATGAACAAATCCAACTGGCTATTATTCAAGCATTAATTGTGCCATTTGGAAGTACTTTCTGGGCACGCTTTGATAATTAAAATCATTCATTTTTTAGAGTACACAACATAAAATTTAAGCAAAACTATGTCATTTTAACTATACAGATTCAATTTATGATTAAGAATTTTAATATTTGTAAGGTTTGTCACAAAAAACAAGAGCAATGAGGAAGAATTATGATAGTAGTACAATTTATGATTAATATTCATAAGGTTTGTCACGAAAAGCATCATGATATTAGTAAGGTTTGGACTCAAAACGTCGTAGTTTTGAGTGTGTTTTTTTGTTGTGTCTTTTAGACCCCAAAACGACGTCGTTTTGGGGTGATTTTCAGGGTGATTTGTAGTACCCCGAATCCAATCAAAAAAGGCAGTGCTCCATAGACTCCTCTGTTCAGCTCATTGCTGCAGATAAACAAGAAATTATGCGAACTCGTAGTTTTGGTTTAAGTTGGTAAAATTAGAAGTAGTAACAATAATGAAAAGGACTCAACTTCTTTGCAGCCCGGGTTTGGAGTGACTGCTTGAAGTAGTCCCATCTCGACTGCTTATCTCCATAACCAATGATCCAGATTTATGAAATTAGATTTTTACCGGTAAAAAAGTATTTTAGCAGAGAACAGAAAAATGTAAAACAGTTTACAGAGAAAACGTAGGACAAAATAATTGATGCTTTCCAAAATTAGAGCTGGTACATATTTCCATGAACTTTGAATTTCCTTCGACATTTTCTTTTCCATTTGGAGTCCTTGAGCCAATAAAAAAAGCGGGGAAAAGTTTTTTTTTTTTTTTTTTTTGTTGATTGGCAAAATTGAGGAAAAGATTTGTCCTTAGTGAACTTTCTCAAAATTTTCATCACAATTTTATACTTTTTAGATCCCTCTTATCGAAATGAACCAATAAACCACAAAATCGACGTAAACTAACAAATAGAAATTGTTTTAAATAAAAGCAAAAAAAAATCATTTTAGTTTATTTAGCCAAAGCAGTCCTATGGCGCGGAATTAAGCCCGCCAATATTGACTTCGCTCTATCTTGCTGGAGTATGGATGCTCATAACTCTGTATTCATATAGGGGCCTCATTTTTCATGTGTCGCTTAGAGCCCCGTAAACCTTAAGGCTGGCCCTGCTCATATTTTAAAACATCACTAAATTTATTCACGCTCCAAAAAGTAATCAAAGCAAATCAAGTTAGGCAATCTACTTGAAGTCTTTCGTACACTTGTGGAGTATTTATTTGGAGACGTTTAGTGTCCAATCGTCTTTTGTTTTCTGAATACTTACGCGGGTCAGGGTGATATATATGGTGATGCAGATATGGTATAAAGCATGTCACTACTTGGAAAGGCTGGATAGAAAAGTAGGGAAAACGGCTAGTGGCGGATTGGTCTGCGGATCTTATGATTGATGCGAAACGGCCCAACAAAAAGTTTCAATTATTTAAAATCTTCTAACCAAAGATTCTTTCTTTTTTTGATCGGCTATCAATGATTCTTTTTTGATTTGCACTTGTCAAATCTTTCCATAAAATCTGTGGCAATTTGTTCTACATCAGAAACCTATTATAAAAATGAGTTGGAGATTTTGTTCAAGGACGACTCTATTCGATGCTTCAATTATCGTTAGTGAGGGATCTACTATTTGATGAGTGACGTTGAATTACCATATTTGGAGAGAGAAAAAGTCTCATAAAATTTGATTTGATGCTCTCATTTGGTGTGTGAGTTGGGGCATCTATTTTCAACATTGCTCTTCAAAAAAACTTGGAAAATATTATTTGATGTTGGAGATATCAGAAAAATATCTTGCTCTTCAAAAATACTTGGAAAAATATTATTTGACGAATGAGTTGGAGATATCAGACAAATATCTGCGTTAAAAAATCTAGAGTAATGTTGTTAAAACACTCTTGTAGATTTACTGAATATAATTAAAATATTTAAAAATATTAATGTAATTTTCAAAAATCAATTGCGAACGTGCCCCCAGGACCCCACAGGCCACCTCCATCCCCCACGTGCATACCCCATTTCATCACCTTTTTTTTTTAGGTAAATCAGCTTGAAAAAACAAAAAAAAAAATTCCCCATCGATCACCACTCTATTTATACTAGTTAATAGCTCTCTTGAATTTCTATCCTTTCATTCATTGAGAGACCAAAAACCCAAACCGTAAAAGAGAATCTGTGATGTTTCTCCAAGCAATGGCTCACATGGGCACCCCCGCCATTGATGTTGTCGGGGCTCCGGGCATCGTATTGGGTGGGCTTTTATTTTGGTTGATCAATTGGTATTTTCATGAGCAAAGGAGAAAAGGGTCTCAACTCCCTCTAGTACCTGGTATTGCCTTTTATCTTGTCGAGTAATGCAGAGAGACATGGATATTTGGAGATCACATGTGTAGTCAGAATCGTTGAATGCACGTGTGTGTTCCGACGACATCTATGTTTTGACTTCCCAAGTCTATCGACTTTTGTAATGTACATACTAAGCACACACTCGGTCCTCTTTTCATTTATTGGAAAGAAACAAAAAGGTCTATTTACTCCTGTATCCATATCGATAATAGTACATAGTAAAGCACACAGTCAGTCCTCTCTTCATTTGTTGGAAAGAACACAAAAAAATAAAAATAAAAATAAAAACAAAACAAAATCCCTTCTTCTGTCGACCTTCTTCCTTTTTTAGTTAGATTTCAGTCCTTGGTATTTAAAAGGACTCTAATAACCATTTAGTAGGGTTCTGGGGATGGTGCAGCGCAACTAATGCGCTGCACTGTATAGAACATAAAAGTGTTTTCAACAGTTCGGATTTAACAGAAACTCTTGCGCAAAGAGAAAAAAAAAACTCTTCACACGAAAAGTTTGTTTTAATCCGTCGAAAACACTTTTGGACAGCTTTGCACTGTGCAGACCGGGTCCGTTAGTACTGTATCGATAGGGTGTTTGATCGGTCTTGGGTCGTTTTAATTGTTCGGTCTTTGTCGACTTCTTTCTTGTTTTGTTTTGATTGTTGGTTAGTGTGCGTATGATTGTACTATCTTATATGCACTAAACTTCCAATCAGGTAAAGCTGATGGAATTCCCATCAGGGACTCTTACAATTCTCCAATTTTCCGATTAATTTTTCTTGATCTGAACTGTCCAATGTGTTTAAAGATGTTTTTAAAGGTTCCTATGAGAAATCCTGGGAAATCGAAAAACTATATCGGATCAAGCCCTTCCCGGTAGTTTTTTTCCACTGATTTCTCGCAGGGAGAATAGTGCATTGCACGTGACTCCGCTTGTTGAGTGTGTGCGATCACACTATTGGAAATTTAATTGGAGTTTTAATCATAATTAAGCCACTACTTTTTTTTTTTGAAACTAAACCGTTGTTTCTCCTCTGTGCATGCATTGAGGCATCATTCATTGACTTCAATTGAAAAAAATTCAACGAATACGCAAATAATCATTTTAAATCCAGCGTAAAGTGTCCATATGTTTACAAACACTTCAATAATTAAAAGAAAAAAAATACGGATACAATTGGGCCTCCCCCCTTGTTTTTTATTTGTACACTTCAATCCATATAGATTTATTTCACAGTCCTCCCCCCTTGTTTTTGATTTGTACACTTCGATCCCTATAGATTTATGGGTCTTGCTAATGTGTGCCCAATGGACACACAATAAGCACAAAAACAACACAAACAACACACATTCCAATACACTTTTAACACTTTCAATATACTTTCACATATCCCTATATACTTTTCACATATTTCAATACACATTTTCAACCTTAACGTGTGCCTATACATTTTCCTAGATTTATTTCCTCAGAAAATAGGTTAGCGTCCCTGTTTACGGGAATAGGGTTTGTAGTTGGAGAGACCGAGACGACTTGTGGAAGCCGCTATTATTTCTCCTCTTCTACATGTATTTTTGTTTTTGTGTTCTTATCCAATACTTGTGTTAACAATTTTCTTATTTGTACTCCATTTGTTATAGAAAAATTGTAATTTATGAAAAAATTTTTAGGGGTGCACAAGAAAACTGATATAACCGATAAACCAATCCGACCCTGACCGAACCGTTCTATTTGGTCAGGTTATGGGGTTCATTGGTCTGGTTATCGTTTTGAAAAAATAAGAACTGGTAATTATGGTTCAGTTATTGGTTCTCAATTTAAGAACCACAGGCAGAACTGGTAATAGTGACGGCTCCAGGAATTTTGAACAGGGTGTTCAAAAATTACCCTAACTCTACTAACTCTATTAATTAACTAGCCATAACTACATGTTCTCTGTGAATTTTCAAATTTTTAGGCTAAGCAAAATTAAACCAGCTCATAAATACATTAGTTTTTATTGTAGAAAATTGTCTGGCGAATAAGTTCACACAGATTTTTTTATTTTATTTTACATATATCTTATTTTTGGAGATATATAGTTGATTGTTGTTTAGAAAAAAGCTAGAGCACGATATCGATACAAATGGATACTTTTTGCTTTTTTTTTTTGTTTAAATTTTTTGTCATTAAGAGTATGTACTTTGTTTGAGCTAATATATTTGGTATTCAATTGTGAGTTTCCTAGATTGATTGATATTTCACAGTATAGGAATAAGTGTTCAATCAAACTCGAGATAATTATTACGTGTAATATAAAATGTAAAAGAGTTTAGGTTGTTTAATCGATCATCTTTGGGAAGCTATGGAGCCTCTCACGGCTTTTAACTGGGTTCTTTACTTTGGATCGGTTTGGGGGTCGATTTTTGGAAGCTGGTTGTTCAACTTTTGTGAGTTAGGTGTTCAACTATTTACGTGAGGTGTCCAAATACTTTTAGTTTGGGTGTTCAAAAAGGAAAACATAAATAAAAGTACAAAAAATTATATGTATTCTAAACAATAAAATTTGTTTGGGGTGTTCGTGTTCAAGTGAATACCCTTAAGTCCATATAGAGCCGCCTATGTTAGAAAATACATTTTTGTAAAAATAGATCAAATCTTTTCTCTAGAATAAAGAGTTATGATTTTGACAATCCACTTTTTGACAATTACACTCCAATATTTATTATTTTAATGTTTTTGCTATGCGTATTTTAAACATTAGTCAAGTGTGGAAAATTTTTTTGTCGGATTGTTTGACGAAAAGTACATTTTTAAGTAGTCACGTTGTTGAATGTGTATGGGTACAGAGGTTCCAGGGTTACCGGTGATTGGTAATGCGCTGCAACTGAGGGAGAAGAAACCCCACATGACGTTTCTTAAGTGGGCCAAAACATATGGTCCTATCTTTTCCATCAAAGTTGGCTCCAAATCAATTATTGTCCTTAACAAAGAGGACGTTGCAAAGGAGGTACACTCACACACTCTCTCTCTCTCTTAACTTAGCATAATGCTAGATGAGAAATGCTACACTACACACTTCTGTTTGGTTGTGTATCATACACACTTTTAAAAATATTACGAATCAATTACCTCTTATTACAATAAATAAAAAGTTACGATTTTTTTGGTATAAAAGTTATGACACACCAGAATGTTACGAATTATAAAAAAAAGGTTACCAATCATATTGTTGAAAAGTTCAAAGTATAAAAGTTAGGTTAAATTTCACGGAGACCCCCTCATCTATGCCTCTTTTTAATGGAGACCCCCTGGTATTTAAAAGCGTCCAGAGTCCAGACAAACCCCCTCATCTATGCGAGATGCAAAATGTAAAAATCCCCTTATTCTGTTAACGGAATGACTATATTAGGCTTAGTTTGCCAAAAGATAAAATGAGGTGGAGGTGATAAAATGAGGTTGATTTTAGCAAATGAAGTGGGGAGGTGATTTTATCTCCAATGACCACCCCACTTCATTTGCTAAAATCAACCACTTGATTTTATGAGATTTCCATTTTAGCAAATGGAAAACCAAGCCTAATTAGCCCTTTAAAAAGTTTTGAGAATTTTTTTTTTAAATCAATTTTTGAAAACAAAATTTTCTAAAAATATTTTTAAAAAGGGAACGTTTTAATAGTTTTTCAAAAAAATTATTTTTCATTATAGTTTTTAGAAAAAAAATTATTTAAAAATTGAAAAATTTTCAATAAAAGGAAGTTTTGAAAACTGTTTTTGAAAAAAATTATTAAAAAATTGAAAAATTTTCAATAAAAGGAAGTTTTGAAAAAAATTACCGAAAAGAATTTTTTGAGATATGTTTTCAAAAAATGTTTTTAAAATAATAAATTTTTTCCAAAACTTACCTTTTTCAATTTTTTCCAAAAATAAGATTTTTGTGACCAACAAAGTTATGTTTTGGACTTAGAATTTTTTTATTTCTCAGAGAGGGAAAGAGAGAGATGGCTGTAGAAGGACATTTTCATCTAATAAATTTACAAAGCTCCCACATACTAACAGTACTGTAACAGAAGGGGTCACAATGGATAACAGTTATAGATGAGGGTCCTATCTGGACGATTTTAAACGTTATGGGGTCTCAATGGAAAAGAGGCATGGATTAGGGTGTCTCTATGGAATTTGACCTAAAAGTTACTACGAGAAACTAAAAATGTTACAATTGCCCCTGAGGTGGTGCCATATGAACCGTGGAACAGGTGCGTATGATACACACCTTTAATTAGTTTGTATTGTAGCAATTCACATACTAGATACACACAAGTTTGCTAACACTTTTACAATTACACAGGCTCATAAATATGTGCATGTGAGTATGCGTGCAATTGTTTGTATACTTGTGTCTTTCGAGTATCCCTTGGTTTATTTGCCGGATGGGTAATTGAGATCTCTATAAAATACTGTAAATAGAAAAAAGTTGAAAGAAGTTCATTTAGGATGACAATAGAGATAACCAAAAAAAAAAATAGCTGAGTAACTATTTTACGAAGTTTGCTAACACTTTTATGAAGTTTTTTTTTTTTTCCTTACTTTGGGTCGTCATTTATTACTTTTTAGATTTCTCTCATTGAGACGAACGAACAATCCAAAATATTTAACAATTTAAATCTAACAAAAATTCAAAAAAAGATGCAATTAATACCAAAACAATAATTTAGAAAAAAGAAGGCGTTAACTAGGTTTTTTTTTTTTTTTTTTGAGAAAAAAAAAAACCAGTCCGAAAGACCAATCTAATTCCTTGATAATCCCCGAGTAACTATTTTGAAATTGCTTCGACTTTATAACATTACGTACGTTTTCTACTTATAGTCCCTCTTGGTTGTTGTTAGGCCATGGTGACCAAATTCTCATCGATCTCAACAAGAAAGATATCAAAGGGTTTAGCAAGTGTTACGTTTGATAAATGCATGGTTTCAATGGCTGATTACGGCGATTTCCACAGAACAATGAAGCGACATATAATCAAGAATGTTCTGGGACCTACAGCTCAGGTTGATCCTGCATAATTTAATTTCCTCTAGAGTGTATTCATTTTCCGTATATTAATATATTTTTTTTTTCTCTTCTCAATTTTCAGAAGCTACATCGGGTTCACAGAGACACCGTGATAGCTAATCTTGTAAAAGACTTGCATGCTCATGTGAAGAACAATGGCCTTCGACCTGTAAACTTCAGGAACATCTTTTCATCGGAACTTTTTGGATTAGGGCTGAAAGAGGTGAGTTATATTTGTAGTAGTATTTTTTAGCTGTCATTAACTAACTTTTGCAACAAGTGTCAAGGGCCTAGGACAAGTGAAAATTGGGATAAGATTTACAGGCCAGCTGGGGCGGTTCTAGGGGTGCATGCAAGAAGGGTCTTGGGCCTTGCACACCTCGCAATTCTATAATAATTTTAGTGACCCCCGCATTAGGGCATCCTCATCAGGATCAACAAATTTTGGACCAAATTAAACCACAAAAACACCTTTTACAATTTAGCAAGTCACTTTATCAAAAACTCAAAAAATCAGACTCTCTATCCAAACTTTACTATATTAAACTACTCCCCTCAAATCTATAAAAAAAAAAAACATTTTTCTTTAAATATTGTTTTCCCCCGATTGGGGAGCTGTGCAACAATATTTTAATGTATAAAATATTATTAAAGAGAGAGAGAGAGAGGGAGAGAGGGAAGTTTCTGCCGAAACTTTAATGTGGTGGGGCCGGAAGGGGAATAACGGCAGGTAGGGAATCGATTTACTGTAGCGAAACTATTAAACTATTCGGTAACCCGTTAACAGTAACCTTACCCAACTAGCGAGTTACTGTAGCAAAACTATAAAATTTGCAAATTAGCCAAGTATTTGTTGAGGCTGATTTTGGAGTGTTTTTTTCACTTGGACTCAACAAATTAACCATTTGGCTAAAATAGCAAGCCTGATATTGATGCTCTTACAAGTCCTCGTCTAAATTTATAGTGTACTTTTCATCTGAGAAAACGTATACCATTCATTTTTTTCCCAAATGTATACTTATGTAATCCACTTTAGTTTTTTTTATTGTTTGCAAGATGAAAATGTACTTGATCACGATATTCATTTTTGTTTCTTTTTTTTAAAAGGAATTTTTTTTTAATTAATCTTTGACGATATTACAAAGACCGAAAGGACAAAGAATAATATAATGGGAACTTATCCTATGCAAAGCAGAGAACGGTCCTATTCATTTTTGTTGGAAATACTTTAAAAAATTAATGGAACCGTTTACCTCAAAATCTGTAAATGAACAGAAATACCACAAAAATTGGCTGCTGTTTTGGGTTGAGTCGCGGACTAGGTCGCTCTCTTTAAGACGTTTCGCGGCTCCGCCCTCTCTGTGCAAGCAGTTGTAGCCACGCCGCCTCCAGGATAAAACAGCCCAGAATACAGCCTCTGTCTCGATCTTTTCTGCACGGGAAAAGACCGGAAATGCAAAACACAATCGACCCTTTTTCTTGCTCTTTGAATTTCTGTAGTGAAAATAGTTTTTGGTGTGTTTGAAATGAATGAAAAGCATCTCTTTATATAGGTGAAGGGGAAACATTATTTTCGGAATCTAAATCAATCAAAAATTTGTGATTGAATCAATCATCCCAAAAAATATGTGCACTAATTAAGCACACATTTAGCACATGTTTTTTCTTTAGTCAAAATTCAAAATCTTTCCATTAGGAGAATAATGTCACAATTCACACATGTTTTTTTTTCTTGTCAAGAGTCAAAACCTTTCCATGAAGAGAATATTCAGTTTTGATTTCAAAACAAAGTCACATTAAGCACATGTTTTTTTCTTGTTTTAGAAATACAAATCCCAACAATCCCCCACTTTTATTTTTAAAAATATATTCATTGAGCAAGAAGGTATAGAGCAGTGCGTAAGTAAAGGTGTCTACCGACTTGAACCGTTACATAGTGTAAGTGCTTCAGTAAGATACTAGAGTGACTTGTGGTCTTGAACTCTAAGGCTGAATGCACCACACACACAACTCCACTTTGTGTAATGTTCTTAAGCCAGCACTTTACGGCCATGTGCTTATATCCCGGTTTCATGAATGACCTAGAGAATTTGCCCCAATTCTCCCGAGGAGCGGCCACACTCCAACATTCATATAGGTGAGTCTATCAAGAGTACTCCTGTAGTCTAGGTACTCCACTCCACATAGAGCTATAGAACTCATTAAGTGTTATAAAATAACACAACCTTTTTCACGCTACAGGATGTCATGCTTCTTAGAGATTGAATTAATTTTTTTAAATTTAGCATGATTCTCAACATATCACCCATGTGACTCGTTTTTCCCTTTGAACCTATTTCTTGGGATCTCCAGTCTATAGGTTGGGTATCCATCACAAGTGACTCATTTCTCAATGGGCCTCAGTCCAATCCCTTTCGAGGTGTACCACACCTTTTCTCGAGCCAGTCCTTTCGTCAAAGGATCGGCTAGGTTCTCTTCCGTCCGGACATAATCCACTCTAACAGCACCAGTAGTGAGGAGCTCTCTCACTGTACTGTGCTTACGACGTATTTGTCGTCTCTTGCCGTTATAATAACGGTTCTGAACTTTTGCAATAGCCGCGGTGCTATCGCAGTGGATTAAGATCGCCGGTATCGGTCTCTCCCATAGAGGGATTTCTGACAGAAGGTTTCTCAACCAACCTGCCTCTTCACTAGCAGTAGCTAGTGCTATCAACTCTGACTCCATCGTAGATTGTGCCAATATTGTCTGTTTCTTGGATTTCCAAGAAACTGCACCACCAGCAATATTGAACACATATCCACTGGTTGCCTTGGAGTCATCTGAGAGGGTATTCCAATCAGCATCACTATATCCTTCTAACACAGCGGGATATTTAGAGTAATGCAATCCAAGGTTTATAGTCCTTTTTAGATACCGCATTACCCTCTCAATAGCATGCCAATGCTCCATACTAGGTCGGCTAGTAAACCTGCACAATACACCCACAGCATATGCAATATCTGGTCTAGTACAGTCAGTAGCATAACGAAGACTACCAATGATACTTGCATATTCAGTTTGTCTAACACTATCACCAGTGTTCTTAAATAATTTCACAGCAGGATCAAAAGGGGTGCAAACAGGTTTACAATCAAAATAATTATACTTCTTCAAAATTTTCTCAATGTAGTGAGTCTGATCAAGTGAGATACCATTATCTGACCTAGTAATTTTGATACCCAAAATAACATCAGCTTCTCCTAAATCTTTCATGTCAAAATTCTTGCTAAGCAAAGATTTGGTTTCATTAACAACAGATAAGCTAGAACCAAATATAAGCAAGTCATCAACATATAAACATATCAAAGTGCAAACTGAATTTTCAAACTTGTAGTAAATGCACTTATCACTTTCGTTAACCTTAAAACCATTTGAAATGACAAGATTATCAAATTTTTCATGCCACTGCTTAGGGGCTTGTTTAAGGCCATAAAGAGATTTAACTAACTTACACACTTTTCGTTCTTGCCCGTGGACCACAAACCCCTCGGGTTGGTCCATATAAATCTCTTCTTCTAAATCACCATTTAAGAAAGCAGTTTTAACATCCATTTGATGTACCACTAAATTATGGATAGCAGCTATGGCAATCAATACTCGGATAGAGGTAGTCCGTGTCACAGGAGAATAAGTGTCAAAGAAATCAATATTCTCCCTCTGCCTATATCCCTTAGCTACTAGTCTAGCTTTGAATTTGTCTACTGTACCATCAGGTTTTAATGTAATACCCGTTCCCGGTATTTAGAATTTAATTCGCAATTTAGAGTGGTGGTGTGATTACACCCAATAATTTTCCATGTGTGGGGTGCATTATTGGTGGGATGATGTCTTGGTCTGGAAAATTCATACGGTTGTTAATTTTACTTTTCGAGAATGTTATTGGATAAACCGAGACCGGGGGTAGTCTCAAAATAATTTATTTGGGCTATGGTAAAAATTTTAGAATTTTCTGAGGTGGATTCTGGACTGCACGGTCGAAACAGGGCTTGTTCTCACCCACACCCAATCATTTTCCACCTCAATAATTGAGGTGGGGGGGGATATTTTCCCCTTTCATCTGATTGTTTTCGTAGAGAGAAAGGGAGGAAGGGAAAGGGAAAGAAGAAAAGAGAGAAAGGAAGAGAAAGAAGAGGAGAAGAGAGGAGGAGAAAGAGAGAGGGAGGCCGGCTGCCGCCAAGTTCGGCCACCCCCGCCACCATGGCCGATCATCACCACCTTCCCCCAAGTTTCATCTTAACAAGTATACCTCTTCTCTCCGTATTTCTTGTTAATTTTATTGTACAAAATTCGGGTATATGTACTGGTATGAACAGTGGGCGTATCACAGCTGACAGGGTCACGGTTTTTGGCCAATATCTCGTTCATAAACTGTTAATTAAGTTTTGGTTCCTTCATATGATTTAAAGATAATTCAGAGGGATTTCTTTTGCCGCTGGAATCACTGAAATCCATTGAGAATTCGATTTATTATGAATTTTTGGAGTTGGGTCTGTAAATCTGGAAATCTGATCTTAGGCAGATTCATGTAGCCTCTGTATTTGGTTGTTTTCTCGCCTTTGGAGCATGAATTAGACTTTGGTCTCTTCTGGAACTTTGAACTTCGTTTCGATACGAAGCTTTTGACACAAGAATCTCTCAAAAACATTAAGAGCTCGATTTATAGTGATTTTTCAAAGTCAGGTTGTCCGGTTTCATTCGTTTTCCTGCAGATCTCTGTTTTGGCTGTATTTCTAGATATAGTTCCAGAGCTTTTAAATGTATGAGAATTTAACTGGAGGTACCCATATGATTTATAAACCTTGTGTTAAATTTTAGTGATTTTATGAGAAGCACAGAAAATATGAAAAATATGCGAGCGGACTGTGGTACTGGAATTCGTAGTGCTGACATCACTGCCGTGTCTTACGGGAACGGCTATAACTTGGGCTAGGAAGCTTGGAATTTCAATCCGCTTGTTGCGTTAGAAAGTAGACTTGTAAGGCTTTCAGAATTGATAGACCTTGTAGCTTGATTATTTCCCAGTGATAGCAGTTTTTAATTTGAAGTTGGAGGAAAACCTGTTTTGGGAAATTTTCAGCAGGTTCTGGGCTAGTATGACGGTTGATTAAAAATAGTTGCAGAGCTCAGAAAGTTCTGAGTTTTTAGTATGTTGTTTCTGCTTGTGTCTATGGTCTACGGTTAAAATATTGGAATATTTGGATGGATGGATTAATTCTATAAATTCGTGGACCGCAAAGGGGTCGAGTTGTCCTAAGTGTGTTTAAGCACTTTGCTTGTGTTTGAGCGTAAATTCATGGGATTATTTAAGGTCTTAATTAGTGTCTACCGTTGATTGTGAATGATTTGAGTTAATTGAGGATACGTGTACAGAGGCAGAAACGGGCACATCCGGGATGCCGAATACAGTAATCAAATCTACCTTTATCTCTGGAGATCAAGGTGAGTGTGTTTGATATATTTATGTTCAATAACATATAACTGAGTTGATGATGTGTTATTGTAAAGACGGATGTATATTATGTGATGATGTCGTGTTGTTGTGAAGATGGATGTTATCATGCTAATAGATGTTTTAGCTGCTAATGATGTATTGTTATGAAGACGGATGTATGTCATGTGATAATGACGTGTTGTTGTGAAGATGGTTGTTATCATGCTAATAGATGTTTTAGCTGTGGATATGCATGTATGATGTGTGTGAAAGATGGTATCTGCGAAGGGGCTGTGGATTGAGTTACACAGTGACCTAGGATACATTGTATATTGTGTGTGAAAGATGGTATCTGCGAAGGGGCTGTGGATTGGGTTGCACCGCGAGTACGTTGTGTCGGCTAGCTACCGGTGACAACGAGCGGGGTGTGCTCCCACAGTGACCTAGGATACATAGGATGTGGCAGACGTGCCACTTGCATGTGATTGGTTTTATACATGTTGAAAGTTGTTGTATAATGATGTTGTGTTTTGAATGATGGTTTAGTTGATGTATAACGTTGTTGTGTTTTGGCATGTTGATTTGGTTGTATTTTATTGAGCATATCTATGTCTCACACACTCTGGATTTCCTTTATGGTTTTCTAGATAGCAGGAGCTGTAGAGGGGGGTCCACTACCGGTCAGCGTTGGGTTATGAAGTTGGTGTCGAGTGGATTTTTGGACATGTTGTCATCTAGTGCTTTTATGGTTTGTAATATAAAGCATTTTGAGTTTATGTAAAGCTTAAATTGTTTCTGAGTAGATAGTTGTGGGTGTTGAGTTAGTGATTTAACGTTGGCACTTTTGTTTATATGAAGAAGTCTTCCGCTGTGTTGTTACTTTAAGAGTTTATTAAGCTGATGTTGAGTCTTGTGTTGGAATGCCACGTGGTCGTACCGTTTCGGGCCCACCACGGGTGCCGTTTGCGGGGCGGGGCGTGACATTTAACTTCCTTTTAAGGACCCATTTACAACCAATTGTTTTACAACCTGGTGGTAAGTCTACTAGTTTTCATGTTCTATTGGTTTCTAGTGAGTCCATCTCATCATTAATGGCTTCTTGCCAAAAATCAGCATCTGGGGAAGACAAGGCTTCCTGAAGTGTAGTGGGGTCCTCTCCTAAGAAGAATGCAAAATCAGGACCAAAGTCCTTCGAGACGCGAGCCCTCTTGCTCCTTCTCGGTTCAAAATCAGTGTCCCTAGAGTTCACGTTTCTAGGTTCTTCTAATCTAGGTGTACTACTACTAGATTCAGTGCCCCCACTATTTCTAGATTTAAAAGGAAACTTATCTTCATAAAAGTCAGCGTCAATAGATTCTATAATCACCTTATTGTTGATATCGAAGAATCTATAAGCCTTACTGTTTACAGCATAACCAATAAAAACACATTCATAAGCTCTACTAGCTAGTTTTGACCTTTTGGGGTCAGGAATGCGCACATAAGCTAAACAGCCCCAAACTTTAAAATAAGAAACATTGGGCTTCTTGTTTTTCCATAATTCATAAGGTGAAATCAAGGATTTAGAATTAGGAATTCTATTCAACACATAACATACAGTTAATAAAATTTCACCCCACCAGTGTGAAGCTGCACCTGAACTAAGCATAATGGCAACTACAAGTTCACACAAAGTTCTATTCTTACGCTCTGCCTTTCCATTCATTTCGGGTGAGTAGGGAGCAGTTTTCTCATGAATAATGCCAGTAGAGTTATAGAATGCAATAAAATCATTCGAGTCATATTCGGTTCCTCTATCACTACAGAGTCTCTTAATCTTTCTATTAAACTGATTCTCAACTTCAGTTAGAAATATCTTAAACATGTCGAAAGCCTCACTTTTATGCCTCATCAAATAAACAGAGGTGTAATTTGAATGATCATCAATGAACGTGATAAAGTATCGTTGTGCATTTCTAGTGAGAACTCCGTCTAATTCACAAATATCAGTGTGCACCAAATCAAGCAATTCTAATTCTTTAGAAATTGATTTATGCGATTTCTTAGTGATTTTGGCCTGACTACATGATTCACATTTTTCAAAATCATTTAAGGAAATATTAGGAATAAAACCTAAGTTACTCATGTTCTTAATCAATTTCTTGTTTACGTGACAAAGTCTAGCATGCCAAACATTCACAGAACAAACAATATAAGGGGAAGCAGCAATTTTATTCATTTCAACATTCAACTTAAACATTCCATCGGTAGCATAACCTTTACCGACAAATCCTCCATTTTTGGTGAGCGTATACTGATCCGCTCCAAGTGTTTGAGTAAAGCCAGCCTTGTTGAGGAGGTAACCGGACACAAGATTCTTTCTAATCTCTGGAGTATGTAGGACTTCTTTTAGAGTGACAGTCCTTCCAGAGGTGAACTTGATATCAATGTCACCAACACCAAGAACCTTAGTGGTGTGGGAGTCACCCAACAACACTTTCTTATCATCAATTTCAGAATAACTCTTAAATAAGGAACGGTCATAACAGACATGGCGAGAAGCGCCGGTGTCTATCCACCACCCTTCTGAACCACTTATCAGATTGATTTCTGATATCATAGCCACGAGTGGTTCATCATTCACCATGTTCGCCTGGGGACCAGTGCGACGCCTGGCGTTCTTGCAATTTCTTGCCATGTGACCAGGCTTGTTACAATTGTAACACACAAATTGGACAGAGTCCGTGTTTCGAGCCTGGCCACCCGAAGGGGGTTGGTTCCTGTTCTGATAGGGCTTCACATTCTGAGTCTTGCGGTTCTGGTTTGGTTTCATGATCTTCCCTTTCGGCTTGAGCACAACCGAACTCTGATTCCTTTTGTTAGCAACAAAAAGAATCTCATCTTTCTGATCTTGTTTCTGTGCCTCCTCCTCAACTCGAAGACGGGCAATCAAGCTCTCCATCGAAAACTCCTTTGTTTTGTGGCGAAGATCCTTCTTGAAATCTTTCCATCCTGTAGGAAGTTTGTCGATGAGGACTGCAACCTGAAACTGTTCATCAATAGTCATACCTTCAGACAAAATTTCATGAGTAATTTTTTGTAACTCATGGGATTAGGCCACCACAGATCTTTCATCGACCATCTGAAATTTTAGATATCGACTCACAGCATATTTTTTCGACCCAGCCTCCTCAGTATCATATTTTTTCTGTAGTGCATCCCAGACATCCTTGGCAGTTTCAAAAGTAGAGTAATAATCATATAGGTCATCAGACAAAGCATTCAAGATATAGTTTTTGCACAGAAAATCATCATCGGTCCAATCTTTAATTTCTTGACGGTTTTGGTCAGTGGACGGATTAGTAACAGCGGGTTTAACGGAAGAACAATAGGAAGCCAATTTTTGGGTAGTGAGGTAAAAGAACAACTTCTGTTTCCACCGTTTGTAGTGCAAGCCTTCAAATCGAAAAGGCTTGTTGATATCGGTGGGAGCAAAAGCAGATTTGTTCTCGAATTCCATTGCGGATAAAAACGTCTTAAAATTGTTGGAAATACTTTAAAAAATTAATGGAACCGTTTATCTCAAAATCTGTAAATGAACAGAAATACCACAAAAATTGGCTGCTGTTTTGGGTTGAGTCGCG
This sequence comes from Vaccinium darrowii, assembly GCA_020921065.1. Lineage (NCBI taxonomy): Eukaryota > Viridiplantae > Streptophyta > Magnoliopsida > Ericales > Ericaceae > Vaccinium > Vaccinium darrowii. The sequence goes on from CM037160.1 coordinate 4,420,606, forward strand.
GACTAGGTCGCTCTCTTTAAGACGTTTCGCGGCTCCGCCCTCTCTGTGCAAGCAGTTGTAGCCACGCCGCCTCCAGGATAAAACAGCCCAGAATACAGCCTCTGTCTCGATCTTTTCTGCACGGGAAAAGACCGGAAATGCAAAACACAATCGACCCTTTTTCTTGCTCTCTGAATTTCTGTAGTGAAAATAGTTTTTGGTGTGTTTGAAATGAATGAAAAGCATCTCTTTATATAGGTGAAGGGGAGACATTATTTTCGGAATCTAAATCAATCAAAAATTTGTGATTGAATCAATCATCCCAAAAAATATGTGCACTAATTAAGCACACATTTAGCACATGTTTTTTCTTTAGTCAAAATTCAAAATCTTTCCATTAGGAGAATAATGTCACAATTCACACATGTTTTTTTTTCTTGTCAAGAGTCAAAACCTTTCCATGAAGAGAATATTCAGTTTTGATTTCAAAACAAAGTCACATTAAGCACATGTTTTTTTCTTGTTTTAGAAATACAAATCCCAACAATTTTCATTATGTTTTGGCATACGTTTCTTTGTATTTAAGGACGAGATTTTGTTTGTAACTTTTAAATATATGTGATTTGGTCTCCCATTAAGAATTCTGTGTCCGCCACTATTGCAGGCTTTTGGGAGGGATGTGGAATATATTAATGTTGAGGAGCTCGGAAGATTATCAAGACGAGAGATATTTAGGATTTTAATGATAGACCCAATAGAAATTGCGCTCGAGTACTTGGATTGGAGTGAGTTCTTCCCTTTCCTAAAATGGTTTCCAAAGAGCAATTTTGAAAAAAAGAAAATTGAGAAAATGGAGTTCCGTAGGCTAGCAGTGATGAAGGCTCTCATTAAGGAGCAGAGTAAACAAATTGCTTGTGGTGAGGTACGTACCCTGGCATTTATGTCGTTACAATTAGTTTAAATTGTACATATTCTCTATGATTTATGTTTGTTTTGGGTCTCAAAACCCAGCTCTTATCTCTGCGCATGGTCCCCAATAAGTTTTTTTTTTCTTTCTACCTCTCTCCACTCATTGTCCCAAAACCCAGCTCTTATTTTGTAACAAAACCTGTCATTGTTGCTACCCGTCTCCGGTTGTCTTTTATGTGAAGCTGGCTACAACGAAGAAATAGCTCTAGCCGAGATCTATGGTGGCTGTGGTTATAAATCCACAAAAGGGTCCGCCTACAATCACTGAATTGGGTATTTTGTTCACTAGGAAGACTAAAAATTCTTTAATTTTCATAAGAACTCCTCTTTTTATTTTATTTTTTTATTAGTAGTGCCACCTTTCATTTCTACTTCATAAAACTTATTTTTTTCGACTAGTGGTTATGGTTCATTCTTTGATTGACTGTTACGATTAAGTTGAGTATTTTAACAGAAAATCCTATCATGGCGAAGAATATGTAAACATTTCCAAAACCGTTGCCGTGTTAAGGGCTCATTCGGTTAACTAAACATTCTTCTCAACTTCTCATGGTTGTTAACTGTGAAGACCATCATGGCTGTCCAGACGGGGCTCAGGGCCGTCCGGATGGGAAGTTCAGAAACCTCCTAGAGCAGGTTTTGATCAGGCCTGAAGTCTGAGGTTTTAGTCGAGACAGTGGTCAAGTCGTCCGTTTTTAGGGTTTCTGATGTATTGTACAGTGTTACCTTGCACTATAAAAGGGACGCGTAGGGCAGCTCCCATTGTAACTTTTGTTCATCTTTCATCATATATAGTGAAACCTCTAGTACTCAGTGGAGTACGATGATGTGATTTTCCGTTTATATTTTCTGCGTGCGATTATTTCTTGCCTTACAATGGTGTGGTGGCTCAACAATTCTGTTGACTTGCATTTGATTTGAGCCAGGAGATGAACTGTTATCTCCAGTATTTGTTAACTACAACAACAACAACAACAATAACATAACCCATTGAGTCCCCAATAATTGGGGGTATGGGCGGGGGAAGGATAGGAGACAGACCTAACCTTTGGCAATAAATGCACAAAGTGGCTGCTCTCAGAATACCACTGAAACAGATGGATTGGAGACAGACCTAACCTTTGGCAATAAATGCACAAAGTGGCTGCTCACAGAATACCACTGAAACAGTGATCCCCCTATACCGTCGCGTATGCTGCGGAATCATGCCCTCAAATCAAAGCCAAAAGGCATCAGAGAAGGCAGACCCAAGAATCATTTTGATTTATGTGCACATTACCATGCTTCTTTCCTTCAGTATTTGTTAACTGAAGGGGAAAAACTAACAGAGAAAGAAATTACTGGTTTGCTTTGGGAAGTGGTTATTCAATCGTCAGACACTGCTATGGCCACCACAGAATGGGCCCTGTTTGAACTTGCAAAGAATCAAAAGCTGCAGGTTGGTTTTAACTTTCAAACCTAATTCAATTTTGCTTTTCAAATACATGATTGATAACCAATGGTAATCGAGCCAGTTTACGCGTACAATTTTTCTTCTTCTGATTTTTCATTTGATTAAACAGGAAAGGCTTTTCGAAGAAATTCAAAGTGTTTGCGGGTCCGACAAGCTTACCGAGGAAAATTTGTGCCAGCTTCCATTATTGGATGCTGTTTTGCATGAAACTCTGAGAACACACAGTCTTCTTCCAATGCTTCCTCCGCGATACGTACATGAAGATACTGAATTAGGAGGCTACTATATTCCTGCTGGATGTGAGGTTGGTTATTCTTCACTTGTGCTCTTCCTGTATTTTGCTTACCTCGTAAGCAAAATCCCTGCAAATCAGGAACAAATTGAGATACCATTGTCAGATTAAGTCCTCAGCATTGGAAAGAACTCTAGAGGAGCAAGAAAATTCAGTATGGCAAGGATTCCTAGCGAGTAAGAAATCTAGTGCCATAAGGATTAGGGACGAACCCTTGTTTGGAAGGGATTTCTAACGAAGAAGAATCCCACACTGGGGGCAAAATGAAAATACAAATTCAAGAAAATAAATATTTCCGAAACAAAATGATTCGACAATATGAACTTTCTCCATTAAAAAACCAGCAAAAAGTAACATTTCATCAAACCCACATTAGATTTCATAACCTTTCCATAAAAAACACTAACAAAAGGATCATAAGGTTTATATTAAAAAATCAAAATTTGTAGTGTTTGTCCGATTTAATCATGTATCTTCGATATTTGATTAATACTCCTAAAATCTTTTTTGCTGTTAAAAAAAAAATGATCGAGAATAGTCAGTCGTATGCTCTAAATACGCTTCTGGCATGAAAACGATTAATTATTTAGGGTCCTCTAATTTGTGACAATTGGCAGTGCCATTTGATTCATTTGAATTCTTAAATTTGTTGTTTTCATAGATTGCTATCAACCTTTACGGGTGTAACATGGACGATAACCGGTGGGAGAAACCTGAAGAATGGAACCCTGAGAGATTTCTCGACAAGAAGAAATACGCTCCCAACGATGCACACAAGACAATGGCGTTCGGAGCGGGAAAGAGGCTTTGTCCAGGTTCTCTCCAAGTGACGTTGGTTGTTTGCACCACAGTCGGGAGATTGGTGCAAGAGTTCGAGTGGAGATTGGAAGACGGGGAGGAAGAAAAGGTGGATATTGTTGGGATTGTCAATCAGAAACTTCATCCAATGCACGCAGTTATACGGCCGAGAAACCGATGATCAAGATAGGCACGAAATATTCGTGTTCGATTCCCGTTGGATAGACAACAAAATAATATGTATTTGCCGTATTTTTTTTTATCAGACCGTTGTATGTTAGAATGTCAACTTGATCTCCTCTCTGAGTCGAACCCTACATAGCCATTGGGCCAAACCTCGATGTTTATGCAACTTGTTGTGGAATAATGCTTGTCGAAAAAATGTTGTTCATTGCTTTAGGGTTGCATGTAGATATCCGCTCTTACAATTGGGTGTTTGTGATTACGGTCCAGATGTCTAAATGTCGACACAGCATGGCATGAAGCATCTTGTATGTGACAGGGTGACCCACCTTTTCCAAATAATGAAGCAGATGATCAAAACATGATATTAAGGGTGGCGATTCCGGTAAATTGGAGTGCATTTATAAATTAAAGGAAAAAAAGTGGAGTCCCAAGCATTTATGTCTCGGAATAGGGAAGCATATTCTTTCTACGGTTGTCATTAGAAGATCATGTAAATCAAGGTTTAATTTTTTAAAATTGATTTTGAAATGGTAATTAAACAAATCATCAACAATCATACGTTTGTTCATATCTTTAATTTTTATTTTTGGGCAATGATTTTGGCATTCCACTTTTTGATTATAATGACAATCCAATAGTTGTCTTTTTATGTTATTGTCATGTGTATTTTGATTATTAAAAGACAAAAAATAGAGTGCGGTTACCAAAAAGTAGAGCGCCAAAATCAATTACTCCGTACTTTATTTTTTATTTTTTAGTAATCATTTGCCCAACAGAAATAGTACTACGTACATTATAAAGGAAATTTTGAATCCCCCCTCTCTCTCTCCAATCCTCAGTTCTTACTCTTCCATCAAACTCTCTTCCACAACTCCTCAAAAAGTGGACTTGAAAAAATTGATCAGAAGCCAAACTGATGTCTCCCTGTTCCTCGCAAAACAAATATCTCAATCCGAATCCAAGGACTCGAACCCAGTTTTCTATCCCCTCCTGATCCACGTCGTTTTGAGCTTGGTCGCAACCAGATCCAAAGGCCCAACCCAAGCCCAATGACTCATTCTCCTTAACTCCAAATCCACTGACGACCTCAACTCTCTCTCCTCCCAACTCGTCTCCCTCGTCTTCGCCGACGCCGGGCCCACAAGCGGCCCAAGGCTTTCATTCGCCAACAGGGTTTGGGTGGACCAGTCTCTTTCTCTTAAGCCTTCTTTCAAACTGGAAGTCGATACTGTTTATAAAGGTGCTTTGAATCATGTTGATTTCAAGACTAAGGTCGGTTATTTCTCTTGCACAATTCTGTTATGTGTTTTTGCAGCTATCTGTAGGTTAACCGAATGAGCTAAGTAGTAGTTTCTTTATAATAAGGTGTCCGGTCAATTCATGCGCATCTTGACTAATTCTGTTGACCATAAATCAACTCTCTTCGCTAGCAGGTAGGGACAGAGCTATGAAGGGGGGAGGCGGCATGTGCCACCCCGTTTCAAAAATACAACCAAAAAAAAAAAAAATGCAAATTAAGAACAATAATAAATATAAAAAAAGAAAAAAGTTTGAATCATCAAGCACTTTGTATGTCGCAGTTGGCAAAGGCTGACGCGCCTCGGGTGCTACCTCCGGGGTTCTCTCTCTCTCTCAAGAGGTTAGCAATTTTTTTTACTAATTGGAGAGAAACGTGACACATTTGAATATTAAAATTTTTCTCAAAATTTAGAATTTTTACTGCATGTTTACTTACGAACTATGGTAGGTATAAATGTACAATGAAAATAAATTCACAATCATGCTGATTTACATATTTGCATGAATAAGTTACCGATTGCTCATCGCTTTACACGTTGGTGTCACCCGGACTTTTGAACATGTAAATATTTTTTATAGACTATAGTGGTTCGACAAGTTATGGACGGGTATACAAAAAAAAAACCTAATACATTGCAAAATAAAATGAAAAAATTGCAATTGAGAGCTTTTCGGTTGAGATCAAGAAAAATTAATATTGTATGTCTTGTATTTGAATACCATTAAGAGAGTTAGAGGAAGCCTTTCTTTATTTTTCTCCAAAATAAAAAATAAAAAAATAAACACATAAAAGAACCTATTTATGTGACTAACTAATTAAAATTTTCCTCCATAGTTGTCCGCATAACATGTAATTAGTTTTTCATTGAAAGGTGCCACCCTGTAGCCGAATCATGACTCCGTCTCTGTTAGCAGGGGCCCCACTTGAAGAAAAAGCAACTGTTGTGTATGATCTGACCCAAATGAGTTGATAACAACTATGAGAAATTTCAAACATGAAACCTTGGGAAGGTGTAAACCCCTGAGTATGAGGTTTTGACTACTAGGCCAACTCTTGGCATTCGGAGCAGTACGTGGTTTATAAAATGTAACTCTAGCCATCTTGTTTGTCAACTGTCAAGTGAGCCAATCTCAAACGTGCTTCAATCTTGTCGATCATGACCGGAGACGATTCTAAGAAGTTTGAATTTCTAAGACAACAATAGTAGTAACTCGTTCGATAATACTAGCTTGGAAGTAGCTTCTTCAACGTTAGTTTGAACCCCCTGGTGTTAAGTGTTAACGCAGTGTCCCTTTCCATATTCGGTGTTGTGTGGGTACGTAGATCATACATATTCTAATCTTTAGTTTGCTGTTGATCATTGTGAAGGCTGTTGAGGTGACGAATGAAGTGAATCAGTGGGTTGAAAAGGACACCAATGGGCTTATCAAAGAAGTTCTTCCTTCCGATTCAGTCGATGAATCAACCGCACTCATCTTTGCAAATGCGATCTATTTCAAAGGAGAGTGGACAGAGAAATTTGACATGGCGAAGACCAAAGACCAAGAGTTTCGCCTCCTCAATGGGAGTTCGGTTCAAGTACCCTTCATGACAAGCGAGAAGGACTAATTCGTTAGGGCATATCACAGTTTCAAAGTCTTAAGGCTTCCTTACAAACAAGTTGAGGATCAACGCCGATTTTCTATGTACTTCTTTCTTCCAAATGCAAAAGATGGTCTTTCCGCTTTAATGAAGAAAGCGAGCTCTTAATCTGGGTTCTTAGACGGGCACATGCCATACCAAGCGGTAGAAGTGGGTGAATTCCGGATGCCAAAATTTAAAATCTCTTTTGGTTTCAAAGCTTCTAAAGTTCTAAATGTTGAGAGTCATCACCGACTCTTCAGAAGTCTCCAGATGCTTCCGGAATATTCCAGGCTTTACTAGAATGTTCCGGAATGTTCCGGACTCTAGTAGAAGGTTCTGGATCCTATTAGAATGCTCCAGGTTATTCTAGAACCTTCCGGAAACTTATGGAAGGTGATGGAGTCTTCCGGGTTACTCTAGAATCTTCTAGACTGTGATAGAAGTATTTAGGTTTGTCTAGAAGTTTGTAGAATTATTCTAGGATAGTCATTTTCTAGAAAGTTCTTTGGCTCCCTATAAATAGGGATGGGAGCTCATTTGTGTGTGTGTGTTAGAGAGAACACCAAGTGAGAGTGACAAGTGAGTCACAAGTGTGTAAGAAACACCAAGTGTGAGCACCAAGTGAGTGTGCATGTGTGAGTTGATTGAGTATTGACACAAACTCTAGTGTGAGAGTGAGGTGTCATGTGTCTTGTATAATAGTGAGTGTACTTGTGTAATTTGTATTGAATAAAAGTGAAAATATTCAATACAAGTGTCTAGTTTGGGGTGTCCAAACTCAACAATCTGGTATCAGAGCGAGACGATCAGGGACCGGGAGGAGCAAAGCAATCGGGTGATCATTCCAAGACGTCGTTTGTGAAGTCACAGCGGGGGTCTGTGAGGAGTGTAGCGATCGGGGACCGTGAAGAGTGTGTCGGTCGGAGATCGTGGTTGAAGACGTTGTGGGAAAATAGTGTTGTTGGAGATTGCGAAGCTGCAAGGTCTAGGCACCAGCAAAATGTCAGAGTTTGGCAACATTATAGGAGGATTTGAAAAGCTAAACAACTATAACTATGACTATTGGAAGATGTGCATAGAAGCATATCTCCAAGGTCAAGATCTGTGGGAGATCGTTTGTGGCGATGAGACTAGCCAACCAGCAAAAGAAGATGCCGAAGCACTGCGCAAGTGGAAGATCAAGGCAGGGAAGGTGTTGTTCATATTGAGGACGACAGTTCAGAAAGAATTGTTGGAGCACGTACAGGAGGCTACTACTCCAAAAGAAGTTTGGGATACATTTGCGGCATTGTTTTCCAAGACGAATGATGCTCGTCTTCAATTTCTAGAAAATGAGCTGGCTACCGTGACGCAAGGATCAATGACAGTGAGCCAATATTTTCTCAAGGTGAAGACTCTCTGCAATGAAATTTCTCAACTTGACTCTGAATCAAAGATCAGTGAATCTAGAATGAGACGCATTATCACTCGAGGTCTAAGGCCAGAGTATAGTGGTCTCATGGCGGCTATTCGCGGATGGTCGAATCAACCGTCATTGGTGGAATTGGAGAGTCTCCTGGCGAATCAAGAAGCCTTGATGAAGCAAATGGCTGGAGCAAAAATAAAGAACGATGAAGAGGAGGCCTTGTTCTGCAGCAAGGGGAATGGAGGCTCGAGGTGGCAGAACTCTACGAAGTTGAAGAAAGCAGAAGATGAAAAGTCAGTGATTAACCGAAGCTACCAAGCAGGGGGAGCTCGGTTCAGCATAAGTCGAGGTGATCAAAAGACTGAGGAATATCGAAGACAAGACATGGAATGCTTCAACTGCGGCAAGAAAGGACATTACCTAAGAGAGTGTCCCTTTATTAGAAGACCAGTCGAAGGGAATATGGTGATATCGAGTGGTCACCATGAAGAAAGCGATGAAGAGTGGGATGCTCAGGCTAGTTATGTAGTCCTTGGGTTTGAAGAGGAGATGCATGATGAAGAAGAATGGGATTTCGATTCACCATGCGAAGTGTTCACCGCGACTGAAGCAGACACCGAAGAAGAAGAGATTGACTTTGATGTACAAGTGGAGGATGAGCACAAGCCGACTAATGATGAAATGACAATATGCACTGTTGTCATTGAGTCTGATGAGCCTTCCTTCAAAAGAGAAGCTAAAGTTAAAGAATTTGACCACATGTTTGGAGAAGAGCTGAAGATGGTCGGTGTGACCGAGAATGGCCAAGGTGGTTAAGAAGAGACAATCATAAAGAATTCAGCCCAGTTGCAAGAGAAAATGGGGGAGCTGAGAAGACAAGAAGAATATACAAGAGTGTGGCAAGAGGATGCCGACGACAAGATAAAAGAAGCTCACCCAGTTCAACAGGGAAATGATAAAAAGGATGGGCAATTGCTAGGGAAGCCAACAAGCAGAGAAAAGCCCCAGAAGAATTATGCAAGTGATGGAACCAAGAAGCAATCAACAATCTTCGTGGAAGGATCACCGGAGTGGAAAAAGATACTTCAAGGATATGAAGCAGAGTCGGTGCTGAGGGGGAGTGTTGAGAGTCATCACCGACTCTTCAGAAGTCTCCAGATGCTTCCGGAATATTCCAGGCTTTACTAGAATGTTCCGGACTCTAGTAGAAGGTTCTGGATCCTATTAGAATGCTCCAGGTTATTCTAGAACCTTCCGGAAACTTATGGAAGGTGATGGAGTCTTCCGGGTTACTCTAGAATCTTCTAGACTGTGATAGAAGTATTTAGGTTTGTCTAGAAGTTTGTAGAATTATTCTAGGATAGTCATTTTCTAGAAAGTTCTCTGGCTCCCTATAAATAGGGATGGGAGCTCATTTGTGTGTGTGTGTTAGAGAGAACACCAAGTGAGAGTGACAAGTGAGTCACAAGTGTGTAAGAAACACCAAGTGTGAGCACCAAGTGAGTGTGCATGTGTGAGTTGATTGAGTATTGACACAAACTCTAGTGTGAGAGTGAGGTGTCATGTGTCTTGTATAATAGTGAGTATACTTGTGTAATTTGTATTGAATAAAAGTGAAAATATTCAATACAAGTGTCTAGTTTGGGGTGTCCAAACTCAACACTAAAGGGGTTGGGATTGGTTTTGCCTTTTTGCGGTGATTGTGAAGGGCTAACAGAGATGGTGGACTCCACTCCTGCCATTGAAAAACTATACATTTCGTGCATCCACCACAGGGCTTTTATTGAAGTTAATGAAGAAGGCACAGAAGCGGCAGCCGCTTCCGCTTGTGTTGTGAGGGACGCATGTTATGTAAAACCGGTAGATTTTGTGGCCGACCACCCTTTCTTGTTCGTTATTAGAGAAGACAACACCGGCGTGGTGCTCTTCTTTGGTCAAGTGCTCAATCCCCTTGAGGGTTGATTGAACCTGATGCAGTAAGGTAAATCTATATGTAGGCGAAAGCCTAAATATGCAGCAAGGTAGATTGTTTTTTGTATTCTAAAGATGCTGAAAACACACTTGGTATGCTACGGTGTGGGCAATGTGTGCTTTCTGATATCTAATTTTCCTGTTGGAAGGCCTATTTTTCTTTCCACTAGATTTTGGTATCAATAGCAGATAGTGAATCTGTGGATGGTATTAATGAGGCATTTTCTCGTTTGCGTGTTATGAAATTCTTGTGGCATTACAACAATATATCTTGTTGCAACTTTGAAAGTTGATGATTTGAGTATATATCTACCGTGTTGAGAATGAACTTTGGATCTGGAAGAACACTTTGGGAGTGCGGTACGAGGCAGTGTTGTATGCTGCGAACGGGAAGGTCAAAATTGATCCATAAAATATAGATAATCTCCCAATTGGTGCAATGATTTAATTTACAGGCGAGTTCTATGCTTCATAGGGGATAAAGGTTGGATTCAAAAGCAGATTATAATCCCAGTTGAATGTTGAAAAAAAAAAAAAAAAAAAAGAGAAGAAGATAAAGATATACTCTATATTGCTGTCACGAGCATAAGATAGCTAGGACTTGCAGTTGGTCAAAATTTAAGCATGGATCGTATAAGCAGATTATATGAAATTTCGATTGGTCAAAATCAGTTCTTTGTCGCGGTTGTTCTATGGAGTAGTATTGATTGGTATCAATATCTCGTGCAAACCTAAATTTTCAGATTATACGCCAACTCGTAATTTTTTGATTTCGGTTTTTTCTCCGCCCAGAAAATTCATACTTTTATGAGTATTTTACCCCATTTACTTTTAGAAAATATTCTATAAATCGAAAAACGACGAGAAGATCATCGATTATTGCTAAAGTTTTTAAAGTATACGTATCCTTGTGGAAAAAGATTATTGAAGTGTCCTTGTGAAAATTTATGTGGTTTGGTTCACAATTTTAATTGTACTAGCTTTTAGCGATCATTTGGCCGACAGAAGTATTAGACACAAAAGTATTCCATTCTACAGGAAACTTTTAAAATCTACAAATTACTACTAGCTTGTTGCCACTCAGTCACTTCAAACTTATGAGCCAAAAGTCACTACACGCTATTATATAATATAGATAAAGTAAATCTCGTGCTGATCTAAGCTTTTGATTTTAGATTATGGACAAAATCGTACATTTTGATTTCATTATTTCTCCACGCACCAATTTTGCGCTTTTGCGAATTATAGGATGTGCTTTTCTTAGGTATATATAGAGAAAATTAATGGGTATTTAACCCAATATATTTCAAATTGAAGTACGAAGAAAAGATCATTAATACTATATTTATATTAGGGCTAAAGTTTGACGTTTATGTTTTGGAATAGGGAAGCATATTCTTTCTACAGTTGACATTAGATGATCATGCAAATCAAGGTTTATGATATCTTGACCAACGGTTCACTTTAAAAATTGATTTTGAAATGGTAAACAAATCATCAACAATCATGCGTTGGTTCATATCTTTAATTTTTATTTTTGGGTAATGATTTAAACTCTTCACTTTTTGATAATGACACTCCAATATTTGTCTTTCAATATTCTTGTCATATGTATTTTGAACACCAAAAGACAAGAAGTGGAGTGCAGTTATCAAAAAGTAGAGTGCCAAATCAATTACTTTAGTTTTTAGTTTTTTAGTAGTACATTATAAAGGAAATTTTGAATCCCTCTCTCTCTCTCTCTCTCTCCAATCCTTCTTAGTTCTTACTCCTCCATCAAACTCCCTGCCACAACTCCTAAAAAAATGAACTTCAAACAATTGATCAGAAGCCAAACCAATGTCTCCCTATCATTCGCAAAACAAATATCTCAATTCGAATCCAAGGACTCGAACCTAGTTTTCTCTCCCATCTTGATCCATGTTGTTTTGAGCTTGGTCGCAGCCGGATCCAAAGGCCCAACCCAAGCCCAATTACTCACTCTCCTCAACTCCAAATCCACTGACGACCTCAACTCTCTCTCCTCCCAACTAGTCTCCCTCGTCTTCGCCGACACTAGGCCCACAGGCGGCCCAAGGCTTTCATTCGCCAATGGGGTTTGGGTGGACCAGTCTCTTTCTCTTAAGCCTTCCTTCAAACAGGTGGCCGATACTGTTTATAAAGCTGCTTTGAATCATGTCGATTTCCAGACTAAGGTCCGTTATTTCTCTTGCACTTGCACAATTCTGTTAAGTATTTTTGCAGCTGTTTGTAGGTTAGCCAAACAAACTAAGTAGTAGTTTCTTTATAACAAGCTGAGTACGTAATAGTTTTCTTTATAACAAGGTGTCCAGTCACTTTATGCACCTATCAACTAATCCTATTGACCATAAATCGGCGATTTTCACTAGCATGTAGGAACGGAGCTATGAAGGGAGGATGTGGCACGTGCCACCTCCCGTTTCAAAAATGCAACCAAAAAAAAAAAAAATTGCAAAGAACAATAATAAATATAAAAAGAGGAAAAGCTTGAATCATGAGGTACTTAATTTATCTCAGTCGGTAAAGGATGATGTGCCTGGGGTGCTACCTCCGGGATTCAATTCCCCTGCAGCCCCTTTATGTGTTTTTACTTTTGTCCTACTCTCTCTCTCTCTCTCTCTCTCTCTCATGTTAGCAATTTTTTTTGGAGAGGAACGTGACACATTTGAACATTAAAATTTTTCCCAAAGTTAATTAGCATTTTTACTGTATGTTTATTTATGGACTCTGGTGGATATGAATATGCAATGAAAATGAATTGAAAATCATGCCGAATTACATATTTGTATAAATAAATTATGGATTACTCATCGTTTTACACGTACGTGTCACCTGGACTTTTGAACATGTATATATTTTTATAGGCTAAAATTGTTCGATAAGTTATGTACTGGTATACAAAAAAAAACCTAATACATTGTAAAAAAAAATGAAAAATTGCAATTGAGAGCTTTGTCGGTTGGGATTAAGAAAAATTAATATCGTATATCTTGTATTTGAGTACCATTAAGAGAGTTAGAGGAAGCTTTTCTTTATTTTTCACAAAAAAAAAAAACCCCATAAAAAACCTAATTATATGACTTCCTAATTAAATTTTTTCTTCATATTTTATATATGACATGTAAGTAGTTTCTCATTGAAAGGTACCATTCCGTGGCCGGATCCTAGCTTTGTCCATGCTAGCAGGGGTCCCACTTGAAGAAAAAGCAATTGCTTTTATGATCTGACCCAAATGAGTTGATAACTACTATAAGAAATTCCAAACATGAAACCTTGGGAAGGTGTAAACCCTGAGTATGGGATTTTGAGTACTAGCACTAGGCCAACTCTTGGCGTTCCGAGCAGTTGTTTATAAAATGTAACTCAGCTCAACTTGTTTGTCAAGTGAGCCAATCTCAAACGTGCTTCAATCTCATCGATCATGACCCGAGACGATTTTAAGAAGTTTGTATTTATAAGACAACAATAGTAGTAGGTGACTAAAGTTTTGTTTGGAAGTAACTTGTTCGACGTTAACCCCCTGGTGTTAAGTGTTAACGCAGTGCCACCTCTGTCCCTTTCCATATTCGGTGTTGTGTGGGTAGATCATACATATGCTTATCTTTTAAGTTTGCTGTTGATCATTGTAAAGGCTGTTGAGGTGACCAATGAAGTGAATCAGTGGGTTGAAAAGGAGACCAATGGGCTTATCAAAGAAGTTCTTCCTTCCGATTCAGTCGATGAATCAACCGCACTCATCTTTGCAAATGCGATCTATTTCAAAGGAGAGTGGACAGAGAAATTTGACATGGCAAAGACCAAAGACCAAGAGTTTCGCCTCCTCAATGGGAGTTCGGTTCAAGTACCCTTCATGACAAGCGAGAAGGACCAATTCGTTAGGGCATATCACAGTTTCAAAGTCTTAAGGCTTCCTTACAAACAAGTTGAAGATCAACACCGATTTTCTATGTACTTCTTTCTTCCAAATGAAAAAGATGGTCTTTCCGCTTTAATGAAGAAAGCGAGCTCTGAATCTGGGTTCTTAGACGGGCACATGCCATACCAAGCGGTAGAAGTGGGTGAATTCTGGATCCCGAAATTTAAAATCTCTTTTTGCTTTGAAGCTTCTAAAGTTCTGAAGGGGTTGGGCTTGGTTTTGCCTTTTTGCGGTGATTGTGAAGGGTTAACAGAGATGGTGGACTCCACTCCTGTTGGTCAAAACCTATACATTTCGAGCATCCACCACAGGGCTTTCATTGAAGTTAATGAAGAAGGCACAGAAGCGGCAGCCGCTTCCGCTTGTAATTTGCATCTTACTTGTTATGTACCAAAGATTGATTTTGTAGCCGACCACCCTTTCTTGTTCGTTATTAGAGAAGACAACACCGGTATGGTGCTCTTCATTGGCCAAGTGCTTAATCCCCTTGAGGGTTGATTGAACCTGATGCAGTGAGGTAAATCTGTATGTAGGCGACAGCCTAACTACATTGAGCTTGTAGTGAGTTTCTTATATCTGGATTGATTTTTGTATTCTGAAGATGCTGAAAACACACTTTGTATGCTATGATGTGGGCAATTGTGCTTTATGATCTCTCATTTTCCCTGTTTTGAAGGCCTATTTTTCTTTCCGCTAGATTTCTGTATTAATAGCAGACAGTGAATCTGTTTATGGTATTGTAATAGCTCGTTAATGAGGCAGCATTTTCTCGTTTGCGGAGTATGAAATTCTTGTGGCATTACAACAAAGTTGATTATTTGAGTTACTGCAGCGTTGAGAATGAACTTTAGACCTGGAAGAACACTGTAGGACAGTACGACATGAACTTTGTATCCAACGGTGGAGCAATAGTGGCTTCTTGCCTTCCTTTGGGTTGGTTCTCAGGTGGCGTTTGCCAGTGTGCCTGAGATCCTTTAATCTTTGTATCTCTTTCAAAGGTTATAAAATTCTTTTTGCCGATCAAAAAAAAAATAGTGGCCAAGCCTGCAAAATAGACTGCTCCTCTGTTCTCCAAGGAGAAGCCCTTGCAGTCCATTTAGCAGGGCAATTTCTTCAAGCTAATGGTATCCTTAATGCTACCATTGAAAGTGATAGCAAAATGCTTATTAAGCTATGCTCCACAGAAAATGTTTCGCCTTGGGATTGTCCAAGAGCTATCGAAGACTCAGTAGCCATGGAGTGTTTAAAAGGCGCTATCCCAGTTGAATGTTCCCAAAAAAAAGAAAAAAAATATATATACTCTATATTGTATTGGAGATTTTCAAAATAACAAATAATTTTGGTTTGGGGGTTTTATAAAAAGATGTTGAGAGAGATTTATGTGAAAGGGTACAATACCTTTTCACATAAGTTGTGACTTTACTGAAACAGAATATCATTTTTTGGTTCTCTTATTCCTTTATAGTGGATATTCTGTTTGTCTTCGTTTGTGCAAACGCAATCAGAAAGAACCTTGAGTTCAGTTTCGTTGTACCCTGAAGGCGAATTTGCTGTTAACCCAGTGCACACCAAATTCACTCGAATTGGAGGGAGCAAATACTGTCTTTAGGAAAGCGTTGTTACAATATGCCTCAAATATAATTTATTGTTCCAGATTTTTCTATAGAGACAACGCCATCAAATTTTTGAAGACCGAATTTCTAACATATTGTTGTCACGAACATAAGATAGCTAGGATTTGCAGTTGGTCAAAATTTAGCATGGATCGTATATGGATGACGATTGGTCAAAAACAGTTCTTTGTCACGGGTGTTCTATAGAGTAGTATTTATTGGTATCAAGATCTCGTCCAAACCTAAATTTTTAGATTATACGCCAACTCGTAATTTTTCGATTTTGGTTTTTTCTCCACCCAAAAATTTCATACTTTTATGAGTATCTTACCCCATTTACTTTTAGAAAATATTCTATAAATCGAAAAACAACGAGAAGATCATCTATTATAATATTATTGCTAAAGTTTGTGAAGTTTAAGTGTCCTAATGAAAATTTATGTGGTTTGGTTCAGAATCTTTATTTTACTAGCTTTTAGCGATCATTTGGCCAACAAAAGCAGTACACTCTACAGGAAACTTTAAAAATCTGCAAATTACTAGCTTTTTGTCACTCGTCACTTCAAACTTATGAGCTAAAAGTCACTACACGTTATTATATAGGGGTGCTTTGGGTAAAAAACCAAAAACCAAAAACCAAAAAACCACTTTTGTCCTTATTCAAATTTTTTTTGCATTTGTTAGTTTCGCGTTAAGATTTTGTGGTTTCTGGATTCCTCTCGGCGAGACGAATCTAACGAGTATAAATTTATGGTCAAACCAAATATTTTTTTGAATAAAGCCGAAATACTTGGATTATTGGCCAATAATCCACCTATTTTGGCTTTATTCAAAAAAATTTGAGTTTTGACCATAATTTTATACTTGTTAGATTCGTCTCGTCGAGAGGAATCCAAAAACCACAAAATCTTGATGCAAAACTAACGAATGCAAAAAAAAAATGAATAAGGACAAAAGTGATTTTTTAAAAAACCAGTTTATGGTTTTTTACCCAAAGCATCTCATAATATAGCTAAAGTAAATCTCGCGCTGATCTAAGCTTTTGATTTCAGATTATGGACCAAATCGTACGTTTTGATTTCATTATTTCTCCATGCAACAATTTTGCACTTTTTATGAATTATAGGATGTGCTTTTCTTAGGTGTATATATTAGAAAATTAGTGGGAATTTAACCCAATATATTTCAAATCGAAGCACGAAGAAAAGGTCATTACTGTATTAGGGCTAAAGTTTGACGAGCATTTATGTTTTGGAATAGGGAAGTGCATAGTCTTTCTACAGTTGACATTAGATGATCATGTAAATCAAGGTTTAAGATATCTTGGCCAACCGTTCATATTAAAAATTGATTTTCAAACTGTAAGCAAATCATCAACAATCATACAAGTACGTTGGTTCATATCTTTAATTTTTATTTTTGGGTAATTATTTGAACTCTTCACTTTTTGATAATGACACTCCAATATTTGTCTTTCAATATTTTTGTCATGTGTATTTTGAACACCAAAAGACAAGAAGTGGACTGCAGTTATCAAAAAGTAGAGTGCCAAATCAATTACTTTAATCTTTTAGTAGTACATTATAAAGGAAATTTTGAATCCCTCTCTCTCTCTCTCCAATCCTTCTTATTCTTACTCCTCCATCAAACTCCCTTCCACAACTCCTAAAAAAATGAACTTCAAACAATTGATCAGAAGCCAAACCGATGTCTCCCTATCGCTCGCAAAACAAATATCTCAATTTGAATCCAAGGACTCGAACCTAGTTTTCTCTCCCATCTTGATCCACGTTGTTTTGAGCTTGGTCGCAGCCGGATCCAAAGGCCCAACCCAAGCCCAAATACTCACTCTTCTCAACTCCAAATCCACTGACGACCTCAACTCTCTCTCCTCCCAACTCGTCTCCCTCGTCTTCGCCGATGCTGGGCTCACAGGCGGCCCAAGGCTTTCATTCGCCAACGGGGTTTGGGTGGACCAGTCTCTTTCTCTTAAGCCTTCTTTCAAACAGGTGGTTGATACTATTTATAAAGCTGCTTTGAATCATGTCGATTTCCAAACGAAGGTCCGTTGTTTCTCTTGCACTTGCACAATTCTGTTATGTATTTTTGCAGTTGTTTGTAGGTTAGCCGAACGAGCCGAGTAGTAGTTTCCTGATAACAAGTTGAGTAATAGTTTCTTTAAAAAAGGGTGTCCGGTCATTTTACACGCATTTCAACTAATCCTATTAACCATACATCCAACGCTTTTCACTAGCAGGTAGCGACGGAGATATGAAGGGAGGAGGTGGCACCAGCCACCCCCATTTTCAATAATGCAACCCCCAAAAAAAAAAAAAAAAATCGCAAAGGACAATAATAAACTTTAAGAGAGGAAAAGCTTTATTCACGAGGTACTTTCTCTCTGTCGGTAAAGGCTGATGTGCCTGGGGTGCTACCTCCGGAATTCAACTCCCCTGCAGCCCCTTTATGTGTTTTTACTTCTCTCTCTCTCTCTCTCTTGTTAGCATTTTTTTTTACTAATTGGAGAGGAACGTGACACATTTGAACATTAAATTTTTTTCTCAAAGTTTAGCATTTTTCTTGCATGTTTATTACGGACTATGGAGGATATGAATATATATACAATGAAAATGAATTCAAAATCTTGCCGATTTACATATTTGTATAAATAAATTATGGATTACTTATCGTTTTACACGTAGGTGTCACCTGGACTTTTGAACATGTAAATATTTTTATAGGCTAAAGTTGATCGATAAGTTAGGTACGGGTATACCAAAAAAAAAAAAAAAAAAAACACCTAATACATTGTGAAAAAAATGAAAAAATTGCAATTGAGAGCTTTGTATTTGAGTACCATTAAGAGAGTTAAAGGAAACTTTTCTTTATTTTTCACAAAAAAGAACCCATAAAAAACCTAATTATATGACTTCCTAATTAAATTTTTTCTTCATATTTTTATACATAGCATGTAAGTAGTTTTTCATTGAAAGGTGCCACCCCGTGGCCGGATCTTGGCTTTATCCATGCTAGTAGGGGTCCCACTTAAAGAAAAAGCAATAGCTTTTATGATCTGACCCAAATGAGTTGATAACAACTATAAGAAATTTCAAACATGAAACCTTGGGAAGGTTTAAACCCCTGAGTATGAGATTTTGACTACTAGCTAGGCCAACTCTTGGCGTTCCGAGCAGTTGTTTATAAAATGTAACTCAGCTCAACTTGTTTGTCAAGTGAGCCAATCTCAAACGTGCTTCAATCTCATCAATCATGACCCGAGACGATTTTAAGAAGTTTGTATTTATAAGACAACAATAGTAGTAGGTGACTAAAGTTTTGTTTGGAAGTAACTTGTTCAACGTTAACCCCCTGGTGTTAAGTGTTAACGCAGTGCCACCTCTGTCCCTTTCCATATTCGGTGTTGTGTGGGTAGATCATACATATGCTAATCTTTAAGTTTGCTGTTGATCATTGTGAAGGCTGTTGAGGTGACCAATGAAGTGAATCTGTGGGTTGAAAAGGAGACCAATGGGCTTATCAAAGAAGTTCTTCCTTCCGATTCAGTCGATGAATCAACCGCACTCATCTTTGCAAATGCACTCTATTTCAAAGGAGCGTGGACAGAGAAATTCGACGAGGCGAAGACCAGAGACCAAGAGTTTCGCCTCCTCAATGGGAGTTCGGTTCAAGTACCCTTCATGACAAGCGAGGGGGACCAATTCCTTAGGGCATCTCACAGTTTCAAAGTCTTAAGGCTTCCTTACAAACAAGGGGAAGATCAACGCCGATTTTCTATGTACTTCTTTCTTCCAAATGCAAAAGATGGTCTTTCCGCTTTAATGAAGAAAGCGAGCTCTGAATCTGGGTTCTTAGACGGTGGGTACATGCCATACCAAGCGGTAAAAGTGGGTGAATTCCGGATTCCGAAATTTAAAATCTCTTTTGGCTTTGAAGCTTCTAAAGTTCTGAAGGGATTGGGGTTGGTTTTGCCTTTTTCCGGCGATGAAGGGCTGACAGAGATGGTGGACTCTACATCTGTTAGTAGAAACCTATACGTTTCGAGCATTTTCCACAAATCTTTCATTGAAGTTAATGAAGAAGGCACAGAAGCGGCAGCCGCTTCCGCTTGTCTTATGTATCTTGATTGTTGTGTAGAAGAGATAGATTTTGTGGCCGACCACCCTTTCTTGTTCGTTATTAGAGAAGACAACACCGGTGTGGTGCTCTTCATTGGCCAAGTGCTTAATCCCCTTGAGGGTTGATTGAACCTGATGTAGTGAGGTAAATCTGTACGTAGGTGAAAGCCTAACTATATTGAGCTTGTAGTGAGTTTCTTATATCTGGATTGATTTTTGTATTCTGAAGATGCTGAAATCACACTTGGTATGCTATGGCGTGCGCAATGTGTGCTTTCTGACTTCTCGTTTTCTAGTTTTGAAGGTCTATTTTTCTTTCCACTAGATTTTGGTATCAATAGTAGACCGTGAATTTGTGAATGGTATTGTAATAGCTCTTTAATGAGGCATTTTCTCGTTTGCGCGGTATGAAATTCTTGTGGCATTTTAATTGCTATTTATTGGCAAATTGATTCAACAATATGAAGTGGTAGAAACTTGTTTTCAAACAAGTTTGCTTCCTTGTCTCAAGACTTTTGTAGTCACAATACGGGTAGGAATTTTGACAAATACTCATTTTAGGTACAATCATGCAACTGCAAGTGCACTAGGACAGTATGACATAAAGTGTGTCCAATGGTGGAGCTATAGTGGGGCCGGCGCACCCCCACTGTTTTTTTTTCCCCCTCAACAATAAAGTTTTATTAGTGAAACTTGATTAGGGCAAAGCCCAAAACACCTAATGGCCTAACCCAAAGTAAACAACATTGAAGCCCAGTGCATCAAAGGCATACCACATACAAACACTAAAGCCCAAACCCAGAAGCCCAACAAATGGAAACCCTAACATCTTGCCGCCACCCCACCAACCCAACCCCGTCCGTCACCCACTCACCACCACCCAACAGAACACTCACCCGTTGTCGTTTCGCTCGAATCTCTCATCCAACAATGAGAAACTGGCGGGTGAGCGTGAGCTAGAAAAAGGCCCAGGGAAAGAGGCAGCAAACAATAGCCTCAGACACCGTTAAACATAAATGGAATCATCCGGCAATGAAACCCACTAAAGATAGAAGATGCCAGCGAGAAAACGGAATGAGACGACGAGGAATGGGAAAGAGAAGCCGGAGAGAAGGGAACCGAGAGCCACCGCCGCCGCCATCATACCGCCAACCGAGGAGGTTCTCATAAATAGCCAGGAGATCAGCAACCAAAAAGATCATAAAATTGCATAATGTTATCACGTATTCATTAGAAACACCATAAAATCAAGGGCGGATGTAACAAGGGACTGAGGTGGGCTATAGCCCAGGTGGGGGCCAAAAAAAAATGAAAAAAAAATTATATGTAAAATTATACCCGAATAAGTTTTAGCCCACCTCATTTTTTTTGTATAGCCCATCTCATTTTAAATTTTAGCCCATTTGAATTTTTTGTGTAGCCCACCTCATTTTAAATTTTAGCCCATCTGAATTTTTTGTGTAGCCCATCTAATTTTTTCAAATGGGTCAAATCGGTTTTAAAACAATTTGAACGACTTGGAGTTGGAAGGATAAAGAAAAACAGACATCAGCCTAGGGTTTCAC
The DNA here is from genome assembly GCA_020921065.1 of Vaccinium darrowii. Classification (NCBI taxonomy): domain Eukaryota; kingdom Viridiplantae; phylum Streptophyta; class Magnoliopsida; order Ericales; family Ericaceae; genus Vaccinium; species Vaccinium darrowii. The sequence goes on from CM037160.1 coordinate 4,441,833, forward strand.
TTTTTCTCATACCTGGAGGGAAGAACAAAACCCACGGTTTGTTCAGTTGTTCCATTACTCCATGATCCTCACAACCTTCTTAAACTTTGAGAAAATTCCAAGACGCAGGTCGTAGTGGTTGTTCAAAGGTGTTAACTTCGAAGCAGGTTAGATCTTCCTTCGCAATTTTGGTGTTTCCTAAATTTCTTCATTCAAATCTCGGGTCTTTTATCTATTGATTTTTATGGTTCACTCTCACTGTGCATGTATAATTGGGGTTTTGTGCTGTCGGTGAGGTTGGGACTTGGGTCTTTGATGAACCCCTCAACTATACATATAAATATATATTTGGCTGCTGCTTTTATCTCTAAACATTCATCAAATTCGTCGAATCGCGAAGCTTCAAATTTGTAAGTATTCACTTATTATACAGAGCACTGTTGGTGTGCTTAGATTTGTACTTATGTTGTTAAATGCGGAGCACTAGCGGGTGTGCTTAGTTTTTGTATGTTAAGTATAGAGTACTGACTAATGTTAAATTATATTGGTTATTATACTCTTACTCTTTTAGGGTTAAATTATAATGGAACAACAACCAAAAAAGGGAGGAAAAACTCTTTTTCGTTCTTCAAACCAAGAGTGAATACATCAGAAAGTGATATTCCTTCTTAGTCCAATGTTGATGATTCAATTGCCGATGAGCAACCTCCTCCTAAAATTCAAAGAGTCGAATTTGATGATAGTTCTCTTGTACAGAAACCAGGGTTACGCCCTCTAATATGGGAACATCCCGTTAATCAACATGATGCGATTAGACGAGCTTATATCAAAGCGGGGCCATATCAACCTAATCCTCCAGAGTTCCCACAATCTGCTTCAGGACAGCAATATCATCGATTTCAATCAGCTTGGTACAGACAATTTCCTTGGCTAGAGTATTCCCCTAAAAAAGATGCAGCATTTTGTTTTCCATGCTTCATTTGATCAAAAGGTTAATTCGTCTTGTTTTAACTCTTCCTGTTACCACGGCAACTACAGAAAGAGCATTTTTAGCTATGAAGCATGTGAAAACTAATATTCGTAACAAAATTGGGGGCGATTTTCTTGCGGATTCTATGACTATCTTCATTGAAAGAAAACTTGTTGAAGATATTGATTCAGATTCGATAATCGATGAATTCTATTCTATAAACATCGTAAAGTACAACTTCAGTAGTGTACTTTCTTGTACTTTTCTTTTGAAAATTTTTGAATTTATATACAAGGTTATCAGATATTAGTTATTAAGTTTTTTTTTTTTGCTTATATATATACAGTCCACTTCCCCTCCAAACTCCCTCAACTTGTTAAATTCCGGACCTCATTGATCCCGATCGAATTTCGATGATCCGAACCGTCCAATGGTACAGTTTTGTGAAAACGGCTCGGATCAAGCCCTTCCCGGTATTTTTTTTTTTTGATGATTTCTCGCGGGGACCTTAAAAAATACCTTTTAAACACATTGGACGGTTCGGATCATCGAAATTCGATCGGGATCAATGAGGTCTGTAACTTAAGAAAATCCGGGAGTTTGGAGGGGAAGTGTGGTGTGTGTGTGTGTATATATATATATATATATATATATATATATATATATTATGTAGTAGTTTACTAAATTTTGGTTAGCCCAGGGTAGATTAATGTCTTGGCTCCGCCCTTGCATAAAATTGCAACCATAAGTAACAGGTAAATCAGTACTCACTTTGAGCATGTTATATTATATCAAATAATACCGAATGCACAAACAATATACTCCAATAGCTACAATATCTTGAGATTAATTCTTCAATTAATTTAACAAAATCATAAAATAAAATGTTCATCTTACAAAAAAATTTATCGTATAGTTCGGACCCCTTCAATTTAGGTACATGACTCTGCCCTGTTCGTGTCAACTATTTGGGTTTCTAAGAGCATCTCCAACCAATCTCTATTCCTCCTAAATAGAGGCCAATTCCACACAATTGCACTCCAACCAATCTTTATAATGGGTCTCTATTTTAGAGACTCAAAATTGAGTCTCTATATTTGGAGGTCTATCTCTATTTTGGAGGCTCATCTCTATTTGTACTATTCACCTTTTTGCACTTCTAAAATTCCCATTTTATCCTTGTTATCTTCTGATGTTAATTTTTAATGCCAACCATATCCTTGTTATCTTCTGATGTTATTTTCGATTCACTTTTTTTTTTTTTTTTTGTAGCTAGAAAAGGCCAAAGATCTGTTTGCTCAAGATCTAGAGGAGAAGAAAGGGTTTCAGTTTGATCTTGTATGGCCTATTCTAAAAGATGCAGAGAAATGGCTTGATCCTTTACGCAAAGAAACTACGAAACGACATCATTCTGATGGATGAAGATGGCTGGGAAATTTTAGAGATAAAAATAGAGGTTTGTGATTGGAGTGGATGGGAATAGTGAAAGTCTCTAAATGATTTATTTGGATTAAACAAATATGAAAATAGAGATTTGAGCCTCTATTTTGGTTCCTTGCATTGGAGATGCCCTAAGTGAAAGAGGAATACCGGTGATTGACCGTCAGCGGAAATTTTGAGCCCATAGAAGAGCTGACTTTCCAACCTATCTCAGTTGTTCTTTGTAGACTTCTTGGTTTAGCAATCATAGCCATGCCACCATAATTCTTGGCTTTAATGGAATCTTACCAGAACTTGGCGACGAATTTAACTTGTCATCATCCATGCCTTGTTTCCTCTCATGTGAAAATTGCCAGACTCTGCAGGAGGGTCATTTTGAACAATTGACATCATGTTAGTGATAAACTGATAATGTCGTTGGACGACCTTAAGCATGAAAACATCGAACTTAAAACAAGAAGCTTTTACATTACATTTTCGCATCTTTACCAACCAAAGTCAGAAAAAGAATGTGTTTTTACTAGCCCACTTAGCATTTAGACCACTAGTTTCTATCGTCAAATCCGTGTTGCTAGAGAATGTGGATGACTTAAGACTCAAGCCTATCTTAAGAGCTGACTTGGTGAAATTTCTAACAAAATAAATGACCCGCTGGTTTCAGAATTAATCTTTGTGATGATGAATTAGATGGCACAAATATTCGTCTCCTTTCCTTTTTCACACCATTCGTCCACTTTGACCCACTGTGATTTGGGTCATGTATGTGCGGATACACCCCATGTGGTTTAAAAGTTTAAAAGTGCGCACATAACACTCTCTGTTGGTTGTAAAAATGAGCAGCAGAGCCGGCCCCGATGTTTGGGTTGCCCAAGCCCGACCTTAAGCTTGGTTGCCCACTTACTACTAATTTTTCCTTACGTTTTGTGGTGCAAATTCTTCTTGGTATTTATTTAATCTTGATAAGGAAAATTGAAAAAAAAAAAAAAGCCGATAATTTTTTTTTTTTTAAAAAGAACAACATCCGGACAAGCTTTTATAAATCGAACTACCAAAATACTAAAAAGAAAAACTAAGAATTCGATTTTATTGTCTTTAGATTACTCTTCTGGCAAATTTTATTGTTTTAAGATTAGTGTAGATGGGAGAAATTAAAGTAAATATTTCGGGTATATTTAAAAAAAAGCATAAAAAAGTCCAAAAAAATTTAAAATTATCTATTGGTTATTTCATTTAGCATTCGAAAGTTGTTCTTGAACATTTCAAATGTTAATACTTCAACAATTGTTAATGGCGTTGGCCAAATTTTTCCGTTAAAAAGGTGATTGTATTTTACTTTGTAAATCAAGGAAGGTACAGAACCAAAGATAACCTCCCTGAGGTTATAGTTTATCTGTTGAAAACTCAGGGGAGATCAATGTAATTTAAACAAAATAGAGATAAAATTTGAAATGGCAGATGACAGAGAGGCTCGAGCTCCCGACCTCAGGCAAGCAAGCTCTAAATTCCAAATCGTTGACCAACTGTGACACCACACACAATATGCCACACCTTCCGTCAATATAATAATATACTACTACAGATATATAACATTTTTTTTTTTGGTTGCCCCAGCCCGGGGGGTTGCCCAAGCCCGGGGGCTTGCGGGGTTTACCCCTGGGCCGGCCCTGATGAGCAGATGGACCCAGTTCCGTTTATCTTAACGGAGGTGTAATTTACACCTCTTGAATCTAACAAAAATCTAATCCGAGCCGTTCACAATGTGTTAATTACAGAATAGAACATCCTTGTGAAAAATCAACTCGATCAAACATCAATAACTCAATGGTACATTTAGATATGAAAATTTAGTTCATTATAAATTCGCTTCGACCATGGCTTCCGTTTTTTGATCGAAGTGAATTTTGGTATGGATGTAGTACTCATCAAGCACTACAATATCAACGGTTCAGATCCAATGTTTGGTACATGTGATGGATAGGTTAAATTTAAGAAAGAAAAAGAATCAAGGAGGAAGATGTGAATATATCGGACTTTTAATGCGTGTCCATATCACACTTAACCTTAAAATGGATGGAATTGGATCCATCTGCACATTCTTACAAAATACAGGGTGTTATGTGCATACTTTTGAACCACAGGGGTGTACCCACATATGACCCAAACCACAGAGGGTCAAAGTGGACTTTACCCATTTTTCTATCTAATAATATTAAAAGAATACAATAAGCATTGACCAAGTAGCCAAGACAAACCTTATATAAACCCCCACCATCAAAGGCAATTGTGCCATCACCATCTCACTCTTATATCATCCTTAGTCTTTCTGGATTTAAATTAGACTTGAGAAATGAAGATGGGTTTGAGTCTTGCTCAGGGACTAATCCTCCTGGTAACTGCAGCCACCATGTTGGCAACTAGCCAGGCTGCTGACACCATTGTTGTTGGAGGGTCTGAGAATTGGAGATTCGGGTTTAACTACACTGATTGGGCTCTCAAACAAGGCCCCATTTTCGTAAACGATAAACTAGGTTTGTTCTAATTATATTCTTACAAATAATCTTACGTACATGTATAATTGTCACATCTATGTCAATCATTCCGCCACACAATTCTCTTCTCTTTTTTTTTTCCTCATTCCGTTTGATTTTCAATATCTCATGACTTTGACAGTGTTCAAGTATGATCCACCAAGTGAGACCACTCCACCACACAATGTCTACTTGCTGCCAAATCTTGGGAGTTTTATCAAGTGTGATTTCAAGGGAGCCAAGCTTCTGGCAAACGCAACACAAGGAAGTGGCAGTGGGTTTGAGTATACTTTGATGAAGATGTGGAGGCCTCTCTATTTTGCTTCTAGTGAGGGAAATGGTGCTGATTGCAAAGAAGGGATGATGAAGTTCTTTGTTGTGCCTTTGCCTCGTTGGTAAAAACAGGATAATATTGTAATGTTTGCTTTTATGGTAATAAGGAACATCATGAGTACAATAAAGAATTGTTTTGTATTTGTTTTTGTTTTTGTTCTTGTACTTGTATAAGAAAGAAAATAGTGGTGTAACGAGAGTGAGATGATTATAATGTTTGTGCGATTTCGCATCATTGAATAAAACCTACTTACAGTGTTTCTTTTCAAGATCTTATGCTTATTGGCTATTTCTAGGGACTGTCATGTTTGAATCGAAATTGTATGAGCCGGGTAAGCAAATGATTCTTGCCAATTGTGCAAGTCTAAATAGTTTTGTATTGATCAATATATTGTGATATTCCAACCATTAATGAGACAATATTTTTTGATAATCGGTTTTTTGGGTCAGTTTTACGCGTACCTCGACTAATCTTGAGACCACTAAATTGACAACCCTTTTTTATGATCTAAAATTTCCTGTGTGGACTCTGGCTGAAGGATGACGGACACTAATTTGCTCAAATTATCAACCCTATTGCGTTTACCAACTATTAATTTAAGTTGTTTTGCATCAATGGCATTTGCATCACATATTAAAAGTTTTACAATATTAATGTAAGTCCTCCCTTTGACAGAGCGGCTATGCCTGTGGGCGTTCTCAATTTTTCTTGAAGTTGGGGTAAAATTTTCTACACTAAGTACTCTAATTTCAACACACAAATTAGACCAAAATTATTAGTCTAAATTACCTTTAGTCGTTATCTTTGATCTGAAGAAGAAAGACATGTAGATTGAGCTGAAGTCCGGACATCAGATCAAGATACATAAGTAATACTTGGACCATCCATCTACGAACTTGGTGTATTTCCGGAATTAGTTGTAGATGGAATGCGATACATAGTTAGAGTAGAGGAGGAGGAGGGTTCTTTCAGGAAGGTGGAGTCAAATAATTTTCATGCGGTGGATGAGTCGATGAGTGTTCATAAAGATCAGCTTTCAGAGGTTCCTAAGGAAGCCCAATCATTTGAAAATGATACAGAAGATGATCCAAAGGTCACTCAAGATTTGGAATCATTTGTGGAGGATTCTATGGGCCTACAATCTCTTTTCCTTGAGACCCATGTTATTGAGTCAATGGAGAAGAGAAAACATGACAAATTATTAGATGTCAATTCGGTTGATTCGAGTTCGACAGATAAGGTAGATTCAGGGGGCTCTGATTATGAAGACGAGGTTCTTGTGTCAAACGAACCTCGTATTAAGTACGTGGAGTGTATGCGCCATAAGAAGACACATAAGACCAAGAAAGTTAATCGGAGGAGAACTTTATGGAGCAAAAATCCTTTGAAAACAGTGAAGCTCTCCAGGACAGTTAGCCGAGACAGTATTAGGAATGTGTCAAGGACGGGATCGATGAAAGGAAGTTTTGATGAACCCACTCATTTGATCCAAGAGGAGGTTAGTAGCGACATTCACAAGAAGAATTCGAATTTAATCAAGGAAGCACGAGAGAACATGAAGATGGGTGCTCGCTTTGGTATAAAGTTCTATGGAAGGGAGAGCTATAATGTTAAAAAGTTCTTAGAATTGAAGGGTGTCGAAATTTCAGAAGAGGATATTAAAGCAGAAATTAAAGCTCTTGACATTTTGGAGGGAGATGGCTCCATTTCAGTAGAGTTCTGATTTGCCGTTTGGGAGTTCTTTGGCCCTGATCCTATTTTTATGGTAGTTGGAGGTTTCGTTGTTTTGGGGTTTTTCTGCTTCCATGGGTAGGTTTGATGCCCCTGGCTTTGCTTGATCATGGGTGGTTTAGGGAAGGAGGTTTTAGGTTGCTGCTATAGTTTGTTGGGGGTGTCTCAGCTATGCTTTTTCTGGTTTTTGGTCCAGGTTTTGGTTGGTATCTTACCACCCTTCTTTTGTTCCTTTTCCCTTTGGGCCCTTGGCGTTTTCAGTCTCGGGTCCCTTTAATCTTTGTAATCCGTTTCCAAAGATTAATAAATTCTTTGCTTAGCAAAAAAAAAAACTTGGTGTATTTCTGTCGAAGATTTAGTCAAATTTCCAGATGCAAAGATCCCTATACTTCCATAGCAGGGCAGGGCCTTAAACTTGACCTGGAGACAAGGCATGGTGAAGCAGAAGATGTTAACAAGAAACGAGAGAAAAGTTCCCACCAAAGTGGTACTCCTCATTTTTTTGTATGAGCCAGCTTATACTTTTTTGATCGGAAAAAGAAATATTGTCAAAGAAACTCGATAAGGGTACATCGAGAAAAGGGGAGGAGACATCCAACCAAGGTTGAAAGAAATAAAAAAGGTGGGGAAAGAAGAAAACACCAAAAGCACCAAAAGGCGCCAAACCCAAAAGGCGCCAAACCCAAAACAACCGCCACAAACCCCTGAAAAGCTACCCCTACACTGCCCTTTGGCGTCTAAAGCACAACCCTAAGCCGCTACAGCACAAACAAACAACGAACCTGAAAAACTAACCCTTGCCGCCTCCACCAAAAACCAAAAGGCTCCAATTCCTCGTCGGAGAAACAACATAAAATTGTAGATGGATGGTCCAATTAAGTATTACTTATGTATCTTGATCTAACGTTCAGACTTCAGCTCAATCTACATGTCTTTGTTCTTCAAGTTCGAATTATAAATTAAAAAAGCAGAACTAATTTTCAAGTCCATGCTTTTCAGGTAAAACGATTAAGAATTCCCCAAACTCATGGTCGTTAATTAACTACACATTGTTTGAACATTTTACTTAAATACCGAAGGGTTCTAAACTGCGGGTATCAAGTAACGTAATCGATCGGGCATATATCAGTAAACATCGATCTTGTCACCTATATCAATACTGGAGGTCCAAAACTCCAACACAAAACGGTCGATCGAACAAGAACAATTGGAAGACTCAGACTCATAATAAGCTAAACAATCTCTATGTTTAGCTTATTGAAACTGTATCACATTCATATATCCTTGTTTGAAACTGTAGCAAAGATCTTGCAAGGAGGTTCCTTGCAAGATCTTTCATAAGCTAAAACTCGTGCACAAACAAAATAAGTAAAAAATCAGAAAAAAGATTCAGTATCACGAACACTATTCTTCTAAGCGAGAGACGACAAGATTTCAACAAGAAAATAACCTGCCGAAAAAATCACCACGCAAATTGTAATTTGCACAACGTTAATACCTACTGAAAGCCCAGAACCAGCAAAAGCTATGCGTCCTTTGATCCTCCATCATTCCTGCAAAAGGAACAATCTGTCAAATATATGCTAATGACTTGTCAAGTGGACATCATATATTCCAAATATTACAGAGTGTCTTTTACTCGTACTTCACCAACATCATACATCAAAGAAGCCCGAAAAATTCTTCTCTTAAATCCATCTACCCAATCTACAATACCTAAATATGTGGTTAATTAGATATGGTTAATACAAATAAATTTTTTTTGGAGAAAGCAGTAACAGGGTAAGATGTCTGCTTACATTACCACATCATCAAGGATTTGGTCTGGCGTCGGAATAGCAAATGCCTTAGAAGACCTAACAGTGGCATCCGAGTATACATCTACACCCAGTTGGACAACACGATCAGAGATACTAAACTTGACGCAATGCAGCAGGGCAGATTGGTGTCGACTAGAGAAATACTCAACGCAGAGCAAAGAGAAGACGTTGTCAGCAAGATGATGCACTGCTGGACAAATTATGCGACTATTGGGTGGTATCAGGGAGTCAAGTGGTATAACCTTGTCCAGGTCCTTTATACACCATGAGTAGGAGCATTTCTTGATCAAGTCATATGCATGAAGCTTGCGGTAATTAAACCAGAACACCGTGGTGTCAACAGCAAACAAACCATACGCTGTAGGCAATTGTGGAGGTGGAGAGAGAGAGAAGTCTACCGGCCTGATTTAGTGTCCTATACTTCAGCCCACTGTCTCGGTGTCCAATCAGGAACGTCAAGCCCACTGAACACGAAGATCTTACTGCCGACCACCACCGTCGGATAAGAACCTACCATTGCGCATCAAAGTGTGTTTCTTCCGGCAGGATTTTGTTGGGGTGCAGACAACCTTCAGCAGTACCAGGGGTATGGGGGCTGGAGCCGTAGTCTGGAGTGCGACTTTAGGAGCATTCCGGATCGCACTCCAGACTGCAGCGAAAACGATATTTGAGGGACCTTGGTGTGTAATTTCGGCTATAGACCCGACCTAATTATTCCGCTGTTAATGTGTAATTAGTGTAACACGTTTTCAGAGAAAACAGAAAGAGAGAGAGAGGCGAGAGAAAATGCAGACCGCAGAGAGATTCCGAGAAGACTTATACTCTTGATTTCGATTTCATAATGGACTGGTGTGGCTCCCGTGGTTTTTTCTCGCGTTGAGGTTTCCCACGTATATCTGTGTCTCGCTTTCTTTTCCGTTTTTCATTACGCACGATTACTTGTTTTTCTGTTCTGTGATTCATTGTTTCCAAGATCCGTAGGGGTGTTGTGGGGTTGCGAAAATCCTAACAGATTTTGCGGGAATACTACGGCTGCTGGTATCCAAAGCATACAGCTTGTTGTCCACCGCAGCAAAACCTCCGTACAAAGGGACAATCGCCACCTGTATCGGAGTGAGAACCTTTACTTGAGAGCCGTCGTCTTCTTCTCCAGAGACATCATCGTGATTTATGGCCACGGGATAGAATTCCATCTGGTAGTCTCCTCGTCCTACTTGAGAGACGGCTCGAACATACGCCGTTTTCTGAGGCAATCGGGACGCTGACGCCGACGACGAAGGAGATGCTGAAAACATGATCGATTCACGGATGAATGCTGAGAGTCGATTCGCTGATCACCAACCTTTGTGTTGTGTTTTATTTTTTCTTTCTAGGGTTTCTCAGTAATTATTTGGAACCGCCTCAAATCCTCTCTAGCCATGCATTTTGCATGTTAGATTGTGTGAAAATCTTTGGGTTATTTGCACGGATACCCCCTCAACTTTGACAGATTTTAAAAGACGCCCTCTACTTCATTTTTATGTACATACACCCCTCAAAGGTCAAGGTAAAACAACCAAAAAGACCGTATGGAAAAAGTCACAAAAATGTTACTAGACCACAGCTTGGCAAGACGAAACTGAAAATTTAAATATTTTGATTCAAAATTTAGAACTTTATTGAAAACAGCATTGAATCACTGAATTAAAAAAGTAAACCACCATGAGTTACTCCTTGTCCTTCGAATTTCCCCTTTTTTGGTTATTGTTTTGTCATATCCTCTTTCTTTGGTAAAAGAATTCCATTGCTTAATTCTCGTCATAAGTAATGTTTGCATTTGATTTAAACCATTCACTTTATTTGTCTCACCAAATATGTACTCAGGCAAAAATTCAGGTTAATTTGATATCATTTGAAATACCTCAACCAAATGTTCTTAGCATTTTTTTAGACAAGTATAATTACAGTTGTGAAATCAAGACAAAATTTTCCTTGGGTATTGGAAGCTACAGGTGCCTTTTAATGACTTGGCCTAGGAAATATTGGATAAGACTTGAATATAAAAGGAAATCCAAATTGGCTGGTTGCATAAAATTCAGAGAGGGCCGTGAGAAATAGAGAGGCGGTGGAGGGAGCAATCGTCGGACCGATTCCGGTGATGCGTAGCAATTTCAGTTGGTGGTTCACAATGGAGGAGTGTACATGTGATGGCAACGATATTTACTTAAGGTACCCAATCCAGGAAGTATATAATTTGCTCTAAATCTCCGGAGTATTTATTTGTCACGTCTTTGTATTCCGCTTGATCGTTACACTATCTGTTGAAGCCGTGTTATGTGATATGCGAGGGGGTTGGGTGCCGTGGAACTGTTTAGTATGTGACCGACTGAATTTGCCTATTGTGCCATTGACCAAACCGAGAAGCCACAGTAGGTTGGGTGAGGTAAATGAGGTCGGTCATTGATCATATACTAAGGATGACCTGATATGAGGTCACATTATGTGGATTGTTGTTGACTCCGTATCTCTAATTGATTGGTCTCGTTTATTGTGGAGTATATCTATTCCCGTCGTATTGTATACTTCATGGAGGTTTATGTATACTTCATGGCTGTTGACGCAAGAGCGGTAGCACGGGATGGGCATTTGTAGTTTAGGCCAGCTAGTCGTTTAATTTGTTGAAGGCAGAGTTGTAATTTTTTTTTTTTTGGAATAAGATAATTAGAGCATCTCCCCTCCTTGCTTAAATTTACACTCAAACTCAAATTTGAGTAAAAATCACAAAAAACACCACTCCACTCCTAACTCAAACCCATTACCAAATTTGAATTTACTCAAATTTTTCACAAATTTGGTTTGAATCAAATATTTACTCAAATTTTTAAGGCCATTGTCTCCCTCTCAAATTTGCAATTATACCATTAATGAAGCCTTTTTGTAAATTTATGCCTACATTTGTATTTGTCGTTGGAGTGTTTCATATCAAATCAAGCTTTTACTCAAAATTTTACTCAAATTTGGGTAAAAAATTAAGTAAAGAGTGGAGATGCTCTTAGAATTCTGTTGTTTCTATATTGCGATGCTTACGGAACCAAATCGTTCCAGTCAAAGCTCTACATGGACTGACCCGAAAGGAGTTGATAGCTCCTACGAAATTTCAAACTTGAGACATTAAAATGGAGCAAACTCCTAAGTCTCAAGTCTTGACCACTGGGCCAACCCCTCGGGGTTTCTTTAGTAAACTATGCATGGTGCCACCAAACTTAGATAACAATCAATGACTTGCATCTCAGTTTGTGGAAAGCATTGATTCGATAATATGGTTCCTACGCATTATTCTCCACACAAAAGCATGACCCCAACATTGTACATGGATAGAACAACTCTCAAAAAACAAAAGAAAAAATGAATAGACTAACATCTCAGCTCTCATTTCCCATTTAAAGATTCTAACAGGATAGAAAGGGCAGGCATTTTATATCTCTGTAAATGTTACACACAACAAGCTTGTATTTACACACATCATCTTAAACCCAGAACATTGAAGATAAAAGATGATCAAAATTACAAGAAAGAAATACTACAAAAAAAAAACTTTCGACTCAAAGTTACATCAAACGCATTCAAAGCAATTTCAAAAGATTGAAATGGCACCAGATGGGCAGATAACCGCAGACACTTTATTTCTAACTACACATGCATTACACACAACAAGCTTTGGTATTCACACACAACTTATGGCCAAAACAAAAAGCATAAACGAAAAAGGAGGGAGTGGGGGAAAAAAAAATAGAGCTATAGAGTTATGTCAAACAAATTCAAAGCGCATAAGAAGCTTTACGGATTTGTACCTTTCCCCCTTCTGACTGTGCAGGGGAACTGCTCGGATTCCACTTCTCAACTCGGATACAGGAAGGCACGTTTGGCCTCCAAAGTCATCTTTTTCGGACATGTCATACTCGTGAACTTCAACCCTAAGCAGAGCCAATTCTGGAACTGTAAGAGGGAACTCGAACTCCTCGTTCCAAGCTGGTATCCAATTGTCCTCTAGGGTTTTAGTCTTTTTCATTACAGTATCCGCAAGGACTCCAGCAATTCCAACCTGCGCATAAGTAGTGCATGATCCTCTCAGAAAAAATACGAACTCACAAAGTTTCTGGCTTTAAATGATAGCATATGCATTTAGTTATTATAAGAGATAAACATCAAATATATAGATTACTATTTTCCAATTATTGATTAAATACATTTTAAGAAGCTCTTTGACCATTTTATACTCTCTCTTTCTTTTCCCTTTTTCTTTTTTTTTTTGCCTTTTACCTACTAAATCTCCATTTGTCTCTAGTTTTCTTTTTGCTACATTTTCCATTTCCTCCTGGAAAAAATATTAAGAAAAGAGGATATATTTTGAGATTAGTTAAGCTCGCTAAACTTTCTCGTTTTGGAACCTAGCTATACCATGTTTCGGAACTTGCATCCTGAAAACATAATTTGCTATGGCATCAATATTTTCTGATAACACAGGGCTCAACATTTCCTAAAAACACGTACTCTAGTACTAAAAGATATTTAGTTCGGCAATACTATGGACGGAACACGCGAAGACCAAATGTTGGCGAAAGATAAGGTCGGTCTCACTCCACCCATTTTGGGCTCCCTTTTAGTTGGGTGACACAATGTAGGATCCTTTACAGCTATAAATGGTTTTGATTCTTGTAGTGGAGGCCACCATTCTTAAGCCACAAGCCCACAACCGAAGATGAGTGTGTAATAAAACCAATTTGAGGAGGATCAACTAACCCGTGCATAGAAATCCGGTGGGGAATATGCATCAAAGTGTGTGCGGTGGAAATCAAAATACCATCCTTCACCCATGTAAACAGTCACCTGCTTAGCAACAAAAAAAAAAAAAATCAAGTCACATTGAGAATAGATGAAGAACATCAACTTTATTTAAGTACCAAAACACAAAAAAACCAGTAAGGGAATTATCCAGAACTTTTTGACATGTAAAAAGAAACTTTGATTAAAAGCACTGGTAACAGTTGACTCACCTTCAAAGTTGTTTTGACTGGTAATGTAGCTTTAGGGTCAAAGACCTCGTTATTTTCCCCAAACTTTAACAAGAAATCAGGTTTTTTAACATATCCGCAACCACCATTGGCTTTGAACATTCCGTGCATCACCCATAGTGATCTTTCATAGCCCTGTCATACAAACAGTATTCGCTTTTTGGTTACTTGCGTCGCTACACTTCCAGTAAACAAATGTCAGAAGTTGAAAGCAATCATCATATCCAAGTATAGTTAATATGTAGATCCGTGAGTGCAAGTGCAAATAACTTGTGGCGCAGAACAAGAATGTGGTAAGACATTAATCCTAATAGTAACAGATCAGCTGAAGAATTCAATGATTATGTTTGGAGTTTTTGGATCAATTCCAGTCTGCTGCCTGCCCAACTTGTGGAACAGGAAGGATAAAGCTTAGCGTTGCTCTGGCTATCTTATTTCCTCTCTAATGGGGGAATCACCCATGATTACATAGATGCAAGTTAAAATATTTCTTGCTACTTATGTGTGTGGTTGCAATATTTTCCTAATAACTTTGTTCCCATTAATCAAGATGTCAACCAAAAGCATAGTAGCAATGTTATTCCTAGTTTCTGTTGGTAACAAAAGATAAACCAACAGTGTGTTTTTTTTTTTTTTGAACAGCATAAACCAATAATATTTTGACACTACTTATGTCGTACAACTACAAGCAAAGTCAGGGACTCAGGATCAATGTAGGAAGTGCAGTACCAAACAACCCATACACCAATAGTCCTTTGCTTGGAGAGAGGAAGGGGAAAAAAATTGGGGTAAAAACACCAAACCTGCATATTAAATGCAACCATCTGAGCTCCATGCATCCACCCAATTAGCGGGTTATAGTTGGATGAGTCAACGCGTATGCCTTTCGGATACACCCTCAATAGATTCCTCTGAGTAAACCTGAAGCAAATCAATTATCAGAAAATTGCAAAATTTCTAAACAAATAATGAAGACAGAAGCATTCTCAGCCAGACATTCATTAGAGAAAATCCATGTTCAAATGCACTAGTGAAGAACTAAGTTCAGGAAAGTATACATGCTCACTGCTAGCGCAGCAGCACATATGTGCGTGCATGGTGTTGGAGAACGCAAACAAAAGTTGGATGCACCAAAGGGACTATTTAGCTTCATCAAACTAGTGTAACCTTATGCAGATCTTACTAGTCTGCAACAGCTAGCATGACAATGTGTTCTACCTTATAGCCAATTTCATCATAGCTGCCATCAATAATTAGAAGGTAATCTACAGTGGCGATGCCTCAGACCTAGGACTAGGTTCCAGCGGAGACAATTAAAGTAAATTCTTTCATTGAAAACTAGCAATAGATATGTGGAGGGGAAAACCAAGGGGCTTTCGATGTTCCTAAACCAATCCATAAATTTATAAAATACCTTCATTCATTTCATTTCTACTTATTTTGTCGACTCATAACTTTTCTTTGTGAATCCACAATCCAGACATGAAACAAGTGCAGGGTTTTTTTACAAAAGAGATCAGAAGAGATAATTAATTTAATTATACTGGCCACATGGAATTTTAGAACGGGCAAATTGCAAAATGTTAGTACAACCATGGGTGAAAAGCTCTGAAAACGCACTGGTAATCTAATATTAGATTACAAGTCTGTGCATGTTCATCAAAATTCAAATGCACTACTCTAGTGTGCCCGGCATCTCCAGCATCCATCAAGAGAAAAGCTTCAGATTTCACTGAACAAGTACAATTTAGAAACAAAATTTCAAGGAGCAAACCCGTTGAGCCCAGATAATCCTCCATAAGTATCAAGTTATGTAATGCAAGCAATGTAAAAGGCAAATAAAAATCTCCAGTTTTTATTACATTTGAAGGCAGAATGCTCTCATGAATCAAACTTCAAAGCAAAGTCTCCAGAAATTTGTAATGTTACCTGACAATCTCTTTTCCATGAGTTATTGCAGCCTTTTCAAGCTCTTGTTCACTTAAGCTAAGACGTCTCACTTTGTCAGGATCAACTCTCAGCCAATCCGATAATCCACCCTTCCCCTTCCCAGCATGAATAGCAATTAATCGTTTGTACTCTGGTGCTGCAATTTGCTCATCCGTATCGTCCATTTCTTCACCCAAATCATCCTGGAAAAAAAGTAACCAATTTAAAAATTAACATTTGGTCTTGCTAATTTAAAAGTAAAGTAGCAAAGACGTTTTAAGTATCTCTGATTCCCCATGCACCTTCTCATCGCTTCTGACAGTATCTTTAATGTCTGGGACTTCTTTCCCCCAGGCTTCTTCATCAGCCAAATCTTTTCCCTTTTGTGATTCATCCTCTTTTCCTTTAACTTCTTTCTTCTGAGGGTATTCTTTGGGTGGTTTGGTAGATATAATAACCCTCTTCTTTAGGGACTCCGGCGAAGGGAACTCCTTCAAGGCTTCTGAGCCAGGAGAAAATAGAATTTCTCCAAATGTTTGAGTGACCATCTAAAATTAAGTCACAAATGTAGTGAATCAATACCAAAAGAAGTGGCTCATAATTCCCATAGAAATGCTTATACCGACCTCCGCCACTTTAGCTTGAAGATCCGGGGTAAGGTGGTCTTCTAGAGTTATTACAACAGGATATTCGGATGCAGTAAAGGCATGCTCTTTGATAGACTTCAAGCATTTGATGAGTTTAACTGGACGGGTCAGCGTCCTACATAAGTAAAGAGATCACTTGAATGAAATGAGGCCAAGTTCATTCCTCAGCTATGTCATGTATGAAAAGAGGAAAACAGGATAATGCCTTGTAACCTAGGACATAGACAATATGGTAATATGTTTGTTGGCTGTAAAGGACCAATCGGAGTGCACAAGCATACAACATGCATCTAGTACTTGTCCTCTTCCATCTTATGACCTTTTTCTCATAATACTGGGTAATTTTTTTTTTCCTTCTTTGTGGAATGGAAACCAGAAACTTAGATTTAACTGAACAAAGACTCTTTCTATTGTCAGTAATATAGCATGGAGAAAGACCCCCATCAATCAAGCCCCAAAACAGGGGTCACAAAAGCAGGGGCAGCCTTGCAAAAAACCAAACCACCTTCGATTTTAAGCGTCAGGGTCCAAATCTTGGATGAAACTGTAACGACCCGCCCCCGACTTGCACAATATTGTCCGCTTTGGTCGCCCAAGCTCTTTGGACTTCCCAGAAGGTCACCCATCCCAGGATTGCTCCAGGGTGAGCACGCTTAACTGTGAAGTACCAACGAGCTTTGACGCCCGCACGGCTTTAAAAGGCCTTGTGCTAGTTAGGGCATGATCTATTCTCTTATATCATAGAACTCCGTTGCATCCATGTGGGTCATGGGCTGTCACATTCTCCCCACCTTAGGATGCAACGTCCTCGTTGCATATTGGCCCAGCGACCTTCCCCCGGGAGGTATAGCACTTAGTTCTGCATAGCACTTTGTTCCCACTCCGGGATTCAAGAGGTGGCTCCTGCAGATTCTAGAGGTGGCTCCTACCCCGTAGTCCGGGGTTGTGCTCTGATACCAACTGTAACGACCCGCCCCCGACTTGCACAATATTGTCCGCTTTGGTCGCCCAAGCTCTTTGGACTTCCCAGAAGGTCACCCATCCCAGCTCCTTGGACTTCCCAGAAGGTCACCCATCCCAGGATTGCTCCAGGGTGAGCACGCTTAACTTTGAAGTACCAACGAGCTTTTGACGCCCTCACGGCTTTAAAAGGCCTTGTGCTAGTTAGGGCATGATCTATTCTCTTATATCATAGAACTCCGTTGCATCCATGTGGGTCATGGGCTGTCACATTCTCCCCACCTTAGGATGCAACGTCCTCGTTGCATATTGGCCCAGCGACCTTCCCCCGGGAGGTATAGCACTTAGTTCTGCATAGCACTTTGTTCCCACTCCGGGATTCAAGAGGTGGCTCCTGCAGATTCTAGAGGTGGCTCCTACCCCGTAGTCCGGGGTTGTGCTCTGATACCAACTGTAACGACCCGCCCCCGACTTGCACAATATTGTCCGCTTTGGTTGTCCAAGCTCCTTGAACTTCCCAGAAGGTCACCCATCCCTGGATTGCTCCAGGGTGAGCACGCTTAACTGTGAAGTACCAACGAGCTTTGACGCCCGCACGGCTTTAGAAGGCCTTGTGCAAATTAGGGCATGATCTATTCTCTTATATCATAGAACTCCGTTGCATCCATGTGGGTCATGGGCTGTCACAGAAAGGAACTTCAAACAAACTACACATCAAACTGCACATCAGATACTCTTTTTGCCCACAGAACAAAACACCCATTCAAGACAACGCATCCCATGTAGAGACATTTCTGGAAGTAGCTTGCCCATTTCCAGGTAATTTGCAAAGTTTAACAGAGTAGGGGCACACTGAGAACTGGAGTTATATCTACTCCAATTGACTTGAATAAATTGCAGATCATATTCTAGAAATCTAGCTAAAAGAAAGGTTTACACTATCTTGCCCCAATGCCCTTATATTGTTATATATGAAATATTTTCCTGTAACTTCTGATTATGGGTGGCACATCATTAAAGACCAGGACAAAGGGCAACAAGAATATATAATGAAACATGTACATTTAACTTCTTTAATAGAGGAAATCTGGTAAGCACAAACCTATAACGAATACTACGGACCAATTCCCTACCAAAATCAATACCGAATGGCAAATAGTAACCGTACCTTCCATGAAGCACATCGACATCATCTTTCGCGGAATTCGGCCAAATATCCAATTCGATCACCCTCACACCTCTCTGCAGCGCATGTATAATAGGCACATCACTGCAGTCGCTACTCAGCTGATTCCCGGTTAGATACGAGTTATGCCCCGTGTATATAAAATAGTGAGACAACGGAGCTGTCATATCATGATGAGCCTGAAATATTGAGAATTAATTGAAGCGTCAATCTAACAACTGTCCCCTGACCAATGTGCTGTGAGCAGAAGTTTCCTCAAATAAAATACAACAAATTTGGTAGCTAAATGAATTACTGATTGCAAATGATTTTCACACTCCAGTTTTATACAATAAACCACATTTTCTTTGATTTGTTAACATAACTTCGGCAAATTGACTTTCATATAGAATCAGGCTCCTCTCTACTCTGGGTCAGTAGTCCATGTTAATCTTGGCCATCCAAAAATGTTTGTTGGCTCAAATTCGCAGGAAGAATCTTCCCGGGAAAAATACTTTGAAATTTGGACCATTGATTACAGAAATGGACAATCGAGATGCAACTGTCCTTTGCAGTCCAACTAGTAAGGAGCCGGGTCCTTTCTAAGTATCAGATATTAATAGTATACAAAGAGGCAAAGAGGAGTGTGACCGTGGGAAATGATAATAAGTGGAGTGTCTAAAAGAAAATTGTTGTGAGTTAAATAAGGACAAAAAAATTGCATTGTTTTCATTAAAAATGGGTTGCGGGAGTGTGAAGCCTTACTCGTGGCCCAAACCAAATTGAATATGAAATTCCTAATTACGCAAGCCTATACACACATTCAGGAATTTTTTTTTTTTTTTTTTGAAACACGTCAAGATATTCCATTAACAAAGCCATCCGGCACCGATTACATCAAAAATAGGAATGAAAACCAAATCCACTACCAGATGAAACAAGCACGGCATTAGGCTAACAGGCCACCGGCTCCTAGACACGCCTACCGGAGTAGACCCGACACCTACGGGACGGGATAATGAATCCAATCAAAAGATAGCGGAAGAGATCCCAAATGGGAACCCAGCTCAAACCATCATCACAACACAGCACCAGTAATCGGTAAACAAATCTCAAAATACAGCAACAAAACAAATAAAACTAACTAATCAGAACCCAACAAACTGGTACAAACTGAGTTAAACCGAGTTTCCACCGAGTTACCCATAGATGCACCGAGTCATACCGAGTCGCCGACCAGTCACTTCCCCGGAAAGAACGTAGCTCCCGTAGCCGCCGCCCATGGCATAAGAGGGCTTTATTAGCCGGAGGGGGCCAAGGCTCCCAAACTCAACCCAACGCCAGATCTGAGCTACTCATACCAGAAATGGTCAGTGGAGGCGTAAGAGGAGGGCCGGTGGTGGAGGAGAGCAGGGCTTGGTGGCGGACGGTGGCGGGTGGGGCTGGAAGGGGGAGATGGGTGGTGGCGGTGGAAGAAAGCGGAGGAGAAAGAGGAACCGAGCGGCGTCAGTTGGCCAGGGGTTGAAGGAGGGAGTCCGGCTAGGCAAGGAGGAGGAGGGGTGGGGCAAAAGGGGCGGCAACCCCACCCCTCAAGCTCTGAGAAGCAAACAGAAAACCAAGATCTGTGAGTAGAAGAGGAGGAAAAGAAGAAGAGGAAGAAGAAGGAAGAAGAAGAAGAAGAAGAAGGAGGAGGAAGAGAAAGAGGCCGGACGGTGGGTGGCCGGCTGGATAAGGGACAAACCCTAGAACTTCTAACTTTCTAGAGAGAGAAACTCTCTAGGGCAGTAGCAGGCCCTCATATTTTCCGAGCGCATTACTCACACATTCAGGAATAGAAACTAACATGTACACACGTTCCTAAAATACACATCAATGAGACTAGAGCTGTAAATGATCTGAATAGGCGGTCGATCAAACTTGGTTTGAAGTTGTGATGAGCTTGAAAATATGTTCAAGTTTAGCTTGCTTACAAGACAAGAAAAGCCAATCTAAAACAAGTTTAAGCCAATTACGAGACGATCTTGAATATTTTATACTTCATAAGCTAAACGAGCAGAGTAGTAACCTGTTCGAGCCTCGGTTTAAAACCTTAGCCATCATCAGAAAAAATGTAAGCTAGGTTTGTTCATGTAACAAACTGATCTTCAACAAACTTTGAACGAGCGACTAAGCTACTCGAACTTTAAATAGCTTGGTTCGTTCAGCGGCCCAAAATGAGATTCGAGAGAGAGTTTTACCTCAATTCTAGGGGAAAGAGGGGGATTGGCGTCACCAAAGAGGAATCTGAAGAAACCATCGAGATGAAGGACCTTTCGGTGGAACAAATTGAGGTGTTTCAAATCGTGGAGGCCGTCGATGATTCCATGTGCGTCGTTCACGGTGGCTTTCTCTTCCTTCTGGACCTCGATCATGAAACTGTGCAGGTGTTCGGCGTCCATGAGTCCATTGTTCGAGTAACGATCGAACAATGCCTTGATATCCGCCGGAGCCTCGGCGGCGGCTAGCTTGAACCGGCGCCGGAAGCAGCAGCAGACTTTGTATGTCTGTCCCGACATCGCTAGAGAGAGAGAGAGATTGGGTTGCGGGTGGATCAGGATCAGGGGTGGATTCGTTTGCTGGAGAAGTTCGTTGAGACGTTTTATTGCTGGACGTGCTTTGGCAGGTTCCAGAGGGGAAAAGGTGAAAAGGATTAGGTGGGGCCCAATGGTGTGCATGACCGGCCAACTCAGCTGTTTTTTATTGCATACCTTGCGTGGATATTACTAGCATAAACCCGAGGTTTTCCTTAATGGCGTATACCTCCCTCACGAAACATGCGGCTCACGCCTCGAGTATGAGAAATGACTATAAGCTCTAAGTGGTTTCAATGTTTTATTTCACCGACACCTAATCAACAACTGCTGTCGGACCATACATGTTACGAAATTATTCAAAAGGAGCTTGCATTGACAAATTTACTGTTTTTAATAATATGATAATTATTAAAAAGCTCTCAAATTTCAAATTTTTAACCCAAAACTAATTATTTTGTATTTTTTGATTTAAAATAAGTAAGTGTTGGTAATTTTTTGTTAACTTTTATAATTAAAAAAGGTGAATTTTTATTAAGTAAGTGTTGGTAATTTTTTGTTAATTTTGTATTAAAAAGGGTTAATTTTTTTATTGTTATTTCTCAAACATGAGGGGTATCCATAATTAAATCAAACTTCAGGCGTTGTCAGTGAAGTTTACCGAATTAATGAACACGTTTGAGCCGCGGGAAATATGTGCCGACAAAAACCGTAATTTGGGTAAATTATACTGATCTTCCCTGAGGTTTCTTGTGATCGCAGTAACAACCAAAAAGTTACCCCTTCATGTCTATTTGGTTCTGGTAGCTCTGCATAGAGCATTTACCTTATAAATTGAGTTTTATTGAAAATAAGATAAGATACATGTTTTGATAACTCAGGGTGTTGGGGTCATTTTACACACATGGCTCAACTAATCCATGAGAATCAAATTCCACCGTCTTTTAACGGGGAGTTCGATTATAGCCATGGGAGAATCAAATTCCGCCGTCTTTTAACGGGGAGTTCGATTATAGCCATGGTAAAATCCTGTATAAACTGCTCTCACAATAATTGATAGCATCTGAGAGTTTTCGAACCTTAGAGATCAAACCTCTAAGTCTCAAGCTTTACAAACCACCCCATCGAAAAAGGATAATCAAAGAGATTTCGACCACCTTGCAAGATCCATTTGATTGAAAAGATTATTCCATATACCGCTTCCTTATCTTGAAATAGATGATGAAAAAAGATTTTGACCTTATTGAAAGATTAGTTTGACATCCGAATATTGCTCACCGGCTCGCTTGTTTTTTATTTTTGGTTTTTTGGAGCAAGACCCTTGTGCTCTTTTTTTCTAATTAAAAGAGGAATGATAAGGTACAGGAAAGAGTTTCCCCAAAAATATCAATATTCTTTCTACAAGGAATCTGAATTGTTCATTTTTCTTTTCTGGACGTTTTCGGGAAAACTTTTTTTGTATCCTTACATTTTTTATATCAGGAAAAATGTAAAAAAAAATTAATATACAAATATTTTATTGTAAGGAGATATCCTTTTGTTGATTTTTATCAATATACAAAGAATTGATTAGTCCAGACACCCTTATCTGTTGATTTATTTTTGTTCGGTTGAAATCGATTCTCTTTTTGTTGATTTATCTTCCAAAAATACCTACAGAGAATGGGAATGATAGCTAATTTACTAGTTGAGAACGAACATCAACACAAACTACTTGGTTACTTAAAAGATACTCATATTAAAAAGATTCAATTATTCAAACCATGTAATTGCTACTTGAAAATCAAAAAGTAAACATTGAATTTTTTTGAGAAATACTTATTTACGGATGAGGCGCAAACGGGGAGATTGCGCCGCGCGGATCTCAGTCATCCATCCCGAGATCCGACGGCTCCGAGCGGTGCATAGTTTTTTTTTTTTTATCTGCAGTGCATTTAAGGAGGCGAGAGAGAGAGAGAGAGAGAGAGAGAGAAAGCACTTCTCGGAGCCGTTGAATCTCGGGATGGACGGCCGAGATCCGCGTAGCGCAAACTCCCCTTTTGCGCCGCATCAGTGAATAAGTATTTCTCATTTTTTTTTTAGTAGCATTGTCCTTGCAAGACATAGGATGCCAACAGGTTCAATCAAGTGGTGAAAAGACAGCCAGACTAAATAAAGACATGCCTTCTTCAAAGGACAACCTGGTGGGTGACTAGAAAGGGGGAAGGACAGAGACACAGATAGGGCAGGCATCCATGTGACGCGAGACATGCTACTTTAATTTTGTACTAGATTTATTATTCTAGTGAAAATGACAACTACAGTACACATTGCCACACTAACAAATACTAACATGTAGCAAAAGACAGCAGGAGAGGATCCCTACATAGCTTTGAATCGAATGAAGAAAATCAATCCAATTCACCAGAAATGAGCCAATTCCGGATGGGTTGTGCAAACTTAAATAACCAATGCAGTAGGGGGAATTTCGTCGTAGCCTAATCCCATTGTATTTCCCTGTGGTAGGTCCATTCTGACGGATTTATAGTCGTTTTTCCGTCATAAGCAACAAGGTCGTAAGGTGAATTTTCTCCATATTCTGTGGGCATGGACTTCCAATGGAAACATGGCTCCCACTCTGCTTCCTTGAGCACCTTGAGTATCTCCTCCACAACAACTATGCTCCCCTCGGCAGATAAATGAACACCGTCACTGTAGAGGAAGGAAAAATCAATGAAAATGACAAACAAATCTCACAAACAAATTTTTATAGTATTTTGCGTCTGTTGCCAGTTTGATAGAGGAATTATGGTGGGATCGGTGGAGCGACAAGTACTCTGCAAATCCCTCCACGAAACTCAACCAAAGACGACCTAGCAAGTCTTATCGTTCTAACTAGAGGCAGTATAATGTTTATGACCCACTATGTAGCAGATACACAGCATTCAGACCTTAAGAAGAGTGATCAACCAGAGGTATGCCATTACTTCACCTTTCATCTCACTCCAAGTATATGAAAAATAAATCTAGGCAAGTAGCTCTTTCTAACAGTTGGCTCACGAAATATTGTTTTTCCTCAATAGTTTCTGTTAATGTTTCATGCATTCAGCATCTGAATCTGTATAAACTTGTCTAGACAACTCTCCTGGAATATGACAGTCTCCACTCCACAACATTTCAGAAGTTGGGTAGTAGAAAAAGATGTAAATGAAATGGTACAAAAAATGTACTTTAACCACGCAAATTAGTCACAACACTGGCCATAACTGCAGGTAGAAGAAAAAAAAAATTTTTTTTTTTGGTTTGCAACTGTAGCTAGAAGTTGTATTGGGTAGACAAGTATCCACTTTTTTTAAGTTACGAAGACAGAGTGAGAAATCAAACCATATGTGTCATGCATAATTGAAAATACTATCGCGACATAAGACACGAGGTGAAATGAGGAACCATTTCAAAGCCTTTCGGCTTTAGCGTGGCTTTGTGAAAGCCGAAAGATGTTTTCGGCGCATATTTACCAAGTATAAACAACTTATTCAGAGAATTGTTGAATCAAATACGAAATGGAACATACAAGGATCAAAATCAACTGGTCACACTTTAATCTTGGTAAGCATACAAAAAGCGAGGGCAAAACCAATATATTGGCCTTTTTGTGTGCTGTCCATGTTATTACTGTAGATTGCTTACACTAGTGTAATAGGCATCTTTCACTTTTCCAGTTTGAATTGGAGTAATAATGTAAAGCTCTCTCTTACAACTTTGACATGATAAAAAAATGTGAAAAGTTGCAGGCCAGTTTCTAGAAACTTTTAGGCATTCTTATAAACCTCAATAAGCAGTCTATATATCCCTGGAAGAATTTGACGCCTGAAGGTCTAAGGACTGTAGAAGAAAAACAAAATATGCATAACAAACTCACGTAAAGCAAGCAGTCATCCAATCATCTCGTCTCTGCATTGCAGTCCAAAGATCAACCACCTTCAGGCCCATCTCCTGGCACAACTCTACACAAGCTTCTGAGTAACTTCGGCATAACTCATTTGTCCGGACTAGCTCGCTAAAATATTTGCTATTTTCAAGATAACACTAAATTAGAAGATAATCCTAAACAAGGAACCAAGAAGCAATTCAGATATGCATTTGAGCACCTTGTGTTTTCTCGAAGTTTGGCCTCGTTGACTGGTGGACAGCTGAGAAAAATAATACGTGTTGTGTCCGAGAGGCTCTGATATTCAGATATAAGGTTAAAATGTAAAGAACCTGCCGAATTAGTTTAAGGGCTGTGAACCCACAATCAAGCCATGATTATGAGCTCCCTTTGGGTTTCTACCATACAAGGAAACATTATAAATGCAAGCAGGTACCTTCAGATGAAGTGCAATCTTTCTCATGTTTTCTGTATACTCCGGAAGTGGAACATGGGGACCTAGGCCAGATGAGTGAGGCCCCATTGAATCATTACCACCGAAGTAGACAATCACCAAAGAAGGCTGAGAAGCAGCATCCTAAAATCAATGAAAAACAATGCCTAATCAGGAAAGCTATTAAGATAAAAAAGTAGTTAAATGACTATACAATTATGGAAACCAGTACCTATCATATGAACCTAATCATACTCACATTTCAATATCAAATATGTAACGAGTTTTGTGTATCAAACATTATCTCTAAAGCATTTACAAAAATCGCTGCATATTCTGCTATTTGTGTAACATTGTCAAGTTCCAACCCTAAAGGGATATCTGGAGAGGTGCATTATGTGGTAAAAACCTAGACACACATGTGCATAAAATTCATTGCTAGTTTGCTACCAACATCTTAAACCTGAATCAAGGACTATTATTTGCGACATTAAACACAATGAAAGCAAGAAACAGCACCACGGTACACTCACGGTGCACTCCACATACATCACTTTCGAGTTTCAAAAGACGTTTTGTTTTCCAATAAAAGATGTTTTACCTTTGGAAAGACTTCATCGAGAACCTGCAGTGCACGTCGTGAATTCCAACCATAGTATCCTCGCAACACTATGTCGGCCTATATCATAAGGAAAGACGATGTGACATAAGAATGAAGAGAAAACATAGAACATCAACATAATCAAACACTGATATGAATCTGGAACAATTAAGAGAATGACCAGGAACAAATCTTATAAGCACACACCGATGAGACATTGTTATTCCTTTAGTTTCAGAAACAACAATAAACGTAGCAAAAAAATCGAATGCTATGAGAACCGGAAATCGCTCACTCAGGAGAGTGTTATTCTTCCAAAACCATTTCGTGTGTTGTAACACATATCGTCTTTTTCAAGTGATTCATTACTGATTATGGAGGTATACTTTCGGCATTAAAAACCTAGCTAATCATAACAGCATAAACCACGCCCCAAATCTAATTACGGAATTCAGAACAAATGTGACGAAATCAGGATCAAATTGATCTACCTCCGCACGAAACCAAATCGAACATTTCAACCCTCCTTATCTACGAAAATCAAAAAGCGACCAAGAGAGAGAGAGAGAGAGAGAGGATGGTTACTTTACGAGAGTAAATGTCAGCGAGAATGGCACCCCAACCGCCATTGCTGAAACTGAGCTGAACAATCGACGATCCGAATAGAACGAACTGAGGCCTTTTCGGTCCTACCATCTCTCTTCTCTCTCTCTCTCTCTCTCTCTAAAAAACCACCAATCAGAGCAGAAGCAGCTGGGTTTATGTATACTGCCTCGCTTGATTGTTGACTGTGGGAGAAAAGGGGCGTAGTAAAAGAAGGCTTTCGTTGCTAAAATCAAGGGTTGGTGGTGACGTTGGTGGCGTATTGAATGCTAAAACCATCTCCACCGCAAATATCGAACCAAAAAAGGCGTCCATCAACTGCTGGCCAAACAAACAGCAAAAGCGCCCATATTAATGCGCTCGACGCGATTATGCTGATTCGGTCAAGAAGGTTGGAGAATAAACTGTCCTCGTCAAAATTTTGTTTTTTCGGAAATGGCCCTAAAAAGGTTGCACCAGTTGTTAAGAGAGGTGCTTTGCACACCCCCTCCCACTTGCACCCCCGGACCCCACTCCTCCCTCTCCCAAAAATGCCCCCCCTTCCTTTTTCGGCCCACTTCCTTTTTTTGTTTTTTTTTTTTTCGAATTTTAATAATTTCATTTACTAAACTTTATTTATTTAATTACTCATTTACTCATTTAATTTGGTTTATTCAAATTAAATTTGCAAGTAAATTATTTTCTTAAATTTACATTTAAATTTGACTTTATATTTAGAAACTTTATATTATTTTATTTAGTTAATTAATTGTCTTAACAAAGAATAATTTAAAAGAAAAATTTGTAAAAGTGAATAATATTACAATCACACTTAAAAGTGAATAAATATTACAATAACGTTTTAAAGTGAATAAATATTACAATCACGTTGACAAGTGGTCAGCCCTAATCAATATTGCCTCCAAATTGTGGTCCCGGCACGACACCCAGTACCTTGAACCACAAATTAAGACGTGTGTAATAACTTAAAGCCCATCCTTTAGCTTCATCCGATGCATTCTCCCACCACCACATTGGGATGGGTGGTACAGGGTGATTGGGGCGCAAAAAAAGTTGTACAAAGTGATTGTTAATACGGGCAATAGCTATTTCTTTGCGCTGTCGGACTGGAACTGGACCAGATCTCAAGGGCAAGTGAGTAAAACAACCTCCAGCATTCGCGTCAAATGTGTGTAGTACAATGTTGTACCGTGATGCGATGACTATCCCCAAACTCATACAGTCCATCCAATTTGTATCTGGAGCTGTAGGCATCCAACAGCTCAGTGACTCTAGCAGCTCATCTGCCCTATTTTGTTCTTGATAAACCGCATCGTAGAGATATCTATTCTGATTAATTTCTTCGATAAGATCATGTCGCACTTGAGCCCAGCCCTCTTCACTGCCATAGAATTGCGCGGCTATCGCCCTGAATCCACAATGACCATCAGCTTTGACATCTACAGTATGGGACATATACTGCTGAAATTGCCAAGGTAAATGCTGAATGTAGTGGTTGTGCGCGCTTTCCCTATCCGCTGTCTCCCTTCCTGCATTTATCCCTTTCCCTTTCCCTTTCCCTCTCAATGTAGATGCAGGCCTAGATGATGAAGTAGATTTTTCTGTGCAAGAAGGTATGCGGCGTGCACTCTGCTCAGCTTTTCCGGCAGGTCGACCTTTGTGTTCTGTATTATACGATGGCCCTCGAACACTGCTGTTAGATGGATCTGCCATATCAACAAACCTGTCGATGAAATGCTATCGCATACGTGGATCCATCCCCTGCAATATGTCAACCACACGAGATGTCTCGTCGGGTTGTTCTCCCTCGGCATTAAACCCGTCCGCGTGCATAGAGAGCCTACTCCAATGAACGTGAATACTGGATAGCGGAATCGGAATGCCCATGGTACGGTAATCCCTCAGATCGTGCATGCATGGCAACCCGTGTGATGTTTTGATCGAACAACCGCAACTGCCGCTTGGGAGGGGGTAGGCGTCTGCGGCGGATTCTAGCTGAAAACCGATCAACTCCATTGCATACAATGAAATGCGACACCTTATTTCATTAAAATGTCATCACGTAAATGTATGTGGCGTGGAATGTTGAGAGATTTCTCGAAGGACTTTAATTTTCCCAAATTGATCTACCAACATTTTCTCTATGCCTTCAAAAGATGTTTGGAGCGATGACATGCTGGTACCCCCCAAATACTTCTTCAGCCTCGCGTGTGCAGACTCAGCCCTATAATAGAATAATACACTTTGTTTAACATAGGAAAATTATAAAATATAATGCAGAAAATTTAACTCGTCAAGTTAGAAAGTCACTATACCTTTGGCTTGAATTGCTTCCGAGGTGCATACATGTATCTGTCCAAGCTGCAATAAATCGCTCTTTGTACGGCCTCAACCATGTATCCGCAAGATAAGATATGACCCGCGGATATTGGCTATACTTCTCGCACATGACAACCCACTTCTGTTGGTAAGACGAAGTGCTCGATGAATGAATAAGGGACTGCCATGATTTGGCAAAGTCTGGATACTCTTCACCAAGCACAGCGCTGCAGTTCTTCATTACACACTGATTTATGTGCCAAATGCAAAGGATGTGACGTGCCATGGGGAAACATGCTTCAATGGCGTTAATAAGTGCCAACTCCCGATCTGTAACAAACACCAATGGCAACGATGCCCCCTTTCCAACCATCCACTTCTTTAAGGTATTCAAGGCCCAGGTACATGTATCTTCCCTCTCATTATTAAGATATGCGAACATAAGCGAGTAAGTTAGATTTGTGGATGTCATACCCACAACCTCCAATAGTGGTTTTCGATACTCATTTGTTTTGTATGTGGCATCAATTACCAACACGGATGAAAAGTTGACAGATAGCTCTAGACTTGTAGGATGAACCCAAACAATATCTGTGATTTCCTTGGTCTCTTCATTTGTCCTAAAGTCATGGAGGTATCCTTTCTCAATTAATTGGTCTAAGACATATTGAGTTTCAGTTAGACCGCCCCGTTTGGCTTCCTTGTTTGTAAAGATAGCGTTGTAAATGCTTTTAATTCCTGTAGTGTTTGACGTATCTTTTTTCTTCAAAATACTAAGAATTTCACGAGGTGAGGTGCTGTTGGCCATCTCGACCACAAATTGTTTCTCCATTGGTTTTAGCCTTGATGGGTACTCGTGACCCTCAATATTTTCTGCTGGTTCATGGTTGTGGAGACCACAAGAAACCCTTAAACCCCACATTGCACCGTCTGGAGGTATTGGTATACCTCGCAACGCAAATGGACAATCACATTTTTTAGTCCCAGTATTTCTATTCAAGATTTGCCCTTCTACCCCACGGTGCGGTCTATACTTTCCTCCTCTCTCACAACCAAGAATGCACTTCGGCAGCTTGCCGCCTTTTAAATTAGCAGATTTATTAATAACTACTACAATACCGTTTTCGAGACCAACTCTCTTCGCCCAAGCTAACATATCTTCTCTACTTTCAAAAATCTATAAAAAAAAAAAAGTAAACAATGAAAATGTATAAGTAAAACATTATAAGTAAAACCGACGAATATGCATAAGAACAACGAAAATAACTAACCTGGTCAGTGCTAAATTCGGGTGTATAGTCGCGACTGCTGTAGGAGATGCTCTCCTGACTTGGCACATCATTCTCAAATGACCAACCATCTGGATTGTAGTAGCCATCCATAATGTTCTTTGATGAATTACGAAAAACGAAAGAAAAATATTGGGAGATGTTCTGTGAATGTATGTATGTATGAAGTAGTGGGAGAATTAAGAAGACAAGGTGTGAAGTAGCAGAAGAATGAGTAATATAAATAGATAAGGCATTGGGGGGGCCAGAATCAAAGAAATGTCTGATAACGAACACGTGGCAAGGCATTGGGGGAGGGGGGGGGCCATGATCAAATAAAAGTCTGATAACGAACACGTGGCAAGGCATTGGGGGGGCCAGGATCAAAGATATGTCTGATAACGAACACGTGGCAAGGCATTGGGGGGGCCATGATCAAAGAAATGTCTGATAACGAACACGTGGCAAGGCATTGGGGGGGCCAGGATCAAAGATATGTTTGATAACGAACACGTGGCAAGGCATTGGGGGGGGCCAGGATCAAAGTAATCAATTAAGTAAAACAAAAATAAAGTAATTAAAAAATAAAGTAAACATATTACATATTAGAAAAACAAGATGTTAAATAATTCAAAAAGAGAAATAACATATTCGAGATTTGTAAAAAGATAGAAGAGAAAAAAGATATTAATAAAAGATATAAATAAATATTTAAATAAAAGAAATGAATTAAATAAAAAACTAAATAAAATAAATGAATTAAATAATTAAATGAATTAATATAAAGAAATGAGTTAACTAAATAAAAGAAATAAAGTAATAAATTAATATTAATAATCAAGTTATAGTAAAATGAATTTATTAAAATTTGAAAAAAAAAAAAAAAAAAAGGGAATTTCGGACGGCAAGTGGGTTGGGGGGGGGGGGGGGGGGGGGGGGGGGCTAGGGGTAAAAGGGGTAAGAGGGGGTGGGGCCCGGGGGGGGGGGGGGGACGCAAAGCAACCGGCAGTTGTTAAATGTGGTTTTTTTAACTTTTGAGAGGGAATAATAATAATAATAATAAGTGCAACAAATCACTCATTTTGATCGAGTATTTT
This sequence comes from Vaccinium darrowii, assembly GCA_020921065.1. Classification (NCBI taxonomy): domain Eukaryota; kingdom Viridiplantae; phylum Streptophyta; class Magnoliopsida; order Ericales; family Ericaceae; genus Vaccinium; species Vaccinium darrowii. The sequence continues at coordinate 4,473,185 of CM037160.1, forward strand.
AGTTAAATTGAAGAGATGTATAAAAATAAGATATTTTGATTGGCTCTTCTCCTTTCTTATATCTCTCTTTCTCACCATTCATCGGAAGCGGGAGCCCTATAGTGGCTTGGATTTAATTCGAACTCCAAATGATCAAAGCCGTCTATTATTTGAGTTAAAATCGGAGCATTCATTATCGAGATGGACGGCCGGATGAGCTCACTACACTTCCTGTAATGAGCCCCTCATTACAGGGACCCCGCTTCCCCGTCCAAAGAGGCTATAATTCTGTGTTTGTGAGTGAGCAATGTGACAAAAGAGAAAGAGAATCTAATCTTTCATTTCTCTTTCCATAACGTTTTCAGAAAAAACTGTTCTTTTACCTTAATGTCTCTCATTTGAGAACCAACTCAATCTTTCACAAGGTCTTGTCCAAGTCTTGTAGTCCTAAAAAAGTTTGTACATCTAATTAAATTGATGTGGTGCACATCAATCATATTTTTAGTGACATCGATAAGTATCAAAACACTAAAAATATGAGTTTTTTTCATACCCATCAATGTCCGAACAAGATAATTTTTTTACTGGATTGAGGATAATATATGTACCAATTATGATTCTTATGATTAAGGATAATATAGTTTTTTTCATACCTATTGATATCCGAACAAGATAATTCTTATGTACCAATTATGATAATATATGTACCAATTATGATTCTTATGATTAAGGATAAATAATTTTACTGGATTAAGGATAATATATGTCCAAATAAGTACGACTTTTATGATTCAGATCAATGGGTTTCCAAGCCCACAATTTTATAACTTTTTCCAAAGATTCTTTCAAATTGGTAGGATCCTGAATTTTGAATGAAAATCAAAAAATTAGATGAATAACGTGAAAATATCCAATCGGTCTGATTTTCTCTAAGACCACTTTAATAATTATTTTAAAATTATTTAACTGTTCGAATTGTTTGTGTGGGACCCGAAAGTGGGCCCCACAAAAGTGCATTTTGCAAAGGTTTGGAGTTGCACCAAAACGGTGCCGTTTTGGGTCTAGGACAGGGGATGGGGACAGTTGATCCGGAGCAACATTTATGTAGGCTAGCCGCATTTAAGTAAAGTGAAGTTATAAGCATATGTCGTGTGAAAAAAAAGTTGATACTTTTGTTGATGGGTAAGGACGAGATTTTCGATTGTATAAAATTCTTCTAAAGCATGATCAACGGGAAAAAAAAAAAAAAAATTGTGGCAAAATTGGAAATCAATGTGATCTTAGACTAGATGGTGTCTTTCCTACCTCCATCATTGATAACAAGAAGAACAACGTGAATGACTCAGATCAAATAGTTAGGCTCATGATAAATCCAATATTGGTCGCACAAAATGTGTATACACTGTATCCTTGAATAGTTTGTTCTTGTAGCCTTCAAAAAGGTTGCACCACTAAGCTGAATGAGATGTCACAATTAATTACTGCTTTGTGTCAGACACAATTACAGATCAAAAGATCAAAAGTACTACTAATTAATCTATTTTTTGTTAATTATGTGGATTTCAACCAAAAGGCTACCACCAAGATCCAAAGTACAAAACTAAGGGAAAACAAATTACAAAACAGGAAGAAATCAAGCCTGCGCTCGGCTTCTGCTGGCCTAATGTCATCTTCAAGCTCATGAATAAACTGCTTGTAAGACATGATCAAGCCTTCTCTCTAAAATCAAATTTCGGGGTTATGTGTCTCAATAAAGCTTCAGTAGTTTTAGTACTTAATCTCGAACGGTCATATATGAAGTAGTCTACTATATCTGCTATACTCTAAAACAAATACTAATTAAAAGAAATTTTTTTTGCTCTGCGAGAGATTAAGAGAAGGGAAAACCACACAAAGTAAAACCAGGGTGAAAAAGAACAAATGTAGACGTCCCATTTCAGAACTGGGCCTCCTAAATAGTTTTGAATATTATCGGCCGGTTCGTCTCAAGATTTGGAGGCTCCGATACCGATAAGTACCGTACCGTATCGGCTGATACGTCGAAAAAGTTAAAAAAATTCACGACCGCTACACCCGATTCCCAAGACGTATCGCCGATACATCCCGATACCGATACACCGATATGGCGACCGATACCCCTATTTAAAACAATGCCTCCTTATTCTTGTTTGAATTCGTAACTTTGAAGATGACAGGAGTTTAAGCCTGTAATCCTTGCAACTACTCCCTCCGTCCCCATTTATTTGTCCCTTTTGGAAGTTCGTGCCACTTTTCAATTGGTTATATCTCGTAATTTACGTTGTTTTACGTGATTTTAAAAACATTATCGTATAGATTTTATCGAGATCTATCAAACAAGATCCATATTGAATATAAAATTCATTACCGATTTAAAGTTATAACTAGTTTTTTATCCGGTTAGAATTGGACGAGAGACCAAAATTTGGGGACGGAGGGAGTAACTAATATTACGTCATGTGTACCTTATCAAAACTTAAGGAGTATCGGGTCGGTTGCAACGGGTCCAGTTAATTTTTAACCTGAGACCCGATGGAACTTTCAAACCATCCAATGTCGGATCGGATTTCGGATATTCTAGTCACTCCTACCACTACAAATATCGAACCAAAAGCACCCATTTCAACAATACACGGCACGGATTTAATGCAAACAATTGACGTTGGATTAAATCCTAATCTTGCATTGTCAAGTTCTCGGATTAAATTCTAGCCGTGCATTGCTTGAATTAAATCTTGTCAGCACTAGTTCATTAATTAGATTTTTTTTATCTTTTACTTCTTTTTTTAGATATTTGCAAAATAGTGTTGTAAAACGTAAAGATCTAAAAAAACATGCATTTTTCGGATCACAATTTTTCAAACTTTCACATCGAATTAAAGATCTCTATTAGTAGTTTAATTTGGTGCAAAATAAAATAAAAAATTATGCATGTAAATACTTTAATTTTTTATCCGAAAGATATTGCAAAGTAACTCAACAAGCCAATGTAAAATTCAAAAGAATATAAATTTTTAATTTTTTTTTTATAGAATTAAAGATCCCTATTGGTAGTTTAATTGGGTGTAAAAAAATTATACAGTGAAGTACTTTTTTTTATCCAAATGATATTACAAAGTAACTCAACAAACTAACAATGTAAAATTTTAAAGTATAAATTTTTTTTTTTTGCTTCGAATTAAAGATCTCTATTAGTAGCTTAATTTGGTGAAAAAAAAAAGGTCTTGCTAGTGACCACCCTTAGGGTGTCCAAGGAATAAAAATAAAGAATTTGAAAATAGGGTTGCGCGGATCCCCATGGGCGAATAATGCAGGTTCCCAGAAATTGAAGCGGTCTTGTCCCATCACTCTCTTCCTCTCTTTCGTGTCTCCTATCACTCTCTCTCCCTGTCTGACTTTTCTCCCTCTGATTTCTTTCTCTCCTCTACTCTCCCACTACTCAACCCACTTATTTCTCACAATTTATTCTTTACAATTAAAATGTTTGTAATTTTTATTTTATGTCTAAAAATAAAAAAATTATATATTTAAAATCTACTCGACGACATCTATTAAACAAGACCAATATTAAATATTATGTATAAAAAAAATCTTTTGGGTATAGACTCATCTTTGTATAAATCCCATCAAAGCTATTTTTGTTGGAAAATACTAAGAGCATTTCCACTCCTTACCCAAATTTGAGTGAAAATTTGGGTAAAAACTTGATTTGATATCACTCCTTCCAATGAGAAACCACTATTTTACCAAACTCTAGTTAAAACATTTTGTCAAACAGTTTTTTTTTTTTTTTTTTTTATTTTGGCTCCAAAATTTTCCCACTTTCTGCTTTCCAATTACTTTTCCCCCCATAGGAGATTTAATATCTTAGTTTTTTTTCAAGGTGTAGTTAACTCTCACATAGGAAATTTACGTTGAAAAGTATGGGTGGTTGGAATAGTAGGGGTTGCTGGGCGAAGGATGATGGAAGTAAATACATTGTACTAGTTGAATTGAATACATAGCAAAAGCTTTTCTATTGAAAAAAAATCTTCGATGGTAGAATTGAAAATATCAGTGAGCAACTAAATAGAGAAGCTCTTCTGCAGAAAAAATGTCTTCAATGACAGAATTGTAAGTACCAGTGAGCAATAATAGAGCCATTGGAAATTTGATGTTGGGTTTGGTTTTCACCAAATTTGGTGAAGAATATGACTATATCCAAATTTGATGAAGAATTTGGTGAAGGAGTGGGTTTTTTTTTTGTGTTTTTTACTCAAATTTGAATTTAGTGAAGGATTTGGGTAAGAAGTGGAGATATTCTAACCATAACCCTTTAGATTGGAGGATAATGTGTAAAACGTGTCTCGAAGCTCTCGATATCTCGAAAATAGTGTATCTGTAAAATGCATATTAATATCTATAAAATGTGAATTGAAATTTTAACTTGTCTAACATTATATGCACATTATCTACTACCTAGCGAGCTATGGTTAGCATGGTCTCAACTAGTCAACTCTATCTTTCTCCCATTCTCTGTCTCTGACTATTTGTAACGGTTGACTCGATTAATCTCTGCACTATATACACTCTCGAATGCTGTATATAAAATAAAATAAAAAAGCAAATTAATTTGATGGCAGCAAAGAGTTTAAACATGTCATATTAACGATACATTAACTGACTGTAATTGGAGTACTTGTTTTCAATATTAGAAAACAAGTACTCCAATTAGCGTACATAATTTCTTGAGAATCCCATTTGCAGGGATGATTTTCCTCTATCATCTGTGCAAGAGTGTGATTCTGATTCTAGGACACACGCAAATATGCCCTGAAAGAATTGCATTATTTTTTTATAAAGTATCACATGCGATTTCCATAATACAACTTATGTAGTTTTGGTATAGTAAGGTCAAGTTCCTTACATTATATACAACAAATTATAGATGTGCATAAAATTATGGTAATTTTTTCTTAGCGTAAAATATGTACTTGCCCCTTATACTTTCCCAAAAATTTTTATTTCCCCCTTCAACTATCAATTGAACATGCTTGCCCCTTCAACTATTAAAACATTATTTACTAAGGATCGATACAATTAATTGATTTTCCATCCAAATTCCTAACGGCAAAGTTAAATCTCACCATTACGCTTTTTTTAAGCGCCAAAAGAATAAGGTAAAAAGGACATTTACTCTCAAACCCTAAATCACAAAATGATATGGGGATTTTATCCCTTAGTCGCATTCGAACCCTAACAATCATTTACCATGTGATTGGGACTAGGACTGGGCATGGAGGTGATCCATCCCACATTAGCATGTGATTGTTGCTTTCATTACTTATGGTGGTGGTGGTGGAATGTAATTTACCTAAATAAATGGCTTCCTCAGCCGATTTAAACAGACCCATATGGGTGAATGTCGTCATAACCACGTATTTGAGTTGGGTTAGGATACTTATTACCAAGTATCCGATAAGTATGGCCTTCTCCATCACACGGATTGATCTGTAGAGAGAGAGAGAGAGAGAGAGAGAGAGAGAGAAAGAACACGCTAGTTGTGGCCCAATTAATTGTATCTCTCCCTTATGACGATTCTATTTCGTTCCATTATTGCATCCCATGCTTCTTTCTTTGTTCTGAATCTGATGAATCCAAAATTGGAGTTGAATTCATGGTCGAAAGCACAACATACGTACCTTCCTCCATTTGCCGACCGGGATCCACTCGCCTTCCTCTTTTTCTCCCTCTCTTTCTCTCATTATCTCTTCTATTACGCCTTCGACGTAGGTCTCGTTCTAAACTTAAGTGTAAAGACAAGTTAACCTTTGGTGTTTACTTTACCGTGAGAAATTTGAATGGAAAATCGATTTTATCCTTAATAAGTAATGTTTTGATAGTTGAAGGGGCAAGTGTGTTCAATTCGTAGTTGAAGCGGTAAATAAAAATTCTTGGGATAGTTTAAGGGGCAAGTACATATTTTAACCCTTTTTTCTTACAATAACAGACGTCAGCGAAATAACACTCAACTCATTTTTTTGCAAAATGAAAGCGGGAGATACGTGCAGGGTAGATTTTTATTTTCTTTGCTCCTAATTCCTATTTTTTTTTCTTTTCTTTTTTCTTCAGGAAAGCTTAGCAATAATGTTAGGACGCGGGGGCTTCTGTGCAGCTTGTGCAAAGCAGGTGCTGCATAAAATCACAGCCGTCTACAAGTGTTTTTCAACGGTTCGGATTGAAAACAAATTGTTCGCGCGAACAATTCATTTCTTTTGTTTGAAATCTAGGTCGTCCATCCAAGTAACGGACGGCCCGGATTCTGCGCAACACCTGCTGTGCACAAACTGCACAATAGCAACCCCATGTCCATAATGTTAATTTATCAAGAATTTTGAAAGTCAAATTCAAAATAGGCGTGAGATCTCATTAATTACCAACCTTATGGTTTCAATATCACTCTTAATCCACTAAATATTTGAATAGGATTGGTGTGAGAAAAGTCTTGGGTGGATTAACTATCCAAATTGGTAGGTGCAACGTCAAAACATCGAGTGCCTAAAAGCTGCTGATAGTCCAAGGATTTTACTTAAATTCATGTGATTTGGATAATTGGATGCTAAGTCAGCATATGACAACTCCCAACAACACAAGAAGTAACTTGTGTTGACCTAGTGGAAATTACTTGAGCCCACTATCAAAGACAAAGAAAACGGAAAACCTGGGGGTACAACCATTTTGCACCGAAAATGCACCCCACGCCTTCGGGGACCCCCTTTTGGGTCCCACACGAGTGATCCGAACCGTTCATTGTTCTTAAAACATTTTTCCGAGGGGGCCCACCAAAAATCAGCTCAATCGGACGGTTAGAAGTGCTTGAACCAAATTCTCACCGTTTTTAATTTGAAACGGTGAGAATTTGGTTCAAGCACTTCTAACCGTCCGATTGAGCTGATTTTTGGTGGGCCCCCTCGAAAAAATGTTTTAAGAACAATGAACGGTTCGGATCACTCGTGTGGACCCAAAAGTGGGTCCCCGAAGGCGTGGGGTGCATTTTCGGTGCAAAATGGGGTTGTACCCCTAGCAGTACTCCAAAGAAAATTTACTCAATTTTTTAATGAGACATGTATCTTTTTTGAGAAACGGAAATTTCATTACGAACACTAAAATCGATACGAAAGAGTATACAGAGTACAGGGGGAATGCCCTTAGAGCATCTCCAATAGAGGCTCTCCTAGCTAATTTGTTGAGCCGAATTGACATATTGAGGGAAAATTTTGTAATTTATGTCCCCTTTTCCTCAAAAGGTTGTACTGTTTTATTGAGCCGAAATTAATTTTGTTGAGTGGATGTGACAAAAAGGTGGATGGGTCCCTCCAAACAGCACAACCTTTTGAGGAAAAGGGGACATAAATTACAAAATTTTCCCTCAATATGTCAATTCGGCTCAACAAATTAGCTAGGAGAGCCTCTATTGGAGTTGCTCTTACCGGGGGTGAATCCCCAATCCCCATGCATCTTTACTTCTACTATTTATGGCCTTGTTTGGTTTGGTTCTTAAGAATCTGTTTTCTCAATTATTATTCAATTATTATTCCTATTTTTAAATATGATTTTTATTTTTCTCTCTATCTCTCTCCAATCATTAATACCTATTTTTTTAAATTATTATCCCTATTTCTTCCTCTAATCATTACAAAAACCAAAACTCAAAACCAAACCAAACACAACCTTTGGTTCTATGCCAAACTTAGCCCCGTTCCACCAAATTTCGACTTTTTGACTTTTTGGTTTTTCGAATTTTTTAGTTGATGCATACGAGGACAATAACCTATCTCGTAAAACATGAAAAATAAAAAGGCCAAGAATCATTTAGTGAAATGGGGCCTTCGACTCATTCAAACTGGAATTTTTCAATGGTCTTCAATGTACAAAGTTTGGTGTACGAAATATATTGGCTCAATTTCCACAATGTTTTGTGCTTTGGCCCACCAATTTCCAAAAACATCTACACTGTGTTTGGTTTAGAGTTTTGAGAAGAAATTTTTTGAGAAATTTTTTGAGATAGTGTTTGGATGAGTTTTTGGAAAAAGTAATAATTAGAGAGATGTGTAATGATTAGAGAGAGATAGAGAGAAAAATGAAAATAATGATTGGATGGAAGGATATGAGTAGAGAGAGAAAAATGATTAATGATTGGAGAGATGAGAGGGGGGGAAGGAATCTTTTTGGGAATTTTTTTGGAAATGTGAACCAAACACAGCTAGCTTTTCGAACCAATGTCAAATTTTAGGCCATTTTCCAGATAGGAATCAACATAAACTCCAAAATTTGTTAATTAGAACTTTTAACAAGTACTACCAGCTGGTTTAAAATCTAGAGTCTCAAAATCTAAACCTAAAATGTCATAAACACACAAGAAATCTATCCTCCATTGTACTCAGGGGCGGACCTGGTGGAGTGCTAGGGGGGGTTTTGGCCCCTGCAAACCCCCAAGGTTCTTACTACTAGTAGTAGTATATTTTTAGTACATTTCTATATATTTGCTATGGAGTGGTCCCCCCCGCAGCACCAATCCTACGTCCGCCACTGATTTTACTCATATACTAAAGGCTAGAATTAAGAGCGACACAGAAGCATGTGTGCTCTCCAACTTGTTATGACACAATCAATTATATACATGCTATGTCTGAAAATCTATTTTTTTTATTTAATTGGTAAATTGTACAATTTTACTATGAATTCGGAGATTGTTTTCTTGACTCGAATTAGTATCACCAATGACACTTGACATCCATAGGCAAAGGTTACCATTGGCCTAGGTCATGCTTAAAAGAAACACTCGAAAAGATCGTATAGTGGTGTCCCCAATCTTGATGGCCCTCCAAAATGGGGGGCGCAAACAATTTGGGGCAGCTGGTTAGAAAGCATCACCGAAAATGACTGATTTAGCTACGCAACGGGACCGAACCATGTAAGTTTTGGTCTGTTCGGTTTCTTTCATCCCTCGGACGGCAAAAGTCATTTTCTTGCATGGCTTGAGCTAGACAGGCCATAGCCTAGCTTTATAATGCGGGTGAAACAAGCTTGTAACTTTCTAGAAGGTGAGCTATATATGTGTAGTCAGTGTGGACCCAACCATGTGTCCGTGTCGGACAAGGGGTCCCTGCTGGTGCCATGCATCCTATCCGGCTGTCTATTATAAAAAACGCAAGACTCGGATCAAATCCAAGCAATGACTCTCACATGGGATTGGATTTGATCCGAGTCATGCATTTTCGCAAAGGATGACCGAATGGGTGCACGGCACCTAGTGCACGGCACAGTGCCATGCACCTAGTACCCGGCAGAATCCCCAATCCGTGTCCGTATCCACTATCCAGTCCTAAACCCCTCCAACCGTGTTTGGTCCGTGTCCCTGGATTTGCCCCAAGGAATTAGAATTTGTGGTGCGTTGATAGTATTATGGGATTAGTGAGTCTGGGGTATGTTTCATTGAGATTTTATCATTGACTGTATGATTTTGTACGCTGAGTAGATCATTCAAAAAAAAAAAAAAAAATTACTCCTAAATTGACACTTTGACAGGACGTGATTGGCTATTTGGTAAACCAACATTCGTAATACAGAAAGGAATGGTCGGTACAAATTCAAAATACGTGTATACGTACCCATGGTAATAAGCTCACAATAATTTAATACACATAGGGGACCCTATAATATGCAAAACGCCGTATATTTTACAAACGGCTCGGATTTAATCCAAATAATAGACTACTGGATTAAATTCATTACTCGGATTAAATCTGAGCCGTGCATTTTCGAAATAGACAGTCGGATGGCGCACTACATGGTGCATTGCGTTTGCGCACTTCACCATCCCACCCCATGATATGATCAATATAAACTTATAAAGTGTTTGATTTAGGCATGTTTACTTTTTTTTGCCCTTTTTTCTAATAATAATAACCCATCATTCACAATTTTCACACCTTTAAGTATAGAATCCTTACCCTTCGACTGTAATGTTCTCACATTTCCGTTATAAAACTCCCCACTTTCACATATGCAACCGTCAACACAGGCAAGTGGTGACTAGCTCATGCAATAGAGCTCTTGGATGTCTCACATTGCATCCCGGGATCGAGTTTCATTCCCCCTCCCCCATATAATAGATTAAAAATGACAAATGCCAAAAAAAAAACCGTCAGCACAAGTCAAAAACAAAAATGGCATATCGGTGATGTTTCTTTGTGATTGAGTAAAATCATCAACAATGAGAGAAGAATATTAATGTACATAAAAATAAAAATAAAAAGCTTTGAAATAAAATAGTCTAGAATTTAAAACCCGTGGATAAAAACAAATCTAGGCGCCATTCTCCTTTGGGTAAAAAACCAAAAACCGGTTTTTTAAAAAACCATTTTGTCCTTATTTAATTTTTTTTTGCATTTGTTAGTTTTGCGTCAAGATTTTGTGGTTTCTGGATTCCTCTCGACGAGACGAATCTAACAAGTATAAATTTATAGTCAAAACTCAAATTTTTTTGAATAAAGCCAAAATAGTTGGATTATTGACCAATAATTCAAGTATTTTGGCTTTATTAAAAAAATATTTTGTTTGACCATAAATTTATATTTGTTAGATTCGTCTCGTCGAAAGGAACTCAAAAATCACAAAATCTTGACGCAACACTAACAAATACAAAAAAAAATTAAATAAGGACAAAACTGATTTTTTTAAAAACCAAAAACTGATTTTTTACCCAAAAGATTGAATTTTTTTTTTTTTGACTTTTCATGCTCTTCAAAAGTCCAGAAAAACCAGTATTTGAAGGGGGACAATACATGTGATCTGGACAATGGACTACAACCCTGTTTTTCATGGGTCCAGAGTCCTTGTCGCGCTTCTTCCCCTGTAGGAGCGTTACATGGGGCCCGATTCATTTTTCATTGGATTGACTCGTGATCTGGCCGAAGGCGGCTCCAAATAAATACCCCAGACGCCAGCTTTCGTCTAGAAGTTTTATAAAGAAAGCTGATGTTTCGAAATCCAATTAAAAAAGCCCTTTTGAGTTTTGACTTTGATTTGAAAATTGGACAAAAAAAGGCTGCTAAGCAACTACTCATCACAAGTAAAGCAACGAAATTTCTTCCTTGACAAACAAACCAAATTCTTGCCATACGTCTTCGCTTACATATGTAGGTATTGTTCACATTGAAATTATTTCCTTTGGTGCATCATTACCTCTTGCTCGTTTTTTCCCGTGTCTCAGACTACAGACTCTAGTCCCTACAGACCCTCCTATAATTGTTTCATACACTTGTGTGTGGAGTGAAATAACCTTCAGAGTTGTTGACAAGAAGAATCAACAGAGACGGACCTACGTGGGGTTTCCAAACCCCACTCGACTTTGTAAAATTATATTAATATTCTTAAATATTTCAATTTACTCAATAAAATTATTCTAGATTCCTTTATAAGGATATTTTTCTGATCTAAGTATTTCTTAGAATGCTAAATTTCCACCAACTTTTTGTGCAAACACACTATTTCTGTTAATTGCAAGATGAAGTTACATATATAGTCATTTTACTTGCAAAAAATGTATTATTTTAAGAAATTATAAACTTACGGGTTACGTTCACAATTTTTGTACCCCACTAATGTGAATTTCTAGATCCTTCTCTAAGAATGGAATCTGAGACCCTAGCCATGAAAAACTGAGCCAATCCCTTGAGTTGCATCTCTTGCTAATTGGTACATATGTTATCCTTAATTTAATGACAAAAGCAATGACATAAGACCAAGTTGTTACCCTATTATATTAGTACTATACAATATAATAACTAGTATTTTGTAAGAGCCGACGTCACTTGGAGCTTATTTTTTTAAGCAATTTGGGTTTTGATGATGATGATGTTGCCTCAAAAAATTCAAAACGAAAACTCAAATATGGTATTAATATTATCCAGGGTAACCAATCCCTTAAATTAAAGGAAATATCAAACGTGCAACCTGTAAATTAGTAATTAACACACATATCAACGTATCAAACAATTAACTCACACACATGTATATGTGTATGCATGCATCAGTATTCAGTACTAGTAACCAAGGGTATAATGGGTCTTTCGTTCATTTACAGGATGAAAACATAATTATTCAGACCGACTAAGATGAGAACATAAATAAGTTCTCCAAATAGGATGGCTGATGCCATAATTGTATTGGTTTTAATTCAAAATTCTGATAATAAAAAAAAAAAAAAAGACGTACTTAAATTTCATAGTCACGTGGATTGAATGTTAGAATTGGGGTTTCTTTTCTTTTTCACGTTTTTACACAAGTATATATTTTGGTCACGAGCCTAACGGGAGAGGTCTTATTAGTGAAAAAGACTGGCACACCAGACTCGTAGTATAAAAAGTTTATCCACGTCTTGTTCTTTTAGCACGGACGTGAGAGTTGGGATATGTTTAGACGAATCTGGTGATCGGGTCAGCTTATATGTATCTCGATTAACTGAGGGTTCAATTCTATCGTCCATTGACAAATAACCCAATTAAAGCCAGGGCAAAGCCATATATAAACTTACCGCAAAGGAGTTCATAGCATCTGAAAGGTTTCAAACCTGAACAAAAATGATGTTAATCGTTAAGAGCAAAATTCATCTTTACGTATTGTATAGTATGGTCCGGATCCTCACTAGTCTAATATTTGGACTGAACGAGACAATCTGCATCTACACCGTACATCAGTAAAATCAATGGTTCAAATTTGCTAATCAACCAATTGCAGCAAACAGACAGTGTAGATGAGGAATGTCTCCTCTCGTCAAAAAATTGGTATGGAGAGGATCCATTTTCTTATATTACAAACTAACGAATCTGGGGGAGGTGTTGTGTGATAGGTGTTGTGCGCCATGTTGTGCGGCAAAACTACGTCGTTTTGCTCATTTTCTTAGTATATCCAAGGACCATGATTGGAGAGTTAAGTGTGGGGTATAATTTTGAGGTTCAATTTTAGGAGATTTAGGCTCTTTGGGGTAGGATATAGTGTGTTTAAGCACTTGGATTTTAGGCACTTTGGGTTTAGGCACTTCAGGTTTAGGGTTTAGGCATTTTGGGTTTAGGCACTTTGTAATGGTTTTTCTTCCTTCAAACAAGGCCCTTGGAAGCTTTGGAAGTGTGTACAAAAATCAAGCAAAATGACCTAATTTTGCCGCACAACACGGCGCACAACACCTACCGCATAGCACCCACCCCGGATGCCAAACGAACACGCTTCTCTCAACATTGGACAATTTTCCCTACTTATTAGACTCATCAACCCCACTAGCTTCTAGAAAAAAAAAATTCCCTCTTTTAGGCGTAATATTGATTTTAACATCTAGGGTCCTCAAATTTGAAAGTGTCTTCTGCCCAAAAGTATTGGAGCTTTGAAAATTGGCCCACACGACTGTTTCGTCATTACTTTTAATTTCTAGTCCTAGTATGAAAGCACTTGTTTCTTACATCTCTTGGGTCATAAAGGTTGACTCCAATTTTACCAAAACAAGGGCACTCACAATTGAAGATAAGTTGGCAAAACGTACATCTCGGCTTAAGTATTTGCACTTTCTCACACGTTTATAAGGTTGCAGGGACAGCTCAAGGACTAGGTCATTGAGACTTGTGTCTAAGAGCATCCCCATCAGGGGCATCAAATCCCCTCAAAGCCAAATTTGATGAGTGAAATACAACAAAATCCTCCAAAATCAGACTTAACAAATCTTTTGTAAATTTGTTAAACTTGTAACTTTGCTACAGTACCGCACCAAATTTGGTGCGGCACTATTCACTCACCAGAGAACTATTCATGCACTGTTCATCCACTATTTACGCACTGTTTACCTTTTTATATTATTATTATTATTACTTTTGGGGAGTAAGAGTAGAAAGAAAGAATAGTTTAATATAATAAAGTTAGAATAGAGAGTCTGATTTTGTGAGTTTTTGAAAAGTGACTTGCTAAATTTATAAAAGGTGTTTTTGAAGTTAAATTTGGTGTAAAATTTGGTGCTCCTGATAAGGATGCCCTAAGGCCTCCAACTTTGTTAAATACTAGAATTGTAGACATTAGACTATTGGAGACTAAACAATTTGTTGAGTAATAGCTTTACATCTGGAAAGGAAAAAAATATAATGTAAAAATATATATATATATATATTAGATTGAAATATTTTACATCAATACTTCAACTATAGGCCTCATACTCAGACCTTCAATTAGGCTGGGCCGTCCCTGCATGGTTATACCAGCTCGCGGTTATAGTATTCTGAACCAATTTCCATGTGAGACAGTTTTGTACTGCTCGCGTCTTGGCGAGTGACTAACTCCTTTCGGGATCTGTCACAAATCTAGAGTCTTTATGATCCCGCTTAGGGGAAAAAGCCTACGATTGTCGTCCTCTCTTTGCCCTTGTTGCTAAGAAGAATTATTCCTCTAAGGAACTTCACGACTGAAAATCAAAGTTAGAGTCTGTTCCAGTGTCATTGGTTTAAGGATTTTTTTTTGTTTCTTTTTTTTCAAAAAAAAAAATTTTTTGGCATTTGTTAGTTTTGTGTCAAATTTCTTGGATATTTCTCAAAATATTAAGGTAAAAGTCCTAATTTTATCCAATTCTAATTCCTCTCATCGGGATGAACTTATAATCACCAAAAGTTTAAGACTAAAATAACAAAAGCAAAAAGAAAATGAATAAAAACCGAACAAAAAAATCCTTAAGCCAATAGAACTGGAACGGGTTCTAAAAGGATTCTCATGATTGGTTAATATGATGGATATTTTGGAGCTTATCCTTCTAATTATTTTTTTTACAAACTTAAACTAATTGCAGAGAATCTCGTGCAATATGAATGGTGTTGGTTAGAATCATGTCACGACCAAATTTTTAGTTCTAAAAGTAAGAATAAAATAACTAATCTAAATACTTTGTCAAAATTAAATAACGTGAAATCGACATATTTTTTCAAGGATGCTACAGGTATAATAAAAGTGGACAACACGAATCTCAACCTTTCGTTTCAGCAATTAATGGTGCGGGTACTATTTGACCCGTAAGAGAGTACTCTTACTGGTCAAAGAGTATTTCAAATCCGAACCATCGAAAAACACTTTTGGATGGCGAGAGATGTGTTATCCGCTTTTATTGTCCATTTCTGTTATACCTCTAGCATTTTTGTATTTTAATATACGGTAACACTGCATGTAACGGTACTACACCCTAACCTAAAATTTGCCATCAAAATGTTATTAAAAAAATTATAAATAAATTGAAGAGATTCTAAAAGACAAAAATTAGCATGTGATCACATGGTCTAATCAGTCTGTTCCACCATAATCGCTTTGATTACTAAAGAAAATTCCAATGATAAGACATTATGTAAACATTTAATCACCTAACCGTTGAATCATCATATTTTATGCTCACGCCAGAAAAATTCAAATTTGCCCCATGGTACATCTCCTACCTGAAATCATGGGTAGAGATCATTTGCAACAGATCATCAGCAGCAATATACAGGGAAAAAAATAGGACCCGGGGGCTCTGTTGTCCACAGGACGGCATGCCTTGTCAACCAATCCGAGCCATTCATCTCGACAATTAACGGTTTAGATGGAGAACGTATTCTTGCCACCGGTAAGAATTCATCTGCTAGTTGATTGAGAAGTTAGACGGTTCGGATGGAGAGTTGGCAGTGCCTGCCGTCCCTTTAGGACAGCAGAGTCTCCAATTCAAAAAATAGCCCAAATGTGAAAATTTTGCGTCAAATCTATTGCAAAAAGTTGGCTAGTTGGCTTAAACTTTTCTTTCCAAAAAGTTCACAATTTTTGCAATTAATTAGCTTTTGATTTTGGTACAAGCCAAAAAAATGAAAAACCATTATATGTAACAGCTTGGCAAGTAGTCAAATGGGTTTGCTCTCTCCTTTTTTTATGGCCTTCTACTGATAAATTGCACGCGCATCGCGTATGCTTTAGACGCTAGTTATTTCGAATGACTCGACAATATAACCCTTTATTCCAAAATTAGCCATTACTCCTCTAACGTCATTAAAACTTATTGCAAAATTGGAGCTGTATCTTGTTATGGTTAGAAAAAGTAATTTTGCAAAACACTGAATGATTTCAAAGTTGTACGAAGATTTTGATGTGCCGAATATACTATTTTCTAAAAAAAAAAAAATGTTGGGTTCCGTTGTTAGAAATAATTTTTTGAGATAAAAAGAAACAATGTTTATATGGTTTCATATTTCTTCTTCTGTCTTTTAATTTAGTCAATATTTTTTTAATTTTATCTAACTTTTTAGGTATGTCTAACCCAATGAAAACATACCACAAAAAACAAATTTTATATAGAAAGAATTAATTCAAAAATTAAAATATTAGGTAATTGTCTTTCTTAACCACATTGGCTTTGACCGTATGCATCCAATACAACTGTCACAATTGCACACTAGAATCTTGATTATTATTTTATCGGTCTTGCTAACCGCCGTTTATTAAACGGACGATAATATATACATATAATAACAAATAAGTTAGGATACCGATACACATTTCACATATATGAATTTATTTTAACAGATATCAATATACTTTTTTTGAATATCAATACACTTTCTATACATTATTCTCTTCCCTATGGACTGAAGTTAGTATTTTCCCTATCTTATTTTATTGTTAAAACATCTGTTGATTCTCGTTCAAGAAGTTGATTAGGTATTGCAGTTAACACAGCACTATATAAAATGGAGTACTAAGATAGAAAAGACGAAGGGTTAGTCCGGTTGGTTACTCAATTTGCTCTCCGCACAAATGATTAGGGTTCGGATCTTGAGATCAAGTCGCAAGAAAATAATTTCTCGTGAACCTCCTAGTCCCGAGGAAAATTGGCGAGACGTACATAAACTGGTCCAAACACCCACGACCCGAGCCAAAAAAAAAAAAAAAAGGAAAGAGAAACAAGGTAGGGTCCTCCAAGGGAGCTTCCTATATTTGACCTGACCCATACCTTACCTCTTCGTGTAACTTTCATAGTCAATTGCCCAATACAAAAGTTGAAAGTCCGGCCACAACACCCAACTTCACCTTGGCCTGCATCCTCTCTCTCTCTCCCTCTCTCTTCCCCAATCCATTTAAGCCCTTTCCCTTTATCCCTCCCCTGCATTTTTCCGATCACTCTCTGTTTTACAAACACAATATCCCAATTTCAGAGAAAACCAGAGATGGGTTTCTCAAAAGAAGGAAAACCCAAAAGAGTAGTGAGAGGGGTGAAGACCCTCTTCTTCTTGTTCACCATGTTGATCTCTCTCCTACTGTTCTCTGCCCCGGTGATCGTCGCGATAGCCGACGCCCTCCTCCCGTCGGCTCTCCTCTCCGCCGGCTCTCTCGCTCCCAATCCGCCGCTCTCTTACGTGAATATCTCGTCCCACTTGAGGAATTACGATTTCCGATTCTCTCTCATCGATATACCTCTCATCTCCCTCGTCAGATCAGCTGTCATACTATGTAAGTCAAAAAACGGAGCTTTTTTTCGGAATCGTTCTCCCAGAATTTTGTGGCAGTACATTTTTTCAATTAATTAACCTCGGAAAATGATTGGAACCGAAGTAGTTATACAAGAAGAATTTTCGCTCGTATATCATTATGCTTCAAATTCAGGCCAAGTTTTCATTACCGTATTTTTGGTATTTTGGGTGTTCACGAGTTGTCAAATTAATTGATGTATGTGAAGAAAATGATTTATAATTTGACAACTCGTAATATGAGAATACAAAAAAATACTGGATTGGAAACTCAGCCGTCTCATTACTGATAATGATAATATTTGCATCATTTTTGTATTGTTTTCGGGAGCATTTCTGAAAGCTTTTGGGGCACTGGTTCTGATTATGTCATTATATGCGTCACAGCTTTGACTTTTGAATGACTTTTATAAAGCTAGACTTCAAAACTAATTCTTCGAAGCTATCGATTTACTATAATTTTTTCAATTCTCCTTTAAAGAATTTGCTTTTGCTAATTTAAAATTTTTTCAAGAATATTATCTTTGTTTCTGAAAGCTTCTAGAGCACAGATTCTAATTTTGTCATTGTGTTCGTCGCAGTTTCTGCGTTTTAGATTATAATAATAATAATAATAATAATAATAAAAACAACTTCATAAGTTGGTTAAGACCGAATTTCTACTATGACATTTTTTGCGGTATTTACCGTATTTTTTTATAAGTCATTCTCCTCGTACACTATAAAAATACTATTGGCGGAAACAACACTTACTTTGGACTATAGAAGAGTATATTTAGTGGAAACTCAGCCTAAAAAAGTAATACATTTTAATGTTTTGAGTCCAATACAAAAATACACTATTTATATAACAATTCAACATGCACAAAATTACGCGGCTTATAATTTCTTGTGATCGGGAAAACGTCTTTAATTTCATGCCGGCATTTTGTATTCTCGCACAATTTGTGCCAAATTATGTAGGCATATCCTAATCTCATGTGATGACATACGTGTTACTAATTGTGTTTCTCTTTTTTTCTTCTTTTATAGGTGTCTATAGTTTCTGTGATGGACCGAGTCTTTCAAAGGGACCTTATTTGAGTATTACGACGGTGTTTTCTATGTCTTCGTTGGCTTTCGTATCGTTCAAGGCTTCTTTTGTGTTTGGCAATCCAAGTATCGATCGAGGCGGGCACGGTGGAGCTATGGAGGTGGCTTTGTTCGTTTCTTCGTTGGTTTTGGGCGTAGGTCACGTTGTTGTGGCATATAGAACTAGTTGCAGAGAGAGAAGGAAGCTTCTCATCTACAAAATTGATATCGAAGCTGTAAGTCAAATCTCTCTCTAAATCCACCTAATATATTCAAACAATGGAGTAATGATGCGAGTAAATAAATAGTAGGGGTGGGCAACTGATAATTTCGTGTCATTTTCGTGTTATGTATCGGAATCTTATTTATGAATTCCCACAATATTTTTCAACTCACCAAATTTTCGTATCATGTGTGTCCGTGTTGACATGTCAGGTCAAAAAGTTCTACTTTTAGCAAAAATTTTATTTTTTTACCTTGACAGTTCATCAAACTAATTTGTAATATGTATAAATTCACACACAAAATATTTATTTTCAGCTCAATTATATAGATTTATTTTATTTTTCATGTCAGGCATGCCCACCCCTTGTAAATAGGGATGACTTATCTTTTTCCGCATAATTTTGCCATGACAAATTTTCCAACTTACGTAGCGTTATTCCATTCCATAAATATTGAATTAAGTTATTAGCAACATAAAATATTGAAATTTCAAACTTGTAATTTTTAAATGGAAAACCAATTTGGACTAAATAAATCCATAAATCTGAATAACATGACATTGATCATACGTGAGGGCCGTAGTCACCACATCTATAACATCGATTTGGTTTGTGCCATATGGCGGTATCTCATAGGTGATGATGCACATAAGCGTTACACTAAATAGTAACTAAATAAATTTCAAATAATATAGTCGTTATCAGTACCAAATTTTTTATTGTGCCAAATTATCAATGTGTATAGGTCGATTTTAGAGAAATTTGCAAGTTTCAAATGGGGAAATTTGGACCCTGCAAGTTGGCTGGCCCCACTGCCCCAATTTTCAAATATTGCATTCGTTTGACATTCAGCAATCAATGGATCCTACGCTTCCTCTAGAAGGCGGCTTTTTTGACTAAAATTTCAATCCATAACCAATTTAGGCTTTAAATTCACGAATGACTTATTTTTAGCTAAAGTTCTGTATGCTCTAGGCCACCATACTTTGCACTACGATTAAATTTCCTAAATTTAATTGTCTCGGAAAATTATTCATAAAAAATGCTCCTCTTTTTTGCCGTAGGCTCATAAAAGAGTATGGTTGCTCCGCATATGCATATACTGAGTTTTATACAAAATCTTAAAGATTCATGGAAGTGGTATTTTTCTCAGTTATAATGCCCATTTTGCGGTAAAATCGGTAAATCACATCATTTTTTAATGATTCTCTAAACCTGTTTTTGTTCGTATCACATTATCGTTGTGACGCCATGAAAACTACTTTTTGAATTTTGCTGGCTAGAATAGAGGTATGTTTGAATTTTGGCACCCTCCATCAATGAAAAATGAATTTATTAATTGCCTAGAATAGAGACCTAGAAATTAGGACACCAATTTTTTAAATTATTCACATGTTTTATTCCAGATTAAAAAAAAAAAACATGTTTATTAAGGGGGACCTTAAAGCCGCTCAAATCCCTTGTCTTATCTCCATTTGACTTTGACCCACACCTTGCCCTACAAAATTGTAATTTAGTACTGTACTTCAATCAAACCTCTAGACTAGGTTCATTTCATTTCAATCTGATCATAAATTTTTTGCACCGTGCTGTGCACAGCACCCCCCGCAACAACGAAAATAGATTAGATGATCAAAATAAAATCCGCAGTGATGACCACAAGTCCCGATAGAACGGTTCAATTAATAGCACAGACTAAAACCCGCATTTCTTTTTTCAATAAGTAAATTAGTATCTTTTAGCGTCCGTGAAACCCACCACTGAAAACAAATGAGAATAACAATTCAAGCATAAACAAATACTGAGGTCAACGATGAGCTATTTTGTGTCGCCAACCAATTGGAAAAACAAATTGGAGCCGCGACAAATCTTTGGCTATATTCATTTCTCACTTCCCCGTCCATATAAGAGTAGATTCCGCGATTTGAAATTTTGTAGTCCTATAGAGTAGCGATTTTGTCATGTGTGGTATCACTTTTACACGCGTTATGTAAATGTAGATTTGTGTGTATATAAATATTCAAGAAAAAGGGACCAAAAAGTTTATTACTAGATTTGATTCACACACACAAAGGAACTTTGGACCTAGTAAATTCTTTGCAAACCAATCTGATCTTTACAGAATTTATGCTCACTTTTTTAGTTCTTTGCCCATTACCCACAAAGCAAAAGGGGGTGGACCTTGGAGTATTACTTTGTTTTCTCACTCACATGGTGGTCGGTGCAGGTGTCGGCATGCAAAAATGGATTCCCGAGGTATTACAAGATTCTCCATCAACAAAGAGTCAAGTAACACTCAAATATTCCCAACATGGATTGGGATTTCATACTATTCTTTTTGGCAAATCAAAGTTTCCCAGAGCCAGGTTTCAGGTACTACTTTGTTTTCCAATAATCCTTATAATTCTCGTATATTTAAACAAGGAACACAACTCCGGATACAACTGTGTCTAGAACTGTTCCATGCATGTGAATCTACATACATTCAACCGTTCCCGATCCAATTGGGTTTAGAGTTGTGTCTGGAAGATATGTTCGTAGACTTTTCCTGTAATCACACACTCACTACCTAAACAATCCACCCCTTCACCTAATGGTTAAGCGGTGACTTCGATCGTGACAGCAAAAAAAAATCAGGATTGTACGAGGATACAAGCTAACATGACTCGTTAAAAGCTTGTTTGAAATTAAGTTGATAAGTTAGCCAAGTTTTGCAGCATTTAAACTTGAAACACATTTCAAAATTCATGCTACATTTTTTAAGTCAAGTTTGAATAGGTTACAGCCTAAATCAGAAGATGAATTGGAACTAATCTTGGAATTTTTCTGTAATGGCTCTGGTTTTTACAGGTTTATCCAAAGGAGATTCTGCAACCGGGAGCTCATCATAGTATTTAGGTATAGCATTTGGGTGTATGTATTATTATACGCCCAGTTCGATACAACATGATATGTATACAGAAACATTGTAAGGTTTCGTTCATTTTTGTAATTACTATAGAGGCATTACCACTTGGTCCTCTGAGATTCGGGAGGCCTCAATCCATTCTCCCCCAACATGTACAAAAGTACCGAAAAAAGAAGAATGATATTCTAAACGATTTAAAAGCTTCAAAAACAGCTTATTATAGGGTGCCTGCGGTACATTGATCGGTTCATCGATACGTACTTGTAACATTTGTTCAAACAAATTTCTGTAATGAAGGCGTCCCCCTATGTGTCATTGTGCAACAAAGATGGAACAACAAGCATTAATGAAAGAGATTCTCCACTTTTTTATTGAAGAACATGAACTGATTTGGCCCAAGGCTTGCCATTTTATTCATGACACAAGAAGATAACAGCTTAAGAAAGGGTCTCCAAAAAAAAAAAACACTTAAGAATGGAATTAAAAAGGGTAAATATCTTGGATAGCCCCTCATCTATCAAGTTTTATCACTAAACACTCTTCATCTAAAAAAATCTTTTACCTTGCACCCCTCCATCTATTGACTGTTGACAAACTATGATATTGGAGAATCTAGCTTTTCTAGATCAAACTATCCCAATTTCCTGTTTGCAGATTCATAGGAGTGAACACATAAAATGGCAGCTTTGGAGGCATCACAAAACTAAATTTTCAAGCGAATCTTTCTATAAATCGCAAGAAATTAGATATATGTAATCTTTCTATATATGTGTGCGCGTGCGCACGCGCGTACTCTCAAGAAACAGGGTTTAAGGGACAGACCAAAAAATTTATTAGTATATAAATTTGATTCACACCCGAAAGTAACATGCACCGAGTAAATTCTTTGTAAACCAATCCGATCTTACAGAATTTATGCTCCCTTTTAGTAGTTCCTTGCAATAGGTTACCCAAATGGTGTACCCATAGCAAGGCTGTTTTTTCATATTCTTTTTGGCAAATCATAGATTTTTAGAGCCAGGTTTCAGGTACTACTTTGTTTTCCAATAATCCTTTTATTCTCTACATAATGCTCGTATATTTCCATGAGAAACACAACTCCGGATACAACTGCATTTAAAACTGTTTGATGCATGTGGGTCCACATACATCCAACGATTCCGGGTACAAATTTTGTGTCCAAAGTTGTATCCAGAAGATGTGTTCGTAGACTTTTCCTGTTTTCATTCTCACTACTCAGACAATTCACCCCTTCCATTAATGGTTAAATCGTGATTTCATGACAGCAAAAAAATGAATGAAAACAAGATTTTGTGACGATACAAGCTATTATGACTCGCTAAAAGCTTGTTTGAAATAAGGTTGATAAATTCGAGCTCAGATAGTGATCAAATTGGTACAAAATCCGTTCAAATCATCCACGTTGATTCATATTCCAAACTTGAAAAACATTTCAAAATTCCTACATTTTTCTCAAAACAAGTTTGAATAGGTTACGCATAAATCAGAAGAAGAATTGGGACGTTAGGATTTGAGAACACTTTTTCACAGAAATTGATTATTCAGCCCTAGAAACTAATCTTGGAATTTTTCTGTAATGGCTCTGGTTTTTACAGGTTTATTTATCCAAAGGAGATTATGCAACCGGGAGCTCCTCATGGCATCTGGGTGTATACAGGGCCGACCTTAAGGGCAGGCTAGGTAGGCCTAGGTCTGGGGCCCACCAAAAAAAGTTCATTTTTAGGGCCCAAAGAGGAGGTGTTTTTCCACTATACTAACATTCCTTTTGTGATATGATGCGCTAAATTTTTTATATAATACAAATTAGTTCTTTAATGTGGTGTCAATAAATCCCAAAACTTAAGCTTGGAAGAATTTTATTTTTTGATCTGAAAATTACACATCATTTCATAGTGGAGACCTCCACACTCTACAACCTCCATTTTTTGAATTTCGTTTACTGTGTTTATTGTACTAAGTTTTAAGTTTTTTTTAGACTTCAATTCCTTTTTAGTGTTGTTAAATTAATTAAGCTGAGTCTTTAGTACTAAATTCTGACTAAACACATTACAAATGTGAATAAAGAAAAACATATTTTAATCTTATTGTAATATTTAAAAAGAATATTAATTTGAAATTTTATTTAATAAAATATATAGGACCCTCATTTATAAAGTTGTCCGGGACCCTGAATTTCTCAGGGCAGGGCCTGGATGTATACATTATTATACACCCAGTTCGATACAACGTGATATGCATACACTATGCAGAAACATTGTAAGCTTTTGTTCATTTTTGTATCATTATAGAGGCATCACCACTTGGTCCTTGGAGATTCGAGAGGTGTCGATCCATCCTCCCCAAACATGTACAGCTTTCATTCTTTTAAAATCCCTAAATATGAGAGAATTTTCAGATGAGTAGTAGCAATTTGAGCACAAATTTCATACTCCAGTACATAATTTAGTTCGAAATTTAGAGCGTTTCACTTTCACTAATGAATACCCGTCGAGATACTGAAGAATTTCAGCATCGTGTCCCCAAAACCCGTCCTTCCGGCCAAAAATGACAGGAATTCATCTCTCGAAAACCATTCTTCCACCGATACAATGTGACACCATGATTGCTTCCAAATCTAATAACGACTCCCCATTTCAGACATTATACGGCCAGACCTTAGGAGAGAAAAATTTACTTGCAAGAGAGTGGCAACTGGCAACTGTACCCAACAGCTGCCAATTGGTTTAGATCTCCAAAGGGCAAAATAAAACTACAAACAACATTGCAACAAACAACAAAGCAAGCCAAGCAACAGCCAGCAGAGCAACATAAAGAAGGACCCTATTACATGTAGCGCATACTCATTGTCGTACATAACCCTGAAAGGCTAATGGTTTTAAAAACGAAAGCACCCTTGGGCATTGCAGCCTAAACTGCAACCATTTTTTAGCGAAAAGTTTTCCTAAACATATTTTTACCAGACTACATCTTTTACACTGTAATTCTTCCAAGTAATCAGTCAATCTAGCCAATAACTGTCGAGCAATTCCCCGTATGAAGGCATTCTAGACTAAAAGTAAGATTTGTCAATAAATTACACGAAACTAGGGTCATGTCAAATTAGAACTTCACAATTTCACATTCACAAATAGAGGACCAAATACAAGTACAAAGTTCAGATAACAGTTTGCTTATGGGCTTAAGTTTAAGATTGAGGTCAATGTTGGTTACAACATACAGGGTTTGTCAATCAGATCTGATCCCACCCATGAATGTCCTTGGATCAGGGCAGTTTCCACTGAACTGGGCTTGTGAGAAGTCAAATCCTGGGTTCTGCATACAGCAATAGCAACAAGAGATACAAGAGCGTCAGTGGCAGTGTCATGCTTATAATATGTCTGACAACAATTACTAATGGTACTGCACCTAACAAGAAAAGCATTTGTTAAATCGAAGTTACAACTTCCAAACTGATGGCTATCAAAATCAAGAGCTATGCACTTTAAAACTGATTTTACCCCAAGCGTCGATGACTATGAGAGGCAGAAATAGTAACTAGGAACCAAATGAACTAAAAGACCAAACATAACCGGGAGACTTGTATATAATCACACTGACAGTGACCAACTGACCATGATATTAGAAACATGTGAGACACAGGTTTTAGAAAACACATATCCACCAACCAATTGCAGACTTTCTAGCCTGTTTTTCTCCGACTACCATCCTGCCATGCAGCTATTATCCATCTTCAACCGAAATAAGATTTGATTCATAATCATACATTCTACTAAACTGACAGATGCAACTGAACCTCAACCAATGCTCAAGTTTATGGTGTGATGTGCTATTCCGGCTGGCTCTAAAAAACCCTGTCAAGCCAACTAAGCTAGTCTCATCTGCGAATCACTTGGGACAACACCATTGATATGTTTTCTCCAGTTGGCTATAACCACAGTGATATTCAAATGTGAGAAAATAACCCCAATTCTAATGACCACAATTCTCACTCAATTCACCACAAAATTCAATATATACCTCTTAGGCTCTTAGTAATACCGAACATGATTATCAAACTATAGACAACGAATTACGAATCCCGCAAAATGCAAATACTCTATAGGCGGCCAGAAAGACAGCAATATCTTTGCTTGCACTGGATTTACCTTCTTTTTTTTCTAACTGCCGTATTTACCTTCATTGCCTACTATTTCAAAACATCATAATAATCTATATTGGATTCATATTAGGATATTCTCAACTATTTATCAACTTGTCTCTGCACTATTATACATGTAAAATAACAACCAGGGCCCTCATTTTTACTCCAGTCACCCTCAGACTACATAAACGGCAACACCGGTACTTAGAATTGACAAAAAAATGCCTGCTACATCTGATTTCTGATGGATCTGCAACTAATCCAGAAATGGATCCGCAACTAATCCAACACCAATACTCTAGCCATAGTAATAGTCTAAAACAATAACAAAACCCTTCAACCTCGTGTTAGTGTTCTGTGATAATTTCCGAAGATAAAGCATCTCAGCGGCTAATTTCAAGTAATGATAACAACCAATACAAAGGTGGAACTGAAAATTCCCTTCCAATTGCCAATCTATTATTCTATTAGACATCATGACATGTACGAAGGACCCCATACTACTAAATGGAACAAAATATAATATGACCAAAAAACATTAGTACAACGTAACATTGGTAGATCACCCTCGAACTAAAAACCCTACAATATGATTGCATAAGTTACCTTTTGTTAGAGATCTCAATACTATATTACAACAGAAACATTCCAACTCATTAAAGGTGTTTGCGGACATCACCTTGAAGAATAGTACTAATGGTGGATAAGATTGGTGCTAATTTCTAGGGTTCCTTTGTTCTTGATGAGAAGAGTGAGTTATCTTATTCTACGGACATGTCCTCAAAATAATCCCCTTTTCTCCATATTTATCTCTTTCTTTTTTTTTAATTTATATTAACTGTATCCTCCTCACCCCTTCAAATCGGAATGATTCGACAAAAAATTTCTATGCCATGTTTCCTGATGGGAAGAGTTCAAAATGGAAAATTTCACCACGCCTCGACTGAGACATTGCTTTAGGATAGCTACCCTTGCTTAACTAATTAAGATAATGAAATTCTTTTTCCGATCAAATTAGGATACGAATTTTGCTTGAGAGGAACATTCCAGGAATGCTCTCACACTGTCCAAATCTCCACACCCCCCCCCCCCCCCACCAACTCGCATCAGCTAAGATATCACCGACCAATTCTAGTCACGTCTTATTGCGGCAGTCCAGAATCAAACATCAGCAAAATGAAGGTACAATAAACCCAAGGACAAATTTCATCATCAAACTACCGAAGAATTTGACTCACCTCCTCTTGAAATCTCTGAAGCATAAGGCGCTTCTGCTCAAGGTCTGTTGCATAAGGATCGAGCTGGCCCTGTCCCAGTATTGGCGAGGCCCATGTCTGGCCTTTGTCCCTCTTCTGTAATGTTATGTGCATGATATCATCCTCTGCCACACAAAATTTTAAAAAAAAAAAACTCTTAGTTTACCATCCTTCATTAAATAAAAACCTAAATATTCCAACACCCAATTGCAACATTTGACCAAAACTGCGATCTTTATATATTGCCATAAGTTCTAACACGAGATATAACTGAGTGTACCTATAGTCCAAAACGAACAATCAGTTTTCACAGGGCTGGTGAGATCATGCTGTAAGGAAAATAATTAGACACCCACAAATAAATTCTAAATTCATCTCAATTAAGGTAGAAAAATATGTACAAAATGTGTAAATTGACTGGTACGTACGTTGAGATAAGGAGGATTGCCTTTGATGCCAACTTCGACGTGTTTGGACTGAATCTTGCAGTGGAAGAGCTTCGTGGGTACGTTAGGAGGTAGAGTGATGTAGATGTTGATCTCTTCGAGTGTTTGATCCCACTCAAAAACCTTCTGACCTGAAACAACAAACACAACGCCATTAAATTCCAAGAAATCAAGTACTGAAATTTTACAAAACTGTCAAAATCTAGGGCTTGGATATGGGTTATGCGCCGAAGAGGCTGGCCCTGAGCAATCGGATTTAAGAAAGAAACGAGAGAGAATCGCGCGGGTAGAGAGGGAGGGAGGGAGGGTAAAGAAGACAACGTACCGCCGTGGAAGAAGCTGTGTCGTTTCTCGGGTGCCAATTTCTCGGCCATTGTTGTAAACTGCAGGGAAGCGTGGATTGTCGTAAACTGGAACAAGGAAGCGTGGATTGTCAGCTTTCCCAATCGAATGGGCTTCCTTGAAATTTATTCCTTTGGTTAGAAAAAATTGGTTTTTTTATATTTTTTTTGGTTTTATCTTTATTCAAATTTTTTTGCATTTGCTAATTTTGCGTCAAGTATCTTTATTCAATTTTTTTTTACATTTGTTAGTTTTGCGTCAAGTTTTCATGGCTTATGGATTCGTCTCATTGAGACGAATACAAAGAGTTTAAAATTATGGTCAAAAGTAATAGTTTTTAATAAAGCCGAAAATAAACCAAAATAAATCAGTTTATTGGTTTAATTTTGGTTTTATTCAAAAAATAATAATAATTCGATCATAATTTTATACTCACATAAACCACGAAAACTTGACGCAAAACTTACAAATGCAAATTTTTTTTGAATGAAGACAAAATGAAAAAACCAAAAAATTAGTTTTTTCTTTTTAGCCAAAGCCACAACGATTTGAGGGTAAGATTGTGAAGTTAGTGCATCTCTAATAGCCTCACCAATTTTTTCACCATATTAGCCCGAAAAAGTGCCAAAAACTATTTTGGCAAGCCACCCAAAATGCCCAACACTCAGTAGCCTCACCAACATGCCAGAATCGTTTGTCACCTGTATGGCGCGTGCGTTACGCGCCACCTTTGACCGGCGTGTGCGACAGCACCGGAGCTCCGACGACGACGGATCCTGCACCAATCGTCTCGTCTCGACATCGGCTACACTATGGGTGTCTCAAAACGATTTTAGCGTAATTATCCCGACAGACCATTTTTTTCAGCGAGCGACGGAGAGAGAGAGAGGGTCGTTGGCGATCTCGCCATACCTCACCTGCTGTGGTGAGGTACTGTAGCAGCAATTTATTTGCCGAGGCTGCTGGGTGCCGTTTTCGGGGAGCATCTCGTCATTTTGGTCTCGCCGGAGCACTTGGCGAGACCGCTCGAGATGGTCTTAGAGCAATATTATAGTAGATTAGTACAGGAAAGTCCCATCAGTTATGACATATTTTCAGTTTGGTGTCCTGATGGCTGATGAGGGATGATAGTAAAACATTTGGATAAATTATGCTTACTTACCCTGAGATTTCTGCCAAATACACTGACCTCCCATATCTGGAAATTATTATCAATCTCTCTTACTTTACAAATTATTATGTAGATAGTGACCTTGTCGTTAAATTTGGTTTAACGGTATTAACTTTTATAAATAAAATACTGTTATACCCTTAGTACAAATAGTTTGAATTAAATTTGCCTCCCTTGCTTTATATTAAAATCTATTGTTATATAATTAACATATCGCAAGAATTACACTGCTTAAGCACAAGCTCGTAATTGTTCATTAAAAACTTGTTTATATTTATTTGTTATATAAACAATTTAAACTTGAATATTTTTTGAATGCTCATTAAAGATCCAAAACAAGCTTGGGTATTACTCAGAGCATCTCCAGTTCTCCACCCCTTACCCAAATTTGAGTAAAAACTTGATTTGGTATGGAGCATTCCAATCGACAATAGCAAATCTAGGCATAAATTTGAGTAAAAGCCTCGTTAATGGCATTGTTGTAAATTTGAGGTGGAGGAAATAGCCTTCAAAATTTGATGTTGGATTTGGTTCTCTCCAAATTTGGTGAAAATTTTGAGTAATATCAAATTTGGTGAAGGAGTGAAGTGGGCTTTTTCGTGTTTTTTACTCAAATTTGAGTTTGATGTAGAATTTGGGTAAGGAGTGGAGATGCTCCTAGCTCGTTTCAGCCTATGACGCGTAAAAAATCGAAGCTACTAAAATTAGCTTGTGTACAACTTGATTAAAATGCATTTTAGATTGACTTGTCTTATAAAGCTAAGCTTCAACTTTTTCAAAATTTCTTCTAGTAAGTTTGCAAACCAAGTTCATTTATCACCCCACTCATACGTCAACTTTTGGGCAAAATTTCTTTTACAAATTTCATCTAGACCAAGCATTAATTGATACACTCTATAAAATTATATTTTCTCTAAAAAAATAAATTGCCTAAATTATAAAATAATAGTAACTTTTAAATCTCTTAATCACTATTGGTGACTGTCGTCAGTTTACTCCAAAGTCCAAATAGCTCCACACAGCTCCAATGGTTATTACCATCTGTAACACCCCAATTTTTGGATGCGTTAATTTATCATTTATTAGAAAAATATTAGGTTAAGTAAACTAATAAAAATTTTAATCTTTTAATTATTAACCAAAAGGATAAATCGGACAGTTACATTAACAAAATATCTAGGTTTGAGTCTTAACAGAAATAGAACTTTAAACTGAAATTACAATTTAAATAAACGGAGCCTCTAACTAGTGTACAAATTCCAAGCCTCCTCCTACTCAGTCTCAAGTCTCAACGGCTATCTTCTCTATCTAATACTGTTCAGCACTATCTGTCTCATTACCTGACATAAAACACCATGAGAGATTGACTCTCAATAGATAATCCCTACCTTTCTAATTCATACATTACACATAACAATATACAGTTCGAGTATAAAAATGACAGTACGAACAATCAAATCATTTTTTTTTACTAGTTCGCCCTATGTGAATTCTAAGATTCTTCTCATTTGAGAAACCTTTCCTCCCATAAACTCCAACTATGACCATCCCGTGGTTTAACACCCCTCTTGTTCATCCTACGCCGGGGTCCTAAATGAATCCACCTAAGTTAGATACCTAGTGTGTGTCACTTATGACCAAAACAAGAGGTATAAGTAGCCACTAATGTCAACAATGTCGTGCCATACCAAAATTCCGATCACACAATGTTTCAGAGTTCCTGTTGGCCGCCCTTAGCCAAGGGTTCCGCTAGGCTGCTCTAAAACAATGAATGTGGGGTCCCCTTAGGCTGCTCCATTCCCAGAAGTCCTGGTAGGTTGCCCACATAGATTTTGGGTTCCATCAGGCTACTCGTCTCCCAATAGCCCTAGTAGGCCACCCTTAACCTTCCATCTATTTATTATTAATCCGGTTGTCTTATTAACGTCTAATTCATTTACCAACCATGAGATCCAAACCTAATGTCTTTCCTAAGAGTTAATTAACCAATCACATAGAAGTTCATAACTAAATCGAAAACATAATTAACAAGATAAACAATCCATTCATCTCACCCATCAATTAACATTCTACAGTCCTCGTGTACTTATATAAGTCTCAGGGGGCTAATTTATAAAACTTTAGGGGTCATGGTGTAATTACCCAAAATGCGAGAGGTCCAAATGTAATTTAGCAAAACTTGCGGTCAACTCTCACATTTAAGAAAATTATCGGGTTTAAGTGTAATCACCAACTCATTGGGGCAAATGTGATAAAAATGTAGTACAAGGGTAATTTTGTAATTAAACTAGTTCCAAAGGTATTTCCGTAATTTTACGTTGTACATGGGCAAATTTGTTAACCATTTACTTAGTAGTCACTATAGACGCTTTCTACCAGTAGAGAGTTATCTTCTATCGGTAGAACTCCTGTTCGACAGCTTTTCTTAGTTTTTTGTACTTTTCAATTGGGCTCGATTTGAACCTTCAATACACTTCAAAACTAATCTAAATCACTATTTATACTTTGGGTTAGAGGGGAAGATATATCTATCTTTGGTCCGGAAGAAAAACTTGGTGGGGGAGTCCAATAATACTCCGATTGGCGGCAAAATGTTTCGAGCAGAAACTTTGGACAGCGATAGCGAGACCAAAACCCAATTGTTTCAGACGATTCTTGTGTCTAAAGCGAAGTACTTGAAGTGTTCTACTACAATTTTGGTGAAGAAGTCTAAGTCAAAAGGTTGCTCTCTGATAAAAATGGAGACTTGCACAAAGTGACTGTGCTGCCTGAAAACATTCGAACAGCAAATTTGGGCTGCAATATCAAGGTTGTTCCTCAACTGTTTTGGGTGATTCTTGTGCAAAAAATGAAGATCTTAAAACTCTCTACAAGTCCTATGAAGAAATGTAAACTCAGAAACGACTCAAACTAGGAGAAGAATGAAGATTTATAGAGGAACAAATAGGAACTTCGGGCAGGGATATTGAGATCATTAATAAACCGTTTTGGGTGGCTCTTATACCTAGGTAAAAGAAATTGAAGCCCTCTACAACTTTCATGAAGGATCCCGAGCTGTCGATTCTCAGTGGGTGTTCAAACTAGGAGAAAAATGTCGATTCTCAGTGGGTGTTCAAACTGTCCTCACTAATATGGGGCTTTCTCTCACAATTGTTATATACTCTCTCACTCTTTGTGCTGTGGGATGGTGATGGACGAAAATGTCCGCATAAGTAGATGAAGGGAAAGGTAGGATGAGAGAAGGTGGTAAAATGCATGCAAAAGTATTGGAGGGATGGATCAGGGGCGGACGCAGGATTTACTATCAACAGAGTCAAGTATCTACAGTAGATCCAATATAATATTTAACCAAAAGATATTTAATATATATAATCAAAAAACACGTGGTTTGTCAACCATAACATATCATTTCTTTCATAACTCGCCCCAACGATTTTTCATATTTTGAAACAGATTCATGATAGCCTTATTTGTAATCCTATTGAAAATCTCTCGTTCAATGTACACAACCAAAACATCGTGCATCCACTGGTCACCCATTCGGTTCCGACTTCACCTTTCTTAACCTCTCGAAATTTCCTTTGAAATACCACACCCCCAAAACACCTGAATCCTCTGATTCCTTTCCGTTTTCATTTGAAGGAAATTTGTTTTACCCAAATATCAGAGAGAGATAAATAGAATCATTGGTTTGCTCAATCTTTTTTCTTTTCTTTTCTTACTGTGAGAGAGAGAGAGAGAGAGAGAGAGAGGAGTTAAAGTAGTGGGTGTAAAAAAGAAAATAATTTGGTGTGGCTGTCACCATCATTTTACATAAGAGAGAGAGTTAAAAAAGTTCTGGGACCACTAAAAAAGGCAAACATTAAAGGTGATCCGAAAAATTATTTGGGCAAGGTCATAGTTATTTCATGTTACTTGGGGCAAGATATAGAAGATAATGTATAGGTATTGGGGCAAAATTACCAAAATGTCCAAAATTATATATACACGATGGTGGAAAATCTCAATGCAGAGAGGCTTGACTCTACACGTGCCCGCCCTTGGGATGGATGGTGAGCCCGCCCTTGGGATGGGTGGTGAGGACATGATGGCCTTGCAAATGACTTGGATTTGACAAGTTCATACTGTAAGATAGAAGACCACATGAGTGAGTGCGTGAACAACTATTACAACCTCACTTTCTCCTTTTCCCTCTCCACTTGATTCTCCCTCCACCCCCCGGCGAAAAGGAAAAAGGAAAAGAGCAAAAAAGAAAAGAGGGGACATCTAGCAAAACCAAAAAGGAAAAAGAGGGTGTTTTAATAAATAACATTATTATATATATGGATGTACATAGCTAGTCTAAGGTAAAATAATCATGTTTTGGGTTAATCACAATGGTTAAGTTAGGTCTAACCTTTAGGTTAGTTGGTCTAGTCAAAATCAATGTGTTGGTCAAAATTAAAAAATTGGGTTAAAAATCTAATTAGGAAAACATAGAGAATACTTTCATCTTAAAATTGCAAAAACTTTAGACAAGGCCTTATGTCACGACCTAATTCGGAGGATTAGGAATCATGACTCGCTAGTGATACTCAATCATCCCAGGTCTCTGTAAAAAAATCGCTTTTGTGGAACTTTTCTAAATATTCGAGTTTAATTATTGAAAAAGCGGAAGTATTAAACAAAATGCATTCAGAGGTAATTGCAAGAATCCATATTCGCCCCATCGGCGTTACATTACAACCCTGTGGCCCACTACTATTGGCACCACAAAAAAAAAAAAAAAAACTACTCACAATTTAGGAGCACCACAATTTTAATTACAAACTGAATATGAATTACGTAAAATAGCAGCAACAACCATTAATTAACATCCACGTGATATCCATAGAGCCTTCTTTTATCCCTTGTTTCTTAGAATGAGTTCACAAAAATAAAACTATTCCAGTGAGCATTATGAGATACAATTGCAATAATACCGTTTCTTCTCATCAGACTCTCGTTTAGATGCTTTGATATCAAGTAATTCATTCCCGTTTAATTAACCCATGTTCATTCCTTTTTTGAATTATCATTCCAAAAAATTTGCTCGATCCCAATTTTAAAATTCCTGTGCCCATTTTAATTAGGGTGGGCATATCTGACATGAAAAATAAAATAAATCTATATAATTGAGCTAAAAATAAACATTTTTATGACTAATTTTATACATTAGACATTAATTTGATGAACTGTCAGGTTATAAAAATGAAAAAATTAGCTAAAAGTAGGACTTTTTGACATGAGAAGACAAACTGAATCCGACACGATCCAAAATATGACACGAAAAATTGGTGAGTTGAAAATTAGTGTGAGAATTCATAAATAAGATTGTTACAGATAACACAAAATTACCTGTTGCCCACCCCTAATTTTAATTGTACATATGAAATGTACAAAAATCATATTACCAAGGTTTATGCATAACTCACCTAACGTGAACCGTAAATTACCTACCACCCATGCAAAGTCAGGCTGTCAAGTTTTATCCGTTTTTCCTGCAAACCCTGATTTGGCCGATTTATTTGATATTGTTCCAGAACTGGTGAATTTCCTAAAATTTTATAGAAGCTACCCATGGATGTTCTTTGTATTGTGTAAAAATTTCAGAAGTTAATTTGAAATATAGAAAATATGAAAAATGTTTGATTGGGCTGTGGTACTGAAATTCGCTCTCTCAATCTCTCATTTGTCTGATTGTCTCTACTCTCAATATCTCCATCCCTCTTGTTATTGTTTTAGAGAAGCCTAAAATGGATATGAGATCCCCACCCTCAAGATCCCCACGGTCGTCAAGGTAATTACTCTCTCTTCCAGTTTGTTGTTTAGTCAGTTTAAACAATACAGTTGTTTCAATCAAGCCGAGTGATTTTTTTTTTTAACATGCAGTTTGCCGACTCGGGAATCTCACTCTATGTCAACTCAAGTCGAATCGAATTCAATTTCAGAAGAAGTCTCAATTCCCGCTGATGAACCGAAGGAGTACACTTCTGAAGGCGATGAAATTTTGTCACAAAGTAATGACGAGGATATGGACATTGATGAGTGTATGTCTGATGTAACTACTATTGATGATTGATCAGGTGATGCGACCTTTTGTCCTTGACTTATGCATTCTCGATGTTCCTATCGTTGGTTGTGTTGTATTTGATGCCTCTTTATTAAAATTTTTTATAGAATTGCCTGAACAATATTTCAACTCTAGGTAAAATAATTGGATCCCCGAATCCCCGCGGGGATCCCCATTCCCCATTTGGAGTGGGGATGGAGGATGGAAATAAATCCCCGTTGGAGATTGGATAGGGGATGGATATGAGTAAGGGGTTTGGGGATTGGGGGTGGAGATAGTGGTCTCCGGCCCCGATCCGTCCCCATGCCCATCCCTACTGAGGCCTCCTTTGGGTAAAAAACTTAATCCAGATTTTTGGTTTTTTGGGTACAAAAAACCAGAGTGCTTTGGGTAATAATCTTAATCCAAAAAACCAGAGTCCTTTGGATAATAATCCAATAATCCGGATTATTCGTTTGTCCTTATTCAAATTTTTTTTGCATTCGTTAATTTTGCATCAAGATTTTGTGGTTTCTGGATTCCTCTCGACGAGACGAATCTAACAAGTACAAAATCTTGATTCAAAACTAACGAATGCAAAAAAAATTGAATAAGGACAAACGAATAATCCAATAATCCATAATCTGAATTATTAGCCAAAGGAGGGAATAATTTGGATTAAGTTTAAGAAAAAACCAAACCGATTTTTTAGATTATTTGACAAAAAATCAAAAAACCAATAATCTGGATTAAGTTTTTTACCCAAATAAGGCCTGACATCGAAATCAAATCGGGTCACGCAATTATTGTACCGTTAATGCATGTCACTTTCTTGTCCTTTTCTTTTCCTCCTCTTTTCCAGATTCCAAACACGGTCCATTGCACTGCACGCTGCCAATCGGAAAACTTGAAGTTCCTTTAAGCGCCATTTTGAAGTAGCCAAGTCCGCGGCAGAGAGAGAGAGAGAGAGAGAGAGAGAGAGAGAGATGGAACATTGTTCCGATTCACCGGAAACCAAATCAGTCGAGAAGCAACATGCCCCATCATTGTCATCCAACCCTGAATTAGACGAAGTGAAATGGCTTCCGCTCCAGAACCACCCCGTCTTCTCCTCCACCACCGCTTCCTGCGCCTCCGTCAACTCCTCCACATTCCGAATGCCGACGAATTTCCTTGCGTGGGACGGATCCTCTCGCCTTTACTTCTGGGACCCCGACAAGCAGTGCCTCCATCGGATCTCCATTCGCTTAGGCGACCCCGACCCCTCCTCCGTCCTCGCCGCATCCCCCTCAAAGGTCCTCTCTCTCTCTCTCTCTCTCTCTCTCTCTCTCTCTCTCACACACACACACACTGTGGAGGCTCCACTCTAAAATTTGTGCCGGACACATGGCACTCGAATTGAGAAGACACGTGGAAAAAGAAATGTTTAACCCTTTTACAAATAAAATAGATTGACTTGCTGGTCTAATACCACGAGACCTCGGATTGATCAAACACGAGCGTGAGGACAAAAGATTCATGTAATGCAATTTTAGCCCAACGTGGCTCGGACATAATTCGACAACGATTGGGAAATAGGCCGAAACGTGGCCCGATCTCCCACCAAAGTCCTCGGACAGGAGGCGGTATTAAAGGGATCAATTACGATACGAACCCTTCTACCTGCACTGAACCCTTCTACCTGCACTGACTGTGGTGCACCCACTACGTACCGACCTGCTGTGGTGCACCCACTACGTACCGATGGTGTCGGGACACCGTTGTGGGTCTCAACCGATCGATCCGAGCTGTTCATCCTTCTCAAAATCATTCTTGGATGAAATGGGGGTGATTTTGGATCGAGCTCATACAGCCGTCCAATTGCCTCGATTCCCGAGTAGACCCACTTGGAATTCGATTTTGAGAAGGATGAACGGCTCAGATCGATCGGTTGGGACCCACAACGGCGTCCCCGACGCCGTCGGTACGTGGTCGGTGCAAAAGGAATTATCGATTACGATACCCTGGAGAACAGGATTGAGATAGACGTCGATTTCCTACACTGACCTGGACGATTTGTTCCGCCCTGGCCCACTTGGCAGGGTCAGAGGGGAAGCCATTTAGAGGCTTGGTCACGGTTTTGGCACGACCGAGGAGGTCATGACCGCACCGTTTCTTGGAATTACTGGAGATTTTGTGGTTTGGTAGCTAGGAACTGTAGTTACTAATTTAATATTTTACATTGATTATTCTAAATATTTTACATATATATTTTATGGAGTAGGCCCCAAGTAAATAATAGAATGTGGGTTAGTTGGAGAGACTTAGACCATCTCCAACTGCCTCTTCAAAACTCTGGCGAAGACAAAATGGGGAGCCGATCTCCCATTTCCGGCGCCCAACAGCCTCGTCAAGAAGATTTTCGCTACAATGACTCGCTGGGGTGGGCAAGTCATTGTAGCCCTCGCGTTTTCTCTTTCCCCGCCGGCCAAATCGCGGCTAAGAAGCTACATCTCCGGCGAAGACGAATCATTCATCCTATCGTTTTGATACCAGAGGGATGTACCCCTTGTCAAGACGATTCTACTGGTGCAAACTCTGTCGCCGGCGGCATACTGTGGTGGCCGCACACGCCGGACAAAGGAGGCGTGTGCCGGCGAGTGAGATCTACTCGCGGCGCGTGTGATGCACGCGCCCCTGCGACGCAGAAGAAGATGACGCGTGTTTAGTAGATGACGCAGAAGAAGATGAAGATGACGCAGAAGAAGATGAAGATGACGCAGAAGAAGATGGCGAGTGACATCTCCTGCAAATAGCTAGACTGTTGCGTGCTCTTGCCTCATGCCGCTAGCCAAAGCCCCTTTTTCTTGCCAAAATGGAGATAGAAATAGCTAAACTGATGGAGATGCTCTTAGTCTCCTTATATTTCTCCACAATATCAGAGGTGGGAGTTAGTTGCAACCCATTAATACTTGAACCCCTAATTTTATTCCATAAAATCTGTCTATTATCTTTATGCGTAACAAATTAATTTGTAAACTTAAGTCTATAAATGCATGCATTGTTTATACTTTAAAAGATACAATTTTTGCTTATCATATTTTTACACTATTGCCTCTTGTTCCGATTACATATTTTTCGGACCAGTCTTTCTCATATATTTGGTATAGCTTTTATTCGGATTTCGGGTGTCGGGAAACAATTTGGTTCGTGAGTTTACTTCACTACACATAAGGAGACTCGTAGGTCGTTGTATCTTGGGAAGGAGCGCCATTCAACTCCGTGCAAAAGGGGGTGTATCTTTTCTTAAGGAGTGCGCTATTCGCGTGCCTCGACCATCCCACAGGCTTTTCTAATCCTTTCTCTATCTATTTAGTTTCTTGAACGTGATTGATTAATATTATATAGTTTTATTATTCTACCAGAAATTCCTATTTCATATATTTTCTCCAACAGGAACAAGGGTTCGTTGCGGAGAGGCACCCGAGGAGTAAAACCCGCGGGACCCTCCTACGAGTGTCGCGAGGGACCGTGGCCTGCCAGTACGGAGGTATATTCGCGCACTTTTTGTGCGACTCATGCCCATAGTGTATTAATCCACTCGGCCCAGAAGAGAGGACGAGTGGCCTAAAAATAGGGCATTCTCCCCTTATTGGGAGAGGATGATTAGACCGATTCAAAGGGCGATTCTAGAGAAAGAAACACTCTTTCTTGAGAGAAGTCGCACTTGATTCTTGCTCTAATTGGTTTGACAAATTCCTGCCAAGGGTTTCTCGCTACTGTTTTGCCTTGTTCTTCACCGGTCCATACCACTTAGCCCCATTATCTAATCATCCATTATTCTCATAGTCACTAATTTGTTGATTTACATACCCTACGATTTCTCCTTCTTACAGTAACATAATGAGTAAGCGCGAGGGGGGAAGAGACTTTTGAAAACATGCCAAACTACTAAAATTAGTGAGAGCGAGGACTGAGGGTGGGAGTGCAATTGCCAAGTATCCTAATGAAGGATTATGTGACTTAGGTTCTACTTGCCCTTGAAGCGAGTAATTCCAGCTTTAGGGGTTGGGCTTTATCAGCTGCATATTTGGGAGTATTGGCATTTTTGAACAAATTATCAGGAAACACACTTCTGTCACCTGTATTGCTAGATGTATTAATGCACGAGAAAACTTTGTTGCCTGCATATCCATGGGGGGTCTTTAGGGACTTTTCACTTGATTTGTTGTGCATTCAAGGTTTTTTAACGTCGAATCGATTCAGTCTCGTACCCAGTTGTAGAAATATAAACCCTGGTTCGTGAATTTGGAGTTTAATGACATGTATTTCAACTGACGTTTTATTTTACCCTGTAAACTTGTCTGGCACATTACTTCGCCATTCTCACTCTTTAGGTGTTTATGTTACTGGCTGCCGCTGGGAACTAAGATATCTTGGTTGACCACAACAATTTAGCTTATATATGTTTTCATGGTACCTGTGGGCTATGTTACCCAGACTCTTCTATAAGTAGAAAGCACCCGTGTCGGACACTCAACACTCCGACTTGGGTATGGGATTCATGTCCGATGTATTTGGTTGGACACTCACCTAGAAAACATATTTTGCAAGTTGAACTTACATTGAACTATGCATATAACTCTTATAAAATGTATGGAATGCCCTAACCCACATAGTAAACACCATTTATCCTAGAATCCAAAAGAAATACATCGAGGAGTACAAATATTTTGCCATGTCCCTGTGTCCTTGAGATGTGAATTAGATGAATAGGACACTTAGACACGTACCCTCACCCGACACTTGTACTGGAGTCCTCTGTAGGCTCAAAATGGTGCATTAATCAATTTTAGTTTGAAGTTTCATATTTGGTATAATGTTTTATGGAATTTGGTGGTACAAACTGACCCCGCTAGAATCTTACTGTTGCCACGGTGTGCATATGTTTACATCAGCGAAAATATGCCCAAAGTTTCATGGTCGTGCCAAAACTTGCGAGCTCCTGTAGCTACTGAGTTTCTTCTTCCCCTTAAAAAAAGTGTCTGCACCAGAATCAAGCACTACTTAAAGAAGTTTGGAGCTGCTGGAGCAAATGAATGTACGAGTGACATGCCTAACTTTTTAAAACCCGTGGCTTAAGTGGGTGAAGTTGGATCTTGAAAGTTTGGATTATGTTTATTCGTGTCAAAACTTGCAGTTTGTTGGTTCCTCCTGGTTTTAGAATATGGATGGAGGGTTTATTTCTTGAGTCATCATTGTTATCGACAGCAAGAATTGAGCATGGACTCGTTTTGTTGAAAGCTTAGGTTTATTTCTTGAGTCATCATTGTTATCAACAGCAAGAATTGAGTATGGACTCGTTTTGTTCAAAGCTTAGTCAGTTTTCAAAATAGCTATGCCACTGGAATTTCTAGTAAATTGTAACCTGAAAGACTTTCCTTTTAAAGCTAGTCGTTTTGGATTAACTTTGCTCTTGCTTGCTTGTACATGATTCTTTTGTAGATTTCCTCCTGGCTTTTAATTGATCTTTTTAGATTTACATCTCATGCTTCAGCATTTGTGTATTGCATTAGTTTGCAAGTGTCCAGTTGAGGATGCTAGTTATTCTTGTAGGTACTGCGAGCAGATGTGCGACTCAAGTTTGTGGTTAGTAAGGTCTCCATCAATAGAAATGGATCAGCCCTATTGCTAGCTGGTCCAGATGGTCTATCAGTCGTGTACCTCTATGGGTGTACTTCAACGATAGATGGCAGTGGTCCCAGTATATGCAGGTATGGCCAAAAGCCCCTAACTGAAGATTATAGAGCTTGCAAATTGAAACATTGCTTTTTGGTTACATTAATTAATGATTATAGAAATCTATGACCCACAAATTCTGAGATTTGTTTTGTGTATTAATTTGTACACAGGACAGTTTCAATTGGCTCACAAATTTATTCCAGTGGTGATAATGTCATACAGACATTACAGATGTCGTGGCACCCTTGCAGCGACACCCATATGGGAATTCTTTCTTCTGATTCGGTTTTCAGGTACTATATTCGTCACTGTTAATTGTTTGGGCATGATGACCTGTCGTTGGAAATAGATTACTTGAAGCATAAGCCTTATTCATCAAAAATCCTGGTGGGGGAACAACAAAAATGCATTGTTGGCAAGCTATAAATCCTTTACACAATTATTGCTTATTTCTTATGTTACTGTGATTATTAATAGTTTAGATAAAAAAGTTATTGGCACTTAAATATGCTCTTGGGGTTGCTTTTTTTCCCGTTCCTCA
This sequence comes from Vaccinium darrowii, assembly GCA_020921065.1. Lineage (NCBI taxonomy): Eukaryota > Viridiplantae > Streptophyta > Magnoliopsida > Ericales > Ericaceae > Vaccinium > Vaccinium darrowii. Next base: position 4,514,646 of record CM037160.1, read on the forward strand.
CCTGCATTTATGTAACTTATTTAATCTCTTTCGTGTGATAGTTTGGAACAGGAAGGAGAAGTGTTTGGAATTGACTAAACATAAAGTAGTACATCTGTGATCTGTTGCCATTTTAGCATGCTAACGGACCTCTGTCTAAGCTTGTTGTTCCACACTATTAGAATAACACTAATCATGTTTGAGCCACCTCTTTTCTTGAGCTACTTTCAATGCTTTTTGTCACCCCTCTCTCTCCAAAACCCACCCTATAATATCCCTAGGCACCCTATGATAGGCCTTTTCCAAATGGTTTTCATAGATTTGGAAAAGGCCTATGATAGGGTGCCTAGAGATGTTATATGGTGGGTTTTGAGAAAAATGGAGTGACAAAAGGGTATATCAATGTGACTTAGGGACTTGTATGAAGGTGTCGTCAGCCCGTCACTACCATTAGATCACCTACAGGGGAAACGAGTGAATTTCCAATCACAGTAGGTTTGCACCAAGGGTCAACCTTGAGTCCTTACCTCTTCGCCTTAGTTATGGATGAATTGGCCAAACATATTCATATTCAGGAGGATATCCCATGGTGTATGTTGTTTGCAGATGATATTGTCCTAGTAGATGAAACTGCTAGAAGAGTTAGTGCTAAATTAGAAATATGGAGAGAAGCATTAAAGTCAAAAGGCTTTTGGATAAGTTGAAGTAAAACTGAGTATATGGAGTGTAAGTTTAGTGGTAATAGAAGTGCTCATGTAGAATGAGTAAAGATTCAAGATCAGGAGATACAACAAAGTGATCATTTTAGGTATTTAGGTTCTACTATTAGCAAAGATGGTGGGATTGCCGATGATGTGACTCACAGGATCCAAGTGGGGTGGCTCAAGTGGATAAGTGCTACTGGTGTACTATGTGACAAGAGGATACCCACAAAATTAAAAGGGAATTCTATAGAACTGTCATAATACCATCGATGCTTTACGGGACAGAATGTTGGCCTATTGAGAAACAACAAGTGAGTAAGATGGGTGTAACTGAGATGGGAATGCTGAGATGGATGTGTGGTCAGTCTAGAATAGATAGGATTAGAAGTGAAACCGTTTATGAGATGGTGGGTGTAGCACCTATAGAGGAGAAGTTGCGGGAAAATAGACTAAGGTGGTTTGAACATATCTACCATAGACCTGTAGATGCACTAGTTAAGAGAGTTGATAGAATAGATTTGGGTAGTAACGTTACAGGGAGAGGAAGACCCAATTTGACATTAGATGCTATAGTCTGCAAGGATATGAATACTCTAAATCTCAATGAACATGTATCCCTTGATAGAGCTCAATGGAAAAAAGGAATTCATATAGCCAACCCCAATGGATTGGGACATAAGGCTCGTTTTGGTTTAGTTTGGTTACTTCTAGTGCTTTTTAGCATTAAGGTGAATTGATCTAGTTACGTTGCATTGTGTCAAATGTTGTACATCATGAATAGCTATAGATGTATAAGAGAACTATGCATGTGTAGAAGGCATCAAAGTCTTCCACCAATATACAAGGGAATAAAAACTGTAATGTAAATGCTCCTATCCATCAATCACATGAAACACTTACCAGATCTATGAATTAGATCTATGAATTAGTTCAAAGGCTGGTGAACGATACTTCGAACCAATGAGGAGGGAAAAAATTATGCCCGTAAATATGAAGAGGTCTCCAAGCTATCAAAATTCCAATGACTTGCTCTTGCCACCCTTGTGCCCCTACAAGCATGTAGAAACTTTGACGCACTCCTAGGGAACATCCACACTGAGATACTCCTAGGGAACATCCAGATGGAGCTAACATGCTTACAATAAAGGGTTATAAATATGTGGCTGCTGCATAATGAATCAGATGATGATTTGGCAGCTTCTCCAGTTTGCTAATAGAAAACCAATTCACATGAATTTTCCACCCTCGTAACGAGATTATCAATGATAAGTAGTTTGCAAAGAGCTAGTGCAACTGAAATAAAACCTTGGACGGAGCCTCATTCCCTAAAAGTCTGTGTGCTTCCGACCAAAGCTTCTCTTAAAAGTATATTTCACCTGAAATTTGCCTTATTTCAATCCCATTAAGATCAAAACCAGTGTTTTAAAAGTCGCTAGACACTCCCAGGTCGGTCGGCTGCCGACTAGCAACTAGGTGATTAGTGGGGGATTAATCGGCTAGTCGGATTTTTTTTTTTAAATTTATATTTTCCTTCTTCATAAGTTTTGACTAAGTAGAATAACATAAGTAGCACAAATCATCAAATAAAAACATAGAAACTAAGTAAAACCAAATAGTTAGTTAATTACAAAGTTCGACGCACTTAAGTTAAAAACCAAATGAAACTAAGTACCACAAAATCACTGGTCAATCACTCCTCTTCTCCATATCCCTCCGAGACATGGTCTCCATCGGACTCAAACTCATAATCCTCATCTTCCTCTTCCTCTTCGTTGTCATCTTCTGACACAAACTCTTCTTTATATAGTTCTCTCACATTTCTACCACTTCTAGGTTGGACGACCTCATCCACTCCCATAGCTTCCCCAACCATATCCCATGTCAGTTCTGAACCCATCTCAATTTCATCGTTACCGCCTTCAACAATCCATCCTTGTGCATTTGTTGCTTCACTAGTAAGTAAGACATCCCTCTCCTTTACCTTTCTTTTCTTGTTGAGGAGTTTGGCATTGAATTGGACATACACTAGATTGTTCAACCTTGTTGCATCACGTCTATTCCTTTTCTTTGTATGTTTCTATACATCAAAGAAAATTCTCAAGTTAGTATAATTCTAAATTCTTACCATTCTTAAAAAATTACAACATATAATAGAGAGAGAGAATATGTACTTACTCCCTCAGAGGTGCTCCAATTTCTCTCACACCCGGATGAACTCGAAGTCAAAGAGAAAATTCTAATGGCCATTATTTTAAATTTGGGTGTATGATTGCCATAGTTGGACCACCATCCAACCAGTCATGCAAGAAGCACAATTTAATTAGTATTAACTGTAAGCTACTTGATCAGACTTGCTCGAAGACGAACAAGATCGCAGCAGAAGCAGCAGTCGACCAGAGGTAAGTCGATGGAGAAGATAAGAGGGAAAAAGGGGAGTTAGGGTATAAAACCCATCCATAAAATTACATTATGGGCCAAAAAATTTTACATATTCTGTTTTTTACCTCGACTTTTCCCAATTTATTCCGATTTTCACCGATTTATTCAGACTTGTCGACTACTCTGACTAGGCAACTAGTCGCCGACTATTTCCCTACTAAGTCAGCCAACGACTAATGAAAATGACTACCCCCTAATTGCTTCGGTGAGGCACCGACTACCGACTAGACCGACTTTTAGAACACTGAGCAAAACATCATCTCCCTCTCCTACCTCTAGTAACTCAGAGAGGAAACCTAGAAGGTCCATCACTCCACCTCCAAGACGTCAGAAACCCATCGTTTCTCAAATAGCCTCTTATAATGCTTGTTTGTTTATTGGTGTGCGAGCCAGAGATGAGACGTACTTGTATTATAACATGCTTGTACACAATCAATTTATGGGTTGTTGTGCAAATACCTTTCATTCCCTGTATGACTATGCCAATCGTCAAGACATAACAACCTCCATGTGTGAACAATCACCCCCAATTTGGTTGCACGAACATTCTCCAACATTTGTCCTGGTTATGGGCCAATCTTCAATGTTATTTCCCTAGAAGAGCTTGATTATAGATTTCAAACCTCTAAAACCACAATGGAAGCTAAAGTTCAACACATCACCAGCTGTAATCAAAGCCGACTATAGAGGCTTACATTTAGGCATGACATAGCTTTAAAGCAAAGCATCAAACTGGAAAGGAGGCCAATTACTGAGAATTAGCCAACAAAATTGTTAATACTGTTAGATAGCTTGATATGCATTATTGGGCCCATTTCCTAGCGATGTAAGCTTTGGTGCAATTGGTTACTTAACATGGTATCAGAGCTTATGTTAGGAGGTCTTTAGTTTAAGTTTTTTTTGCATTTTTCCCCCGCTCATCTTCAATCAAAGTTTGTTAGCGAAATGGTTGTGGAGATTTTCCTGTGAAAGGGATAGATAGTGGAGGAAAGTGTAGAGCGCTAGGCATGGGGAAGGTCGGGTGAATGGTCATCGTAGGAGACGCAATTGCCACATGGGTTGAGTCTCTGAAAGGGTATTAGGAGAGGATGAGTTGAGTTTTCCTATAAAAGGTGGGGGAAGGGAGGAAGGTGAAGTTTTGGAACCATATTTGATGTGGAGATATAGGTTGCGAGATGCTTAACCTCCTATATTCTGGCTGGCAGTGAATGGGGATGCAGCGGTGGCAGACTCTCAAATTGGAAGGGGATTCGGTGCAGTGAGATATTACGCTTCGCCAGGAGGTACTAGATTAGGAACTGGATGAGTTGTTGGATCTTATTGGAAAACTATATGCTATGAGGGACGTGGGGAGGGGGGGAGGATTTTTTGAAATGGAATTCAGTAGCAAGTGAATCTTTTCAAGTGAAAAGTTATTACCAAGTTTTGGCTGGAGAAGCAAGTACGTTATGCCCTGGAAAGCTATTTGAGTACTCGTGTTCTAACTGTACGGCAAAGGATAAGATCCTCACTATAGATAATCTTATGCGGCGTCAGATGGTTATGGTGAATCAGTGTTGCATGTGCTTGATAGATGGTGAGTGAGTGGCGCATTTGTTTATTCACTATTCGGTCGCCAAGGAGCTTTGGAATGCGTTAATTCTTTTGTGGAGCATTTCGTGGGTTTTTCCTTCAATGGTGAAGGAGCTTATAAGAATGCTATGGGGCTAAGGTCAGTAGAAGAAAGATGAAAGCTTTGGATTATGATTCCGTTGTGCTTGATGTGGTCAATCTTGAGAGAGAGAAATTGTAGATATTTTGATGGGGAGGAGAGGACATTGTTTAGAATTTAGAGTCTTTTGATTTTTACTTTGTTTAGTTGGGAGTCGATGGAGTGCAATCCCACTTTGAGTCAATTCTATGATACGTTGGATGTGTTTGGAGTATAGAGGGGGGTATAGGCTATTTTTATTTGTTCTCTTCTTTTTTATTCCTCGGTTTCTTCTGTACATGTACATGGCATCCCCTTGATGTCACTTCAATAAACTTTATTACTTATCCAAAAAAAAAAAAAAAAAATTCTCCCTATAGCATTCTATCGCAATAGCCAATATGTATGGGTGTTTGCATCTCCATGTGCAAGACAGGGTTGCGCGTAAGGGAGGGTGTTAGATAGCTTGAAACATTGTTGGGCCCATTTTCTAACAGCTTAAGCGTTTGGGACAATTGGTAACTTAATGACTATCACGTACGTACAATGAGTAGACAGTATGCGAGAGGAGCCATCCAGCATCCCCACCGCAATAGCTTCCATGAAAACCTTGTTGTGCGGTCTTGGTTGTCATCGTACTAAAAATTTAATCTCATCTTTTCATCTCAAAATGTTCTTATAAGATGACATTCCTTCTGAACTTATCAAGGGCCATATTTTTTGCAGAATTTTTGATATATCTTCAGCTCTTGAGCAACCGGAGCAGGAATACTATTTGCAGCCTGTGGAACCAGGTAGATGCCGGAATGCTGCATCAATCTGTCCTGTTGATTTTTCTTTTGGAAGTGACCACTTGTGGGACAGATTTAGTGTAAGTTGAATCTTTTGGTAATGCATTTCTGTATATCCTTGCTAAGGAGTAAGGACTATTTATTGGTTTTCTATCATGCATCTGAAATGAATGGAAAGGACTGAAACATTGAGCACTGTTAAGAGAGTCTAAGCGAGATGCTTTTTGGAGTTCAAAAAATCCATGAACTAAAAGAGATAAAATTTACAAATGAGAGATAAAAACAAGTTCATCATCATGGTTTTCTTTTGGGAATGAATCAACATTGTTATATCCAAATTTTGTGGCCAAAAGTCAGGAATTATGTTGATTCCATGTGGCTCGTAAGAAAAATTGCTGACCTCTCTCATTAATGGGCTTATGGTGCGATCATATATTATCCGTCTTGTTTTATCTGATTTATGTTCAGGACATTTTGTCTTCCAACTTTTCATAGTAGGTAAATTCTCTGTCACTTGCTCAATCATGTGTTACTGTGTTAGTTGTTCATATTTTTATGCTGTTAGCACACTCATCAAGCTCACACAGTCTCTGCTTGATTTCCACGTCAAAATCTATTAAATTGTACTCAGGTGCGGTCACTGAACTTGTGCTTGATTGATGATTGTGCCTTGTTATTGAACTGGTTATTCTCAGTATTGCAGCATGCAATTATCGAGTAATGGTCCTATTCCTTCCTGCAGGTATTTGTCCTTTTTAGTGATGGTTCTGTTTACATCCTTTGCCCAGTTGTTCCTTTTGGAAGGTAATTTACGTTTCTTATTGTGCTCACTATTGTTAGTTGTTGGAGATGAAGCTTATATTATTGCTTGTGGTTTTTGCCTGGAATCGGCATTCAACAAGCTAATTATTATAATGTTTACTACTTCAACATATGTAAACCCAATATACATGAGATTGAGGTGATGTTTGTCCATTTCGTTGTGTCTGTTACTCTGTTGTGATGCATTCAAGTAATTCTGGATGTGGGTGCATCGTTGATGCTCAACTCTGGTAGCTCCTGTTTGAAAATTGTTTTTCACGATGTTAAGTTGCCAATTGCAATGTTTTTGGGATCAGATGCTTCACTATCAGCCATGGGAAGCCCTGTAGTAAATCATTATGGCCATCTTATTCAGCTGTGCTCTTTAAGAAATATGTATCTCTGTCTGATAGAACATATTAACCCCCTCACTATTTGTCATTTTCACATAGTATTGATCTATCGTGATGTTTCAGTTTATTGTTTGTCAAACACTCCCTCCATTCATAAATGGTAGTCCATTAGGAAAAGAGGTGCAATTATCGGATAAAAAATAAAGTACTTCCGTGCATAATGTTCTAATATCAAATTAAAGATCTCAATTATTTCTTTAATTTGTTGTCAGAAAATTTAAACATTTATGCAGGGAAGTAATTTATTTTTTCATCCAACCTCTTTCGTAATGGACTATCATTTAGGAACAGAGGGACTCGGGACTAATCCATTAGCCCTTTTGCTGATGTTTTGTGTTGGACTGCTGATGAAAAATTGAGTGCTTTGATTGCAACAGTTTGCACAATTGGGAGTCAATATTGGAGATATATCATGATGCTCAAACATTTGGTCTGGAATCTTCTTATCCAAGTTCCATTAGTAACTCTAATCTGGCTATCACTTGGTTGGAAGCTACATTTCCCAGCTAACTCGCCAAGCAGCAGGAGGAATTCTATCTGTTGTTAAAGCTCAGCCATATGCTTTATTTGATGCATCCATTTCATTGCAGGTATTTATCTTTTCTTACCTGGTTTGCTGCCATAATCACTGTTAGAATAGTGCGTATTGTCCCACATTGCTTATCTAAGTTGTGTAACGTGTTGCTTAACTATATAAATAATATTCTTGCGTGTTAGGGTTAATTACCACCCTACACTTCTCTCTCTCTCTCTCTCTCTCTCTCTCTCAAACAACATGGTATCAGAGCTAGGCCTTCGGAGGATTTTGGACAAGACTCTCTTGGTTATTGCCCCGTTGTTTGTGCCATAAGTGCACCTTGTTTCGTTGTGATCCCTATGTTGTGGATCTGTTATTTAACTCTCCACGTGCGGGTCAGGGGTCGCACGTGCGGGGGAGTGTTAAAGCTTGTCCTACATTGGTTAATTATAACCTCCGAGTCTAGTATATGATCCTGAGCGGCCTCTCCACTCATTGCCAATTGGTTTTGAGTTGGATGCTTTAACATGGTATCAGAGCGTGGGAAAATCGTATTGATTGTGTGTGTCGATGATATCATTATTACTGGAGATGATCAGACTGGTCTTGGGTCTAATTGAACCACAGGACAACTTGACTATTTTTTTATTAAGTTTACGTAAAGGATTCGAAGCAGTTCTATATGGTCTACCAAGGAATCAGCTTCGCTATAAGTACCTCTGTGCCTTTTTTGAAGCAGTTCTACAGAACTCTAACTCGTGAAGGTCATCAAGCATATTGAATAAATTTCATACCATGGTTGTTGGTCATGCTTTCACATTTCATCTTAATGCAATTTGTAACAATATGTCCTGAATCCTCTTTCTGCATTGGAAATAGCTAGTTATCCATTTACGGGACTCCCTTGGATTGTGGATGCCGTGGAAGTTTGGGTACAAATATATCGTGTTTTATGATGAGTTTTGCATGCATAGGTTTGATTCTAGCTAAAGTTACACTAGCATTGATTGCACCATCTCTAAGACCATCAGGAAATTAGGGAAGAAAGAGAATAAGGAGAAAATAATTGGTTTCCCTCATTTTTGTGTTATTTGATATTTAGTAAGAAAAAGAGAGAACTTCAAGAAAAACAGATGGAAATAATGATACTTTCCGCTTCTCTTTTGTTTTCCTTTCCTCTTCATTTTTTGGCCTATCTTTCCATCTTCATTTCCTTTATTAAGTTAGATAACTATTTCCTTTCCTCTAAACAAGCGGGAGTAAATTTTCCTGAACGTTTTTTTCTTTCTTGTGGAAAACCGAACCAAGGAAATTATTACAGTTTCTTTGCAGTTTTCTGTCTTTTCTTTCCGGACACTGTGTTGCATTGAACCTTTCTTTTATGTTTCCAGGGTCCTCTCCCTAAAGTAGGTCATGGTGGGGAAGAAGATACACATGTTCAAGTTGAACGATGTGAAGGGCGGGCAGTCAGTTTACTCTACAATGCAATCAGTAAAGATTCAATTCTGGTGACTGCCTGGAGTGGTGGGCAATTGCAGATAGATGCTTTAGCAGATGAAATACAGCCAGTGTGGATTTTTGGTAACCCACCTCGTGTCTGTGTCAATTCTCATGACTGTATTGTTCGTGTCGCTATGATATGTGAATCAGTCACAGGCGATCCCTCCTCTGTGAAGCTTTACGAGCCGTCTGATCATGATGTTTGGTCAGGATATCCTCCCCCTTTGTTGAGATTAGGGATCGTGGATTTAGCTCTGCCAAGAAACAGAGAAAGTACTTCTCTTGTTTCAATGGTTGTTGACCGCCTTATCCCAGAAAGGATATTTACTCTTCATGATGGGGTGATAGATTCCATAGTGTTACATTTTCTCCCGTTTACAAATCAGAAAAGTGGCAAGAATGAAAGCATGAGAACCCCCTCTGTCCATCCTGTTCTTTGCACATCCCAAGGAGGATCCTCATCTCCTCTTATCGGTTTCTTGGTATTATCAGATTCTTATGGATATTCATGGATTGTGGGTTTGACCTCCTCTCGCGAATGTATTGTGCTTGAGATGAAAACTTTGGGTCCGTTGCCTCCCATTCACGTTGAAAGGGAGGAAGTTGCAACCTTGGATGAATCAAGAGCTAATGATAATCGAGTTATTATAAGCGAAGAACTCCTTAGTGGCCCTAAGGCTGTTCTTCTTCCTCCATCAACCTTGGATGAATCAAGAGCTAATGATAATCGAGTTATTATAAGCGAAGAACTCCTTAGTGGCCCTAAGGCTGTTCTTCTTCCTCCATCAAACCTACGCCCAGTGACTGCTGATTCTATTGAAGGTCAATCAACTCTTCATCATTACTTCAAGCTTTTTCATGAAAATTATGTGGAGTATGCACACAAGGTAACAGCTGCTTATCTGATTTGCTTCCAAGCCATTTTTTGGGCACATAGAGCGACCATGTTCATTCTACTGAAGATTGTATCTCTTCTCCTTTGCCTCTCATCTCATCATTTCATTACTTTGTAAGAACATATTATGGTTTATCACTTCGAGTTGTAGAACATGTGTCTTTTTTTTTTTTTTTTGCAAAACAGGCCTTAAACCTCCCTAAATGCTTATTCTTCGGGTATGCATCCATACGTTGGGTGCGGGTATGTGGACACATTCTGAACGTAGATAAATCTGACTATCAAGTAAATAGCATTGGACTTGGAAATCAATTTTTTTTTTTTTTTTTTAAATCTAACGTATTTGAAACTTGTCTCGAATTTAGGGGAAGAAGAATTTTTACCTTCTATTGTTGTGAGAAGTGAAAGTTGTTTCTTGCTGTCAAATGTGACACTTGGGATTTAGCTAAGGAGCACTTCAAACTCTATTCATTCAGCTGAGCTAGTATAAAGAGCCCTCTTCCTTCCCACCCTTTTTCCTTTCCCATAGCAGAGGATGGAAGGGTCGAGGGACAAGCTGATGATATAAAATGGGGGAAGAATTGATTTCTCTCTCCCATCCATGTGTGGAGCGAAATCTTTCTGTTACTACAAATTCGAGTTTTACCTCATATTTGGAGGACACAAGTATGTTTGGGAATAGGAATCATGAAACATTATGGTGTAAAGAAACTTTTCGTGAGATGGTAGGTGGATCACTTATAGAAGAGAAGCTGAGAGAAAATAGACTAAAGTGGTTTGACCATACCTACCGTAGACTTGTAGATGTAGTAGTTAAGAGAGTTGATAGGATAGTTTTGGGGAGTAACGCTATGGGGAGGGGAAGACCTAATTGACATTGAATGATGTAGTGGGTCAATATATGAGTCTACCGAGTCTAACTGAACAAGTAGCCCTTGATAGAGCTCAATGGAAAAAAAATTCATGTAGCCGACCCCAATTGATTGGGACATAAGGCACGGTTTGGTTTAGTTTAATAAGGAACCTTTCCCTCTCCTCCCTTCTTCTCTTTTAGTTTTAATAATTGATATGTGTTTCTAATTGTGGTGGTGGAGAAGTGGTGGTAATGGCGGTGGCAGCCGCGGCAGTTGGTATTGCAATGGGGATGGCGGCGGTGGCGATGGAGTAGTGGTGACAACGGTGGTGTGGTATGGTGGTGGTGGTAGAGGCGATAGTTGTGGTGGTGGAGTGGAGAAGGTGGTGGCGTCGATGGAGTAGTAGTGCTGGTGATAGTGGTGACGGCGGTAGCAGGGCGGTGGCGATAGTGGTGGTGGTAGTGGTAGTGGTGATGTCAGTGACCACAGAGTGGTGGTGGTAAAGAAAGGAGTGATATAGAAGCCCTAACAAATTCAGCCAGAGTTAAAATTTTTGTCACTTTTAAGCCTACATTTTAAGTTAAGCCTACATTTTAAGAGGCACTTGAAATATTAAGTAGGATGAAATTTGGTTATCTAACCAACTTAATTACTTATTACTTAAAAGTTAAAACCATTCAGTTTTAAGTGCTGAATTGGGTTATCAACCCCTAAAAAGCGAGGGAAGTAATAGACAGGTCAAGTAGCCACAAAAAGTTACAAGTATCAAATAAACACTAAATATTTGAAGATCACTGTCGGTGGTGCTTGAATAATAATGTTCTGGACTGCCTCGATCTTGCATTTTTTGAGTACCCGACTGTTCTTTTGGTACTTTGTACTTGGGATTTCAAAGTTTTTCTACGATATCGAGTGAAAGATATTTTCATGACTATGCTTCTTGATTGGACTTTTCCAAGCATGTATTTCAGTATCTTAAGGAGTTCTAATATATCTAATAGGAGTCCTATGTTCTTTTTTTTTTTTCCTTCCAATTTTATAGGTGTATATCGAACTCAAGCATCATGGACCTCTATTAAAGGAAATCATTGAAGACCAGCATGGTCGTTTACTTGGGGCCCAACAAAAGCTCTTGAAAGTTGAGGAGAAACAAGAAAAACTAGAAGACCGCATTACTCATGCAACTCAGGTGCATAGTCTATTAAAAGAACGTTTGCAGAGGTTGAGAAACTTACCGGGGGTGCGTGAGAAACCATTATCAAAAGCGGAGAGAGAGTTCAAGTCAGAACTAGGTAAGTAGATCTTTTTTTGCATGTTGTATTCCTTTCTGTTCAGTTATCTGAATATAGAAACAACTATGAGCTAGATATATGATTGTATTTTGTATTCCGTCAATGGCTTTCGTTGTAATTCTTTTCAAGTGACGTGAAAGATAAGTAGAAGTTTTTTCAATGAAATGCACCTTTCCTTCAACTCGAGCTATTCCTGGTTATTACGTGACATTGTTTGCGAATTTAGTCATCACCAATAGCTTCTTTCCTTGTTTTAGCCATGGATGCTCATTCTCATTAACTCACGAGTTTGGAATTATCTTGGATGGAAAACTTTTTCCAAAATATATACCTCATTGTTGTAGCTCATTTTCTAGCTTACTGGGGTCGTCTTTTAGTCTTCCCCAGCATCATTTTACATAAAATCTTGATTATTTTGCAGACAGGTTTACTGGAGTTGAGTTGGATGCTTTGCATTCTTCCATCGAAGCTTTGAATGCCCGGTTGCGAAGATATGCTCATTCTCTACAGGGCAATCCATCTAACCAACGGAGGCAAATATCTGGCAGAAGGAAGAACTATGTCCAAGATGACCATATCTCTCTCCTCAAATCTTCACTTGCCAAACTCTCACTTGTAAATAGTGAGAATATAAAAAAGGTTAAAACTATGATTTCCGTTTTGGGTGATCCGAAGCCTTCGGCTTCAATTGGGGTGGCCATGAGCAATGCCTTTATGCCTGTGGTTAGTGATGATCGCTTACAAGCGGTTGTGGATGAGGAGGAGAGCCATCCTTCTCAAGTTGATGCAAGCCCTCGGGGTGTCACTCCATCAGATTGTGAGGAAAACGATGTTCTTTATTCGGAGGTTCATGTTACTCCAACTCGGGTGATTCCGGCCTTCGCCGAGCACACTCCATTGTCCATTGATCAACAAGCTAGGCATCCACCACCGGTTCCAAGTGTTTCTTGTCGGGTTGTCACCGAGTCCGCGGCTTTGCGAAATGAAGGCTTTGACGACTTTGCATCTATCACCCAATCTTCCGGGCAACAAGATCCGGGTGAGCCCTTGAGTTCACATCTCCAAAGCGAAATTCAAGATGAGGAGGATCAAGGGGAAGATGCTTCGGAGGATATGCCACATTCAAAGGTGATTGCCGGTGTCTGTGTTGGTGTGGAATATTATCCTATTCTTGAGGAGATCGAGCGTCGCTTTCCGGATGTCTTCTCCAATTTATTCTCGGTAACAACTTGGCTCACTTACGGTATCTTGATCTCTTTTGCATCTTTCATGAAGGAGGTTCGGTATACACGGGTGGATGACTTGGATGCTTCAAAAATTAAAACTTTTCTTGTCGCGCTGAAGGAGTTTGAGCAAATGGGTTTGGATGTTTCTTGGATTCGTCCTCGTTTCGAGGAGGTCCAAAGACTTAACCATTTGAGGATGTTTGCTCAAGATCTTGAAGTTTCTAAAGCTTTTGTTATTGAACGGGAGCGCGAGTTGACCGAGCTCAAGGCGGATGTGGCAAGAAGAGAGGGCAAGCTTGCCAACGCAAAAAGGGTGGCTCCTACTTCTTTGGTTGATGGGGACCTCGTCCTTAAGGACATTTTTTAGTTTCGGTTTATCTTTGTGACATGTAGTCACTAATTTTGTATATGGTGGGATGGTTTTTTTTTTTTTTTTTCATTTTTTTGTAATCAAAGTGTAGCATCTAACACTTGATCAAGGAATCTTGCCTTAGCAAATGTAATATCTTGTCATTTGAAGGACTTTAATGAAATTATATATCCTTTTGTGAATGGAATGTCTCCTCTCTCTCTCTCTCTCAACAAGTGAAATGTCTATCACTTAAAGGAAACAAATGAGTCTCAGTTTTACCAAGCATGTTTCTCTTCTTTTTTTTTTTTTTTTTTTTTTTTTTGTATTTCGGAAACAGAAGCATGTTTCTCATTGCTCGAAGTATCGTAATGCAAAAAAATCCATCGTCTTATCTTTCTCGTCTTCCTTATTTTATTATTTTATTTAAGTGAAACATCTGTCACTCAAAGAAATCGCCTGAGCATCGGTCTCATCAAGTATTAATACAAGAAATCTTCTCATCTTCAGACTCTTTTTGCCTTTTTTTTTTTAAGTACTCAAAGGTATCGAGTAACTGAAAACAATGACTAGCATTCGAGCAATAAAAAAAAAATGAAACCCACATACATTTTCGAAAGGACTTCTTTCATTACTCACATACATTTTCATTGTCGGTTACATGACTCATGGCTTAACAAAGCCTTCTTTGAAAGACAAAATAAAACATAGACAAAACCCACTAAGGCCATCCGTAGTGGTGTAGTTAAATGCACAAATTAGTTAGTAGTTAGGGCAGTTAGTTAACATTTTCTGTTTTTGTGTGCATAGTAGTGTAGTCAAGGAGTAGTTAAGTGGGCTCCGCCATATAAAAATGTTAGCTCAGAAGTGAACTGTGGTATCTGAGGTAACCTCTGCCTTGTGTCAGAGGGAGGAGAGAGAACGTGAGAGAGAGGAGAGAGAACGTGAGAGAGTGGTGGGAACCTCTACCTTGTGTCAGAGGGAGGAGAGAGAACGTGAGAGAGTAAAAGAAAGAGAGGAAAAGGTGGGCAACACATGTATATACATATATATATTTCTGTACTTTTTAACATTTTAACTACACTTTAACAACACCACTACAACACATTTTGTCATAACAACACATAACAACACATAATTGGGTCCCATTTTTTACACTTTTGTGTCATATAACTACACAAATTTAACTCCACCACTACGGATGGCCTAAGGGTGGTGCATTTTTATACAGCTGAGATTGATAGGACCGGCTTTGAAGCCATCCTCCACTCAAGCAACTTGCAATAGCCATTAGGACTTGCTTCAAGGGTGCAGTATGGACCTTCCCATTTTGAGCTAAACTTTCGGAATGGTAGGTTTCTGATCACTTCAACCGCCGTTCTCCACATGAGGTCCCTGGCTTTGAACTAGCGCGGGACCACTTTCTTGTTGTATGCCCGGGCAAGGGCTTCGCGGTACTTCTCAATGCATTCCTCCGCCTTTAGACGTCTGTTGCTTTGAGATCAGCCATCCGTTGTTCCAGTGTCATTCCTGCTGCCACAACCATCCCCGCGGAGGGCACTGTAATTAGTTCAGCGGGGAGCACTTCTTGGTCCCATGTACTAGCATGTAGGGGTTTGTTTGTGTTAGTTTCCTCTTCGAGATCCAATAGGCTCATAAGGCTGTAGTCAAGTGTTCAAGGAGAAAGCTCGATTCCAAATCGTGCTTTCTGTTTGCGTGGCATATTACGGGATAGTGTGCCAAAGCGGCACATTTAGCGCAATTTCGATTGACTTTTTATGAGGGTAGCGCAATTTCAAATTGCGCTAAAAAGTATTTTTACAAATAGTTTAAATGTTGAGTGTGACTTCAAAATGGTGCTCGCAGTATCTCTGGTCCGGACCAGCACTCATGGTAATTGACAATTATCTCCCCCTGCTGCCATTTTATGGCAATTTTCGCTTTACTTTTCCTCCTCTTTCTCCCCCTTCCAGTAGTTCCAAACATAGCCCATTGCACTGCACCCTGCCAATCGAAATACTTGAAGTTCCTTTTGTAGCGCCATTTTCAAGCAGCTAAGCCCGCGGCAGAAACACGCAGAGAGACAGAGAGAGAGAGAGAGAGGGAGATGAAATATGGTTTCGATTCACCAGAAACCAAATCAGCCGAGAGGCAACTAGCCCTATCGTCACCGTCCACCCCTGAATTAGCCAAAGTGGAATGGCTTCCGCTCCAGAACCACCCCGTCTTCTCCTCCACCACCGCTTCCTGCGCCTCCGTCAACTCCTCCACATTCCGAATGCCGACGAATCTCCTTGCGTGGGACGGAGCCTCTCGCCTTTACTTCTGGGACCCCGACAAGGAGTGCCTCCATCGGATCTCCATTCGGTTAGGCGACCCCGACCCCGCCTCCATCGTCGCCGCATCCCCCTCTAAGGTCCTCTCTCTCTCTCTCTCTCTCTCACACACACACACACACACACACACGCACGCACGCACACGCGCGCGGAGGAAGCTTCTCTCTAGTAGTCACATTATGTGTGAGCGCGAGGGGGGAAGAGACTTGAAAACATGCCAAACTACTAAAATTAGTGAGAGCGAGGATTGAGGATGGGAGCGCAGATGCCAAGTATCCTAATGAAGGATTATGCAACTTAGGTTCTACTTGCCCTTGTAGCGAGTAATTTCAGCTTTAAGGGTTGGGCTTTATTAGGTGCCTATGTGGGATGAACAAATTATCACGCAACACACTTCTTTCACCTGTATTGCTAGATGAATTAGTGCACGAGAAAACTTTGTTGCCAGCATATCCAGTGGGGTCTTTAGGTACTTTTCACTTGATTTTTTGTGCATTCAAGTTTTTTTAATGCCAAATCAATTCAGTCTCGTATCCAGTTGTAGAAATATAAACCCTGGTTAGTGAATTTAGAGCTTAATGACGTGTATTTCAACTGACATTTTATTTTACCGTGTAAACTTGTCTGGTGCATTACTTAGCCATTCTCACTCTTTAGGTGTTTATGTCACTGGCTGCCACTGGTAACTAAGATATCTTGGTTGACCCCTACAATTTAGCTTATATATGTTTTCATGGTACCCGTGGGCTCAAAATGGTGCATTAATCAATTGTAGTTTGAAGTTTTATATTTTGGTATAATGTTTTATGGAATTTGGTGGTATAGACTGACCCTGCTAGAATCTTACTGGTGCCACCGGTATGCATATGTTTACATCAGCGAAAATATGCCCCACGTTTCATGATCGTGTCAAAACTTGCGAGCTCCTGTAGTTACTGAGTTTCTTCTCCCCCTTAATACAAAGTGTCTGCACCAGAATCAAGCAGTACTTAAAGAAGTTTGGAGCTGCTGGAGCAAATGAATATACAAGTGACATACTTAAATTTTTAAACCCCATGGCTTAAGCGGGTGAATTTCGATCATGAAAGTTTGGGATTTTGTTTATTTGTGTCAAAACTTGCAGTTTGTTGGTTCCTTCTGGTTTTAGACAATGGATGGACGGTTTCTTGAGTCATCATTGTCATCAAAAGCAAAAAATGAGCATGGACTCATTTTGTTAAAAGCTTAGGTTTATTTGTTGAGTCATCATTGTTATCAACAGTGAGAATTAAGTCAACAACAAGAATTGAGTATGGACTCGTTTTGTTGAAAGCTTAGAGAGTTCTCAAAATAGCTATACCACTGGAATTTATAGTAAACTGGAACCCTGAAAGACCTTCCTTTGAAAGCTAGTCGTTTTGGATTAACTTTTCACTTGCTTTGCTTGTACATGATTCTTTTGTAGATTTCCACTAAGCTTTTAATTAATCATTTAGATTTACATCTCATGCTTCAGCATTTGTGTATTGTATTAGTTTGCAAGTGTGCAGTTGAGGATGCTAGTTATTGTTATAGGTACTGCGAGCAGATGTGCGACTCAACTTTGTGGTTAGTAAGATCTCCATCAATAGGAATGGATCAGCCCTATTGCTAGCTGGTCCAGATGGTCTATCAGTCATGTACCTCTATGTGTGTACTTCAACGAAAGACGGCAGCGGTCCCAGTATATGCAGGTATGGCCCAAAGCCCCTAGCTGAAGACTATAGAGCTTGCAAATTGAAACATTGCTCTTTGGTTATATTGATTAATGATTCAAATCTATTACCTTTCCACGAGCTTAACCAGTGTTGCTTTTACCTTTGTTTTATTAGTCAGCGACTTAACAGATTCTGACATTTGTGTATTAATTTGTACACAGGACCGTTTCAATTGGCTCTCAAATTTATTCCAGTGGCGATAATGTCATACGGACATTAAAGATTTCGTGGCACCCTTGCAGTGACACCCATATGGGAATTCTTTCTTCTGATTCGGTTTTCAGGTACTATATTTGTTACTGGTAATTGTCTGGGCCTGATGACCTGTGGTTGGAAATAAGATTACTTGAAGCATAAGAATAGGCTTGGAAAATCTGATAGTGTGACTTAGCCTTGTTCATTAAGAATCCTGGTGAGGGAACCATAGAAATGCATTGTTGGCAAGCTAATAAATCCTTTACTCAGTTTATTTCTTATTTCTTATTTTACTGTGAGTATTAATAGTTTGGATAAGAGCTATTGGCACTTAAGTATGCTCTATGGGTTGCTTTTCCCATTCCTGACCTGCATTTATGTAACATTGTAACTTAGGGCATCCTCATCAGCCTCAATAAAATTTGTACCAAATTTAACCTCAAAAACACCTTTTATACTTTAGCTAGTGACTTTTCCAAAATCATACAGAATCAGACTTTCTATAATAACTTTACTGGATTAAACTATTTTTTTTTCTATTTTTTCTTTTCTACTTTTTAAAATAACTACAAATGTCGAAAACTTTTTTTTTTGGCAAAAATATGTATGGTATATAAGATAAAAATCTATAAAATACTCCTATCGGTTACTAATATCCAATTGAGCTGATTTTTGCAAGGGTATGTTTATTTAGTATTTTAAACGTTCATGTAAAACATGAGCTCAATTAGATATTGGAAGGAGTATTTTCGAAATATATACAACATCAATACAGGGCTATCCAACTTAGAAGTAAAAAGAGTGAAATTTGGGACCCAAAAGTAGGAATATATTAAAATAATGGATAACTCATGAACAGTGCCTTGCTAGAAGTGTTGAGACACTGTAGCAAAGTTATAACTTTTACAAATTGTCCTCCTATTTGTTGAGGCTGATTGGGGGGTAGTTTTTTACCTTTGGCTCAACAAAGTATACATCAGGGGGATTTGCCTCCCCTGATGAGGATGCTCTTATTTAATGTCTTTCGAGTGATAGTTTGGAACAGGAAGGAAAAGTGTTTGGAAAAAGTAATACATACGTGATATGTTGCCATTTTAGCATGCCAACAGACCTCTGTCTAAGCTTGTTGTTCCACACTAGTAGAACAATACTATTCATATTTGAGCCACCTCTTTTCTTGAGCTACTTCCAGTGCTTTTTGGCATCAAGGTGAATTGATCTAATTGCATTGTATTGTGTCAAATATTGTACAACATGAATAGCTATAGATGCAAAAGGGTTTTATTTTTTCATCCTAACGCGTAAGGAAGTTTGCTTGGGTATATAGTTCTATGAAGTTCTATCTTACAAGCAGACATATATGCATGTGTAGAAGGCATCAAAGTGCTCCACCAATAGACACTACGAGGGAACAAAAACTGTAATGCAAACGCTCCTATCCATCAATCACACGATACACTTACCAAATCTATGAATTAGTTCGAAGACCGGTGAACGATACTTAAGAAACAACTATGAGGAGGAGAAAAATTACACCCATAGAAGATGAGGTCTCCAAGCTATCAAAATTCCTATGGCTTTCTTCATTCTCCCCATATAATCTGCATCAAGGCCAGAAACCATACCTTTTTCTTGCTCTTGCCACCCTTGTGCCCCTACAAGCATGTAGAAACTTCAACACTCCTAGGTAACATCCACATGGAGACACTCCCAGGGAACACCCAGATGGAGCTAACATTATTAAGATGAAGGGTCATAAATATGTGGCCGCCGCATAATGAATGATGATTTGGCAGTTTCTCCATCTTGCTATTAGAAAACCAATTCACATGAATTTTCCACCCTCGTAATGAGATTATCAATGATAAGCAGTTTGCAAAGAGCCAGTACTGAAATAAAACCTTGGACGGAGCCTCATTCCTTCCCACTAAGTATAAAAGTCCGTGTGCTTCCCACCAAAGCTTCTTAAAAGTATATTTCACCTGAAATTTGCCTTATTTAAATTGAAAAACTTCATCTCCCTCTCCTACCTTTAGTAACTCAGAGAGGAAACCTGGAAGGTCCATCACTCCACTTCCAAGACATCAGAACCCCATCGTTTCTCAGATAGCCTCTTATAAATGCTTGTTTGTTTATTGATGTGCGAGCCAGAGATGAGACGTACTAGTATTATACTCCCTCCGTCCCAAAAATATAGTCCCTTTTGGGAGTTCGTGCCACTTTTCAATGTAATATATCTTATAATCTATAACGTTTTAGGTGATTTTAAAAACTTTGTATTTTAGATTTAATTGTGATCTATCTAACATGATCGATATTGCATATGAAATGTATTAGTGATTGAAAGATATAATCAATTTTCTATCCGGTTAGAATGGAACGAGGGACTATATTTTTGGGACGGAGGGAGTAAAATGCTTGTATACAATCAATTTACGATTCGTCGTGCAACGTGCATGCCAAATTCCTTTCATTCCCCGTACGACTATGCCAATCGCCAAGACGTAACTACCACCATGTGTAAACAATCACCCCACATGCTATTGCAATCTGGTTGCACGAACATTCTCCAACATTTGTCCTGCTCATGGGCCAATCTTCAAAGCTATTTCCCTAGAAGAGCTTGACTATAGATTTCAAACCTCTGAAACCCTAATGGAAGCTAGGGTTCGGCACATCACCACTATAATCAAAACTGACTACAAAGGCTTACCTTTAGGCATGACATATAGCTTTAAAGGAAAGCATCAAACTCTAAGGTAGGCCAATCACTGAGAATTAGCCAACAAAATTGTTAGTGGTGTTTTGGCTTAAAAAGCCAACTTAACTTTTTGTTTTGTCTTTATTTGATTTTTTTTTGCTTTTGTTAGTTTTGCATTGATTTTTTTTGAGTATTATTGGTTCGTCTCGGCTAGAGGAATCCAAAAGGTAAAAGATTATGACTAGAACTCTCAATATTTTTAATAAGATCGAAAAAAGTGTAAAAAGCTGTCTTTTTGACTTATTTGTCTTTTTTCAAAAAAAAATTATGATTTGATCATAATTTTTACTTTTTTGATTCCTCTCACTGAGACGAACCAATAATACAAAAAAAGCTGATGGAAAACTAAAAAACATGGGAAAAAAAATCAAATAAAGACGAAAAAATAAGCTAGCTAACTTTTTAGGCCAAAAAACACCTTAATATCGTTAGATAGCTTGACCTGCATTATTTGGCCCATTTTCTATTTTTGGTGCAATTGGTAACTTAACATGGTATCAAAGCATAGTTTGGGAGGTCTTCAGTTTAAGTCTTTCTATTTCTTCAATCAAAGTATGTGAGGGAAATGGTTGTGGAGATTTGCTTGTGAAAGGGATAGATGGTGGAGGAAAGTGTTGTGTGCTAGGGATGGGGAAGGTTGGAGTGAATGGTCATTGCAGGAGACGCAATTGCCACATGGGTTGAGAGGGTATTAGGAGAGGATGGGGTGAGTTCTCCACACATATTAGTATGAAGGTGGGGGAAGGGAGGAGGGTGAAGTTTTGGATTCATGTTTGGGGCGGAGATTGTTAGGTTGCAAGATGCTTATCCTTCTATATTTCGGCTGGTGGCAAATAGATATGCAGCGGTGGCAGACTATCTCAAATTGGAAGGGGATTCGGTGCGATGGGATGTTATGCTTTGCCGGGAGGTACTAGATTGGGAACTGGATGAGTTATTGGATCTTATCAGAAAACTATATGCCTTGAGTGACAGGGGGGAGGGGTGGATTCTTTGAAATGGATTCCGGCAGCAAGTGGATTTTTTTAGGTGAAAAGTGATTACCAAGTTTTGGCTGGAGGAGCAAGTACCTAGAAAACTATTTGGGTACTTGTGCTCCAACTGTGCGACAAAGGATAAGATCCTCAATACAGATAATCTTATGCGGCGTCAGATGGTTATGGTGAATTGGTGTTGCATGTGCTTGATAGATGGTGAGTCAGTGGTGCATTTTATTCATTGTCCAGTCGCCCAGGAGCTTTGGATTGTGGTAAGTTTTCGTGGGGCATGTGGGTTTTTCCTTTGACGATGAAGGAGCTTATTTAAGAATGGTATGTAGCTAGGGTGGGTAGGAGAAAGACAAAAGCTTTGGATTATGATTCCGCTGTGCTTGATGTGGTCAATCTTGAGAAAGAGACGTAGATATTTTGATGGGGACGAGAGGCCACTGTTTAGAATTAAGAGTCTTTTGATTTCTACTTTGTTTAGTTGGGTGTCGAGGGAGAGCAATCCCACTTCGATTCAATTCTTTGATATGGTGGATATGTTTGGAGTGTAGGGAGGCTGTTTTTATTTGGTCTCTTCTTTTTTATTCCTCGATTTCTTCTGTACATGGGGCATCCCCTTGATGCCATTTCAATAAACTTTATTACTTATCAAAAAAGAAAAAGAAAAAAGAAAAAAGATTCTCCCTTTAGCATTCTATTGCAATAAGTATGGATGTTTGTAGCTCCACGTGCAAGACAGTGTTGCACGTGAGGAGGGTGTTAGATAGCTTGAAACATTGTTGGTCCCATTTTTTAACAGCTTAAGTGTTTGGGACAATTGGTAACTTAATAAGTATCATGTACATACGATGAGTAGACAGTATAAGAGACGAGCCTTCCAGCCTCCCCACCGCAATAGCTTCCATGAGAACCTTGTTATGCGGTCTTGCTTGTCATTTTACTAAAAATGTAATCTCATCTTATCGTCGCAAAATGTTACTATAAGATGACACTCCTTCTGAACTTCTGAAGGGCCATATTTTGTGCAGAATTTTTGATCTATCTTCAGCTCTTGAGCAACCGGAGCAAGAATACTATTTGCAGCCCGTGGAACCAGGTAGATGCCGGAATGCTGCATCAATCTGCCCTGTTGATTTTTCTTTTGGAAGTGACCACTTGTGGGACAGATTTAGTGTAAGTTGAATCTTTTGGTAATGCATTTCTGTATATCCTTGCCAAGGAGTAAGGACTATGTATTGGTGTTCTATCATGCATCTGAAATGAATGGAAATTGAGCACTGTCGAGAGAGTCTAAGCTAGATGTTTTTGGAGTTCAGAAGATCCATGAACTAAAAGAGATAAAATTCCCAAGATGAGAGGTAAAAAGAAGTTCATTATCGTGGTTTGCTTTTGGGAATGAATCATTATTATATCCAAATGTTGTGGCCGAAAAGTCAGGAATTATGTTGATTCCATTTGGCTCGTAAGCAAAATTGTCGGCCTCTCTCTTTAATGGGCTTATGGTGCGATACTGCAATCATATGTTATCCATCTGTCCTGTTTTATCTGATTTATGTTCAGGATATTTTATCTACCAATGTTTCATAGTAGGTAAAATCTGTCTCTTGCTCAATCATGTGTTAGCTATTCATATTTTTATGCTGTTAGCACACTCATCAAGCTCACACGTTCTCTGCTTGATTTCCCACTTCAAAATCTATTAAATGGTACTCAGGTGCCATCACTGAACTTGTGCTTGGTTGATGATTGTGCCTTGTTATTGAACTGGTTATTCTCAGTATTGCAGGATGCAATTATCAAGTAATGGTCTTATTCCTTCCTGCAGGTATTTGTCCTATTTAGTGATGGTTCTGTTTACATCCTTTGCCCAGTTGTTCCTTTTGGAAGGTAATTCACATTTCTTATTGTGCTCACTACTGTTGGTTGTTGGAGATGAAGCTTATATTATTGCTTGTGGTTTTTGCCTGGAAAAGGCATTCAACAAGCTAATTATCATAATGTTTACTACTTCAACATATGTAAATCAAATATACATGAGATTTAGGTGATATATGTCCATTTTGTTAAGTCTATTACTCTGTTGTGATGCATTCAAGTAATTCTGGAAGCGGGTGCATCGATGATGCTCAACTCTGGTAGCTCCTGTTTGAATATTGTTTTTCACGATGTTAAGTTGCAAATTGCAATGTTTTTGGGATCAGATGCTTCACAATCAGCCATGGGAGGCCATGTAGTAAATCATTATGGCCATCTTATTCAGCTGTCTGATAGTAACATATTAACCCCCTCACGATTTGTCATGTAGTATTGATCTATCATGATGTTTCACTTTATTGTTTGTCAAACTCTCCCTCTGTTCATACATGGTAGTCCATTTCGAAAAGAGGTGCTATTATCAGATAAAAAATAAGTACTTCCGTGCATAATTTTTAATATCAAATTAAAGATGTCAATTATTTCTTTAATTTGTTGTCAGCAAATTTAAACATTTATGCATGGAAGTAATTTATTTTTTGATCCGAAAATTGCACCTCTTTCGTAGTGGACTATCATTTAGGAATGGAGGGAGTATTCATTAGCCCTTTTGCTGATGTTTTGTGTTGGATGCTCATGAAAATTTGAGTGCTTTGATTGCAACAGTGTGTATAAATGGGAGTCAATATTGGAGATATATCATGATGCTCAAACATTTGGGCTGGAATCTTCTTATCCAAGAGCCGTTAGTAACTCTAATATGGCAATCACTTGGTTGGAAGCAACATTTCCGGAGCTAACTCTCCAAGCAACTGGAGGAATTATATCTGTTAAAGCTCAGCCATATGCTTTATTTGATGCATCCATTTCATTGCAGGTATTGATCTTTTCTTACCTCGTTTACTGTCATAATCACTTTCGAACTGGCCTTAGGTGTAATTGAACCACTGTGGCCTTGTTCGTTTAGTAGTTTTAGTTTAGTTTAGTTTTGGAGATAGGGATAATGAGTGAAGAGAGATAGAGAGAGAAATGAGGGTAATGATTACAAAACTAAAACTAAAACTAAAACTAAAACTAAACTAAACCATGAAACGAACAAAGCCAGTATAACTTGACTATTTTTTTTATTAAGTTTGCATATATGATTCAAAGCAGTTCTATATGGTCTACCAAGGAATCAGCTTCGCTTTGAGTACCGCTGTGCCTTTTTTGAAGCAGTTATACAGAACTCTAACCTGTGAAGGTCATCAAGATATTTGAGTAAATTTCATACCATGCTTGTTGGTCAAGCCTTCACATTTCATCTTAATGCAATCTGTCACAATATGACCTTAATCCTCTTTCTGCGTTGCAAATTGCCAGTTATCCATTTACGGGAATCCTGGGATAGCGGATGCCATGGAAGTTTGGGTACAAATATGTCACGTGTTTTATGATAAGGAGTTTTGTATACAAAAGTTTGATTCTAGCTAAAGTTACACTAGCATTGATTGCAACATCTCTAAGACCATTAGTGTGTCAGGAAATTAGGGAAGAAATAGAAAATGATTGGTTTCCCTCAGCTTTGTGTTATTTGAAATTTCGTAAGAAAAAGAGAGAACTTCCAGAAAAATAGATGGAAATAATGACACTTTTCACTTCTCTTTTGTTTTCCTTTCCTCTTCATTTTTTTTTTTGGCTCATCTTTCCATCTCCATTTTCTTTACTAAGATAACTATTTCCTTTCCTCTTTCTTTGAAATTAAACAAGCGGGAGTAAATTTTCCTGAATGTTTTTTCTTTTTTGTGGAAAACCGACCAAGGAAATTATTACACTTTCTTTGCAGTATTCTGTCTTTTCTTTCCCTCTCTTCCACCTCTTTTCTCTTTCTTTCTGGACACTGTTGTTGCATTGAACCTTTCTTTTATGTTTCCAGGGTCCTCTCCCTAAAGTAGGTCATGGTGGGGAAGAAGATACACATGTTCAAGTTGAAGAATGTGGAGGGTGGGCAGTCAGTTTACTCTACAATGCAATCAGTAAAGATTCAATTCTGGCGACTGCCTGGAGTGGTGGGCAATTGCAGATAGATGCTCTAGCGGATGAAATACAGCCAGCCTGGATTTTTGGTACCCCACCTCGAATCTGTGTCAATTCTCATGACTGTATTGTTCGTGTTGCTATGATATGTGAATCAGTCACAGGCGATCCCTCCTCTGTGAAGCTTTACGAGCCGTCTGATCATGATGTTTGGTCAGGATATCCTCCCCCTTTGTTGAGATTAGCGATCGTGGATTTAGCTCTACCAAGAAACAGAGAAAGTACTCCTCTTGTTTCAATGGTTGCTGACCCCCTTATCCCAGAAAGGATATTTACTCTTCATGATGGGGGGATCGATTCCATAGTGTTACATTTTCTCCCTTTTACAAATCAGATAAGTGGCAAGAATGAAAGCATGAGAACCCCCTCTGTCCATCCTGTTCTTTGCACATCCCATGGAGGATCCTCATCTCCTCTTATCGGTTTCTTGGTATTATCAGATTCGTATGGATATTCATGGATTGTGGGGTTGGCCTCTTCTCGCGAATGCATTGTGCTTGAGATGAAAGCTTTGGATCCGTTGCTTCCCGTTCACGTTGAAAGGGAGGAAGTTGCAACCTTGGATGAAGCAAGAGCTAATGATAATCGAGTTATTATAAGCAAAGAACTCCTTAGTGGCCCTAAGGCTGTTCTTCTTCCTCCATCAAACCTACGCCCAGTGACTGCTGATTCTATTGAAGGTCGATCAACTCTTCATCATTACTTCAAGCTTTTTCATGAAAATTATGTGGAGTATGCGCACAAGGTAACAGCTGCTTATCTGATTTGCATCCAAGCCATTTTTTGGTTACATAAAGCTACCATGTTCATTCTACTGAAGAGTGTATCTCTTCTCCTTTGCCTATCATCTCATCACTTCATTACATGTAAGAACATATTATGGTTAATCACTTTGAGTTGTAGAACATGTGTCCTTGTTTTGCGAAACAGGCTTTAAAGCTAAATCCTTAACTTTCAGGTATGCATCCATGCATTGGGTGCGGGTATGTGGACACATTCTGAATGTAGATAAATATGAATATTAAGTAAAATAGCATTGGACTTGCAAAATCATTTTTTTAAAATCTAACATATTTGAAACTTGTCTGGGATTTAGGGAAGAAGGATTTGTACCTCCTATTGCTGTGAGAGGCTAAAATTGTTTTGTACTATCAAATGTGACACTTGGGATTTAGCCAAGGAGCACTTCAAATTCCATTCATTCAGCCAACCTATTATACGGCTCTCTTCCCTCCCACCCTTTTTCTTTTCCCATAGCAGAGGATGGAAGGGTTGAGGGACTGGCTGTGCTACAAAATGGGGGAAGAATTGATTTCTCTCTCCCATCCATATGCGGAGGGAAATCTCTAGTTTTACCTCATATTTGGAGGACACAAGTACGTTTGGGAATAGGAATCATGTAACATAAAGGTGAAAAGAAACCTTGAGTGAGATGGTAGGTGTAACACCTATAGAAGGGAAGCTGAGAGAAAATAGACTAACGTGGTTTGTCCATACCTACCGTACACCTGTGATGCAGTAGTTAATAGAGTTGATAGGATAGATTTGGGTAGTAACACTTTGGGGAGGGGAAGACCTAATTGACATTGGATGCTGCAGTGGCAAAGATATGAGTCTACCAAGCTCAATGGGAAAAAATTCATTTAGCCGACCCCAGTTGATTGGGACATAAGGCTCGGTTTTGTTTGGTTTAATAATGAACCTTTCCCTCTCCTCCCTTCTTCTTTTTTAGTTTTAATGATGGATGTCATGTGTTTCTAGTCGTGGTGGTGAAGAAGTGGTGGTAATGGCGGTGGTAGCGATGGAGTAGTGGTGATAGCGGTGGCATGGTGGTGGTTGTGGTAGTGCGGTGGTGGAGTGGAGAAGGTGGTGGAGACTGGCGACGATAGAAGAGTGGTCCTAGTGCCTGGTGGTAGTGGTGACGGAGGTAGCAGCGGTGCCGATAGTGGTGGTGGTTGTGGTGGTGATGTCGGTGGCCGTGGAGGGTGGTGATGGTAAAGAAAGGAGTGATATAGAAGTACTAACAAATTCAGCCAGAATAAATAGGTACCAAGCTACTTAATTTTTGTCACTTTTTAAACCTACATTTTAAGAGGCACTTGAAATATAAAGTAGGATGAAATTTAGTTATCAAACCAACTTAATTATTTATTACTTAAACCATTCGGTTTTAGGTGTTGAATTGGGTTATCAAACAACCCCTAAAAAGCTAAGTAATAAAAAGGTCAAGTAGCCACAAAAAGTTAAAGTATCAAGATAAACACTAAAAATATTTGAAGATTACTGTCAGTGGCGCTTGAACTTAATAATTTTTTGGACTGCCTCAATCTTGCATTTTTGGAGTGTCCAACTGTTCTTTTGGTACTCTGTACTTGAGATTTCAAAGTTTTTCTACGATATCAAGTGAAAGATATTTTCACAACTATTCTTCTTGCTTAGAATTGTCCAAGCATGTATTTCAATCTCTTAGGAGTTCCAATATACATCTAATAGGAGTCCTATATTCCTTCTTTTTTTTTCCCTTCTAATTTTATAGGTGTATATCGAACTCAAGCATCATGGACCTCTATTAAAGGAAATCATTGAAGACCAGCATGGTCGTTTGCGTGGAGCCCAACAAAAGTTCCTGAAAGTTAAGGAGAAACAAGAAAAACTAGAAGACCGCATCACTCATATAACTCAGGTCCATAGTCTCTTAGAAGAACGTTTGCAGAGGTTGAGAAACTTACCGGGGTTGCGCAAGAGACCATTATCAAAAGCAGAGAGAGAGTTCAAGTCAGAACTAGGTAAGGAGATCTTTTTTTTGCATGTTGTATTCCTTTCGGTTTAGTTATCTGAATATAGAAGCAAGTTAAAAACAACTATGAGCTAGATGGGTGTATTTTGTATTCCCATTGATTGATTTCGTCGTAATTCTTTTCAAGTGATGCTAATAAATTACAAAAGATAAATAGAAGTGTTTTCCTCTCTTATGTCATGTACCTTTTCTTCAACTCAAGCTATTCCTTGTTATTCTTTGACATTGTTTCCAAAATCATATACCTTATGGTTGTAGCTCATTTTCTAGCTTACTGGGGGTCTTCTTTTAGTTTTTCCTTGCACCATTTTTACATAATTATCTTGCAGACAGGTTTACTGGAGTTGAGTTGGATGCTTTGCATTCTTCCATTGAAGCTTTGAATGCCCGGTTGCAAAGATATGCACATTCTCCACAGGGCAATCCATCTAACCAACGGAGGCAAATATCAGGTGGAAGGAAGAACACTATCCAAGATGACCATATCTCTCTCCTCAAATCTTCACTTGCCAAACTTTCACTTGTAAATAGTGAGAATACAAAAAAGGTTAAACTTCTCGAATCTACACTGAGCCATCGTCAAAGCAGCAGCTAATAATCATCGAGGTACATGTCAATTTTGATCACATCTTCGCGCACATCTTACTGCCACAGATCCGGAGTCCAGGCACAACCCCTCTCACCCCATTGCAGGGCCCACCCCCTTCTGAGAGGGGATGTCTGGGCTTGTGTCCCGTAGATGTCCACTTATCTTTTCTCTGTCAATTTGGAAATCGTGTATAATTGTGCTTCTTTTGTTTGCTCAGCTGGATAAGGAACATAAGGGGATTCAAACTAATTTAAGATTGAGCTTGAGCCCACCGACAGTGAGAGGAGTTGTTTGCCTTGTTTGAAATGGAACAAGCTTTCGAAATCAAGATCATAGCTGGTTGTTTTTCAGGTCTCTTGTTGACTGTTGATTACTTGTCTGTATGATATATGTGTCTCATGAAATACAAGCTGAATCATGGAGCTAAAATGGGGGACGTTGTGGCTGAGGTTTTGTTACTATCAACTCGACCACTCTAAACCCTAAATTATCCAGAATTATTTGCTTAGGTCTGGATTACTGGGTTAGCATACCATGAAACTGGCCGACGGAGGTGTAGAAAAGCTAATTAGTAGGTATTTTTGAATTGAGTAACTGACCACTTTTTTAACTATTCTCACACACTGTAGCATTGTAATTTCAGATTTCTACACATTGATTGGATGTGCTAATGATGTGCTTTTATTCGTTCTCCTTTCTTACAAGAAAATATAAAGAGAAACAGGCGACAAACGCTAGTTTGATATCTGTGCTCGTCTCTCCAGCAGCTGTACAATTTGAACCAGAGATCGCTCAACTTTAAAATCAGTGGTTTATTTCCTGTATTTTGACAGCAAATGGAAAAATGATGATTGAATCTCGACGGGTCTTGCCATATGGACCTCTGCATAAGAGTGGCTATTTTTTTGTGCGAATATAGTCTGAGGTATTTTTTTCGCGGTACTAGATAGTCGAGCAATTTTACAATTCAAAATTGTGACAATGGCATAAGTGACAGTCTTGCAAGGAAAAAAACCTAGATATTAATCAGGACAGTTTGTTTTGGTGATAATATGCGGGTAGAAATATTCTAGTAGTAGCAATGAGCAATTTTTTTTTGCTCAAATTTGGCAAATGCCAATTCTTTTGTAAAAAATAATAGCAAAATTTGTGGCAAAGTTGTCATTTTTTTAGCAAGATGACACATCGGCGCGTCACGTGTCATTATCGTTTGTTTTTTGGGTGCAAAATGACACTTTTTATTGCAATAAAAATGAAAATGGCGGAGAGTAAACTGAGTGTATATGGCTGAGTAAAAGTCAGTCACAAGTGGTAGGAGTATGTATTTTAAAGCAAAATCTCGACACAAGGGTGATAATAAACAAATTTTCTGACATAAGATAACGAGTCCAATACTTAATTTAGTAATCACAGGCCCCGACGAATTTCACTAAACTATGCTTTACATAATGAGGCTCAGCACAAAGATGTTCATTATTTCATTGAGCTAGGTGGCATGCTTTTCTTAAGGGGCAACATGCATACTGACTCCATCCGAGTAGTCCGTGCTCGGAGATCAATGGCCCAGATCAGTTTGGTAATGAACGGTGCAGATCTGTTTGGGTCCGAACAGATTAAGACCGTTGATCGCCGAACACGGACGACTCAAATGGAATCAGCTGCTTTTGTGTCTTCGGGGACATGATGAACATCTTATAATGTTTTTTTTTTTCTTCTTTTCTCTGTGTCTCAAATTAAAGCTGTTAAATGCAGTTTTTGGTTATGACCGTCCTATGAAAATAAAATATTAGAGAACTCACCATGTTACTACTTTTAAAAAAACTCAGACCTATATGTATATGGATATAGTTAATACAGTATATTTTATGATTAGAGGTATATCGACGCAACTGTTACAATCAATGTATTAGTATCAGCCATTCTAACCAAAGGATTCCAATTGATTTCTTCACATTCAATATAACCTTAGTCATATTCTCCTTTAGTTTTTTTGGTAGAGCGGCAATTGAAACAGAAAAAACAAGGCACGGGTCCATATATTCGTGTGTTGTCCATATTTGCCGGATTATTCTGTTCTTTTTTATGTCCGTGTTTTTGTTGACTTTAACCGTAAGAATACAAAGCATTAATCATGAAAATGTGTAACAGAAAATCGCAAATAGCTTATTAAAGAAAATCACAAATTGGGTAAACAAAATTAAGACCAATGAAACAACGAATATTTTCTATGATAAAGTATAGCATTTTCATTCCTATGATGCACATCATTTTTTAAATGACTTTTGGTGCTCTAAAAACTGAATTAAGTTGGCTTTTTGAGTTAATGTATTATAAGAATGACATGTCTCGTAAGCGTAATGAGTCAATTTTTAAGTCCGTTTGAGAATAAGTCAATTTCAGGACACTTTAAAATTTAAAACATACTCCATTACGATATTTGGCAAGGTAAGCGTGAGAAAGCAATAAGTGCTTGACTATGAGATCGCATGTTCGAATTCCACGAAAGCCAACCATCGCAAACCTTTGGGGCACTGGGGGTTATGTCCGTTGTTACTTTCAGAGTCCCAAAATTAGTTAAAATACGTGCAATTTGACCTGAACATCTAGTTATCAAAATAAAAAATTCACCAATCACTACAGTTCGACACCCCGTATGAATTGGGCCTACGCAGCACAACCCATGTTCGGTGCATATTCTCACTTTATTTTGACGTAGCTTCCTTTGGCCTTTGGGGTCTGGTCTGGTGGGAAAAGGGTAGTGGGTAAACAAGATTGAGAGAGAGAGAGAGAGAGAGGAGAGAGATGGGAAGGCTGTTTGTGGTCACTCTAGAGGGAAAGATCTACGGCTGCAAGCACTGTCAAACCCATCTAGCTCTCTATGAAGACATCGTTTCCAAGGTTTACTTCTCTTCTCAAACTTCTGATCGGTCACTGCTTTCTTTCTTTATTTTCATTGCCTTAAAAGAATTTCTTTTTGTATTTTCTGTTGGTGTATGTGCTCTTGGGTTGTCTTGTTTCGATACAAATTTTATCCCTGATGATCGGAGATAGTTGATGATTGAAATAGAATGGCGACCGATTTCTCCCGAGGACCCCACCCTTGAAATGAGGAACCCCCAATTGGGTCTTTTATCCCTTGACTCAGTATTTTGCTACTGTACTCATATCCGTACCTACCCAAAATAGAAGAGTGTGGTTGGTTAGTGAATAATTTGTTCTTATGAAAAGTCTTGGTTGGTAATTATCTAAATCTGTGTCACTCGGACTTTGTTGCGAGCACGTGTCCAAGTTTCGGACTCGTCTAATTCTCATATCAACAACATTAGGATACTGAAATATTCATCTACTTAAGGATATGTGTTTGTTTCGTGGCGTAAATTACGTTAAGGTGCCATGTAATCCTTGTTCATCGACGTGTAAAGTTGTATGCTTTTGCATTAAAATTGGATCTGTTTTTCAATGTGTGTACACACGAACATGTTGTATAATGTATTTTCTTTACCCCTTTTGGCAACTAAAACTTGGATGTGGAAGATACAATAGGGTTCTAATCAAAGTGGGAAAGCCAACGTCTTCGGTTTACACATCCCAAATTATTCAACTGCGGTTCGGTGGTTAATAATTCAAATTATACTGATGAATTCCTTTGTTTGCTTTTTCATGTATGAGGCCTAATGTTTGTTTTCTTTTGTTAGATTTGTGTCAAGTTTATGTATTCGGAGCTTTCTGGGAAGCAAATGTTCTGACTATGTGCATTGCCTCTGTTCTTTTATTCAGTCTTTCCAGTGCAGGCATGGGAAGGCTTATCTCTTCAACAAGGTGTAAGTTGTTTCTTAATTTTGGACAAGCTCTTGTTTGCACAACTTTGTTTCGGTTATATGATTTAGCATTTTGTTCATGCCATGAAATGCCATCTATTTATGAAGCTTTCTGTCTTGTTCCTCTTGGAACTGTAAGGCACGTTTCCTTTTCTTTTTCTTGCTTTCGATGTGTGTGTTGGCGTGGAAGTGAGGGGAGGGGTAGCCCTACACAAAGGTATAGTTCCATACAAGAAAGGGCAATGTTGGGTTAGCCAACCGGCTACTAAGTGAAGATATGAATATGTTTTAGAGACTTGGGCGAATAATGTAGTTAGACTGGGACAAATCCCTATGCTTGTGCATCAATCTTCACATCACAATCAAGTCTAAATCGTGGTTGAGGAAAGAAATGGCGGTAGAAGTTCCTTGCTTGTTCAGGTTGTCTGCCCCTAAATTTGCTTATTCGAACTGCATGGTGAATATGGAAGTTTTACTCCATGACTTGCTTAAATTTATGAGTAATTATATCTCCGACAACAATAGACGAAAAATGACATTGAGCTCTCTTCACCAATTGCACATCCCAAAGAAATTCTGAAAATCTTGGCATTCCCTGAAATCAGTGAAATGCCGTTGTATGTTTGGGATGTGATTCCTTTCTTGCAATCAAGTCTTCTAATCTTTGATAAACACTTATTCGTTACCCTTGTATATTTGTATCAAGGGTTTTTAGAATGTTGGTTTATGAGCGTTAGTTGCTTAACAAAGAATATTGCTTTCACTGTGTTGATTAGTCTGCGAGTCCCCTTGTTTATCTACTATATGTACAAATGCATCTGAACAAAACAGGAGAGATATCGATTGTGCAAATGCTGGTATCGATTTGCAGCATAGAAAACGAGGAATCATATAATGGGGGTCCGGGGATGCTTGTGATTGCGCTTTGAGTTATGCACTCTATGGACATAAGCAGCCGTTAATATTGTGCATTGACATGGAAATACTCGATGTTCTTATGTTTTATACTCTTTGCACCTATTTCTGGCAGAGTGAATGTAACTGTCGGGGATAGTGAAGAAAGAATGATGATGACGGGACTGCACACTGTGGCTGACATTTTCTGTGTCGGATGCGGATCAAATGTGGGATGGAAATACGTAAGTACTGGAGGCATCTATTCTAAACCTTGTTGTTCGTACAATGTTTGGTACTTTGGTGTGTATATGGTTTTTACTTGCTTGGTCATTTTATTTTTCAGGAATTTGCCAATGAAAAGAACCAAAAGTACAAGGAAGGAAAATCTGTCCTTGAGCGGTTAGTTTGATTAATCAGCTTACTCACTTCAGTATTGCCTTTGTTTTTCCTTGCCTTTACTGTCTCCTTTTCCCTGCATAATTTTATTTGAGTCAGAATTTTTGGAGGGATTTTTGGAAGAGAAAACTTTGGTTTCATAAACTCGTTGACGAATCCATGAATCATGATCCAAATATAGCATAGAGGGGAAAGATGTTTGAGATTTATAAATTTTGGACAGGTTTAAGATTTCAGCCCCAGATGGAAACAACTACTGGGCAAGTCACGAAGCACATGTTGGTGGAAGTGATGCAGATGATGTCTGATATCTCTTCATTCCAAATGTACATCCTTAATCCCAACTGTTCTTTTATTCAACTAGTGAATTCTTGAAGTGGTAATTTCTAATTTCAGCAGCTGCAATAAGTTGCCTTTTGACGTGTACTAAAGCTCCATTGGTAATACTGGGTTTATTGTTGCATTCGAACTTATGTTAAAACATCTATGATTCTAATTGCAATTGTATCGTACTTTTGGTTAAAGATGCTCTGTTTTCTGGAAAAATGTTTTCAGAAAATACAGAACATGTGTTTTTGTTCGAAACTTTAGTTTATAATTAGAATTCTGCAGGACCTGGATAGGATCACATTTTTTGAAGAAAAGATTGAAAGATTTCTCGAGAAAGCTATGGAAATGATCTCTCTGTGTCCTAAATTTTCTTTTAATAGATACTTTTGCAAAATTCTGTAACCAAGCGGGGCCGGTATTTGCTAGTTTATTTCTCTGTTCCATTTTTTTGTTCTTACTAAAACGAAGAAAGTTGATAAACGTTCACGGTGAACAGAATTTCTAGAAATCTAGTGGAAAAGGATTTTCGAAAGGATGAGTTCTACAAATCGAATATTCACATGGCAAGCCATTCTTGTGACCCTGATTAATGGATCATAAACAGCCTTACTAAAATGCAGTTATATTGGCGATTGTGTAACTTCACTAACTTGAACAAGAATGAAAAATCAAGGGGTAACTAAGGCCATGTTTGATTGAGTGAAGTAAAGAAGAGGGGCTAAATAATTCTGTACGAGGAGCTGTCTGGACAAGTAGTGAGAGGATTACTACCGCCACATCTCCAAACTGTATTCTGTACAATGTTCAGAATTAAGCATCTGATCAAAATTAGGACAACCGGATGAAAACAGGCTCTAGTTTTCCAGTAATTTTTGTCCTCCAATCTTGAAGTGATGATTCCAAGTGCAAGGCAATGAACTGAAAAGGAAGTAGTATGTTACTACTACATAACAAATCAAAGCAGTAAAATCAGCCAGAGAAGAGTGAGTCCTAAAAAAGAGCACCTAAGAGGAGTCGCTGCTTCTCATTTGGGTTTTGACTTTGATAGTGGTAGTCCTATGTCGGTCACTAAATGGCTGGAAGGTTAGCTTAAAACGGCTCCAGATAAGAAGGCGATATGGGATTCAGTTTGTATGCTCTGGATTATCTGGTGTAACCGTAATGATAAGGTATTTTGAGGAGAGACAACAAATCCTGACACTATACTAGCCAGATTTGCAGCCTTGAGGTTCAGCTTTGATCCAGAAAAGAAGGGCAAATCGATAGCCATGATTGACTTTGGGGACATAGTGGGTAAAGAATCTCATATCATAAGAGAAGCGGAAGTTAGCCACATCTTAAGCGCATCCAATGGAGTATCATCCGTTGCCAACATGGAGCATTTTATGACAGATGGGGCCTGGGACTCTAGTACGTTAAGAGGAGTCGCTGCTTGGGTACAGAATACTAGTCAAGATGCAGAGGAAGCCCAATAGGTGATGGATTACAAAGCGAGTTCTGCAACTGTAGTAGAAATCAGAGCAGGTATTTTGGCTTTGCAATGGGCTAAGAGTAAGAATTTAAAGGAAGTGTGCATCTCTATCGATAGCATGGAGTTTGTCAAAGGTCTCAACAACCCAATGAATGCGTCAATTCTAACCCAACCTGCTCTCTTGGATTTCTGCCATCTATGTTCTAGTTTTTATTATGTTAAAGTCATAAAAGTAGCTAGATCTATTGTAATCGCTGCCCATAATCTAGCCAAGGCAGCTATGGACAATATTTAATGTTTCATTTTTATGGGATTTGCTTGTTTGTCAAAAAAGAAAAAGAGCAATTTTTCAGTGCCGTGGTACCCCCACACACATCCGGCCATCCGTTTTGGTTTTGGCCAGTCCAGATTATGAAGAGAGAAACATGAGAGAGAAGGGAGAGAGAGAGGGTTTCGATTTGGATGGACGGCCCGAATGCAGCGTTCGAGCACCACGTAGGCTAGGCCACGTGTTACCCACCCGGCATACAAAATTTTTTCCCTAAAAAGATTCAACCAACACAATCAGAGGTGTTGCACAGTGCACTCCCCCTAGAAGGTGGCACATATTCAAAATGCAATTTTACTACAAATCGCAGTGAAAACTCTGCAAATCCATGTTTCACTTACATATACAGACCGGAAATACATATAAGATCCATAGTCCATGCAACGAGACATCTTGACATACAAAAGCTAATAGTAACAAAAGACTACCACGAAACCCTCAAGCAACGGCTACAGCCTCAGTAGGGGCTGCTACAGGTACATCCTTATGAGGAGCAGAGGCAGCAATAGAACCTTCACTACCAGTTTTGGCATCCTTGGTGGTGGGTGCTGGCGGAGGAGAATGCTTCAGGTGTGGAGGTGTATTGTGCTTAAGCTTTATGAGTATCTGCCTCATCCTTGCTAGGTCAGTTGGTTTTCCAGGCTTTGGCCCTTGAACCACAACAATGGATGGCTGCTTCTCCTGATCTTTCTTTCCTCTCTTCTTTATTGTTGGCACTTCGTTAGGGATGAGGTCTGCAATTGTCTTCCAGTAGTTTTTGTCTGCATCGGCATGGAACTTCTCTTGGCTGGCCAGAAATACCTGAAATACACGATACAAAGTTAGAAGTACAGAGAGGCATTTTTGCTTCGCGGCACACATCACGAAGGCTCTATTTGGTTGCATTTTAACAAAACCATGTAGGAACTTATGTGGTTGACGATTTCTTAAACTTATTTGTTGAAGTTCTTTGGAAAATGAATTCATATTAGGAGAGTATTGAAAAGATGTTTCAAGTTCTCGAAACGCATTTCCAGTAAATGATGAATGCAGCATGAAAATGTAGTTTCAAGAAATAATGGTCGAAAGGTATCTCATTGGATGGATGATTTTCCAACAAGTCATTTTAATATCAAGCTGTAGGACTCTTCATCTATTTGCTCTGCAGATGGCCACCGATAAAATCCTGAGATTCCAGTGCACAGCCTGAGGGTACCATGCTTTAAACTTGAAATACATCAACTATTTATAGGATACTTCACGACTTTCATTAGCAATGAAGGTATTCTTTGTTCTTTCCCTCAATAATTTGATATTAAAGTATATCCCATATGTTTCCCAGGACAATATAAAGCTAAGACATACACCTTTCCTCCTCAGAATAGGATTATTCACTAGCCATACAGCCAAGGCACTCAATTTTTCTAAATCTGCATGTATTATCCCCCAAGTAGCATGGACACAGACACAGCAATTCTAAAAACATGGACACGGACACAACGGGGGACACGGCAACATATATCTAAAAAAATGGACACGGACACTTCGTGTCCCCGCCATGTCCCCATGTACGACATTTGGATCTAGCGAACTGTACAAGTGCCGGTGCTTCATAGATTATCCCTATTGTTACCCTTTTTTTTTTTTTTTGTAGAACTCCCTAGGGATGCTAAAAACATATGAATAGTTTGAAAAATCTACAAAAGTTCATTTCTCAGCCCATCTCATGTCTTCCCACTGTCTAGGCAAACATTGACTGAAAGATAAATCACTAGATGAAGTTGAACCAAGGCCCCATCAAGTTTCATTTGTAAATGTATTTTCTGTTGATAACATTCCGTTATCCATGCACTTACATTCTGGATATTAAGAAGGATAGTTGACCATCAAATGCACCGACTTGGGTAGCATGTCCAAAATGTAATGACAGTTGAAATCCCCTAACTCAGGGTGGTCACATTTAGTCCACATTCAAGACAATCCAGATTGAAAATTTTACATTAGAAAATTAGATTTTCCAAAAGTCATTGGCATATCCTTATCAAATCCACTAGCTTGTTTTGGTTACCCCGCATATTGCCATTTTTGCGCAAGTAACCACACCATGTGTTTTTCGTGTAATGGAAGCTAACCAAATAAGCATGGTTTTTATCACAGATGAAATAAAAAATTGTTTTGGAAAAACAACCAAGACACCGAAAACTCATACTAGCATCTAAAAAAACCTCCATCCTCACCTTCTCCTTTTCTTTGTTAGCAGCTTTGCCGGCTTCACAGCTGACCTTTCTTTTACTGTAGAAGTCAACCTTGTAGTCCTCTGCTTCCTCAATAATTTGGCTCAACAATTCCCTCTCTCTCTTCTCCTTCTCCTCAAGTCGAATCGCATTCAGCCTATTTTTTTCAAAAGGCAACATAAATACTTCTCATCAGCGTAGCTTTTTTTAAACTTCTACTCAATTAAGTTTTAAAATCACTCTGCTCAATGTAGTAGGTTAACGCAAATCAGTTTGTCCACATGGGGTAAAAATTATTTATTGCAAGATAAAAGCTCGATGCCCATGATAGAGCTTAATGGAAAAAATCTGGTTTTAATTAGCTGAACCAAATTGATTGAGACCCAAGGCTTTGTTTGTTATAACTAAACCTTCGATAGATCTCCACATCCCAAAAAAATGTTCAAAAATCAGACAGATCCCATTAAGATAAGATTTTGATTTGCATGGATGCCCACACCCCAAATCAACAATATATAACATATGTAACTAATTGTTAATGAATCCGCAAATTCAAATTCCCAATCAATCAAAAGAACAAAAAGGTCGATTGAAGTTCAAAACCAACTCATAATTCATAAACTAAATTCCTATTAACACCCGCATGTGAGCAAACAGAGTTACAGAGGACCTCATCTAAACCTAAGTCCCATAATGCCCGTGCGTGAGATGGAGCTGGAGTGGGAGTGAGCATGACAGCAGTCTTTCAAAAAGATTCCAAACCACTAAAAACTGTGAGAGCAGTCGTTGAGTGCAAGAGAGAAGGGTAAACTACTTCACTAACACTGTGTTTGGAACATGACGAAGTGAGAGGAAAGAAAAGGAAAAAAGAGAATTAATGAAGGAAAAGAGAATGTAAAGAAAATTTAGCCCCTTAAGGTGAGAAAGGAAGAGATAAAGACAGTGGAGCCTTTCTCACCAAATCTCACCATTTTCTGCCAAAATGGGGAAGAGCCAATCAAAACATTTATACTCTCCAATTCTCCCCAAAATACTCAATCCAAATCAGTGAATTGGCTATAAACCAAACCCATTTCTCTTCTTTTCTCACAAACTATCTCCATCCGAAGGGCCAGTGATTTGGTGAGAAAAGAAAAGATTGGAGCTTCATTCCAAATAACTCATTTGGATTGACTAATTTGGTGAGAAATTGAGAGAAAAGCACCAAAACAAAATGTTTTGGTTGCCCCTTCCCTTTCTCACCCATTTTCACAAAAAATGGAGAGTAAGAAAAGGCTCCCCTCCCCTATCTCCTCATTTCTCTCCATCCAAAGGGAGTGTACTGTGCACAACTCTTGAGTTAGCTATTTTCTCTGATCTTTCTTTCCAATCCAAACAAACCCTAAAAGTCCAAATTTTAGAGTAAAATAAAAAAACAAAAGATACCTTCTTAATATACCAATTCACAGATCAAAAGCCAGTGAATAACCAAAAAAAAAAAAAAAAACTAACCTCCTCCACTCTCTAAGAGCAAATCCTTCTTCGTGCTCCATCTCCGCTGGTGGCGGCAGAATCGGCCCATCCCCCGCCGCCGCCGCCGCCGCAGCATAGCCACCGTCAAGCCCCATCCCATTCGCTTCCGTAGAGAACGACGAGAATTCCGCTGGATCGGCTGAAAATCCACTGCCCGAGACGTAGACAGGCGACTCGCCCCCGATTGCCGAGTCGACGACGGACTCAGATCCGGCGAAGTTGGAGAACGAGTCGTAGCCTACGTATACGCTGTCTTCGTCGTCGAAAGCCTGCGCTTTGGGGGCGGGTCGTGAGTCGTCGCTGACTTGATCGAACGAGTCGGTAGAGAATGAAGACGCCATGGGTGTTTGGAAATCTCTGAAACCCGAGTTGGTCGCCCACGCTATATTCCTGCGTGCTGATGCTTCGGTGTAGTGTAATTATCTTCGTTTTGATGTGCGGCGTAATTACTTCATTCCCCCTTGAACTATCACACTGTTCCAAATTACCCCTTGAATATAATATTATTTACCTAACGACCTCAAACTATTTAATCTTTTTAATTTGGGCTCCTTAATCTTCTGTCGCTGAACAACTAATAACTATTTAATTATTAATGCTTTTAAAATATTTAATCCTTAGCTACAACTTAGAAAGAGAGAGAGTTGGGTGATTGGGTTCTCCACTCTTATCCCCATCCCCACCATTCCACTTCCCTTCTTCATTCGCTCATTGTTTCCCCTTCAGATATCTTTCTTTTTCTTCAACTTTTTGTCCCATCTGATATGGCTTTTCTCTCTCTCGTCTCCTGCCTCATGGTTGTGAGAGGTTGAGACCCTTTCCTTACAGAGTGGAGATCTCCCCCTCACCCATCATTTTTGGACTTGAGAGGCCCAAATTTGGTTTTTGGCTCTTTGATCCGATTGACTTTGCCGATGGATTTTTGGAGCTCTCCACCAACGATGATGTTGATCTTTCGATGGTGTATTTTTGCGCCTTTTTGTTTTTGTTGCTTGTGTTTTGGTTTTTGTATTCCAAACCTTTTGAGCCTGTTGTAATCATTTTATTTGGCGATGGAATGATTTTTCTTTGCTAAAAAAAACAAAAAAAAAAAAAACTATTGAATCCTTTTAAATTAGGCTATCTTGAGTTTGAAAAGTTTATCTTTGAGCAAATCACACGTCGAGATAGTTCTATTCGTGCATTGCCAGAAGAACTATCTTTTTTTTTTTTTTTTCCTGAAATGCAATAAATTCTTTTGGGGCCAATTCATATGAAGTTTTGCATGGACTTTAATTGGGTTCCCCGCAAGTGAGCGGTGGATTGGACTGTCATGATTAGTCTAGGTGTGCGAACGCTGGCCTACACATTTGAGTTACCAAAAAAATTATTTTTTTTCTTATATGAAGAGCTATTTAGCATTTTAACACATTTGATCTAGAAAGGTGTTAATATGGATAAAAAACAGGGGAGACTGATTGATGGGTGGAGTGGAGGAATACAATCTAGACAAAAATGTCTAGTCTTTGATTTTGTTAAATATACATAGCATTATCGGCATTCTATTCCTCTTTTGACAAAACAAATATATGAAAACTATAACGGGCTCTTTGATGGTCTGCGAAGATTAAGCTGAAAGGTTTAGATAGTTTAAGATGGTCAAGTGTCGGATTTAAAAGGTATGATACTTAGGGGGTGAAGATGTAATTAAGTCATGATTTACAGGATTGCTTTGATGCAAGTTCAAAGTCAAGTGGGTCGGGTTAAGCCCAGCCCATGGTTAAGAAAGATATCAGCTGTAAGTCTTGAGTTACTGGATTGCCTGATTCAAGTTCAAAGTCAAGTGGGTCAGGTTATGCCCAGCCCAAGGTTAAGAAAGATGTCAGCTGTAACCCAAACCAGATTTGCTTTTATTGGGCCAACCTTAGCCTAGTATCTGTATTTCGAATTAGTTCCACAGTACAATTCTAGGTTTTTCATGACCGAGAGACCAAACCAAAATTGTAATTATATTACGAAGACCTGACTGGATTTTTTACATGTTGGCTGTCAGGTGCTTAATGCACAACTCTCCTCTTTTATCTAGTCTTGGGAACAGCTAGGAAAAAGATAAGACTTTAGACACGACCCAGGCCGAGTTAATTTCTCTCTTGACAAGAGAATTTTAGAAAATCTTTGAGAATGAATCAAGTTTGAATACATTTCACTAGAAATAAATAGAGCAAAAATTGTTAACTTGTTCTGGTTTATTATTAACTTCTTTTAAATATTTAACAGAAATTATTTAAAGAATTAAGATATTAGATATACATACGGTACTGTGCAAACAAATTGAGCATTTTTTTCCTATAGCTTGTGAAGGAACTTCTACAGAGTGCGATTATTTTCTAATTGTTTGTTTTTTTCCATTGGTTTGGACCTTGGAGCCTTGGCTTCACCCTGGTGCATTTCATTGGGCAAAGTCATTTTCTTCATAAGTCACGTAACAGATTATCATAATCCTTAAATATAGAAAGTCAAAATGGATTGCTCAAAATTGGACAGGGTAATGCTAAAATAAGTCTATACCGTGTGATTTCAACGTTAAAAAAGTAAGTTAAAAAAAAAAAAAAAACACCATCAAAGTTTGTAAAATTTTGAATTCAAGCATCTGAAAATCAAATACTACTTTTATGAGACAATTTATCCCTCATAAATACATCAACTAGAAAGACATGAAAGAATGATTTATGTCACTTAAATCAATAAATCAGGAATAAAATATTAAAACTTGGTAACATCCCGGGGCTAAGTCACAAGGAAGAAATATCTTGTGAATCTCTTAGTCCTGTTGTGGATGATTTGTAATAAATATCCAGAAAAAAAATAATTGACGTGTAAGCTGGCTCGAACACGCTTTGCTGAAAACATAAATCATAGTAAGCTTGTGTAATTTGTTAACTAAAGAAAGTTACGTCACTTTGTTCACTTTACATTTTCAAAAAAAATTTAAAAAGATTATTTCTCCATCTCTCATCTTTCCAATCATTAATCATATTTCTCTTTCTACTCATACCCCTCTATCTAATCATTATTCTCGTTTCTCTCTCTATCTCTCTCCAATTATTACATATTTCTCTAATTATTATTTTTTCCAAAAATCTATCTAAATACTATCAAAATATTTTTCAAAATATTCCAAAATAGCAGTACTCAAAACAAAACCCCAACAACATCTTGCTCATCAGCGAGTCGTCGATCATCTGCCCCATCTCCCCATCGGATCTCCACACGATTTCCCATGGCGAGCCTCTGGAGAGCCGCGATGGGCGGCGGCGCCACCAACTCCTCCTCTGACTACGACGGGATCGAATTCTGGTCCACCCCCGAGCGGTCCGGTTGGCTAACCAAGCAAGGCGAGTACAT
Source organism: Vaccinium darrowii (assembly GCA_020921065.1). Lineage (NCBI taxonomy): Eukaryota > Viridiplantae > Streptophyta > Magnoliopsida > Ericales > Ericaceae > Vaccinium > Vaccinium darrowii. The sequence continues at coordinate 4,557,895 of CM037160.1, forward strand.
CAAGACGTGGCGCCGCCGTTGGTTCGTCCTCAAGCAAGGCAAACTCTTCTGGTTCAAGGAATCCGTCGTCACACGCGGTTCCCAACCACGTGGTGTCATCCCGGTGGCCACCTGCCTCACGGTCAAGGGCGCCGAGGACGTGCTCAACAAGCAGTTCGCGTTCGAGCTCTCCACTCGGTCTGAAACCATGTACTTCGTCGCCGATTCGGAGAAGGAGAAGGAGGATTGGATCAACTCGATCGGACGGTCGATTGTGCAGCACTCGAGGTCGGTCACCGTTAACGAGATCGTCGATTATGATAGCAAGCAGTAGAGTGAGAGAGAGATGTGGATGATCGTCAATTATTGTTGGGATAGTAGGTACGTTTGATATTATCTTCTTCGATGATTTTAAGGATTTTTCATGTTCTGTGTGTAAAGTGTATATTATAACGCATCTTCAGCCCTTACTCATATATTTAATCAAATTTGAGTAAGGTTTTCATTTGGTATGAAATACTCCTTTGGATAAACTCAAATCTAAGCACAAATTTGAGCAGAAGCTCTATTGATGGCATGATTGTAAATTGAGGAGGCGGAAAATAGCATTATAAAATTTGAGTAAATATTTGAGTCTCTCGTAAAGATTTGAGTAAATCGCAATTTGGTACGGTTTGATTCAAGGAGTCGAATGTACTTGAGTTTGAGTAAGGAAAGGGTAGGGGCTGGAGATGCTAATATAAGTTGATTGTTATTTTGTCAGATCTTGATTGGATCTTGTATTGGTGTTTGAAAGATGTTCATTTGTGAAAGCTGTTGTGTTTTGTAATCTGACTTCTTGGTGATTATGTAAGATGACAAGATTAATTTCTTCCGTCATTTGTTGTTGTGCCTTTTTTGGGTGGGATCATGTTGGCTAATTTTATGCGCGCAGAGGGTATAGTAAATTGTTTTTTTTGATTGATCTTTATACGAGTACTCTATTGTTGGTATATTTTTTGAGTTCTTAAATTTGACGAAATTTATGCCTTTTTCGGCATAATTGTGCAGTTCACTTGAAGGTATTCTTATTCATTGATGAAAGCCGTCGTTAGGTTTGTAATCATTGTTCTGTGGGCAAGTGATTATGATGATTATATCATTTAACTCTGTTGTCACTTGAGAAAGTAGAAAGAAGTTGCACTCCCATACGTCTTTGTGTTTGTGATTTTGTTACATGCTTCAAAAGGTGAATCTACTTTACTGGGAGTTACATAATTGCTGCATTGTGTAGTCAAATGCATGTTTTTACCCTGATCTTAGTTTTCCAAAATTATTTTGACCAGACTCTGGATGCGAGTCTTGCTAAGGTGAAACTACGTTACTGGGAATTACATATTGCTGCATTGTGTAGTCAAATGCATGTTTTTACCCTGATCTTAGTTTTCCAAAATTATTTTTACCACACTCTGGATGCGAGTTTTACTAGAGGGTAGCTGCAATGCTGCATCACAATCTTTTTGCTGGCTTCTGAGATGATAGAGTTAAGATTTTGGTGCTAATGACTTACATGCTGGATACTTCTCTTCTTTTTTGGCATAAAAAAGGACTTCATTAATATACCAAGTGGTAAGAGCAATACAATGGAACCTCTAAATTAAAGCCCTCGCCAAGTTTAAGCACACGGAAAATACAAAAACACAAGGAATGTGAGTTTTTCCTTTGTCAAACAACATGCGATCCATGGTCTGCTATGAGCACAGATCCTGTGTGCATATCCAGTATCCTTGGGCCTATGTTACATGGACTCATGTGGGAGCATGGCTAGGCGTCAGTCGCCGTCAGGTGTCAGACCTCCCTGAAACCACAGTCTCAGGATACTGGGAGATGTATCTAAAAAAGTTAGGTGCAAGTAGGGGATAACTCACGGTCGTTTAGATGTGATATAATATTGTATAGGATACTTTGACTACAGGATCAGTCCTATTTCTGCCATTCAAGCTTATACTTGTAAGAGGATTCTGTTGTTCCTAATGCTTTCTTGACAGTATCAGGACATTTACAACGTTTTTGAATCTTGATTTTGCCAATGGAAAGGGCAGTGAAATCAGATATACTCAAGTACATGTTTATCTTTTTGTGGGTAACTAACTAAAAAACACAAACTTTATTTTGACAGGTACTATGAATTTTCTAAACATTTTCCTAACCCAACCATGCAGTAAATAATAAACAGACTCTAATAAAAACATATCTTCTTTCAATGCACGTTTCACACCTTTTCCGTTTCCTTCCTTATACTCTACTGAATATTATTTCTTACTCAAAAGTTTTTTTTGGCAAGTACACAACCATTGAAGTTGCAAATGACGGAAGATGCGGGGAGCAAGTAAAAAAGACTAAGAAATACAATACATCATATACCATTAAACAACCACTATTTCTTCATTGTATTGAAAGGCCAATGAACTGGGATCCCCTTTTGGTTCAGTAACTCCTTTGTTTATTTTCTTTATCACTTGAGCGGAACAATCAGTTATTTTGTGGGACATTGCGTGTATACAAGGACGAATACGTAAAAATTATGAGTACTTGAAAACTGCATGTGTCTTTGAGAAATGATTTCCCTTCTTTTCCCTATTTCCCCCTTGCAACTCATTTTTTTTTCTTGCTATAAATGCTTGCACATTAAAGCTTCCAAACATCCTTGAGAATTATATAGAGCCCAAGTTCATGCAGTTGCACTTCTTAGTAGCCAGAGCAAGATGTTACTTCCCTGACAAGCCTACTGCCATGGATATTGGATCTCTACTCCAAGAAGTAATTCTTTAATTGCATTTAATCGTTAGACACGTCCTTGATGTTTATTCTTTCGCCAGGCGATTTGGTAGAACATGCAGCCCAATTCTCACAAGGAAAACCAAGCATTCTCTTATTTTGGCTCTTTTGACTCTTGTTCTCAGCATTATTTTCAGCTTCGTTTGGTACTCCTAACAGAAAGTGGGCATTCACAATCTCAATCACTCTTTCCGGTGATGCTAATTAACAGAACTCATGAAGAGTTTGTCCATCAGTAAACATCTCATTTGTTGGTCCCTGTCAACATCTCCAATTAAAGGATCACATAGCTGTAAACATCTCCTTGTTTAGATATCTTCTCTCCAATGCCGTATTCTGCAATTTAAATGGGAAGGAAACAAAGCATATGTCACTTGAAGAAGTGTAAGCTAGTGAAAACAAATTCCTTAAATAAAAAAGAAGTTAAATAAAATTTGGGGGCAATATAATCTTTACGCAGGGGCCACCCTATCCAACTTTCAGGCATTAGTGACCTCTTTACCTGATGCAACATACCCTGTCGAACCCCTGATTGCGACTGCATTTGTCAAACTGCCCCACTATTGCTGCTATTTGTGATGAGGAACCTGTCCAGCTCAAAATCTCCCACATGATCAGTCACGTCTTCATCAATGAGAACGTTGCTTGGCTTCAGATCACCGTGAACAATCGGTGGCAATGGTGATGAAGGTATTGGATATTTGTATTCTATCACAATGAACATTGCTTGTCTTGAATATCATTTTTCTTCTTTCTTCTACATTTCCCAGTTCCCTTTTCTTATTTCCAAGAAATTTGCATCTTCTGATGAGTTCTCTAAGCTTTCTCTATGACACCGAGGTGGTTGGTGCACCTTATAGGGTTGGTTATGTCTTTTTTCTGGGTCCGGTGTGCAGCTAATCATCAAGAAGCAGAGGTAGGGTTTAAAATTAATCAATTTTCAACTTTGATTATGCTGGAACAAACTTTCATGGTCTACGACAACTTCTGCTGACTTTCATGGTTGAGATTTATCAATATATGGTGAATAGAAGCCCCTTGTAATGTACTCCAGTTGACAAGATTGACTTTCGGTTTCATACTTGCATCTGTTTGCTCATCCATTTTGAACATCTAGTGAACTTCTACTATAAATTGTTGGGTTCTGAATGTAAATATTAGATGTCTGACTTCTTGAATCACCCTGCATTTGCCTTCATAATTTTTAGCCCTTTCACTTCTTTTGCCAAATCACCTTACATTTGAGAAGTTTCAAGAATCCCGTTTTTGTTCCCCGAATTACAATCACTGAGAAGGTGCTTTGTTACGAAGTAATTCAAGTTTTTAATGTGTGTTAGGTATCTTGACATGCGAACACCTAAAATAGGTCAGATTTGTTGTGACCATTCACTTAATTACCTCAAATATGATGTTCATAGCTCGTAATAGTTTTCAGACCATTAGAAGCTTAGTCATATGGATGTACAATCTCTAAATAGTTGTTCTGAATCGGTCTATTTCTGTCTATCATTTGACTTCAGCACACGATATTGATGCTTATTGGATGCCATAATTTAGGATAAGATGTTCTTCAGAGCATCTTGAATGGTGTGCTAAAGTTATTCCGAAACTTGGCGAGACTCTCTCTCTACCTTTTTTTGATACTGTTTAGAAAGAGAGATTTCATTCGGTTTTGTACGTTGTGCAGACGGTAGTAGAAAATGATACTCGTATCATTTCACTCAAAAAAATGGGGGTGATTTTGGATCGAGCTCATACAGCCATCCGATTGCCTCAATTTCCGCGAAGACCCACTCGGTACGCCGTCGGTGCATGTTGGTCGTTTCACGTAGAAGGGCTCAATTTTCCCAAACATGAGATTTTGTTCTGAGTTTGTACTTCACGTAGGGGTGATTTCGTTGTGGGCAATTTAGAAAGGAAAATGCCTAAATGAGCAGTGATTAATGATTATTGATTAAGGTGAAAAAGGTTATTGAGATATGTAAAAAGTATAAATGTGTGCGTGTGCGCACACTGAATGTGCTTGAAAAGTATATTGAAATTCTTCTTCTTTTTTTTTTTTAACAATTTCGATTTCTTTTGTTAGTCCTTGCTAGTTGGGTCGTGGTTAGAAAGGCCGCTTAGAGCCTGAGACCAGCGCAACTGTCCTCTTGTCCAATGCGCTCCTATTTATACGCCATGTGTAAACGCTGAGACGCGAAAATTTCAAACATGACTGGAAATATGCTAACGTAGAATGACATTGGAAGATACTGAACACCTGGTACGGATAGGTGATTTGTTGGCTACTCTGAGACGCGAAAATCTCAAACATGACGGGAAATATGCTAACGTAGAACGACATTGGAAGATACTCAACATCTGGCACGGATAGGCGATTTGTTTGCAAGTTGCCATACTCAGCCTTTCCATTCCCTGTTAAGCAATCTCTTTGAAGAGACTAATCATTCAATGCCTATCTCTTAGGTATTGGCACGAGGTGTCTCAGAATCTGCAAACACTGCACAATCATATGAGATTTATACACGTAGTCGGGGGTCCCGTTGGGATGTGTGGCATTGCCTGGTGCCCGAGGGCAATGAATGACGTTTCCCTAAGGGAAGTGTGCTTCATCCTTTGTTTTCTTCCTCTTTTTTTTTTGGTAAATTTTTCTTCCTTTTTTCCTTTTCCTGTGAACCATACTTTCTCCTTTTATTTAGGTCCAGCAAGAGCATGTTTCTGCTACTACGGACAATCAACCTGATCTTTCTCTTTTCCTGGAAAATTTTTTGGGTACCGAGTGGGTACCACGTGGCCGAGCCCACGTGGTACCCGAATATTGCATCCGGGCCGTCCAAAAGTGTATTGGACGGCTGAGATCGAAACCCTCTCTCTCCTCCTCTCTCTCCTGTTTCTCTCTCCATAATTCGAACCGTCCAAAACCGAAATGGACGGCCCAGATTGCGCGAGCGGGTACCACGTGCCACGTGGTACCAGCTCGGCACTGAAAAATTTCTCCTTTTCCTGTGTTCATGGTGGTAATAAGAGGAGTTGATTTTAGAAAACTTAAAATACAAATTGTTAATGCATAACATCAGGTTAATCGGAAGTCGAAGTCGAAAGGAAAAAATGATATATTGATCATCATGGAGGGGGAAAACCGTGAAAATGTTAAATTGCAAGAAGTGAAAAGACAGTGACAAGTATAAGAATTAAGTATCGAAAACACAGTTCTCATTGCAGTTTTAATTGTAGGAAAGTACTTAATGTGACTAAGCTTGCATAGTTGAGCTTATCTCTCACCCTATTTCTAATGGATGACACAATTACTTCTCTTTTTCAACGGTAAAATTTATTCATTCAATCTTTCTTGTAACACGGTTTATTCTAAGATCTGATCAACTTCAATATTGAAAAGCATCTTTCTCTAGATGTTTCTGTAACTAGTCACTTTATGCAATTGAAAAACAAATTTCCATAGATTTCAAGTAACTGACCACTAGAATGACCTTTTTATTTGCTGGAAGAAGTTTTCAGTGTAGTATGCAGCCCAAAAAATACATACACGGGGCTCCATTATATGTAAAAAGTATGAATAGGAATCCTCTTCTATTCTTGTTTTGAACTGCAAGAGCCAAAAGACAATCCACATCTGAACCATCTATTGGTATATTCAATGGTTTGAATTTGCTCAACTTTTACGGGGAAGAGTTAACTCTTACTATAAAAGTTTATGAGCACATCCAAAAACCATTGATTGCAATAAATGGACGGTCTTGATTAGGGGTGAGCAACTTTTACCTGTAACCCTATAAACCGACATGAATGGAATCGGTCGGTTTCGAAGTATAGATCAGGTCGGGGGCAGGTTGAAATTTTAATAAATTTCGGGTTTCGGATCGGGTGTAGGGTTATGGAGTAAAATATTAGATCCGTAAACCCGACCCGACCATTAAATAACTGTACAGACACTCCGGAAACCGCTGTATGCTTCTAGGTGTCCAGAAACCGCTGTATGCTTCTAGGTGTACATTGGTACTCCAAGCTCCAAAAAACAGCTGTATATTAGTACCCTTTCTTGGGTTCATAATTATACATTTGTACTCTAAAATAAAAAAGTAAATAGAGACCTACTTCTTGTGGGAAATTAAATAGAGGGAGATACAAAAAGGGTCAGCCGTATTCTTTTCCCAATAACACAGCAGCAAGAAGATAGATCTGAATTTCTCTCTCCCCATTTTCTTTTCATTTTTTGCTCTCTTTTCTAGCACAATGAATCAACCAGGCAACTCTCTCTCTATCTCAGTCTCTCAGATTACAGAGGAGCAATTTTTGCTCACATTTCCAGCCCAGCAGCTCCACCACGCCAAGTCGCCAACCGGCGACCATGATCCACCGCACATAGTGAACTCCTAGTGACCAGCGGCTCCTTCTCGTAGTATTCTCTCTCTCTCTCTCTCTCTCTCTCTCTCTCTCTCTCTTCGTCTCTCTAGTAGCTATTATTTTAGATCCATACCTTCGATCTGAATCTGATGTTGAAGAAAACACGTAAGTTGGTTCCGACGATTTCTGGGTTTGATGTTTGATGATTTCTGGTTTGATAATGTCTGGGTTCTGAACTTTTGATGATACCTTTTTGATTAGTGGGTTTGTTGATTTCTGAGTACAAATGGACTAACCCGACCGACCCGAACCCGCAATCCGACATACCCGATCCGATTGGTTTATAGGGTAGTTCGGTTCGGTTTCGGGTGTCATTATTGGCAAACCGACAGAAACTGACCCGACCCAACTCGACCCGTGCTCACCCCTCGTCTTGATCATGATTGTCTCCTTCAATTCAAAATATGGATTGGAGAGGATGTAAACTTAATTTACAGGATCTAGAACTATCATGATTTTTCACATCATAAAAACATACTGCGGAAAATATACATAGATGTGTATTACCAACCTTGGTCCATGCCGACAAGCTAAGTGGTAATTGACCGTAAGTTCGGAACAGCAATCTCCTTAGGAGAAGGTTTCTCTACCCTGACCCTTGATCTTAATATCCCTGACCAACTTGCTTAGATGGGGTGAGTCTGGAGATGTTCAGTCATATGGTGGGTAGAGGACCTCTCCCTTATATTGACATAAATCTCACATGCCCATCAGATGTGAGATAAGTAGTGGATGACAACTAAGAAAAACACTGTATCCATCCACGTCCATACTTCACTTTTATGCATTATGAGTCTTCATAATGCAGTATGGGTTAAAGAGAATATTTCTCTTTATCACATAAATATTAATTATCATGTGGGTCACATGATGTGCAGGAAATATTTCTTACATTCTCCCACTTGGCCCATATGATAATTTATGTTAGTGCTATAGTACGGAAACATTAAGCGCGCAATAATCCGTATCTAGCTTTGCCTTAATTATTCATAATTATGATACTATCATTAAACAAATCATTAATGCGAGTCATAGCGGTTCCATATCGATGTACACGACTAGGTTCCTTCTATGTACTACAACACTAACAACTTGTTCAATATAGCAACTGATATAGGGAGTATAACTTTATAGGTCCACAATAATGCCTTTTGTCAAGACTATTCTTGTTATTTATCATTCACAAATATGTACGTACTCGTTATTAACAGGAAAAACATCAGAAACACGTTGTTTAGATCTCTCTAAGTGTCAAATAACATTATCACCATAATGCAGTCCATAACACTTAAGTTTTTGTTACAACGGGTATGCATAAGACTCCTTCGGTTAACAAATCTCTTTAATGTCTTTGTGCTAACCGCTTCCTAAGTGGATCTGCCATCATTAGTTGGAAGTTAACACCTTCCAGTGACACTGATTGTTTCTGAGATATTTCTTAAAGAAGAAATTAGTTGTGGAAACATAAACCCTTAGCGACTTGGTAATGGTGTCGACAACCCCAAATCCTAAGATAAATTTCCCAACTACTATTAATGAATTATAGCCTCAAAGCATGCTATAATTCAGCAATGAAAGTTACTTTAAAACTTTTATTTCCTTTTCCACATAATAGGAACAAAACAATAAAAGTAGACTTTCTACTATCAACGAAAAATGAATATACGTAATCAATAAACTCAAGTTTACCAGACATCTTAATTGCGAGCATATAATCCTCAGTTTCAAAACTTCATGATTAAAAACTTTTAGGTGCAAACAACAAGGATCGTTACTGTTAAGTGACATAGCGCGATCATACAAAACATAAGCATGAACTTGCTCCCACTAACCTTTAGATATGTACACCAATTAATGGTGATTTCTACAAAAACAATAATAGTATCATTAAACTTAAGATACCATAATCTCAAAACTTAACTAAGCCCATAAAATGTCTTCTTAATTTTATAACCAGATGCTCATTTACCTCAATGAGCAACCTTCATATAGACTTCATAATTTGAAACCTTATTCAGAGAAGATTATGTTCTCATCCTTTTAGTGTAACTCTAAAACATTAAAAGTTACACATACCCATATATCATTCTGTAGATACATTAAATAATCATTCAAATAGCAGATCTCATGTATATTGGAGCATATTCATAATGCTATTTCTGTAATTGTTCTACAAATTCTTAATTGATGACAATCCTATTATGGAGTGATTGACAATTATTTTGTTGTTCCATAGCTTTATGTTGCTGAACAACTAAAAGAACAACAACACCAATCTTTCTTAAGAGTTGAGTAGCATGTATCTTAACTCTTGAATTACCACATTACATGGTATATCGCTCCCACTGATTTCACCATTCATGAATTTTTGTAATTCACATCATTTTCATGCGAATTAGAAATTCTACGCATCCTAAACTCAGTTTTCATTCTTATATACAGTCCAAAAGTTATTTGAGACTGCCTTACTGAAAATTGAATTTACGCAGGGTCCCATAAGCATTTTTCACTACCTGATTACATTGGCATTTATTTTCTATTTGCCTTTCTATCCCAACAATGCACACCTTGAGAGCATGTATTGATTGAGATCTATCATGCAATAGAAGAGTTAACATAACCTGAAAGGCATCAGTTAATCATAACAGAAGTCTCTCCAACAGAAGATGTAGTGTAAAAATTCATGTCTATATGAAGCTCTTTAAGAAGCCCTGATTCCTTGTGACTTTAAACTTAATGTATTTGGTTTGCTATACTTAATGCAAACAACATACAAGGAGATTAAACCATAGTTTAGGAAAAAATCTATTAATCAATTCCTGAAATTAAGACGTAAGACAAGAACCTTTTCCGATAAACAGTCATCAAACTTTAGTTTGTGCAAATCATAAAAAAATGCCTTTATACAAAAATAGGTATTTTTGACCTTAATAAAGTTTTACTCCCAAACTATCAAAAAACAAGATAGCAGAAGAGAAACTTAATTTGTAAATTTATAAGGAAACATAGATTGTTTGAAACAATCACAAATAATGAAATAAGCACAAATGATGACCAACTTTTAAAAAACTCACAAAACCCCTTTAATGTGAAATTTTCCAAAAAACATTGAAAGGAAATACTTTGCTTAATGTTTCAGAAATGTGAAAACTTTCTGCTCTTACTTTTAAAATAAGTAACAGCTCTCATAAGCAAATCCTTTAATCTTTAAGAAAGAAATCTAATTAGGTAGAATAGATTCGAAATAAACAACTTAAGATACTTCTCCTCCTTTTCGAATCATTTCTACTTTAATGACAAACTTTCTGACAATATCTCAACTATTTACAGAAGTGACATATATCATTGCCTTTTCCTTTTAGTCTATGATCATTAGGAGACTCATCAGCACCATGTGATGTTTACTTCATGTCTCATTCAGGCTTCCTTTACGTTAATTCTCAAATACTTAAGCTGAGTAGCTAACTATAACATTTCAATAGCATTCTCAAAGTTTAGCCATAATGCCCATTCAATGGACTTGCTTATATCTTATTGTATAAAAATAATCTCATTTTGCCTTGCTTGAAAAATAGTGGAATATTTCTCAAAAATTGATACTTTATCAAGATCTAGTATACAAAGGAAAACTAATCTTGTCCTTTCAAATACGAGAAAATCTTTCATTTAAAATAGGCAAAACATGGAGATGCGAAATAAACGTAATTGTTGATGCACACATAAATATATGCTCAATTCAATAATGCTTTGAGTTCGATAATTTGATAGTAAGTTATCACATCAGTTAATAGCATCACCGAGATCTACCTTTGGGAATAATCTAATGGCATACTATTAGCAATTATGGTGATTCCCGATCACCAATAGAACTAATTGTAAAGTATTCAAAATTAAGTAGGGTCGCAACCTTTGGGCAATACATTCCATCCTTAATCGTGAATATCCAAACAATTATTCTATTCCAATTTTCTAATTGCTTAGAAATGGTGCACCTTTGGGCCAACCTAATATCTTTGCGATTAGAAAATTGCGATTTGCAAAGTCATTATTTTTAACACCTAGAATGAGAATAAGTTTATTTGATATTTATGAGTCATTCCGGTTAGGCCACTTTGGTGACTAAACTGTAGCATAATATAAATACCAAATAACTAAGTGTTAAGTTCAATAATTTTAATTGAAATCTACGAAACATTCCGATTTGGTCACTTTGGCGACAAACAAATCGTGTCTTAATATAGATTTTAATTAAGATAATGACTTTTACAAGAACATTAAGTGATTTCTAATAAATCACAATTTTAACACCTGATCATAATAGGTATGAAAATACAATAATTTGATTAACATCTACAAACATACCGGTCGGATCGCTTTGGCGACTACCACCGTATAGAGTTAAATCTAGCAAGGTGACTTTCCATGGACATGAGGTGAAAATCAGATTATTCACGGGGAAAGTGTCATAATATGATTTGATATCTAATAGCTATTAGGATTGGGTCACTTTAGTGACTACTAAATCTCTCCATATATAGATTCAATGTGACCCTTTATTGTCATAAGGTGAATAACGAATTATTCACAAATAAATTATATAACATGACTAGATATCTACAAACGTTATCATTGGGTCACTTTGGTGATCACCAAATCTATCATAAAGTAGATTACTAGTCAATAATAATTTTCATCATCACATTAATACACATGATCCATCATAAACCTTCACATAATCCAAAAATGAATACCAAAATAATTCAGTACTTCCATAATACAAAAGTCCATCATTGAATTATAAAAATTCACTTTATAAATTGTAAATCTATGAGACATTCCGGATGGGTTATTTTGGTAACTACCAACCATAACATAATATAGATTATAAATCTAAGACATGACTTTTGTACTATTATTTAAATGAACAGTATAAAACACGGTTATATTGCAAACGACATGGGGTGACCGATTATTGACTTGAGCTGTCAAGGAGATGCAAAACCACTGTTCAAAAAGACAGTCAAAACTCTCTCCATTCTAAAGGATACACTGTAAAAAAGTTTTTTAAACATCTATCAAACAATATGTGGGTGTCCCACTACATAAAGAAAAAAATATAACAGATATGAGCACCGCACCGCACAATTTGTCATGTACCAAACAATGTTTTATTGGCATACATTAACCAATAAATACTTTCATTCCAGCTCCACTAACATTATATTGGTGCTTTAGCAATCAATTACTGTGCAGGCATCTGTGCATAAAACAATACATAGATAATAGCTTCATGTTAGGCAGTGGATGGGTCACACTTCCCAGAGAGACATCAACGTCCTTGTCCCTTCATTTCTTAAAACCATTCCAGGTTTCCTTCAGCATGCTCACAACTTTATGATGAAAAAATATTATTATCATTATATGCACTAGTGGCTTCACAATTACATGCCCATCTCTAGAACCACTGATAATAAAAACGAACAGATTGGACTATGTAAATTTGACCAGCTAGTCTTCCAAGATTACTCATGTACGCGTGCACATGGGAAGAAACGTTTAAGGCTGTCCATGAAACCTTTTTTTTTAACTGCCCAAGAAAACAAACTTGCTTTGAATGTCTGGTCACTAACATGCTTTTGCAAAAGACAATCCATTCTCAAAAGACTACTCCGTTTAAAAGAAATGTTAGTGGAGTAGGAGACCTTTTAAAAAATTTAGAATACTCATTCACAGACATGAGTACCTTAGTGGGGCTTATTTAAAACTAATATGAGACTAATGCCTTGTGAATGCAAAAGCAAAAAGACTTGATTAAGAAAAAACAACCAGACATGACCAGATTATAATATTGCTAGCCTATGAAGGTTTTTTTTTTTTAATTTTTTTTTATTTTATTATGGGAAGTGCCAGGAAACACATGCGTTTCTACCCCCAAGGCAAAAACAGTAAGCCCATATGCTAGCTTCCAAAGCAAAAACAATAATGGTCATCAAAAGTAGCAAATAGCTACTGATGAAAACCGAACTCCCCACTACAAGAAATATTCCATTTAGACTTACCACAGAAGTACTTCATGGTTCTCTGTGTTCGTAAATAAGGCAGCAGAGTTCCAATAGATCATAGCAGAAAATATAAAGCATACGGTTTCTACTCCTGATTTCCATAAGCTTCCACTTCGGTACGCATACTCCTTATTTTTCTTTTGCACATCAGATTTAAAGAAAACGAAAACATGCATATACCGTTCAGGTTCTATCCAAAATAGATTCTTACATTTATATATGTACCCATATACATATTCATAAAAATAGCTACATGATGATCAGTTTATCACAATAATGGAAAAAACATGACGTTCTTAAACAAGTGCTCTGATACCACATGTAAACTTAATTTACAAGATCTAGAACTATCATGATTTTTCACATCATAAAAACATACTGCGGAAAATATACATAGATGTGTATTACCAACCTTGGTCCATGCCGACAAGCTAGGTGGTAATTGACCGTAAGTTCGGAACAGCAATCTCCTTAGGAGAAGGTTTCTCTACCCTGACCCTTGATCTTAATATCCCTGACCAACTTGCTTAGATGGGGTGAGTCTGGAGATGTTCAGTCATATGGTGGGTAGAGGACCTCTCCCTTATATTGACATAAATCTCACATGCCCATCAGATGTGAGATAAGTAGTGGATGACAACTAAGAAAAACACTGTATCCATCCACGTCCATACTTCACTTTTATGCATTATGAGTCTTCATAATGCAGTATGGGTTAAAGAGAATATTTCTCTTTATCACATAAATATTAATTATCATGTGGGTCACATGATGTGCAGGAAATATTTCTTACAGAGGAATCATTTCGACATGAATACAAGGGGCCCATGTTAGGTGTCTATTTGGTCAAATATTTCAACAATGTACACGCACCAAACTGTTGAAATAGCAAATCTATAACACATGGTTCCCGTGATGTTCAATTTTTCGGGCCAGACTGCAAGAAAATAATTTCTTTTAAATCCCTAGTCAACATTGATGACCTGTCTTTGACCAGACCAAGAAAGAGATTAGTCGAGGTATGGATAAAGTAGCCTGGACTCCCTTGACCGTCAAATAAAAAAAAGGTTAAAGTCTGAGTCGAGGTACGGATAAACTAGTCCAGCTAGCTTATTTCGATGAATTGTGTTGGTCAATAGCATGTGAGCTTGATTCACTTTAGTTATATTTAGAACATGGTACACTGGGCCATGTTGTTAGATTACTGAAGATTTTTGGGAAATTTATGATTATCTATGGTTAGTACTTGCTTTAAAACGACTTCTAAGTTTTAGCAAATGTGAAATTGGTGAAAATTTATTATGGATAGTTGCATCTTTGCTAATATGTTGCATCTTTCCATTCCTAGTATTAAATAATCTCATTAGTTTTGACTAAAAGTATGTGTAAGGCTTTGAGATGCTCTAAATAAACCCTAAAACTTTTGGTTCCTCTTCACTCTCACAGACACAACTCGGTCATGGCCTCTCCTTCTTTCTAGAATCTGCATCTCTCATGTACATTTTTGGGCTTCTCCTTTCTCACGAAACACACCAGGTAATTAGGTTGGCGGAAGTGGATTTCCGCTTAACGTTTGTTGTTTAAATCTATCTTTAGTTGTTTTTTTATTTTTTTGGTTTTGCCTAACTGATAGAAATCCATCAGTATGATGTTACTAAACTTGGTATAACTGATTGACTAACTATGAAGCTACTGTTGATAATTATGTTTTAGAAGTCCATTAGTGTGATGTCCACCTCTTGATCAAGTTATATTCTTTGTACCACAATCAGTGCATGTGTTTTTCCTTTTCAACCAAAATGCCCCCAAATTTTCGTACCAACCCTTTGTGTTCGATTATTTTGTTGAAAACTCGATAATTATGCTTTCATGCCATCTTAACAGAATGCCTCTTGATGCATTTCTCATTTTCATGGTGGTTGGGTAGAAAATAGTTTGGAATTTAGATGTGAAAAAATAACAAGAGAGAATGCATGTTGTATCTAATTTATTTTATACTACTGTTGTGGCTGTGTGTTATGTTTTGTTGGCACATGAGTACTCAAAGTAAAAAATGGTAGCACACGAAGTGAAGCAGCGAAATGCTCCAATGAGTGACACTTTACTATTTGGTTCTTACGTAACATATTAATTGTATTTACCAAACTTAAACAACTTTGTTTCGATTGAATTTTTTGGAATTTCATTTACTTAAATTAGTTAGAAGAATTCGACCGAAGCTTACTTATTCAGAAAAATGATTGCTTGAGAAAATTGAAATGTGTTGGTAAATAGCATGTGAGCTTGATTAACTTCTGTTATATTTAGAACGTGTTACACTGTGCCATGGTGTTTGTGTTTACATTGTTTTCGTTTTTGGCAGGTGTTATAAACTTAGGCTTTGGGAGGCTATATATAGTCTTGAGTGAGGATGAGATAAATTTGAGAGACTATTTTGAGAAATATCATTTTCAAAATCCGAATGAAAATGTTTGCGAACTTCAAGGATCTGGACCATATTCTTTCATATCCATGAAAGAGTTTTTAGAATTTTTTTTGAAATTGACCAAAAAAGAAAATCAGAGCTTTTACGGCTTATGCGAAATAGGAATGTTAGGGTTTCTGGGGATTCAATTCTTAATTCGTTGCTTGCTTCCCCGATGGCAAGGGTTGGGTGGCTTCGGCCACCCACAGGTTTTATAAAAATGAATAGAGATGCCAGTTTTGTGGATAAAACTATTAGTGGTGGTGGGGTGGTCTTTAAAGATCCGTCTGGGGAACTGAAGGGTTTCTTTTTTACTAGATTTAAGAATGTAAATACCAAGGCTGAGGCTGAACTCGAAGCCTTGAGTTTTGGGCTTTTTCTTGCACTTCGGCTGGACTTCCTAAATATTGTCGCCGAAGTGGACAGTTTAGAGGTTGTACAAGCATTGACTAGTAGAGAGGTTCAATGCTTGTACAACCTCTAAACTGTCCGTTTCGGCGACTGTTTTTAGGAAGTCCAGAAGAAGTGCAAGAAAAAGCCCAAAACTCAAGGCTTCGAGTTCAGCCTCAGCCTTGGTATTTACATTCTTAAATCTAGTAAAAAAGAAACCCTTCAGTTCCCCAGACGGATCTCTAAAGACCACCCCACCATCACTAATAGTTTTATCCACAAAACTGGCATCTGTATTCATTTTTATAAAACCTTTGGGTGGCCGAAACCACCCAACCCTTGCCATCGGGGAAGCAAGCAATGGGTTAAGAATTGAATCCCTAGAAACCCTAACATTCCTATTTCGCACGAAGCCATAAAAAGCTCTAATGTTCTTTTTTTGGTCAATTTCAAAAAAAATTCTAAAAACTCCTTCACGGATATGAAATAATATGGTCAAGATCCTTGAAGTTCGTAAACATTTTCATTCAGATTTTGAAAATGATATTTCTCAAAATAGTCTCTCAAATTTATCTCATCCTCACTCAAGACTATATATAGTCTCCCAAAGCCTAAGGTTATAACACCTGCAAAAAACGAAAACAATGTTAACACAAACACCATGGCACAGTGTAACACGTTCTAAATATAACAGAAGTTAATCAATCTCTCATGTTATTGACCAACACATTTCAATTTTCTCAAGCAATCATTTTTCAGAATAAGTAAGCTTCTGTCGAATTCTTCTAACTAATTTAAGTAAATGAAATTTCCAAAAATTCAATCGAAAAAAAGTTGTTTAAGTTTGGTAAATACAATTAATACGTTACGTAAGAACCAAATGGTAAAGTGTGACTCATTGGAGCATTTCACAACTTCATTTCACACGCTACCATTTTTTACTTTGGATACTCATGTGCCAACAAAACATAGCACACAACCACACCATTAGTATAAAATAAATCAGATAAAACGTGCACTCTCTTGCTATTTTTTCACATCTAAATTCCAAACTATTTTCTACCCAACCACCATGAAAATGAGAAATGCATCAAGAGGCATTCTGTTAAGATGGCATGAAAGCATAATTACCGAGTTTCCAACAAAATAATCGAACACAAAGGGTTGGTATGGAAATTTGGGGGGCATTTTGGTTGAAAAGGAAAAACACCTGCACTGATTGTGGTACAAAGAATATTACTTGATCAAGAGGTGGACATCACACTAATGGACTTCTAAAACATAATTATCAACAGTAGCTTCATAACTAGTCAATCAGTTATACCAAGTTTAGTAACATCATACTGATGGATTTCTATCAGTTAGACAAAAGCAAAAAACAACTAAAGACAGATTTAAATGGCAAACGTTAAGCGGAAATCCACTTCCTCCAACCTAATTACCTGGTGTGTTCCGTGAGAGAGGAGAAGCCCAAAAATGTACATGAGAGATGCAGATTCTAGAGAGGAGAGGCCATGACCGAGTTGTGTCTGTGAGAGTGAAGAGGAACCAAAAGTTTTAGGGTTTATTTAGAGCATCTCAAAGCCCTACGCATACTTTTAGTCAAAACTAATGAGATTATTTAATACTAGGAATGGCAAGATGCAACATATTAGCAAAGATGCAACTATCCATAATAAATTTTCACCAATGTCACATTTGCAAAAACTTGGAAGTCGTTTTAAAGCAAGTACTAACCATAGATAATCATAAATTTCTCAAACAATCTTCAGTAATCTAACAACATGGCCCAGTGTACCATGTTCTAAATATAACTAAAGTGAATCAAGCCCACATGCTATTGACCAACCAAGCCCACATGCTATTGACCAACACAATTCATCCGAAATTGATTGCACATACATCTCAATGTTTCAGGTGGTTAGCATGTCAAAAGAAAAGTAAGTCCGGATACTTGTTACTTAGCAGAGGGTTGATCAATCAAGGCGAAGCTCTGTGTAAGTTTTGTGGCTTAGAGATTGGGTCTGCAATCATCTTTTGCTACCATGCTATTGTGTATGGAGGGTTTTGGCTGGATGTTTGAAATGGTGGGGGATGGAGTGGGTCTCTTCAAGCTCTGTGTGATTGTTGTTCTAGATTGGTGAGGGGCAAACTTAGGAGAGTAGACAAAGACATCAAAATGTTGTGGGATGCATTGCTTGTTGCCATGTTTTGGAGTATATGGAGGGCAAGAAATAGGCTTCATTTTGGACAGATTGTACCCGATTGGGAAGATATTTCTGATTCTATCAAGTGCAAAGTGGCCTTGGCTGAAGGCCAATGTAAATTCATTTCCTTATTCAGTTAGGGACATTGTGTACAGATTGGGAAGCATATAAGGGGTTGGTTGAATATGCTATTATGTTGTTATGCTTGGACTCAAGATTCAGGTTCGGGGTGGCATATGATGGTCAAGTAGTTAGGGTGCCAACATTGGTGGGATGCCATTATACCTTGTATCCTTTTAATCTTTGCATACCCTATTTGAGAGATAATTAATTCTTTTTTGACTGATGAAAAAAGAACGCCATCAAGAGTGCCTTCATTGGAGTGATATAATCCATCGGTGATCGACACGTGTTTTGCCAACGTGCAAGGCAGAATACAATTTGCTACTCGAGTAAGTACTTTTCAATAGAAACTTACTGTGCACGCAATGTTCAAGGCCTTTGTCCCTTTTGTTTACATAGAGAAGACAGTGTAGCTTTTGTTGTTTGAAGTTGTGAGAGCTCTTGGAAAGTACGATCATATAGTTTGATTCATAGGGTATCTAATAGGTGTGTCATTCGGCATTGGAAAAGCCTATGGTTTCTTGGTTTATGTTTCCTTGCAAAATTTTGAATAGGTAATATGGTTATTGTGGCGTGCAATTGACCACAAAATCATATCGATCCCTTATAGCTCGAAATCTCCTAAAATCACGTTTTCGGCTAGCATGGATGCTATCTGTAAAATATTGGGAAACGAGATGAAAGGTGAAGGAAAAACTTACATCGCTGTTGAAAAGCATGGGTATTTTGTGTCGATAGTTCTGCTGCTACTCGCTTTGCTGATTGCAGGCAAGTCATTGAAGATTTACAGATTCCTTAGACAAACTGTATGTGTTTAGATTGCATTCATAACTGGGGGGGGGGGGGGGGGGGGGGGGTGGGTTATCTTTATCCACAGACTCCAAAAAGATAGAATCATGCTGAATATTAGGATGAAGAAGAAACCTTGACTTCATATCAAGAACATGTTATTCTAGCCAATCTATGGAAGAATTGTGTCCATTGTAAGGTTGGAATCTTCTCATTGCAGGCAATACAAGGTGGTGTTGCAACAGGTGTCGAACTTTTAAGGAATATCTCTAATGGTAGAACATGAGACTAGCAGGTGTTCATCCCATTGTATTTCTTCTTTGCCCTTATGCTTGGAAAACTTGGTACAACACGATGGATTGGTGGCAATTGGTTGAAAGCACTGTGGTGCTAGTGATATAGATATAGCAGGTTTAAGAACTTTGATAGATATTGGTGGTTGTGTCCTTCTATTTTGTAATTCTTTTTTATAGTGCAATGACTTCAAGTTGGGTTAACTAATTAAACACAACACGTGCAACGCACGTGCACAATCACTAGTATATATAATAGCCTGTAATTGCCATCAAGTTACAAAGTGTAAAACATTATATGGAATAGATTGGATACCCATCTCTATTAATGAGTAGTTACCAAACGTATTCACGAATAGACACCAAACATATTCATGAATAGTTACTATTAATTAGGCAATTAGTTATTTAAATCTAATACTCATATTTTAGAAATAAATTTACGTATATATGTATTATATATTATAATTAGGGCTGATGTGGCATGTGAGGGTGAGCCACATAATTAAAAATCTAACAAGGTTGTGCTTAGATTCTTATCACTGTTTTTTGGATCGTAATTCATTTGTAAGTGACGATCACTTAATTGAAAGGAAATATTTTCCTGATAAAAAAAGAAGTAATTGTCGAGTGTCAATCCACTACTAAAAGTGGGGGAAAAATGAATTTTGCACTTTCTTTGTCTGTTTATTTTGATTTTAATAGACATACTCTCAAATAATGAGTGTAAATCGCCTTTATGTAAATATTTGGCGTAGTTAAGATTCGATCTCTGTAGAGTACCTACTGCATTGAAGACCCTACTATTTTATGCAGTATTATTTTTATTTGCAAATGAACCCCATTCTACATTGAGAAGTACTCAAAATTAAACCAACCTAGCTGGCTAGCTCTTTTAGGCAAATATATATATGGAGACATTTCTAGTAATCCCTTGTATAAGCTACGGTGCAGGATTTGTAGTTCAGGATCGAATTTCGACGATTTGAACCGTTAATTGGGTTTAAAACATGTTTTTAAAGTCCAACGCGAGGATTCGTAAAAAAAAAAAATACACGGAAGGGCTTGTTCCGAGCAGTTTTTGATAAAAATGTACATATACAAACAGCTCAGATCAAGCTCTTTTGGGTATTTTTTTTGATGAATGCTCGCGTCGGACCTTAAAAACACGTTTTAAACACATGTAACTGTTCGGATAGTCAAAATTCAATCCCGAACAAAAAATCTCGCATCGTAAAATTTAAGGGAGCCCTTATTGGATATGTGTGCGCGCGCGCACGTGTGTGTACAAATCACAGAAATTTGATTTCTACGAAGCAAATTAACAGTGATAAAGGCTGCAACAATGCATATCATGGAGCAATTTTTCAAACCCATAAGAATAAAAATTTAACCCCAAAAAAATCAGAACTCTCTTTAATTTCCTCTACCCGTATCCCTCTCCTATAGTAATTCATGGAAAAAAACAGGCAAAAGAATCCAAAGCTAATTAATTTTTGAGAAAGGCCGCAACAATAAGACCTAGATATAGAAATGCAAGTCTTTAATTTTTTGAAAAAAAAAGGAAATACAAACCCCTTTTTCTCTTGAATTTTCTTTTTATATGTCAAGTCGAAGAATCAGTAAGGAAGTAAAATAAAAAATAAAAAAACCCGACAAAAATGAACAAGTCCTACGAGTTAGTTTTTGTGTGCGTGTGTGATCTTAAATTGCACCTTCTAATTAATTAGGAACTTGCAATTGTATGTGATATATATAACATAGGCGGCTCCACCCTTATCAAAGAGTGGTCACCTGAACACCCTCAAAAAAAAAAATTGTTCAGACATACATGTAAAAAATTTAGTTTTAGTTTAGTATAGCCATTGTTGAACACCTACTAAAAAATATTTGAACACTTAGCGCAACAAATCAGCCGACAAATTAATTTTATGTAAACAACTAACTAAAGTCTTAAGTCTTCCTGTAGATGGTATGGTCGATGGACACTCTAAAGCCTTTTATCATATTACATGTGATGAATTTATATCGGGTTTTGTTTTAACGTTTATATCATGAACACTCACCAATTATTGTAATTTACAATAAAATTCTTAATACACCGGTTCAAAACAAAGTACGCACTCTTTACAATAAAAATTAGGAAAATCAAGAAAAAAAAGGTATCTAATGTACTCATATCATCCTATGTCTTCTTTTTGAGCAACAATTAACTCTCTATATGAGAAAATAAATATCCTTGCAAACCTATTCTGCACACAAATTTTAACAATAAATATTAGTGTATATATAAAAAATTTGTGTGTATATACTAGTTAGTAGAACTAGTAGAGTTAAGATAAATCCTGAACACCCTGTTTAAATTTTCTGGAGCCGCCACTGATATATATAATTTATTTTTCCGATCAAAAAAATGTAAGGACTACCAGGTACTTATAAGAAGATGTAATTGTAATTGGAAACCCTAGTTCTTAATAAAATCCAGAGAAACAAAAACCCGAAACAAAATAAGAATAGATATATAGGATAGATTTTTGCTCTTGAACACCCATTATTGTCACACACTGTGCGAGTCCTATGCATATATTTGCTATATTCTGGCAACAATGAGAAATTGAAAAATTGGTCCCGAAATCTGAATCGTATATATTTGCTTAGTTCTTAACATTTACGGCATTGAAAATTAAAGTAATATCATAAACCATTGAATAATTTCTCCACGCTAATTATGTGTGACTGATACGTACTATAATGTTGGCAATGGTGATTAGAAAAGAGAGAGAATTAATAATGTTAGGACAATTGCTAATAGCACTAAAAATTTCCCCATCCTCGCAACGGATTGCAAAATAAAATGGATATGGATAAGTATCACATCCTAGTTGCAAAATGCTAACATTCTTCTGTCGTCTATCCATGTGTGGTGCCAGTTGAACAATTGACGGTTTAACAACTCCACACAGACAAGCAAGGATGGAGCCAGATGAGGACAAGTGGTGGCAGCCGCCACCACAAGGTTTTCAAAAAATGCAAGTATTATATAGAAAATCTGGTTTTTGTCATGAATATTCATAATGCAGTTTGTCTTTTTATTTTTTAAGTACATATTTTAGCCACCATAAAAATAAAATCCGGCTCTGTCCCTGCAGACAAGCCCGACGGCCATCATGTGAATTCATAGAACTCATGAAGAGTTTGTCCATTTGTAAACATCTCATTTGTTGGTAACGGATCACATAGCTGTAAACATCTCCTTGTGTGGATATTTTCTCTCCAATGCCATATTCTGCAATTTAAATGGGAAGGAAACAAAACCTATATCATTTGAAGAAGTGTAAGCTAGTGAAAACAAATTCCTGAAATAAAAAAATGAAGTTAAAGCAGTGACCTCTTTACCTGATGCAACATACCCTGTCGGCTGTCGAACCCTTCATTGCAACTGCATTTGTCAAACCGCCTTCACTATTGCTGCTATTTATGATGAAGAACCTGTCCAGCTCAAAATCTCCCGCATGAGCAGTCATGTCTTCATCAATGAGAACATTGCTTGGCTTCAGATCACAACGATCAATCTGGAAATCGCGATGAAGGTATTGGGTATTTTTATTCTATCACAATGAACATTGCTTGTCTTGAATATCGTTTTTCTTCTTTCTTCTACATTTCCCATTTCCCTTTTCTTATTTACAAGAAATTTGCATCTTCTGATGAGTTCTCTAAGCTTTCTCTATGACACCGAGGCGGTTGGTGCACCTTAGAGGGTTGGTTAATGTCTTTTTTCTGGGTCCGGTGTGCATCTTCTACGTATATTCTAGGTAGTGGAAATGGTGTGAACATTTTGAAAAAAGGTTAATCATCAAGAAGCAGAGGTAGGGTTTAAAATTAATCAATTTTCAACTTTGATTATGCTGGAACAAACTTTCATGGTCTATGACAACTTCTGCTGATTTTCATGGTTGAGATTTATCAATATATGGTGAATAGAAGCCCCACGTAATGTACTCCAGTTGACAAGATTGACTTTCCCTTTATGGGGAGGATATGCTGTAGTGGGGGTTTCATACTTTCATCCATTTGCTCATCCATTTTGAACATCTAGTAATCTTCTATTAATTATTGGGTTCTGAATGTAAATATTAGATATCTGACTTCTTGAATCAACCTGCGTTTGCCTTCATAATTTTTAGCCCTTTCACTTCTTTTGCCAAATCACCTTACATTTGAGAAGTTTCAAGAGTCCCGTTTTTGTTCTCCAAGTTACAATCACCGCGAAGGTGCTTTGCTATGAATTAATTCAAATTTTGAATGATATGTGTTAGGTAGCTTGACACGCGAACACGTAAAATAGGTCAGATTTGTTGTGCCTCAAATATCATATTCATAGCTTGTAATAGTTGTCAGACCATTAGAAGCTTTGTCATATGGATGTACAATCTCTAAATAGTTGTTCGGAATTTGTCTATTTCTGTCTATCATTTGACTTCAGCACAGGATACTGATGCTTATTAGAAGCCATAATTTAGGATAAGATGTTCTTCAAAGCATCTTGGATGGTGTGCTAAAGTAGTTATTCCGAAAGTCGGCGAGACTCTCTCTCTACCTCTCTTGATATTGGTTTTGTTGTGCAGACGGTTGTAGAAAATGACAATTGCATCGTTAGTGCGAGATTGCCAAGGTTTCTATGTAGGCATGAAGGCAGGGTGTGGACCAAATATGAGGTTTTGTTCTGGGTTCTCCACGCAGGGGTGATTTTGTTGGGGGTAATTTAGACAAGGAAATTGCCTAAATGAGCAGTGATGAATGAGTATTGATTAAGGTAAAAAAGGTTATTGACATATGTAAAAACTATGAGCACGCGCTGAATGTGTTTGAAAAGTATATTGAAATTTTTATTTTTTTTAATTCCGATTTCTTTTGTTATTCCTCATCCAATGCGCTGCTACTTATATGCCACGTGTAAGCGCTGAGACACGAAAATCTCAAACATGACTGGAAATATGTTAACGTAGAATCACATTGGTAGATAAGAAGCATCTGGTACGGATAGATTATTTGTTCACAAGTTGCCGAACTCGCATGTTCCACTCCCTGTTAAGCATCCTTGAAGGGACTAATCATTCAATGCCTGTCTCTCGGGTATTGTCACGTGGTGTCTCAAAATTTGCAGGCATTGTACATTTATATTAGCCTTATTATAAGGTTCATACACTTAGTCGCGAGTCCCGTTGGGATGTGTGGCATAAGAAGGCTGGTGCCTGAGAGCAATGAATGACTTTTCCCAAGGAAGTGTGCTTCATCCTTTTTTTCTTTTCCTGTGAACCATGCTTTCTCCTTTTATTAGGTCCAGAAAGAGTATGTTTCTGCTACTATGGACAATCAACCTGATCTTTCTCTTTTCCTGTGCCCATGGTGGTCAATTTTCCACCTGACATATGAGTGAAGGCTGAAGAAAAGCTATTTTTCCTTCACTGGGGGAAAAAAGAATTAAAAAAAATAAAACATAGAGGACTTAAAAATGAACTAGCACCTCCATGAGGTGATCATTATGAGAGGATAAGTAAATCTCACCGTGTTTCTATTTCAATAACAAGAGTTGTTGATTTTAAAAAACTTAAAATACAAATTGTTAATCCATAAAATCAGGGTAGTCGGAAGTTGAAATAGAAAGGTAAAAATGATATATTGATCATTATGGAGAAAATAAAAACGTGAAAATGGTTAAATTGCAAGAAGTAAAAAGATATATTGGCAATTATAAGGATTAACTAACAAAAACATAATTGTCATTGCAGTTTTAATTATAAGAAAGCACTTAAAGTGACTAAGCTTGCATCGTTGAGCTTATCTCTCACCCTATTTCTAACGGATAACACAATTACTTCCTTTTTTCAACGGCGCAATTTATTCATTCGGTCTTTCTTGTAACATGGTTTATTGTAAGATTTTAATCAACTTCAACTGCAATTGAAAAGCAAACTTTCATAGATTTCTAGTAACTGACCACTTAAATGACCTTTTTATTGGCTGGAAGTAGTTTTCAGTGCGGTATGAAGACCAAATACATACACAGGGCTCCATTATATACTTAACAAGTTATGAATAGGATCCAAGATCCTCTCAAAAGACGATCCACATTTGGACCATCCATTGGTACATTCAATAGTTTGGATTTTCTCATAAACTCGTATGGGTAAGAGTCTCTTACCTGTAAGAGTTTATGAGCACATCCAAACCATTGACTGTAGCAAATGGATAGTCTTAATCATGACTGTGTCCTTCAATTCAAAACATGTACGGGAGAGGAACCATTTCGATGTGAATACAATGGACCCATGTGAGGTCTACTTTATACGCCATCACTTGGCCCAGCCTGAGAATGTCTATTTGGTCAAATCTTTCAACAATGTTCACGCACCAAACCGTTGAAATAGCAAATCTATAACACATGGTCCCCTGTGATGTTCATTTCTTGGGGTCATACGTAAGAAAATAATTTCTTTTGAATCCCTAGTCAACGTGGATGGCCTCCCTTTGACCGTACCGAGAAAAGGATTAGTCGAGATATACGTAAGCTAGTCTGGACACCTTTGACCGTCAAACCAAAAGTAAACAGTTCAAGTCCAAGTCAAATAACAAGTGCGTAATATTTCAAATTATTGATATTAGCAAGAGCGATGGTTGAGAGTGGAAACGGGTAGTCCTACCGGAAAATATTCCAAATTATTAATATTCCTAGTCTCTGCAGTTGGAAAGATATTCTTGTAACTAGAAAAACAAAAATGCTAGAGCCACACACACTCAACCATACACCCTCTCACATGCGGTAGGACCGGTCCTACCGCATGTGAGAGGGTGTGTGGTTGAGTGTGTGTGGCTCTATCATTATTCCTAGAAAAATACTAATATTGTCTACGAGAAATTCTGCACAACAAAGCGATGTCAGATGGACATGATGTGTGGGGGAGCCAATCTTTTATAGTTTTTACCAAAGTAGCTTTTCATTCTGCAAATGCTTAAATTAGGGCCCCGCACAAATTTGATTAACAACAGAAACGATGATCCATCAGTACGGTTCATAGATTGGGTGATTTTTGTTTCCTGTTCGATCAACAAATTTTTAACGCATCAGTGTTTTTCAGGTGATCCTCGCCTCATAAAGTTGCAGGATTCTTGTAATTCTATTGCGTTAATAACCTACACAATTTGCTTTATGGAAAAAATGTCTCGAAAAAGGGCGAGCGAGTAGGGTTTTCTACCATGATAAAACACATTAGAAAAGGTCACTAACACAAAATGATTGCCGTAGAATCAACACTCAACCCTCTTGAATTTTGCTCCCAAGCCGCCTTTGAATTTCGCCATTTTTCTCATTCTAGTCACACCAGCGGAGGTAGAGGATCATAGTGGAATCAGAACCATTACAGGAGCCAAGGGGCATATCCCAGAAACATACAAAACAGGCACTACGCCATAATTGACCAAAACTTTCCTGGTAAATGGGGAAGACTCGGCGAAAGACTAATGGGAAGAGATCTGCACACAAAAAAGAGAATAAAAGGAAATCATATTCCCACAAAATAACTAATGGGCAAATTTTATATGCTTCAATCACTCAATTTATACATCAAAATGTCACGAGCAGTTATTGGACACTACCGAAAGAGAAGTGAAAGAGGGAACGAAAATACCATTACATACGGAGCCAAGAATTCTTTCTGGGTCAATGCATTAAAACCTGAACGAGGAGTAATTTTGTGAAGGAAAAATGGCAACTTGTGTATCTATAGGATCTTCCAGGAATGTGTTATTGCCAACTCAATGAAAACATGAAAGTTATGCATAACGCATGTGAACATTGTAATGCCTAAGAAACAGGAAAGATGAAAGTCTCCCAAAGCATGGGCCTTCCAAATCTGACATTTTCCAGGAAAATGAGGGTGAAGTCTTTGGCTATCAGTGTGAAAGAGGAGGTATCAGTGTGAAAGAGGAGCCATCAGTGGAATCGGGAACCCTGTAGTACACCCTCTAGTGTGGCATCCAAGCCGTCCATCTTCGCAATCGAGAGTTCAGATTTGTTGCAGGTAAGAGTTAATAAACATATCTGAGCCATTGATTGTTAAGATGGACGGCTCGGATGCGCACACTTGGGACACACACCAGCACCCCCGGGTCCGCATGAAATAGAGTTCCAAGACTAAAGTGAGGAGTTGGCTCCTCCCCTAGCTGGACGGTCTGATCTTCATATCTGGCTCCTCCCTCCTAGGTCTCGAGTTCAAAACCTCTTATCAAGTGACATCATATCTTATGGGGCAGTCTATACAAGGCTTGATCGGGCCCCACGCAATCGAACGATGTAATTGGTCCCAAAGGGATTGGTCGATGTGCACAAGCTAGCCCGGAAACCTGTAAGTGTCAAAAATTAAAACATAAAAGTAGGTCGCAGTGTCCACATTTCTCCTGAACCCAATAATTGCTAATAACATGGGTCAACAATATATTATTAATGTCAATGCAATTTACGTGATCATCGTACATGTTTGTCAATGAACAATTTGTAACCTCTCGTTTACTTGACCTTTGGCATCTCTCCACTGGCCATGTCATTCGTCCACCCCACATTGTCTAAGACCCAAATTTCCTATCTATTCTAGTTCTAACTTTTTTCACTATATATTGCAGTACGGGCATGCCATTAAAGGAGCAACATTCTTGTTCTTGTTCTTCATTCAATTCTCTCATTATTTAGAATGCATAAGTTGATGGGGTTGATCTTGTCATATCTCTTAATTCGCCAGATCAAGCTACTCAGCTTGGTGTTCTTTCTCACCGCTACTACGAAAGTAGCCTCCACATCTAGCAACAAAACGGATCAACTAGCATTGCTTTCCTTCAAGGACCTTATAGCCGAGGATCCTCTTGGATCGTTAAGTTCCTGGAACAATTCTCTCAATCTATGCAGATGGGACGGAGTAATGTGCAGTCGCAAGCATCAGAGAGTAGTGGTTCTGGACTTGAGGGGGAAAAGTCTGAGAGGGACCATATCCCCTTTCCTTGGAAACCTCTCTTTCCTGAGATCCATTTACCTCCAGGACAATAGATTCCGGGGAAAAATCCCCCAGGAGCTTGGCCATTTATTCCGGCTGCAACATCTGAATCTCAGTAGCAATTCTCTCGAAGGGGAAATTCCAAACAATTTCTCAAACTACCTCACTGTCATCGATTTCAAGTCTAACAACCTAGTTGGACAAATTCCAGCATCATTTGGTTCTCTCTCCAAGCTCACTGTTCTTGAGCTTGGCACGAACAATCTCATCGGAGGGATTCCATCATCTCTGAGCAACCTCTCTATCCTCCAAACACTCTACCTGGGAAGCAACAGTCTCACAGGAACAATTCTGAATTCGATTGGTCGGCTTACCAACCTTCGAATTTTTCGTGTTGGCGTGAACAAGTTGACAGGTACTGTCCCTCCTCCACTATACAATATCTCCACTCTTAGAACTCTTATCATTTCTGGTAACCAACTTACAGGCAGTTTGCCGCTCGATATTGGCCTCACGCTCCCTAACCTGCGTACAATATCCATAGCGGAAAACACATTACAGGGACCCTTCCCACCTTCTTTTTCTAACGCATCCAGTATGAGAATTCTTGACCTATCAATAAGCTACCTTTCCGGGCCAGTTCCCTTTGACCTAGGGAGAAACATGAAAGATCTTGATTGGCTGAATTTTGGTGACAATAATTTGGGTAGTGGTGATGCTAGCGACTTGAGATTCATCGATTCGTTAACTAACTGCACCAAGCTGCGACATTTGGATTTCTATGCAAATGGTTATCGTGGTGTTTTACCGGTTTCCATAGCCAATTTCTCGGGCCAATTAAAGATGCTAGATGCTGGAGAAAACCAGCTGGTTGGAACGATCCCCACTGGAATTTCCAACCTTGTAGGCTTGTTTGACCTTAATTTGGACCAAAACCTCTTTTCAGGTGTCATTCCCTTTGAAATTGGAGAACTTAGAAACATGCAACAACTAGATTTCAGTAGAAATAAATTGTCAGGTCCCATCCCATCGAGCATTGGGAATCTCACTCAAATATTTCAGCTGAAACTACAAGAGAACAACTTCAATGGAACCATACCTTCAAGTATTGAAAACATCCTAGACTTGCAAATATTGAATCTTTCATATAACCTCTTAGTAGGTCCGATACCCCGAACCATAAGCCTTCTCTCCACTTTATATTCCATCAACTTGGCTCATAACTTTTTTACCGGTCCACTACCATTTGAAATTGGCAACCTGAACAATCTACAGGAACTAGATGCATCAAGCAACAAGTTGTCTGGACATATTCCTAGCACCCTGGGAAATTGCTTGAGATTGGAAAGCCTTCTTCTGGAGTTTAACATGTTCCAGGGTAGCATTCCTCCCTCTTTTAGCTCCTTGAAAGGAATTGAAACACTGGATCTTTCGCACAACAACTTGTCCGGTGAAATTCCAGCAGATCTAGCAGCCTTCGTGTTTTTGAATAATCTGAACTTGTCCTTCAACCACCTGGCTGGTGAGGTGCCCTCACTTGGTATCTTCAGAAACTTGAGTATAATTTCACTTGTTGGAAACACAGGGCTTTGTGGAGGCATTGCAGAATTGCAGTTGCCTGCTTGCCCAAAGTCCATGAAGAAGGGGAATCGCCTTCGCATTGAAATTATTATCCCAACTGCTTGCTTGATCCTGTGTCTTTCATCAGTAGCACTTTTGGTAGTGTTTCTTAGGAAACGGAGGCAGAGAAACAAATCTCATATTCAATCATCCATTGGAGATGATTTTATGAGGGTTTCATATGATCAGCTCAGTAAAGCTACAAATGGGTTCTCTTCAGCGAACTTAATTGGAGCTGGAAGTTTTGGCACCGTGTACAAAGGACTTCTCGGTGAAGACGAAAAACCTATTGCAATCAAGGTGCTCAATCTTGACCAGGGAGGAGCTTCCAGGAGCTTCATTGCCGAATGTGAAGCCCTGAAAAAAGCAAGGCACAGAAATCTTCTAAAGATTATAACCGCGTGTTTGAGCGTCAATCATGCAGGTCAAGACTTTAAAGCAATAGTTTTCGAGTACATGCCCAATGGAAGTTTGGAGAAATGGTTGCATCCAGGAGAAGGTGCACCATGGCAAGCAATGAACTTAGACCTTCAACAAAGGTTGGATATAGCGATCGATATTATGTGTGCGTTAGACTACCTTCACAATAGTTGTGAAACGCCAATCGTTCATTGTGATCTGAAGCCCAACAATGTCCTCATGGACGAAGACATGACTGCTCATGTGGGAGATTTCGGGCTGGCTAGGTTCCTCACCATAGATAGCAGTTATATTGGTGAAGGGACCGATTCACTTGCAATCAAGGGTTCCATAGGGTATGTTGCTCCAGGTAAGGGAATTAGTCAATATACTTGTTCATTTCCCTAGACGAATATCCTATGCGATAACGATAGTCATAGTCCACTTTTCTTCTAAACGAGTTAACTTAACAATTTCGTGTCCTATCTAAATTTGCAGAATATGGAGTTGGAGGGAAGATATCTAAACAAGGAGATGTTTACAGCTATGGGATCCTATTATTGGAAATGCTGACAGGAAGGAGACCAACAGATGAAATGTTTACTGACGGACAAAGCCTTCATGAATTCTGTAAGTCAGCACTGCCTGAGGGAGTGATGGGGATTGTAGATCCACGCGTGCTATCTGAAGAACCTCAAAATGGGAAAATCGGACAAGCCAAAGTAAGAGAGTGCTTAATTTCCCTTATGACGATTGGGGTTGCATGCTCTGCAGAATCACCTGGTGATAGAATGAATGTCAGGGATGCCCTCATGGGATTAACAAAAATAAAGGAAGTATTTCTTGGAGTAGGTATCCATGGCAGGAGGTAATTGAGGATGCGACTTTCCTGTAAAGGAACATCTCGAGCTCGCTACTAAGACGTAAACTCTAGGAATTAAGGTTGTACAGGCCGTTTGAAAGCCACATAGAAAAGCCAAATCCCTTTATTTCAGGCTACTTTCTTACTAGTATAAATTCAACTAAAACAAAGAAGTGGAGGCGCTCTCTTGTATGTAGTTTTGAGTTTTCATGTAAATCAAAATGTTGCCTATTTAAGCTTGTATACTTATTATAATGTCCTATGTATAATTTAAATGCTCCACCTATTTATCAGTTTGGATAGTCAAATGATAAGTGACTAGTGAGACAAAGGAAGGAATAGTTATAAAAGAGTTGCAACATGAAACATGAATCATGAATTGGGGGTTCCCACACCAGACACAATGACTTTATTGGTTTGTTAAGAAATGTAACATTTAGGAAACATGTCTGCCAAAAAATACAACACTTAGGAAACACTACCTCCTATATTGGTTCAGAATTTTCTTGAACATGATACTTGTGCATTAATTTTCCTGTTGCATTTCTGTGTAATCATGCTTGCATACATGGACTCTCCCATTAATTGACTTCTCCACCCATTTCCTGTTTTGTATGTGGTTAACTGCAAAACTCGAACATGTATACACAAACTCGTTTCTGCTTCCTTTCACTTGGCAAAATTAAAGAGCCATACATAGCGTTCAGGCTATGAGATTGCCAACAGAGCTAAGAAACATAAGAAAAACTTCAAAATTTAACAAGTTTGAGCAGGATATTAATGTATAAAAGCACGTCAACGCTTTTATCTCTGTCAGCCAGGTGTTTTTTTTGTCAATATTGTAATATACGTCAGTGGGTTAGAGGAGAATTAGTTAGTTAACAATCAGAGGGGTTCAACGTCACCCCAAACCTCTCCCTTGAAAGCCAAGCGGTACCACTAGCTGGGTTATTAGCAACATTATAAACACTCCCCTCTCTCATCCTTACCCAGATTGCCAAATCTTTATTAGATCCTCTCTACCTTAGCTAGTTTTTTTTTTTTTTTTTTTGCCACGGCCAGAACATGGCAAATCACGGTCCGGTGGCTAGGAAGAAATGTAGACGGAATAACCTCGTAACCGACCTCGACAGAAGAGGACATGCCACGTTCCATTGCCAAATGGAACAGTATTCGAAAACCACCAGAAGTTTCTAATTTCTGAACCCAAACCCATACGCGAATCCTCTTCTAGAAGTGGTCTAGGATGTCTAAATGAACGAAGGCTATCCCCACTCAAGCAGTGATTGAGCAATACATCAATAGCTCTCATGTTGTGTCATTGTGTGCCTTACTTCGCCATTACAATGTAAGTATATATACATATATTGTGGAAACTTTATATCCAACTCAAAACCAATTGGCAATGAGTGGAGAGGTCCCAACATATGTTAACGGATCACCCATTCCACTCCTAAGCAATGTGGGACAATATATCTTAACATCCCCTCACGTGCAGCCGTATTTGAGGTCTGTCACGTGTGGCCACTTTTTGGGTTCTATCGTCGTGTAATCCTTTTTTTGCTGGTCTGTCATCGTGGGGTGTGGATTGTGAATTTTTTTTTAAATGTGGAGTGGAATGGGCCCCGCTCTCATACCACGTGGAAACTTTATATCCAACTCAAAAAACAATTGGCAATGAGTGGAGAGGTCCAACATATATTAAGAGCATATAATAAGGGATTACGCACTCTACTCCTAAGCAATGTGAGACAATATCCAGACCGGAGGACTCTAATAAGAGAGGCTTTCCAATTGAGGGTGTTCCAATTTTGCCAATTTCGCCCCTTCAATTTGAGATCTGTTTTACCCTCAATTCCGGATTCGGCCTGTTGGGTTTCTCGTGATATATGCGCCACTGCATGGGTTGTTCTGTCTTTTTAAGGTTGTTGGTTTTTCCGTAATTTATGTGCCATTGTTGCCTACTTTTCCATGGCTGGCACAGCTGTTTCTTTGTTTCACACGTGTTGCGAGAGAAGTAAACCCTCTCTGCTTGAGCTTGGTTTTCGCGCCATATACTGGCACAGAAGACTTTTGAGGCGGGAGTTCCATCTTTATCTTTACTCTTTATACTGCAAAAAACCAAAATCTCTCTCTCTCTCTCTCCTTGCAAAGAAATCGGAGACAGCTAGGAGTCGGTCGAAGCGGTAGCTATCTCCATGCATATCGACTGAGCCGACTGAAGGTAATACTTTAGATTTCTCTCTCTTGCTCTCCGATCTTCTCTCTCTCCTTCGCTTATCTGGGTTTGTGAAATTTTACTCAAGGAAAAGAACCAGGCCATTTTGACTTCAGATACCCATACCTGGTATAGATCGAAACCCTAACTTTATGGCATCAGAGCCTAATTTTTGGTTCCAGAATCAATTTCTAACGTAGAGATGTATTTTTCATTGTTATCATGTTCATCTGT
The DNA here is from genome assembly GCA_020921065.1 of Vaccinium darrowii. Lineage (NCBI taxonomy): Eukaryota > Viridiplantae > Streptophyta > Magnoliopsida > Ericales > Ericaceae > Vaccinium > Vaccinium darrowii. The sequence continues at coordinate 4,591,818 of CM037160.1, forward strand.
TTACCCCATGACAGTTATTTTTGGGTTCAAGACCTCGTGCGTAGCCAACCAAACAGCAACCGAAACCCAAAAATCAGAAATTGATCGAGTAATTTGTACAATCCATGCGTAGATCGAGTAATTTTTGGTTCCCTTCAGTTGCAAACTAATAGTTGTAAGTTCTCGAGTTCTCAGTGCTTTCGGTTGCTGTTTGAAATTACAGAACTCAAGTAAGTATTCCTTGATCCAAAAACCAACTATTACTCGATTAATTCCCTATGAGGACGGGAAGCAAAAAATCAAAAACTGAAACCCTACAAATGGGCAGAAACCCTACAAATGGTACTCCATTAATTAAGAGAAATAGATAGTCAGGCCTTCAAATTTTCCACTTTTGAACATAGGATTGTTTAAGCAAGTCCGTTAGTATGGTTGCTGGGTTTGTGTCACTTAATTACCAGGGAAATAAACCGATCAATTTGGTACTTGCTTTATACTGTTGTAGCATTGTTCTGAATGAATTTTGTATGTTTCTTCCCTGTATCCTGTTAAGTATTTTTCCTTGTGGTGGATCGTTGGGCCAGAGAATTGAAGAACAAAATTAGGGTTTGAGGAAGGGAAAAACATTTTCGGGATATTTGGTGATTTGAGAGGCTTAAAGTTGCAAGAGACTTGAAGGAGAAAATCGAGAAAACGTTCACTTTGTTAATTTCTTATATAGCTCGTACACAGTAAGGGTTGCGTGTTCCAGATTATATGACCTTTGATAGTCTGTTTGGCTTTATAGATTCATGAAAGTCTCCAGGATACATTTGGGTTTAAAATAGGATGCTTAGCATCGACACATCACACAATATAACTAATTAGGCTGTTTTATTACTAAGGTTAGGGTACACTGGATTACTATTGTTTTCATTTACAAGTTGATATTCAACAAGGTTTAAGTTATGTACATTTAAGGTTCAAAGAAATTGGTTCCATTATTGGGGTTTCCCTCCATCTCTTTACTACTGAAATTCCTCATATACTTTCCTTTCTCTGAAATTAGTGCGATAATATTGATCAATTTGCGCTGATTTTGGACATCTAATGAATTCATGGATACTGTTTAAAACGAAATTATATTTTTATGCTTATTAAATGTCAATGAGAATGGAAAATAAAATTAGACCAGCTATAATTTCACTTTTGATCAGTTTTCTCCGTACTCTAGGTTTTCCTCTTAGATTTTGTGATTTGTGACTTTTTGCAGGATCAATTAGCCGTTCATGCTAAAACTAAAGCACACGAGAAGTAACAACCTTTGCAGATATCGGTATGCATGCCTCACACAGCTTTATCAAATGATTTTTCATTCTTACACCATATTGATATCAGATTTTGGATATTTCTTTCTGCTAGATCTTAGTGGGCGATAGGGAGAAAGACGGAACAAAGCTAGATGGATGGTTAGGGTTTTGAAATCACTAAGATTCGAAGTCAACTCAGACCGTGGGTTCTTTTGAACTTTGTTTTGTCCCTACTTTGAATTATTTTTCACAAGATATTATCATAATAACAAATTAAATTGGGGAACATGTGCTTGATTGCAAGTTATTATTAGTTTTTTTCCCAAATTTTCTCCTTTTTGAGGCACTGCACTTATGAATTATCTATCTTTCTTATTATGATGTGGGTTTAATCAAGGATGGATTCAGATTTCCCGTTTCTGGATTTGCAAAGAAAGATAAATTTGCAACTATATTTCAAATTAGTACGATGTGAACGTCTTTCAAATTTTGGGCCTTACTCTTTATCAGGAGGGCAAGCCAAGACTTTAATGTTTGTTCACATAAGTCCGGAGCTTGATGCTGTAGGAGAAACAATTAGCACACTAAAATTTACTCAGCGTGTTTCAACTGTTGAGCTTGAGTAGCTATTGTGATATTTCCTCTGTTTGACAAAGAGTAAAAATTTGAGGAAAAGGAAAGGAAAATATTATTTGACCACTGGTTCCCTCATGCATGAAATTCGTATGTGTGAAATTCGTATGTATGTGTGTGTATGAAATTTGGTTTTGATATATACATATGTAGAAGTATTGACCCAATTACAGATTTCACAAGATTTCATTGCTTTTGGGAGTCGCACATGAGTAACGGTCATACTTCACAAAGAGAAAGAGAAGTCTTCTCTCAAAGAGGATCTTGTTGTCACCACTCATGAGTTGGAAGAGCTTAAAATCTATAATGCAAAATTGGTTGAAAAATTTGAACTCATTGAAAATGAGAGGATTGAGGGTTTGAAAGAAATTGAAAAGGCGAAGTCTAAAATTGTTGAACTTGAGAAAGATCTTTTTGAGGCTAATGAAGTTATAAAGAGGAATGATTGTGGTGCGTCACGGATAGCGGAGATGACTAGGTCTTTTAGGGATAAGAGTGGCTTAGGTTTCTTGAATTCATCACCTCCCCCCAAGCCTAGTGAAAAGCCTAATAAGAATAAGAAAATTTCATTTGTGATTGCCGGGACTACCTCAAGTCCTTTTTCCTCCAATTCCACTCCTCTCAAGGATGAACCACCTAAAAGGAAATTCATTCCATTTGATATTTGTGGTCATGATTCCGATGAAGAGCGTGATACCATGAACAAGAATAAAGAGAACAAGCCAAGAGAGGTAAAGAGCTCTAAGCAAAGAATCATCACTTGTCACCATTGTGGGGTTGAGGGGCATATTCGTCCTTTTTGTTATCGGTTAAAGAGAGAGAACAACAAGATGGGTCAAACACAAAGATCCATGAGTCGATTTGTCCCGCGTAGTGTTGTTCTTGGTCAACCTAATGTTGGAAGACCTCGTGTTGCTACTCAATCTCCTCCTAAATCTCAAAGTGATGAACTTTTCACCAAGTTGTCTCATCTTGCATCTCAATCATCATATATAGTTGAAGAAATTAACAAGTTGTCCTTGTATGCTAAGAACTTGAATAATGGTCCTAACTTGAAGCGTACTTGGAAGAAAGTTGATCATGCTTGTCTCGTTGCACACATCGCCTATAAAGCTCACAATGCATGTATGTGGTATCTTGATAGTGGTTGCTCTAGACATATGACCGGAGATAGGGCTATGTTTGTCTCTCTTGAAATGTATGATGGTGGTCTTGTCACTTTTGGTGATGGAAAGAAAGGTAAAATTGTTGGTCGTGGCACCGTTTGCTCACTCGGTCTTCCTAAATTGCATGACGTGTTATATGTTGAAGGTTTGAAAGCTAATCTCTTGAGCATAGGTCAATTTTGTGACAATGAACATAATGTGCAATTTTCTAAAGATGTTTGCTCTGTGATAAACTTGAAAGGTGATTGCATTCTAACGGGGGTTAGGTCTAAGGATAATTGTTATTGTGTTGAGCCTCACCTCTCTAATGTGTGCAATCGTGTTTTGTTGGATGAAGTTGAATTGTGGCATCAAAGACTTGGGCATGTGAACTTTCATGACTTGCATAAAATTACCAAACTTGAATTGGTGAGAGGAGTGCCCAAACTTGCAAATGACAAGGGTCTTGTGTGTGGTGGTTGCATGTTGGGGAAACAAATCAAAAGTCCTCATAAGAAAACTAATCTTGTTGCTACCACCAAGCCTTTGGAGTTGCTTCACATGGACCTTATGGGTCCCTCTAGAACCGAGAGTCTAGGTGGCAAAAGGTATATCCTTGTGGTTGTCGATGATTTTTCTCGTTACACTTGGGTTGGATACCTTAGAGAGAAGTCCGATACTTACGGTTGTTTCAAGACTCTTAGTCAAAGAATTCAAAATGAGAAAGGGTATTCCATTGTCCGGGTGAGGAGTGATCATGGTAAAGAGTTTGAAAATCTTGAAGTTGACACTTTTTGTGATGAACACGGTATTAAGCATGAGTTCTTCGCTCCTCGCACTCCCCAACAAAATGGGGTAGTTGAAAGGAAAAATCGAACTCTTCAAGAAATGGCACGTGTCATGTTGCATGCTAAACATGTTCCCTGGAATCTTTGGGCCGAAGCTATAAACACCGCTTGTTACACCATCAATCGTGTGTATGTGAGGCCGGGGACATCCTTAACCCCTTATGAAATTTGGAATGGTAAGAGACCGTCGGTTAAATACTTTAGGGTGTTTGGGAGCAAGTGCTATATTTTGAGAGAGGGAGATTCGTTGGGAAAATTTGACTCCAAGAGTGACGAGGGTGTCTTCCTAGGTTACTCCACCACTAGTCGAGCTTATAGGGTTTACAATCTTAGAACATCTACCTTGGTAGAGTCGGCTAATGTCATTATGGATGACACCTCTTTGGGAGAATCTTCTCTTAAAAGAGATGATGATGATGGTCCCATGTGGGATATTTTTTAGGGGGAGATCACCAGTAGTGTTGAGAATGATGAAGTGACTCCTAGTGAAAAGGGAGAGGAATCATTGAGAGAAGTTGAAAATGAGGAAGAAACGGAAGGTAGTGTGACCTTAGAAGATGAAGAACTTGGTCAACATGATCTTATTCCATTGACCTCTAAAGAACCTTCGGCTAGGGTTAAACTCCACCATCCCATAACTCAAGTCATAGGTAATCCTAGTGATGGAATGAAGACGAGGAGGAAGGTTAGGAATGAAGTCAACTATGTGTGTTACACATCCTCCTTAGAACCCAAAAAGGTAGAAGAGGCCTTAGAAGATGAAAATTGGATAGGTGCCATGCAAGAAGAGCTCCAACAATTTGTTAGGAATGATGTTTGGTACTTGGTCCCTAGGCCTTCCCACACTAATGTCATAGGCACTAAATGGATCTTTAAAAACAAGAAAGATGAGAGTGGCATTGTGGTTAGAAATAAGGCTAGGTTGGTCGCTCAAGGGTACTCTCAAATGGAGGGGATAGATTTTGATGAAACTTTTGCTCCGGTTGCTAGGTTGGAATCCATTAGATTGTTGTTTGCCTTGGCTAGTCATTTAGGCTTCAAACTCTTTCAAATGGATGTCAAAAGTGCATTTTTGAATGGTGATCTTAAAGAAGAAGTGTATGTTGAGCAACCGAAGGGTTTTGTTGATCCGTCTAATCCTTCTTATGTGTACCGTCTTCGCAAGGCCCTCTATGGCCTTAAGCAAGCCCCTCGGGCATGGTATGAGCGGTTAACCGATCATTTGTTAAACAATGGTTTTGTTCGAGGGGGAGTAGACCGAACGTTGTTTGTTCAAAAGATTGAAAATGATCTTGTCATTGCTCAAATTTACGTTGATGATATTGTGTTTGGTTCTACGTGTGAGAGACATGCTCATCATTTTGGGGCACAAATGTCTCATGAATTTCAAATGAGTCTCATGGGTGAATTGACTTATTTCCTTGGTTTTCAAATCAAACAACTAAAGGATGGAATTTTCATTAGTCAATCCACATATGCTAAAGAGTTGGTTAAGAAGTTTGGCTTGGTTGATGTTAAAGTCACTCGAACTCCGATGAGTACGAGTGTTAAGATTGCCAAAGACTCCGAGGGGGTGAGTGTGGATCCTACCCTTTATAGGAGCATGATAGGAAGCTTGTTATATCTCACAGCTAGCCGTCTCGACATTGTATTTAGTGTTGGTGTTTGTGCTAGGTATCAATCGGACCCCAAGGAGTCTCACTTGACCGCCGTGAAGAGAGTCATTCGCTATGTGAAGGGCACCATGTCCCTTGGTTTGTGGTATCCTCATGGAACGAATGTTGCTTTGGCGGCTTTCTCCGATGCCGATTGGGCCGGAAGTGTCGATGATCGAAAAAGTACCTCAGGTGGGTGTTTTTACTTGGGAAATTGTTTGGTTGCGTGGCATAGTAAGAAACAAAATTGTGTGTCCCTTTCCACCGCCGAGGCCGAATACATTGCGGCGGGTAGTTGTTGTACCCAACTCTTGTGGATGAAGCAAATGCTTCAAGACTATGGGTTAGCTCAAGGGTCGATGACCGTGTTTTGTGACAACACGAGTGCGATTAACATTTCCAAGAACCCGGTTCAACACTCTCGGACCAAACACATAGATATTCGTCATCACTTCATTCGTGATCTTGTTGAAGATGGTGTCGTCTCTCTTGAGTGCATTTCCACTCTTGATCAAAAGGCCGATATTTTCACAAAACCTTTAGACTTCGCTAGGTTTGAGTTTCTTAGGAAGTCTATAGGTCTAACTTCTCTTGATTAAGCATGTTGGGTTGCATGTCACTCTTGTGTGCTTCATGTCATCTTTGAGTCTAGAGTGGACATGTGTTTTACTTAGTTTTTGCATTGTTTTTCATTTTGTCTTTTGCTTTTCGTTAGTTGCATGCATGTAGGATCATGTCTTGGTCTTTATGTTTGTGTGCTTGCATGTCGAATGCTTGTGTGCTTGTGGTGTAGATACTTCTTTCATCATGAATGAGAATAAGTTTGATGCACTTGTTGGATAGGCATTGAGATTTGAGCATCACCATTGAGATCATTGAAGTATGCATGCATAATGCTATCATGTTGTGGTCATTGTCTCGAATGAATCTCATGCTCTTCTCTATTTGCACACACCCTTTTGGGGCTTGGACCTTATGGTGTATAAGGGTACTCATTTGTATCTTGGTTAGACTCTACTTGATTGGATTTTTGATTGACCAAATGCTTGAGTTCACCTTTAGATGCTTTCCCCCATTGGTTTTTCTCAAGAGCTACCGTCTAGGGAGTAGTGTGAAAGCTTCCTTGGTGTATAAAAGACTGAGATCCTTGTTCAAAAGAAATCATGTTTTAAAAAAAAAAGGGGGGGGGGGGAGAAGTCAAAGATATTCATTGTGTAGCCTTTTAAGTCTGAAATTGAGGTTGTTACTCTATTACTCCCCTTCCTTATTGATCTTGCACCTAGGCGGATGGCTACCTATTTATTGCACCATCCTAGATTTGTGTGTTCCTCTTGGGTCATGGAAATCAAAATGGGGTTTGTGCGTGAAGTCTTTAGGTCCGAGTGCCTTCTGGTTTGACTTCACTTGTCTAACTTGTGTGAGTCTTTCTCGGGATATGGATGGGTGTCACTTGACATTTTTGAGGTTCTTGCACCATCTTATAAGAGATCACCCACTCACCTTGGTAGTAGAGAGCATGAAATTCTCTCGATAATCACTTGAACTCATGATATTGTCGTGCTTTGCATTGCTCTTGCTATTTTGGTTGTGTTCAAAATTCGTGTCTCAAAGCAAGCATGTTCATCTTCTTCTTGTTTATGATGAGTAGATGTACATTTTTGATTTCAAAATGCTTAACTTTTTGTGTGACATTTCATGCTTGATGATGCATAGTTGGGTGCATATTTCATAGAATGCATTTGGTAAGGGGGAGATTTCATTTGGTGAGGGGGCATTTGGTGAGGGGGCATTTGGTGAGGGGGCTTAGAATTTATTTAGATGCATCATATGAGGGGGAGTTTCATATTTTTTTTTTTTTGTCATTTGACCTCTTTTTGAAGTTGGAGTGAGTTCACTTGGTGAGGGGGAGAGTTCATTTTTGTTGAGCGTTTACTTTCAAAGTTACTCTTTTGTGTGAGTGAGTTTGGTGAGGGAGTTACCATGTTGGGGTCTTGGGAATTTTTTTTGAGATTGAGAGGATTTTGGCTTGAATCTTGTAGTTGGGGGTTTGATTCTGTAGTGGAAGACTTCATTTTTTCCAGGCTAAGTGCTCTCTTGTGACTTAGGAAAAATTTTGGTTTCATCTCTTTGTGGGGCTATTCCATGCCTTAGAAAAATTTTGGGAGTTTGTGAGGCTGTTTTTCTGTTGCAGGTCCTTCACAAATTTGTGAAGCATTTCACACTAGACCTGTTGGCAAATTTTTCGAGTGTTTTGTGGTGAGATTCAGAGAGTTGGCGCTAGAAATGGGTCTGGTCGCGTCTAATAGCACTGCACCACCTCCCTGTCACGTGCACATGTGCACAGTGTGCTTTTAACAAAAGGTGTGATGTCTCTTTGCCACGTGGAGTTATTATTTCTGTTTGATTTTAGGGTGCACCGATAACCTTGATTTGCATCTTCTGGCCCATAATTCTTCCGCCCACGTGTTCCCATCCCGTGAGAGCAACTCTAATCATGGCCGTCCCCTCTACTTCACGGTAGGATCTCTCTCTCTCTCTCTCTCATCGTTCTTCTCCTTCTCTCTCTTCTTGGTCGATTACACGACCTAGGGTTTCATGAGTGGTGCGGCAATTTCACCTTGTTCTCCATCATCACTTCGAAGTCTCCTTCTCCACCGCAATGGGTTAGTCTGCTCACGGTTTCAACCGATTATGGAACTTTCTCCTTCGAGTCAAGATCGGTTTCGAAGGTTTCTGGCTTGGATCAGGATTTCGAGTACCAGGGCTTGAAAGCTGCTCGCGATTTGCAGTCTCTTCACTTCTTGTACAGTTTCAACCGAGTTTCTGATGTTGAAGCCCGCAAATCTAGGGTTTTTAGATTCAATTGAGTATTCCTGAGTGGTGGCTGTGTTTACCTCTTTTCCATCGCATAGCTAAGTTTTCTTGGTCCGGTACACACTAAGGTTTCGGGTTTGGCTGTACGGAGATCCTTGTGCTTCCTTTCCACAGCTCTGAGGTATACCCCTCTCCTTTGTCTAGTTCCCTGTGGCGTTCACTATAACCTGAGTGTTGTACGTCTGAGCTCCTGTTATCGTCTGTCTTTTCTCGTTTTAGGAAGTTGGAGTTGCTATCTCTGTGTTAATTGTGCTGCTACTGTGGCTTGTATTGATTGATATCTGGACTGCCTTAGTTGTTGATGGAGTGATTGATATTGGTCAACTATTGTGCTGGCTGTAGTGGGTGAAGTTGATCTGGTTCTTTTATGTGCGGTTGTTTGCTGGTGGCTGTCTATACTTTACTGTTCATCTGGTAATTTTTATCACTCTCTCTGCATTGCATCATGCCACGTGCACAGACCGAACCTCCTACTAAGGTCTGGAAAAGGCCCCCTGCACCTCGGAAGGGGTGGAAATACTTCATTAGCACTGATGCACAGCGCACGTATGAGCGTGTTTTGTCTAGTAAAGGTTCATCACTGATTGAACGAAATGTTGCCATTGATCAATTGCACTCCATTGGGATTAGTGCACAGTTTGCACAGAGGGGCTGGATTTCTGCGTGCTCGGGCTATGTTCCTTCTCACCCTGAACTGGTGAAAGAATTTCTTGTTAATGTTGTCTCTGCAAACCCCGAGCACTTCACTTTCACATCTTGCACTCGTGGTAAGGACATTGTTTTTTCTGTGGATGCTATTCGTGAGATGCTTGATTTACCTGTTGTTGTTGGTGCTCAATGGCCACTTCCTGCTACCGAACAACCTGCCCCTAATGAGATTTACCGTGACATGTCCGGTGGTGTGTTTAATGATATGGAGAAAATTAAGCTTAGTTTCTTGGTCCCTCAATATCGTATCTTGTTTAAAGTACTTGTTTCTTCATTGAACCGAGTGCACACACCTCTGATGTGACTCTTAGTCAAGCTTACTTGTTGTATGGGATTGGTCAGAGATATTCATTTGATCTTGCTGTTAAGATTTGGTCTGATGTGTATGATTACATTCTCCATCCTCTGGGTACATCCGCCATACCTTTTTCCTCCATCATCACTCAATTTCTCCTTGCACACAAAGTCCACCTCACTCCCGATGAGCCTCGTGTTCCCCTTCCACCTCCCATTACCTATCGGACTTTGGATAATAGCAAATATGATATCTCCATTCCCGATGACTATGATGTGCCTTCCTCTCCACTTCCCCCACACTATCCTCGCACCACCGCTGTTTTTAGCCCTCTCCACACTCCCCCTGGCTTCAAATTTCCTTGGGATAGGCTTGTTCGTGGTGCTTCTACCTCTAGTACCTTGCCGTCTTCCGTTCCACCTACTGAACGTGACATCAACCTGCTTGCTGTGATTAAAGATGAGTTTGCTTCCGTGCATAGTAAGCTTGATGTGACTGCTGCTGCCAATTTAGCCTTGGGAGATCGTTTGAGTGCTGTTGAAACTCGTCTTGAGGCTTTGGATTTTTGTGCTCATGTCCGGGGAACCATCGTTGATGAGATGACAAAATCTTTGGATGCCATTGCCGGCTGTACTCGCAAGTATGTATCTCGCTATGGGACGAATCCGGTTCCGGGAGTTCGTGTTGATAATGGGGATAATCTTGGTGCCGATGGTGATACTCCTATGACGGATGGATAGTGTCTTGGTTTTTCTCTTTCCTCTTCGCGTTTTGGGGTTTCTTCCCTTTGCTTGTTTCCGCAACAAAAAGGGGGAGACGGTTGGCTTGAATGAAGAGGTCTTTGCTTATGTACATATTCTACCTTTTGAGAGATGTAGTGAGGTCTATATGTAATCTCCCTTTTTGACACTTACTTCCTCTTATCTTGCATGCTTGATACACTTATTACCTTGCATGTTTGATACTTGCTCTTGCTACTTGGTGTTAGTTTGCTTGTGGTTAGAGCCATGACTTGTTGAACATATGCTCTTGTTGCCCGTACTTGGGGTTTTGGTTGCCATAGAGCTTGCTAGTATTATGACTATGCCTTGGTCTTGATTGCCTCTATAGTGGTTTGCTATTTCCGTTGCGTTTTCATTGTTACTATTACTTGTGTTTTGATTACAGCAGGTGCCCATGTTTGGGGCAAACATGTTGAAGCTGAAATATGATTATTTATGCCCATGTTGGGGGCAAACATGTCATTGTTTGATTCATAATTCTTGTGCCCATGTTTGAGGCAAACATGCTGCTTTTAAGAATGTTTACTGCTGCGCTTTCATTGTTCCTATTGTTAGTATTTTTGGATATCTTGGCATATGTTCTGTGTTGAAGTTTCTTGGCAGGATTCTTGGAAGCATATTCTAATTCTCTCAAGTTTTGAAGGTTCTTGAGTTAGTTAGGTTATGTTTTCTTGTATTGCATTTTGTTTTTGAAAGGTTTTGTCCCGGAAAAGCCAAAGGGGGAGATTGTTAGTTTTGTTGGCGTTTTCCGGGTTATGTCAAGCCTTTCGGTGTATGTAATTTGTTTATGGGGTTTTGGGAAGTAGAGTGATTAGGGTTTGAGTCTAGATACTCCATTCGAGAGATTACAAGCTTCGTGATCAAGCCATTGCCGTGTCAAGCGTTTCAAAGCTCAATTCGGGAAGGTATACTCATGCATGGCATATTTGCATTAGCATTAATCATCATGGTGTAGGCCACATGAGCTTCATTGCATGAATACACTTTCTTAATCATGATTTTGTGAAAGGCACTTGAGTCCTAGTCTTTTGAATCCCTCATAGCGTTTGAAATGCGTTTGCACGCGTCTGCTAGCCCGTGTTCTTTCATTAGCTGCTGAGGTCACTATGCGTTTACACGCGTCTGATAGCCCTTTTTAATGAGGTGTCATGTTTTGAGCGGCTTACTTGAGGGCTGCGAATTTGTGCACTATATAAGCTCTTTTTCTCTCATTTTAGGGTATGCACTTTACTAAAAAATTCAGCCCCTTTTAGAGAGAGAAAGTCTCATCCTTTCTCTTTGTGTGGAACTTGATGTTCTTGATGATTTGAGCTAGCTCATCTCATCTTTCTTCAATCTAGTGTCTTCCTTTCCATGGATCCACTCTAGATTGATTTTGTTTTTCAAAAATCTTCATAAAAATCTCATCTTTATTACATCATGTTGAGTTGCCTACACTTCTACGCGGCCGGATGATCCGGAGCCGTTGTTGATACGAGATCGAGTGTTGAAGAACTCGTGGAGGCTATGAAATCAAGAAGGGCTCGGGGAGCTAAATCAAGGAGTGGAGTTAGGTGTAGCTTGGGGCAAAGTGGGTAATTCCTAATCTTGTATCTCTTGATTTAACCTTTTGATTTATAGCAATTGGTAGATTGGGCCGTGGTTTTATGCTTAGGGTATTGAGACCCTAAGTAGTTTCCACGTATATCCTTGTGTTTGTGTCTTTGCCTTATTTGTTTTGCATCAAGATTGTTGGTTTGATCAATTAGACGGTTTCATAGGGTTTTAGGAGTTTAGGGATTTTCTTAAGGTTTTGGGGGTTTAAGCACTTTCATTAGGGTTTTAGGGTTTAGACACTTAGGATATCATACGGTTTCCGAGGGTTTTAGAAGTTTAAGCACTTTCATACGGTTTAGGGGGTTTAGGCACTTTCATATGGTTTGGGATTTAGACACTTTCATACGGTTTTAGGGTTTTAAAATTTAAAATGTAAACTAAAAAGACGCTTCCCGGGGGGTTGGGGTGCGCAAATGTCGGGCAAGAGTTCATGGGAAAGAGACTAAAGTTGAGTTTCTTGGAACGGGGGTGGAGTGCATGGAGCTTCTGCTCCCAAATGTGGACCGGCTAGTAAAATCCCCAAAATTCTTTGGCTGTCATAATGCAGGTCAAGTCTTTGGCGGCTGGCAATTCCCAATCCGTATTCCATTGAGAGCTAGAGCTGCAAGACTAAATATTGTTTGATCCTAATCACTTAGCTGGCTCCTCCCTCCTAGATCTCAAGTTCAAAACTTCGTAGGTGATTTCAAATCTTATGAGGTCAATCCATATGGTTAAATTGGTCCCCATGGATTCCTCAAGATGCCCAAACTGGCCCGGACACCTTGAGTTATCCAAAATAAAAATATAAAACTAGGTTGCGGTGTCCTGATTTTTCATGAAAATAATATTTGCTAATACCATGTGTCAACAATATCTTAATTAATAATCATGCATAAGTTTGTCAAAAACCAGTTTGTTACCTGTTGTTTTCTTGACATTTGGCCCCTCTCCACTAGCAACTCTCTTGTGGGCTTGAATTAGTCTAAGTGTGTTTATAGGGCTCCAGTCCACCAATCAAAGACGATGCAGGGGGAGAATTTGTCTTCCAAATAGACCATTAATCAATTGGCAAAGAAAAAATATATGTTGAGTTGAAATTAGATCAATAACAATAATTGTATTTATGCTAGTTCTAACTTTTTGCACCATCAACTTCACCACCGTCTTGTTACTTATACTCGTCAATCAACAGTCATAGATGATTAAATTTTAATCATCCTCAATGAATATTAAATCTTTTTTTGTTTGGTAAGTAACCATTTAGGAATAAAAAAAAAAAAAAAACAAACAAAGGACAACACCAATGGGCTTGCCCCGGCGGAAAGTACTTGGCTTTGCCCCAATGTGGGCAGGGTTCGAGTCTTACCAGGGCCGGTACATTCTAAACCTGGCGGCCGAGCCGTGGTGGCTATTCGGTCACCCGGAGGTTTGCCCTCCACAGTGGAGTTCAATTAGTGACCCCTCTGTGTGGTAGTTCCTTCGTCATTAAAAAAAAAAAAGAGGAGACATCCTTGGACCGGAAAAATAGAGGCCTTCCTCAAGTTAATTTTGGAATATCACATTAATCTTCCCAATCTAGCATTTTGGAATATTACATGGATCTTCCCAATCTAACATTTCCGATGAGAATGAAATGTCCAATTCTTTGGTGTTATTGTGAAAGAGGAGACATCTCCAGAAAGAAAATAAGGTGCTTGCATTCTAGCGTGAGCAAGATCTCTGACACGAGTGAGGAGCTGGATCCTCAAGTAGCTGGACGGCTGATCTTAATCGTACTCATAGCCTCCATATTTTCCATGACCACGATATTGGCTATATATCAGTATCTTAGATATCAATGCGATGGTGGATATGATCATCACTAACTTTGGCCCCTTTTGGCCTTTCCACACCCTCCACTGGCTTGTCATTGGAAGATTTTTGACTAAAGTCTAAGTCCGTTTTCAAGGCTCCAGTCAGAGACAAGTAGGGGGAGGAACGGTCTTCAAAATTGGCAACCCAATTGGCAAAGAAAAAAAGAGTGGCGTTGAATTTAGAAGATCAAGAACAGCAATATCAATAAATAAAATAAAAGTAGAAAGTAAAAGGAGAGGAGGAGACTATACTTGAACATCTTTGCAGTATAAATAGCAGTCTTGGCATGCCTTGAAGTGAGCAATATTCTTCTTCTTCATTCAAAATCTCCCTTGTTTAGAATGCTAAAGTTGATGGCGTTGATCTCTTCATGTCTGTTAATTCACAAGATCAAGCTATTGATCAGCTTGTTGTTACTTTTCAGCACAGCCACAAAAGTAACCTGCAGATTGAGCAACGGAACGGATCGACTAGCATTGCTTTCCTTCAAGGAACTTATAGCCGAGGATCCGCTTGGCTCTTTGAGTTCCTGGAACCATACTCTCGATCTCTGCAACTGGGACGGAGTAACGTGCAGTCACAACCATCAGAGAGTACTGGTTCTGGACTTGAGGGGAAAAAGCCTTAGTGGGACCATATCACCTTTCCTTGGAAACCTCTCTTTCCTCAAATCCCTTCACCTCCAGGGCAACAGATTCCAAGGAAAGATCCCCCTCGAGCTTGGCCGCTTGTTCAGGCTGCAACAGCTGAATCTCAGTAGAAATTCTCTCCAAGGGGAAATTCCAACCAATCTGTCAAACTCCCTCAGTTACGTTGATTTGTCGTTTAATGATCTGGTTGGAAAAGTTCCAGCCTCGTTTGGCTCACTCACCAAACTCACAGAACTTTGGCTTGACTCCAACAATCTCATCGGAGGAATTCCACCTTCTTTTGGTAACATCTCTCTCCTCCAAATATTTAGTTTGACATTTAATAATATCAACGGGACAATTCCACATTCCATCGGGCGGCTTCCCAACCTTCAGAGATTCGGCATTTCAGCGAATGAACTATCAGGTACTGTCCCTCCACCACTTTATAATATCTCAACTCTCACTCATCTATACATTGGAGGTAACCAACTTACTGGCTGTTTACCCCAAGATATTGGCCTCACTCTCCCCAATCTGCAAGGGATTGTCGTTGCAGAGAACCAATTCTGGGGTCGTATTCCAGTTTCTATTTCTAATGCATCTAGAATGGAAGTCTTTGATCTTTCCATAAACAACCTTTCCGGGCTAGTACCCTTTGAGCTAGGGAGAAAGATGAAGGAGCTACGGTGGCTATCTCTGGGTGAAAACAATCTAGGCTCCGGTGATGCAACCGACTTGATGTTCATCAATTCGTTAACTAACTGCAGCAAGCTACGTATGTTAGATTTCAATACAAATGGTTTTGGTGGTGTTTTACCCATTTCCATAGCCAATCTCTCAAGTCACCTCAATGAGTTAAGAGCAAAAAGGAATCAGCTGGTTGGAAGCATCCCCGTAGGAATTTCCAACTTGGTCAACTTAACTGTATTAAGTTTGGAACAAAACATTTTTTCCGGTGTCATTCCCTTTGAAATAGGCATGCTTAGAAATTTGCAAACCCTAGCTTTCTTTGAAAATAAACTGTCTGGTCCTATCCCAGCAAGCATTGGAAATCTCACTCGAATCTTTAAGCTATACCTGGGTGACAACAACTTGAATGGAACTATACCTTCAAGTATTGAAAATATCCTGGGCTTGCAAACCTTGGATCTTTCACATAATTTCTTAACTGGTCCCATACCCAAAATATTAGGTCTTTTCTCCACTTTAACTTTCATGAACTTGTCTCATAACTCTTTAACGGGTGCCCTGCCTCTCGAAATCGGTAAATTGAACAATCTACAGGAGCTACATGTTTCAGACAACGAGTTGTCTGGACATATTCCTAGTACTCTGGGAAATTGCTTGAGATTGGAAATGCTGTTTCTAGAGGGTAACATGTTTCAGGGTAGCATTCCTCCCTCTTTAAGCTCCTTGAGAGCAATTGAAATTCTGGATCTTTCTCGCAATGACTTGTCCGGCCAAATTCCAGAAGATCTAGAAGCCCTGATGATTTTGAAGAGGCTTAACTTGTCCTTTAACAACTTGGTTGGTGAGGTGCCTTCACATGGTGTCTTCAGAAACTTGAGCATAGTTTCACTTGTTGGAAACAAAGGGCTTTGCGGAGGCATTTTAGAAATGCGATTACCTTCTTGCCCAGAGTCCATGAAGAAGGGAAATCGACTTCACTTAAAAATTATTGTTCCAATTGCTTGCGCGATCCTGTTTCTTTTGCTGGTGCTACTTTTGGTTGTTTTTCTTCGGACAAGAAAACAGAAAAGGAAATCTCTAACCCAACCAATCATTGGAGATGATTTCTTGAGGGTTTCATATGATGAGCTCGCTAAAGCTACTAGTGGATTCTCCTCATCAAACATAGTTGGAGCGGGAAGTTTTGGCACCGTGTACAAAGGAATTCTCCACAAAGGAGAAAAACCAATTGCAGTCAAGGTGCTCAATCTGGAACAAAGAGGAGCTTCTAAGAGCTTCATGGCTGAATGTGAAGCTTTAAGGAACACAAGACACAAAAATCTTCTCAAGATTATAACAGTGTGTTCAAGTGTAAACCATGCAGGTGAAGATTTTAAAGCACTAGTTTTTGAGTATATGCCCAATGGAAGTTTGGAGAACTGGTTGCATCCGGGAGAAGATACACCACAGCAAGAAAGGAACTTAAGCCTTACCCAAAGGATAGATATAGCGATCAATATTGTATGTGCATTAGATTATCTTCATCACCGTTGTGAAATGCCAATTGTTCATTGTGACCTAAAGCCAAGCAACATTCTAATTGATGAAGACATGATTGCCTATGTTGGAGACTTTGGGCTGGCCAAGTTCCTCTCCGTACATAGCAGTAACAACGAAGGTGGAGAAACAAATTCAATGGCAATCAAAGGTTCTATAGGATATGTTGCCCCAGGTAACAAGGTCACTAATTTCAGTTTTCTTTCTCATTTATTTTTCCTTTCAGAAATTTCTAGCTAGTAGCTACATTTCTTCAAATTAATCTAATTTTCGTTTCATTACTTTTTGTTTTTTGTTTTTATTTTGCTTTCTTCCCTATTTAAATTGCAGAATATGGAATTGGAGGGAGGCCATCGAAAGAGGGAGATGTTTACAGCTTTGGGATTCTTGTACTAGAAATGCTGATAGGAAAAAGACCAGCAGATGAATTTTTTACAAATGGAAAAAGCCTTCATGAATTCTGTAGGGTGGCATTGCCAGAGAGAGTGATGGAGATTGTGGATTCAAGCATGCTACTAGAAGAACCCATTGGAGCTGAAAATGAGAGTGTCAAACAAGCCAAAATAAGAGAATCCTTACTTTCCCTTCTGAGGATTGGGATTGCATGTTCTTCAGAATCACCTGGCGAAAGGATGAACATCAAGGACGTGATCGTTGGATTACTAACAATAAAGGAAGTATTTCTTGGAGTAGGTAACCATGCCAGGTTGCGGATGCAACTCCCCGTCGAAGGAAAATCTGGAGAATAGCTACTTAGACTGCCACTGCAGGAATTGACATTGCTTTGGATGCTAGCTTTGAAGTGCAATCATTTAGTTCGGAAGGCTAAAACGCAAATGTGCAGGCCTGTTTGTCAATCGCATGTATGTTAAGAAGGCCGGTTCCGCTAACACAACATTTGACACAAGATATGACACTCCATCTCAACCCTTCAAATGGATGGTCTAGATTAAATAATTAAAACCCCAAAAAAAAAAACAATTAATCTCTCTCTCTCTCTCTCTCTCTCTCTCTCCCCCCCCCCCCCCCCCCCCCCCCCAGTAATTGACGTTCTCTACCTCTCTCCCTTTCCCCACTCCATGGTCGATACCCCTCCCACTCTGATGCCCACTCTGATGATGCCCCTCCCCACTCCGGCGACCCCATCTTCGGCGAAGATAGCAGACGGCTCCAGCGATACAGTAGCCGGTAATCTTCATGTCGGTAATCACCATGTGAACACAGCTGATAAAAGAGCTCACGGTCTTTCTCTCTGACAAGGAGGTTAAGTATACTCCTCTCTGACCTTGTGGATAGCCATTTAGCTCTGGTGGAATGAATAAAAGCCATCAAAATCAAATTGATTCAAACGCTGGAAGCTCCTTGTGATTCTCGGTTGAAAGCCTACAAAAAGGGAGTTTTGTTTTTTTTTTTGATCGATGGGAGTTCTGTTTGTAATAGGAGTAGTAGTTTTTTTTTCTTATAATGTATTCAATCTTTGGATAATTGAATACGTGAGTTTTGTGGCTGACATTGGTTTGTGAAAATATGGAATGAAGCTTAATGCCTACCAGTTGTTCGATGAAATGCCTCAAACAAATTAAGTATTGCTGAATGTGAAAACTGTAATGCCTACCAGTTGTTCGATGAAATGCCTCAAACAAATTAAGTATTGCTGAATGTGAAAATTGTAGTGTCCATTGTGTTTTTTTTCCCGCCCAATTGGCTTCTCTTGCTCTTTTGCTCCGTTGTTTCGTTCCCAATGTTTTTTGCAACTCCCCTTTCTATCTTGGCATGTTTGTACCTGAGTAAGCAAAAAGTACCCGGCTAACGAATTATTCACAACGATCAAGCATAGATACACAAGGAGCGCATTTCTACGGTATCTCATAGCTACAAAATTAGAAGAGAAGAGCCTCCGCTTCACCAAAAAAAAATTAGAAGAGCCTAAAGCCCAACTTTATCATTGAATTTTTCATGAGTCTTGCAATTATTTCAAAGTTTTTTTTATTATCAATTGCTTTCAAATCAACTAATGGTAGATCAGATCTTTGAAAGTCAAGTGATGGTTTGGCATAAATGTGTTCCCACAAAAGAACACATTTGCTTGTCTCTCTTCGCTTAGACTATCGTCAACTTCAAGGGTAAAGGAAATGTATTAGAATTGACTGCCCAAGATTTCATTGCCCACACGATGAACAACACCATAAACTCAAAGTTCCACATGATTTTGTGCAAGAAAAAGGTACATTTCACAATTACATTAGACTATTAACCAAACAAACGCACATGAAAATGGGATCTCCTGATCAACACATGAAATACTCTGTGGTATCACTTTCTCATCTTGGTCTCTCACATCATTCCCCTCAATGACACCATCGTTATTAGTCTTCGCAACATGCTTTCCTTCTTTTGCACAAACCAATAACATACTACTCACTTCATTCGACCGGTTTCGTCCTTTGGAGGAAGTCCGAGTACGAATCCAAAAACCCTTTTGCCGACCATACTCTTCATAGTACTTTCGTGCTTCTTCAATTGTCTCAAAAGTCATCCCAATTGACGGTGCTTCTAACCCTTTCACATCATTATTTGGAATCTGAAAAGCATACTCTTCATCTACTTCGAAATTGTCTACTTCATCTATTTCCAAATCATCTAATTGAAAAGGTTCTTCCACTGGGATGTATCCTGCCATAAATAATAAAAAAAATTCAAGGCCCACATCAAGATTTTTTACTACATGAATCAGTTGGCCATAGACAATAAAAAAATGCATTGCCAAATATAAAACTGTAGGTACTAGGTAGTGAACAATTTCATTAATCAAGGCCCACAAGTTATTAATAATCAATTTCCAACAAAAAATTAAAAAAAAAAAAAACTATAAACACAATTCAGAAGTATAGGGCTAGTGTGTCACCAGATGTAGAGAAGAGAAACAGGGTACATAAATAGGGGTAGAGAAAACCCCACGTCAGTATGAACCAATAAAAATTAAAACAATCAAATTCAGACTAGTGGGTTTCAAATTTCAACCCCAAAGATCAACTAATTGGTTGATGGCATACCCACTTGATCAACTAATTAATGATCGACTTGTTAAACCCAAATAAAAGACCCACAATTGTTTAAACCCAAAACGATTAAGCCCTATTTGATAGAGAGAGATGGAGAAGATTACCCGATGCTGCATTGCCGGAGCCGTCTGCTATCTTCGCCGGAGATGGGGTCGCCAGAGTGGGGAGGGGCATCATCAGAGTGGGAGGGGTATCGACCATGGAGTGGGGGAGGGGAGAGAGGCAGAGAACGTCAATTACTGGGGGAGAGACAGAGAGAGAGATTAATTGTTCTTTGGGGTTTTAATTATTTAATCTGGACCATCCATTTGAAGGGTTGAGATGGAGTGTCATATCTTGTGTCAAATGTTGTGTTAGCGGAACCGGCCCCTATATATATATATATATATATCGGGGCGGTTCCATGGACACAACGAATAACACAACATTTGACACAACAATAATCAGAGCCCCACGCTTATAATCGGACCCGTTCAAATTGTTTAAAATATGTTTTTAAGATTACCTGTAAAAAATCAACTCATTTGGATATCGGTAAAGGCTTGATCGGTTCATTCAAATTTATCCAGTAAAATCTGACAGGAATCAACTAAATGAACTGATCAAGCCCTTACCGATATCCAAATGAGTTAATTTTTTACAGATAATCTTAAAACCATGTTTTAGATAAATTGAGCGGCTCCGATCATTCGTGTGGGGTTTAAAAAAAAGAATTTGTGTCAAATGTTGTGTTATTCGTTGTGTTAACGGAACCGCCCCCTATATATATATATATGGTTTAGGGTTTTCAAATTGTCACAGTTGCGCACATTTAAATTTGTACGCATGTATTTCCCAACAAAATAATTGCATGCTCCACCTATTCATTGGTTTGAATAAATCAAATCATGAGGAAGTAAAACGAAACAAGGAATTAGGAACTTTATTGGTTTGGGAAGAGATAGTAACATTTAGGAAACACTCTCTACTATATATATTTTTTGAACTGGGCTCTCTACTATATGGTTCAAATATTTCTGGCACTCATGCTTGTGCATGAATGAGAGAGATCAGCAACATATCTAAATCCGGATTAAATCCCTTGTTTACAGAGAATCACATTTGTAAATTGACGTTGTTCTAGCCTAATGCATTAAAAGTATATGAACCGTTTTTTTCTATTCTTTAGCCTACTATAACACTCACATGGTTATTTTTCACTCCTAAAACAAATTGAGAAATCAAAATATAAAATAACTTTTTTTTAAGTAAATCAAATTAATATTGTAGTTCCGCCCCTAGATGAACCTATGATGACAAACCGTTCATTATAGTAGCTGAGGGTGCAAGTTAGTCACTCTTGACCAACTCCTGCTGTGGAGGGAAAACACATATTGAGTTCATGCAAGTAAATTGCCGCTCCAAACACTACGCCAAATGTTGCCTTTTACGGCGGTCAAAAACTGCCACTTATAGTAGAAAAAGTATCACTAAAGCTATTTGCGGCACTTTTACGACAAAAGTAAAAAGTATATGCTATGCCAGTGTTGGGAATAAAAAACGGCGCTAGAAAAGTGCCGGTAATAAAATACGGCGCTTTTTGCGGCTCTTATAAAGTACTGGTAATAATTTTGATGTCCACACAATTAAAACAACACTTTGCAATAAGCACCGGCAAAAATAAGCAATAACGGCAATTTATAAGCGCCGCAAATGGACGTGATTTTTAAACTAATAGAGGCTAGAAATAAGCATCGACAAAGATCCATTTCATCCCTATAGCAACAAATTTTTCAATCTCATCACATTTTTCAATGAATCCAAATCATACAAAATAAAATTTTATTGGATCGAATCAAATTTCAATTAATGCATGCAACATCGATCTACACGTCAAAATACACAAGTTTCACGTGTCAAAAGGATAGAAGTAGAATGACATAATAAGTCTAATTCATTCATCTAGCTAGGGCTCTAATGTCATGCCCAAAATTCGACCCAACATTCATACTGTCATGCCCAAAAGCCATCTAAACATCAAGTCCCAAAGTCGTCCTCCCACTCTCCGTTCTCCTCAACAAAATTGGAGCCATCCAGAGCACATTCAACATTGCACATTTGTTTCTCATTAGCCTGTTAGAATAAAAGTCAAATATCAATTTCATAACAGTGGTCACAGACACCCCAAAATTACAACTACTAACAGGAAATGTTACTGATTCAAAATAATGGTCATTCAACTTGAAACAAAATAAGCATCAAACTAGTTCATATCCTCACAGGTATTTTGAATAGTGTTAATCTACGAAGCAATACGGATACGAAATATGGTTACGAAATGATACGGACACGACGAAACTAAAAAATTAAACTAGGATACAAATACGGATACATTGGGATTAAGTCTTTATATTACCAAAGACGAAGCTTCCCTTGAATCTAGCTACTTTCCCAAAGTTTATTCATAGCTAACTTTGAACCGAAACTTGGCCCAACTAGTAGTGTTACATTAACAAGCCAAGTGGAGCAAACATTGTAGCCCACTGGTGCTTATTTTTTTTGGCTCAAGTGGTAGAAGTAGCCCAAACCAGTCCAAGAGTCCTACAATTCAGCTGAGCCAACAGTTTTGCAAGCAAACTACTAAAAACTATATGCATGTATACATACAAGAATAGCATCAACATGCGGTAAACGAGTCCCAACCAGGAAAAACAAAAAATAAATTCTTCTTGTATACAATAAAGACTGAAGCAAGTATATAAGAAGGCAAAATATTACCTCCCTAACTGATGAGATTGCACATATGAGGTCGCATTCTTGCACATATGAGATTGCATTCTTTCACAATATTATTCCCATATACTGCAATAAACAAATCAGTACTCATTAGGATGTCATACGCGAAATATAAGACTGAAAGCTATACCAATGTCTTGACAATCATACCAGAACCTCAGTCAAATAAAAAAATTGATCACGGGCAGCCTAAAATCAACTCATTAGGATGTATTAATTATCTGGCTGTCTTTGTGTCTACAATATATATACTACAGAGTATAAAGAAAACAGTTGGCATGAAAGAATTGGAAGAACCGTAAGGACTGTTAGTAATAAACAATAAAGTCCAACGAAAACTTCCAAAACACAAGGTGATATTAAACTAAAGTATCAAAGAATAAGAAGATACAGTGCATACAAGAGACCTCGCTTCCCTTCAGATAAAGCACTTCAATAGTGAGTATAGTCAACTCAACCCAAGTATAGAAGTAAATATTCATCATTAACTAAGTACAATACCTAAAAACAAACAAAACAAAGCTAGGAACTAAGTTCAATTTCAATGCTATCAGATGTAGATGTACTAGCAATTATATCTTCCATAGCTCTAACCATAATGCCACTTTCAGAAGCATCATCTTTACCCAGCCTCCCAAGAGTGTAAGTCTTGCCAGTGCCTGTAGACCTTAAAGAGCAAGAATAAAAAATACAACTATAAATGCATATATATCTTCATACATAAAAAAGAAATCGACAGAATCGAACCCCATAGAAGAGGAATTTATGCGTTTGCTGTTAACAGAACGCTAACCATCAACTGAGATGGTATGTAAAGTTAGAAAACTAACTCGGCGTTGGAGGAAGTGCCGATGTACTTGCCCCTATGACGCCGTTACACAAAGCTCCGGTTTCCAGACTCCGTGAGACCCCGTTTTCCTTGTAGTGTATTTCAGGTTCATATAGATAGATTAAAAGGAGAAACATAATTCACAAGATAAAAACATAATTGAGAGATGCTATAATCAACTCCAACAACTCTACATATCACAACCAACTGGTCAGTCAATTCCAATCCCTCTTATTTGCTCCCCTGCAAGAAAAATTGAATATATATATATATATATATATATATATATATATATATATATATATATATGGAAGGAGATAACTTGTAACAGGGAAAAAAGAAAGAAAACCTGAAAACATATATTCCTTTTCTTTTTGTGTTTAAGGACATAGTATTCGGGTTTAGGGCTACCCAAAAAAAGGACCATGTAGTAGTGAACCCAAACTCATCAAGGGTTATGTTTCTTTTTGAATTTTAGGAAATAGAAGACAAATTGAAAACCCTAAGCACAATAGAGCTTCAAATATAGCTAGAAGAAAGTTTATCGAACATGTTCAAAGGAGAATGACTACGATGGCTATAATTTCTAACAGATTTATGCAAAAACTAAAAATCTACAAATGAAAGCCCTAAAACTATTTCGAGTTCCATGAATCATAAACTCCAAACTCCACCAAACAAATCAAAGTATACCATAGAAAAGAAATCGAAAGACTTGGTTTTGTTATTCTCTTACTGGTATATGAACACCAAGGCATCTGGCGAGACTACAATCGAAATCCATTGGCGAGGAGAAAATGAACCCATCCAAATACTGCACTGACTCCATTAAGAAACTCACCTACCAATTTTCTATCATGTTCTTTCCCTCAGTTTTAGTTCTTTATCTCTGAGAATCAATTAGTCACCATACAAAAAGATTGCAAACTACAATCACCCAAGCTACCGAGAGGGATTTTGTTTCTTCCAAAAAAATAATAAAAACGCTAGCCATGCAAACAAATATACCAGTGAGGTTATTGATAGCAAGAGTTAACAATGCTAAACTCTCGTAGAACCCCAATTGAGGTGGTATTGAACCAACCAAACCATTAGCGTCCAAATAGGTTAATTTTTAAGGCTTCCAAAGGATGAAGATGGGATTGTCCCATTCAAAACGATTGTTTCCAAATCTCAGTCTCACCAAACTTGATGATATGTTTTCAGGTAATCCACAGTCTGGAACTTTGATTGTGACAGAAAGTCATTAGGGATGGCCCCATGTAAATGATTATAACTAAGGCCTAGATTCCGGATAGAGCTTGTGATCCCAGTTGGAATTGCACCAAAAAAGGAATTCTGATTCGCAGTGAATCGTGACATTGTTTTGATACTTGAATTCTATAGCGTAATGTACCCCGAATTCGCACCATAGAGGATAACAAGATACACTGTTAAAGGAAAAATTAGGGCTTTTTCCCAAACCACCCAATCTGCTGTAATTTAGGAGTTCATCAGTTACACACGAATTTAAAAACTTTACAGAGAACTCAATTGAAGTCCAAATGGCCTCCAATTTGTGTCATGACACATAGACACTTCAAACATCTCTCTCTAATTTACCCAGATTTTAATCAATACAAAAACCCCATGAAAACAACAAACAAAATAAGTTAAACATTCCCAGGAGTTAAAATATCCACAGGTACTCATTGCCTTTACAAATTCACCATGAGCAAAATACTAATACAAACACCCTGAAATTTAATACACATGAACCTCACACCTTTAAATACAAACCCTAAAAATATCAGGTCATTCGGAGAATGAAAACAAAATCAAATAAATCCCCGAAGTCGGACTGCTGTTACTTAGGTTCAATTTTCAGCAAACAGAGTCTGTGTTTGAAAATTCACCAAAAATTGAATACTCAACGTTTTCGAGTGATTCCAAAACCTAAATGACCCAAACATCTCGTAGTTTGAAACCCATAAGGATCCCTAACCATATGTCCCATTTAAGAACACCGAAATCATAGAAAAACACAGATTTTCATGCTGTCCAGAAATTGCAAACTCAAAATACTATTTTGCTTCTAACTCTTGATCAAACCTCAACGATTCATGAACGAATATGACCACCAAACAAAGTGGGAAAGAAGAAGAATGATGCAAGAGAGAGGAGGGTAAATTACCAGTAGTGCTATAGCGTTCAAGGCACAGGATGAAACCCTAGTTTTTCAATCGATTTCAGCAAATGTTAGAACACGATCAGAGAGAGAGACAGAGAGAGAGAGAGAGAGAGAGCTTACCTTCACTGTTGATGGAAGATCAATGTTTCTAGAGCACGTTCTCTCTTGCTCTGATGAGTCGTCGGTTCTCTCTCTCTCTCTCTCTCTCAATGTCGGTGTACGCTACAGAAATAAGGGACATGTTTGGCTAAGGGAGAAAAAAATAGAGGGAAACACCATAAGAATAAGCGGGAAACAAAAAACCCCTAGCGGCAAAAGCTTTTGGCACCAAATTTGCCGAATAAAACCATCTTTTAACCGGTACTAGGGTAAAAATGCCTTTAATGTGTATTTTTAAAGGCATTTTAATTACCACCACAAATAATACCCTTTCAAGGCATTTTTTTAAAGTTCCACTAAAAAAAGTGCCACTAATGATGATATTTGGCGTAGTGAAATATTAGATGCTGGTTGCTTTCTCATGACATGGTCGTATAATGGTTTCTCTAGAGCGTAAAAAACCTACAAGAGAAATAAATAAATAGATAAATGAGGGTAACACAGCTTCCTGATATATATTTTTTTTTGCACGGCACATCTTCCTCATAATTAACTTATTTCCAATTTTATTACACTAATTCCAGTCAATAAAAACCTAAAGAAAAGCCATGGCCGACCCTTTTCACCTGAACCAAACACCCAAGTCTCTTACAGGAAGGTTAGACAAGTAATCAGATGACCCAAAATTTGCTATCTATTTTAGTTCTAAATTTTTGCACCCCCGAATTTCACCACAGAGGGCCCGCGTCTGGTTACTTAAACGATCAATCGGTTCCTCGGTTTCACCTGTATCAAGTTATAAATGATTGGCAAAACAAATGGCATATAGACAGAGCATGAAGTTCAATAGTAATTCAGTCTTTGGGTGAATTATTCGGTTTTAAACCAAAATTCCACGGTCTTCACTTTTCTAACTGGTCTACATGTTGAGAAATGGATCGAAATGTGCTGTTTACACCAAAATATAAATAGTATTCGCTAGACATGAAAAAAAAGAGCTATTTTGATAACTAAATCCATATATCTACAACAAATCAAAAAAACGAACGACCCGTGGTATAACCTTGAGAGTTCACAAATCACAAGAGAAACACAGGGCAAACCCCAGAAAGATCAACCAATAACATCCCGTACCTAACAAAGGCTAGCCTAGCGCATGCCAACACAACATACGGCAGAAGTCCGATACAAAGACCGAGATAGCGAAGAAAACAAGCAACAAGGAAACCACATTATGGACCAAGTGCTCTATTTCCCCAAACAGCACCCAAGTCCTTAATTGACTAATTATATCTTGTATATCACGTCCTTGGACTGGAAAAAAAGGTCACTTTTCAGTTCAACTTTGGAAAATTGCATCATTGCCCTAGTATTACATGGAATTCATCGTTCCAATACTAAAATTTTCCAAGAAAATGAAGGTCAAGTCTTTGGCTGTTACTGTGAAAGAGGAGTCATCTCCAACAAGGAAATTAAAATGCAAGGACAACGTAGAAAGACCAACCTATGTTTACATTCCAGCTTGGAGATTTCTTAGAAAA
This sequence comes from Vaccinium darrowii, assembly GCA_020921065.1. NCBI lineage: Eukaryota > Viridiplantae > Streptophyta > Magnoliopsida > Ericales > Ericaceae > Vaccinium > Vaccinium darrowii. Next base: position 4,618,792 of record CM037160.1, read on the forward strand.
GATGCAAGGACAACGTAGAAGAAGCAAGAAAAAGGACATTGAATCTCAGCTTGAAATGAATGCATGTCACCTCAGTCGTTTTATACCACCCATCCTTGCAACTATCTTTTCAGTATAACTAAATATCTTTGCACTATAAATTGCAGTATCGGCATGCCTTTAAGGAAGCAACATTCTTCTTCTTCTTCATTCAAATCTCTCTTGTTTATGATGTTGATCTCTGTAGAGTACTACGACACAGCGGAACAAACAAAATCTTTTATTGCATATGCTAACTCTTGTACATACACTCCGCACTCACTTCACTTAACAACACTCACACGAAGATACATGACTCTCACTTATCACTTACAATATGTGGGCACACTCTTTGTGCTCACTCATTAGGTGGTCTCTCCCCCACTTGGGTACTCTCCCACCCAAGGGGTGCTTTCATCACCACCAAGGTGGTACTTCCTTACCACACCTCACAAATGAGGCCTTTCACCCTTTATATAGATGTGTACAACCTTCTTCAACATTCTAGAATACTCTTGGCTCATTCCTTCTTTAATGTTCTAGAAAACTCCACACAGGTCCATAGTCTTCTTGATCCTTCTAGAGTCTTCTAGCATCTTCGGGCTTCTTTAATATTCTAGAATGTTCCAGGACATTCCAGATCCTTCTAGTACTCTCCACAAAGTTCTAGAATATTCTATGACATTCTCGACTTCTCCAGAATATTCTAGAACATTCTAGAATCTTCTTGAACTATGGAGAGTAAGTGTTGACTCTCAACAGATCTCGTCATCTCTGCTAAATCATAAGATCAAGATACTCAGCTTTGTGTTATTTTTCTCCATTGCCACAAAAGTAGCCTGCAGATTGAGCAACGAAACGGATCGACTAGCATTGTTTTCCTTCAAGGAACTTATAGCTGAGGATCCGCTTGGCTCTTTGAGTTCTTGGACCCATTCTCTCGGTCTCTACGAATGGAACAGAGTAACATGCAGTCCCAAGCATCAGAGAGTAGTGGTTCTGGACTTGAGGAGAAAAAGGCTAAGTGGGACCATATCACCTTTCCTTGGAAACCTCTCTTTCCTCAGATCCCTTTACCTCCAGAACAACACATTCCACGGAAACATCCCCCTGGAGCTCGGCCACTTGTTCCGGCTTCAACATCTCAATCTCAGTAGCAATTCTCTCCAAGGGGAAATTCCAACCAGTTGGTCAAAATACCTCAATCACATTTCTTTAAGATTTACTAATATAGTTGGAAAAATTCCAGCCAAGTTTGGTTCTCTCTCCAAGCTCACTTACCTTGACCTTTTCTCCAACAACCTAATCGGAGGGATTCCACAATCTCTCGGTAATCTCTCTCTCTCCAGTCTCCTCCGACTAGTATCACAGGCACTATTCCACATTCCATCGCCCTGCTTCCCAACCTTTAGGGATTGGCCATTGGATTGAATAAATTGTCCCCTCCCCAACTTTACAATATCTTGATTCTCGAACGACTAAACATTGCAAATAACCAACTTACCGGTAGTTTACCCCAAGATATTGGCCTCACACTCCCCAACCTGCAATGGTTAGACGTTTGGGGAAACCAATTCTGGGGAACATTTCCAGTTTCTCTTTCTAATGCATCTAGAATGGAAATACTTGATCTGGAACATTTCCAGTTTCTCTTTCTAATGCATCTAGAATGGAAATACTTGATTTATCAGAAAAAAAACCTTTCCCAGCAAGTGCCCTTTTACCTAGGGAGAAAGATGACAAATCTATGGTGGTTAAATCTAGGTGAAAACAATTTAGGCTCCGGTGATGCTAGCGACTTGAGGTTCATTGATTCATTAACTAACTGCAGCAAGCTACAAATATTAGCTTTCCCTATAAATGGTTTTGGTGGGGTTTTAGTGTTTTACCCACTTCCATAGCCAATCTCTCGAGTAACCTCATTCAGTTACTTGCCGAAGGGAACCAATTGGTCGAAAACATTCCGGCGGGAATTTCCAACCTTGTCAACTTAGCTAAAATTGCTTTGGAACAAATTTTTTTTACAAGTGTCATTCCTTTAGAAGTAGGGAGGCTTAGAAATCTGGAATACCTATATTTCAGTTGGAATAAATTGTCTGGACCCCTTCTAGCAAACATCGGAAATCTCACTCGAATATTTGACCTATACCTCGATAACAACAACTTGAATGGAACCATACCTTCAAGTATGTCTCTTAACTCTTTTATGGGTGCCCTGCCACTGGAAATCGGTAAAAATTGAACAATCTCCAGGGACTAGATGTTTCGGACAACAAGTTGTTGGGACCTATTCCTAGTACTCTTAGAAATTGCTTGAGATTGGAAAGCCTTTATCTCGAGAGTAACATGTTTCAGGGTAGTATTCCTCCCTCTTTTAGCTCCTTAAAAGGAATTGAAATTCTAGATTTTTCACGCAATAACTTGTCCGGCCAAATCGAGAAAGATCTAGCAGCCCTCATTTTTTTTTGAAGAATCTGAATTTGTCCTTTAACAACTTGACTGGGGAGGTGCCCTCTCATGGTGTCTTCGGAAACTTGAGTGCAATTTCACTTGTTGGAAACAAAGGGCTTTGTGGAGGCATTGCGGAAATATAGTTACTTGCTTGCCCAAAGTCCATGAAGAAGGGGAATCGCTTTGGCTTCAAATTTTTTGTTCCAATTGCTTGCGTGATCATGTGTCTTTCACTGGTGGTGCTTTTGGTTGTTTTTCTTAGAAAAAGAAAACAAAAAAACAAGTCTCTCACCAAACCATCCATTGGAGATGATTTCATGAGGGTTTCTTATGATCAGCTCGTTAAAGCTACTGGTGGATTCTCTTCATCGAACACAATTGGAGCTGAAAGTTTTGGCACTGTGTACAAAGGAATTCTCCATGAAGGTGAAAAACCAATTGCAATAAAAGTGCTTAATCTTGAACAAAGAGGAGTTTCCAAGAGCTTCATGGCTGAATGTGAAGATTTAAGGAAAACAAGGCACAAAATCTTCTAAAGATTATAACAGTGTGTTCAAGTGTAAACCATGCAATTGATGATTTTAAGGCACTAGTTTTTTACTTGGGCACAAAAATCCTGTAAAGATTATAACAGTATGTTCAATTGTAAACCATGCAGGTGATGATTTTAAAGCACTAGTTTTCGAGTACCTACCCAATGGAAGTTTGGAGAATTGATTGCATCCAGGAGGGCATACACCACACCGAGACGGGAATTTAAGCCTAACCCAAAGGTTGAATATATCTATTGATGTTGCATGTGCGCGCGTTAGAGTACCTTCATCACCATTGTGAAACTCCAATTGTTCACGGTGATTTAAAGCCAGGCAACATTCTACTTGATGTAGTCATGACTGCCTACGTGGGAGATTTTGGGCTGGCCAAGTTTCTCACCCAAAATGGCAGCAATAGTGATGGTGGAGACACTAGTTCACTTGCAATCAAAGGTTCTATTGGATATGTTGCCCCAGGTAATGAGCTCACTTATTGTATTTTACTCTCTCAGTTTTTTTCATTTCAAAAATTTGTAACCAGTAGCCTATGTTTCTTCAAATGAACTTAACTTTTGTTACCTTACTTTTTGTTTTTGCTTTTGTTTTGTTTCCTAATCTATTCAAAATTGCAGAATATGGAATTGGAGGGAGGATGTTGAAAGAAGGAGATGTTTACAGCTATGGGGTTCTTTTATTGGAAATGCTGACAGGAAAAACACCAGTTTATGAATCTTTTACAAATGGACAAAGCCTACATGAATTTTGTATGTCGGCATTGCCAGAGAGAGTGATGGAGATTGTGGATTTGCGCAAGACCCGGTTTTCTCAATTATTCTCTAATTATTACCCCTATTTTCAAATATTATTCTCATTTTTCTCTCTATCTCTTTCTAATCATTAATCCCTATTTTTAATTATTATCCCTATTTATCCCTCCAATCATTACCAAAAACCAAAACCCAAAACTCAAACTAAACACAACCGGAATGTGCCAGTAGCATCTTTATTCGTTTGGTAAGAAATAATAATATTCGGGAAATGCTCTCTACAATATAGTACCAAACTTTGCTAGTATGATCAGCAACATATCCAAATCTGAATTTAATCCATTGTTTATTGAGAATAAAGGGTAACAAAAAGCACTCTTTTAGCGAAATTGATGAATTTTCCCATAAAGGGACACGAAAACGTTGCTTTCATTTCAAAATTACCTACCATTGTTATGATCAAGTCATTCAACAATACATCTATAATCAAACTCAGACAAGAACAATCTGCTTGGAAGAGATAAACTTTCTTCTTACAAAATAAGCTTACTGCTGCAAAATTCAAGTTCGGTCATTTTCCCCTATTTTCTGGCAAGAAATTAATCCAACGCGGTCTTTATATATCTAATGTGAGAGAGAGAGAGAGAGAGAGAGAGAGGTGCCTAGAAGCACTGATTGGAGAGAGGAGCATCGCAAAATCCGGACGCACTGAAACAGAGCTTGGGGAGACAAACGGTAAGAAACAGTTAGGGCTTGCAAAGATGGGGGTTTGATTTTCGAATTGTTGTGGGTAATAATTGCCTTAACCCTATTTTCAATTACCTAATTAAAATGTGGTGGATTTTTTTTATATGATTTTCGCAAGAGCTTTACTTCCCACGCACCATTTCGAATCGTTCAAACACACCGCCCATTAGGTACAATATATTTTGATAATCCAAATTGTTCATTTTGTAACTCTAGATGTGTAAATTAGTCATGCAGAAGATTGGATTGATTTGATATCGATAAGTATATCATTCAAATCAATTGAATAATATGAAGACTTTTAACGATCCATTTTTTTGAAAAGAAAGTGTATTATTCTATGATTGCTACAACATATGTGATTTATTCATAAATGTATAAATGTACAATCAAATCAATTGATAAATGTATAAGGTGACTTCAATCGATAAATGTATCATCAAATCAATTGAATAAATGGGGACCAAACTAATATGGGGGCCGTCTAGAAAGAAGATATTTTTTCTATTGTAAAAATAGTGTTACTCGTCAAAGCGTTTACTATTATTTTTGGGTATGTCAATGACGATAAGTGATTATTCGATGAAAAAGTATTTTTTTTATAGCATTAAGTTTGTTGATGGATGACCAACATATGAACATGTGCATCTTTTTTAATACTATAAATAATTAACCTTAAAACACTTGTACTTTATAAACTTAATTATTCCCTCCGTCCGTAAAGATAATCCATTATAAAAAAATGTTCACTTTTCGGATAAAAAATAAAGCAGCACCCTGGTATTTAATTTCTTATATTTTTTGACACTTAAAGAACTAGCTGAGATTTTTCTCTAAAATTTGCCCTTCGTTTTGTAATAGACTTAGACTACATTTATGGGACGGGGGAGGGTGAACATTGAGTTTGAGTACCACCTCTAGGTCTCCGACTGAATCAAAGTCTTAGCTCCACCACTGTTGAATCTCGTATGTTATTGCAAGATCCGATCAACATCTATTGCGAAAGGCTTCTTTCCATAGAGGCTGCTATTACCGCTATAGTCAATCATGCATTTGGAGAACATTTTAATTGAGCATTTCAATGGGAACTTTATATTTTGTTTAGGATGTAGTTTGAAGTGCATGAAGCCCAAATACATACATAGGGCTCAAGCGGTGCACTTTGCAGGCCTTGATTCGGGCTGGCCCGAGAATGTCTATTGGTCTAGTCTTCCAATAAAAAGGCAGGAAGTTTGACTATAGATTTCTCTGTTCCTTAACCCTTTGTCGGCCTTCGTTCGTCTCCGCCGCTTTGAAATTGCAAATTCATAACACAACGGTCTACTACAATGTCTATATATATATATATATATATATATATATATATATATTAGTATGTCATATTAGGAAGCCCATCTCTTTACCAAATTAGCCTATCATTCAGTCCACTTGATTTTTTTCAGGAACTAGAAATTTAAAGGGCTATGACAATGCTTAAGTTAGGGCTCAGCAAAAATCTAACTGACCCGCCAAAATCGATTGATCTGTTAATATGGTTTGTGGATTTTGTGTTCCTTTTTCCGGTTTCATCAAAAGATTTTGAATGATCAAATACCAAGACCAACAAAATACACTTCATAAACCAGATGTAGATGGGTCACCATATGTAGTGAAGTGCACGATAAGTTAATTAAAAAGAATGACTAAAAGAACGGTCTCTCTTTGTATCACTATAATGGTTACCATTTAATTTACAAACAAGCTGATCAAAAGACAGTGCTATCCGTTATATTTGTTGCAGAAAATAAAATTCTGATTAATACACAATATCCATGTAAGAAATGGACAAGTGAGCAAAATCTTTGGCAAAGCCTCTTTCCGGTGCATATGATCTCTTTGAAACTCTCTTTCTCGTTACCATGAAGGTAACTAGGCACTGATATTTTAACAAACAAGCAACTGTGGATAAAGGAAATCATGTGCCACAAGCGACTAATTTTCAAAAGACAGGCCCATCTGGGAATACTCTAGTTGAATCATTCAATTTAACCCCAAAGGAAGAGTGAAAGAGAGAATGGAAATATCTTTACATGTGGAGTCCAAAATTCTTTCTGGGTCATCAGTGCAGTAAAAGATGAACTAGTATTAATCCTGTAAAGGTAAACTGGAACTTGTATGTCTATGGGATTTTCCAGTATTCTTTCTGGGTCAGTGCATGGATCTCAACATTTTGCAATGAAGCTGGAAAAGGAAGGTCTCTCATAGCATGGCCCTTCACAATCTACATTTTCAAGGGGAATGAAAGGTCCGAGTCTTTTGGCTGTCAATATGAAAGAGGATTCATTTCCATAAAATGCAGGTCAAGTCTTTGGCGGCTGGCCCTTCCCATCTGCGTAAGTCCAGTGTGAGGTAGAGCTGCAAGACTGAAGATAGGAGGAGGCTCCTAGAGTAGCTTTAACGTCTGATCTTAATCACGTAGCCGGCTCCTCCCTGCTAGGTCTCAGGTTTGAACCTTCCTAAGTGATAAGAATTGTGACGGGGAGAGTCCATAGACTCCATACGGGACTTTGTTCTAACTTTAATTGGGCGCCCTCTAGTGGAGGATGAAATTGGTCCCAAGGGATTAGTCGAGATGCTCAAAGCTGGTCCAGATACCTTGAGTTGGCAATAAAAATATGTATATATAGTTGGTCACGGTGTCCACATTTCTCATAAAACCAGATTAACTAATGACATGGGTTAACAATATCTTAATGTCAATGCACTCTTCGTAATCATTGTATATGTTTGTCATGAAAAAACAATGGATTAGGTATACTGGTTCCATTAAATTAAAAGTTGTAGTAGTCCAACCTAGAGAAAAGCTATGAGCAACCCACCAAACACTTGCTAAGTCTCTTACAGAAAGGGTACAGAAGTCATCAGAATACCCAAATTTTTTCTACAGATGCTAGTTCTAACTATTACAATATAAATTGCAGTATTGGCAGGAGATCAAGGGAGAACCATGACACCATTGATTTTCTCCTTTTTACCAGTCAAGCCACATCCACCGAGATAGAGTATTCTATTGCAATCTACCAATGTTTTCCTAGTAAATTGGGGAGAACTGGGGAAAGACTAATAGTTCTGTGCACAAAAGATAATGAAGGAAATCATGTCCTAGGTCTCAAGTTCAAAACCTTCCCCGGGATATCAATTCTCATGAGGTTAGTCCATATGGTTTGGAATTGGTCCACAGTTGTGGTGCCCACACCTTGAGTTGTGAAAAATAAAAACATAAAAGTAGATTGCACAGCGCGTAATCATGGTATGTCTATGGGATGAAATTGGTCCCAAGGGATTAGTCAAGGTGCAGAAAGCTAGCCCAGATACCTTGAGTTGGCAATAAAAATATGTATATATAGTTGGTCACAGTGTCCACATTTCTCATAAAACCAATATTTACTAATGACATGGGTTAACAATATCTTAATGTCAATGCACTCTTCGTAATCATTGTATATGTTTGTCATAAAAAAACAAACAATGGATTAGGTATACTGGTTCCATTGAATTAAAAGTTGTAGTAGTCCAACCTAGAGAAAAGCTATGAGCAACCCACCAAACACTTGCTAAGTCTCTTACAGAAAGGGTACAGAAGTCATCAGAATACCCAAATTTTTTCCACAGATGCTAGTTCTAACTATTACAGTATAAATTGCAGCATTGGCAGGAGATCAAGGGAGAACCATTCTTCTTGTTCTTAATTCAAATCTCCCATTAATTCAAATCTCCCATTATACAGAATGCTTAAGTCGACAAGGTTAATCTTGTCATCTCTGGTAATTCACAATATCAAGCTACTCAGCTTCGTGTTCATTCTCACCACCAGTCAGAAAGTATACTCCACGTTTAGCAATGAAACAGATCAACTAGCATTGCTTTCATTCAAGGAACTTATAGCCGTGGATCCGCTTGGCTCTTTGAGTTCCTGGAACCATTCTCTCTATCTCTGCGACTGGGATGGAGTAACATGCAGCCGCAAGCATCAGAGAGTGGTGGTTCTGGACTTGAGGGGAAAAAGTCTGAGTGGGACCATATCACCTTTCCTTGGAAACCTCTCTTTCCTCAGATCCCTTTACCTCCAGGACAACAGATTCAAAGGAAACATCCCCCTGGAGTTCGGCAACTTGTTCCGGCTTCATCATCTCAATTTCAATAGCAATTCTCTCCAAGGGGAAATTCCAACCAATTTGTCAAACTACCTCAGTACCATTGACTTATCCTATAATAATCTAGTTGGAAAAATTCCAGCCTCGTTTGGTTCTCTCTCCAAGCTCACTTATCTCAACCTGTTCTCCAACAATCTCATCGGAGGGATTTCACCATCTCTCGGTAATCTCTCTCTTCTCCGAACAGTACAGTTGGGACGGAATAGTATCATAGGAAAAATTCCACATTCCATTGGCTTGCTTCCCAACCTTCAGTTCTTCGGCATTGGAGTGAATAAATTATCAGGTAATGTCCCTCCCCCACTTTATAATATCTCAACTCTCAAGCAGCTAGTTATTGCAGCTAACCAACTTACCGGCAGTCTACCTCAAGATATTGGCCTCACACTCCCCAATCTGCAATGGATGGTCTTTGCTGTAAACCAATTCTGGGGACCTTTTCCAGTTTCTATTTCTAATGCATCTAGAATGGAAGTGATTGATATATCAAAAAACAACCTTTCCGGGCTAGTTCCCATTGACCTAGGGAGAAAGATGAAGGATCTATGGAAGCTAAATCTGGGTGAAAACAATTTAGGTTCCGGTGATGCTAGCGACTTGATGTTCATTGATTCGTTAACCAATTGCAGCAAGCTACGAAGATTGGCTTTCCCTGGTAATGGTCTTGGTGGGGTTTTACCCACTTCCATAGCCAATCTCTCGAGTAACCTCATTCTTTTAGCAGCAGGAGGGAACCAGCTCGTTGGAAGCATCCCTGTAGGAATTTCCAACTTCATCAACTTAACAATATTAGGTTTGGAAGAAAACACTTTTTCAGGTGTCATTCCCTTTGAAATAGGCAAGCTTAGAAATTTGCAATTCCTAGTTTTCCTTGAAAATGAACTGTGTGGTCCCATCCCAGCAAGCATTGGAAATCTCACTCGAATATTTTTCCTATCCCTGGGTGACAACAACTTGAATGGAACTATACCTTCGAGTATTGAAAATATGCTGGGCTTGCAAACCTTGGATCTTTCACACAATTTCTTAACAGGTCCCATACCCAAAACAATAGGCCTTTTCTCCACTTTAACATTCATGAACTTGTCTCACAACTCTTTTACGGGTGCCCTGCCACTCGAAATCGGTAAATTGAACAATCTCCAGGAACTAGATGTTTCGGACAACAAATTGTCTGGACCTATTCCTAGTGCTCTCGGAAATTGCTTGAGATTGGAAAGCCTTTGTCTACGAGGTAACATGTTTCAGGGCAGTATTCCTCCCTCTTTTAGCTCCTTAAAAGGAATTGAAATTCTGGATCTTTCGCGCAATAACTTGTCCGGCCAAATTGAGGAAGATCTAGCAGACCTCATTTTTTTGAAGAATCTGAATTTGTCCTTTAACAACTTGGCTGGCGAGGTGCCCTCACATGGCGTCTTCGGAAACTTGAGTGCAATTTCACTTGTTGGAAACAAAGGGCTTTGTGGAGGCATTGCAGAAATACAGTTACCTGCTTGCCCAAAGTCCATGAAGAAGGGGAATCGCCTCGGCTTCAAAATTATTGTTCCACTTGCTTGCGTGATCCTATGTCTTTCATTGGTGGTACTTTTGGTTGTTTTTCTTGGAAAAAGGAAACAGAAAAACAAATCTCTCACCAGACCATCCATTGGAGATAATTTCATGAGGGTTTCATACGATCAGCTCAGTAAAGCTACAAATGGGTTCTCTTCAACAAACTTAATTGGAGCTGGAAGTTTTGGCACCGTGTACAAAGGACTTCTCCGTGAAGGAGAAAAACCTATTGCAGTCAAGGTGCTCAATCTTGACCAAGGAGGAGCTTCCAGGAGCTTCATTGCCGAATGCGAAGCCTTGAAAAATACGAGGCACAGAAATCTTCTAAAGATTATAACAGCGTGTTCGAGCGTCAATCATGCAGGTCAAGACTTTAAAGCAATAGTTTTCGAGTACATGCCCAATGGAAGTTTGGAGAAATGGTTGCATCCAGGAGAACATGCACCATGGCAAGCAAAACACTTGGACCTTCAACAAAGGTTGGACATAGCAATCGATATTATGTGTGCGTTAGACTACCTTCACCGCAGTTGTGAAACGCCAATTGTTCATTGTGATCTGAAGCCCAACAATGTCCTCATGGACGAGGACATGATTGCTCACGTGGGAGATTTCGGGCTGGCTAGGTTCCTCACCATAGATAGTAGTTATATTGGTGAAGTGACCAATTCACTTGCAATCAAAGGTTCCATAGGTTATGTTGCTCCAGGTAAGGGAATCAATCAATATAGTTATTCATTTCCCTTGTCAAATATCCTATGTGATAGTCTACTTTTCTTCTAAACGAGTTCACTTAATAATTTCATTTCCTATATAAATTTGCAGAATATGGAGTTGGAGGGAAGATATCTGAAAAAGGAGATGTTTACAGCTATGGAATCCTTTTATTGGAAATGTTGACTGGAAGGAGACCAACAAATGAAATGTTTACTGGCAGACAAAGCCTTCATGAATTCTGTAGGTCAGCACTGCCTGAGCGAGTGATGGGGATCATAGATTCGCGAATGCTATTTGAAGAACCTCAAAATGAGAAAATCGGACAAGCCAAAGTAAGAGAGTGCTTGATTTCTCTTATGAGGATTGGGGTTGCATGCTCTGCAGAATCACCTAGCGAAAGAATGAATGTCAGGGATGCCCTTGCAGCATTAACAAAAACAAAGGAAGTATTTCTTGGAGTAGGTATCCATGGCAAGAGGTAAGCGAGGATGCGACTTTCCTATAAAGGAACATCTCAGGCTCGCTACTACGACATACACTCCAGGAATTAAGGTTGTAGCTGTTTGAAAGCTTTGAAGTGCATTCATATAGAAAGGCCAAATCCCTTTATTTCTGGCTACTTTTTTCATTGTAATAAATTCAACAAAAACAAAGAAGTGGAAGCGCTTTCTTGTATATAGTTTTGAGTTTTCGTTTAAATCAAAATTTTGCCTATTTAAGCTTGTATACTTATAATGCCCTATGAATAATTTAAATGCTCCACCTATTTATCAGTTTGGACAGTCAAATGATCAGAAGTGACTAGTGAGACAAAGGAAGAAATAGTTATAAAAGAGTTGCAACATGAAACATGAATTGGGGTCTCCCACAGGCCACACTGGACACACTGACTTTACTAGTTTGCTAAGCAATAACATTTAGGAAACACTATCTCCTATATAGTTTCAAACATGATACTCGTGCATTAATTTTTTCTGTTGCATTTCTGCGTAATCACGCTTGCATACATGGACTCTCCCATTAATCGACTGCTCCACCCATTACCTGTTTTGTATCGTCTGCTTTGAATCTACTACATAGTAGGTTAAGGGAGGTATTGAACAACAATACCTCTCACGTAAAGGGGATCTTTTTGTTGGTAGGGATGAGAGGAAAGAGGCACACACAGATGAAACGTTTGCAAATGAGTGGAAAGAGATCCAATATGCTGACTAGAAAAGCTTATGAACTGGGGTCTCCTCAACTTGGCGTTAGGTTCAAACAACACATTGCCTATCCAAGAATTTGTCAGCAACACAAACGTTGACATCAACTGACATTACAGACGCTTGGGATGAACCAAGGGGCAGCTAAGCATTGGCAGCCATCCAGTTTCAGAAAAAAGCATATTAGTATTATTTAATATTCACCCTCTGGAATTTGACGTGTTTGTTATCTATATTTGTCTCCTTTAAATTGAAATTTGGCGTAGGAGCGAGCAAGGATAGCAGCTTTCTGCTCCCTCTCTCTGCTTGTGTCTTGTTTCCTCAAATTCGTCACCGTACGACTTGGGCCCGTGTCTTGTTTCTGAAATTATGCAAAGCACAACAAGTCCTAGAGGAGGGTGAATAGGACGACCACTTTTTTTTAAAAAAAAATTTCAATTTTAACCAATTTAGTCATTCACCATGGCAAATCAAGCAACTCAACAAGTTCAATATAGAGTAATTAAACTAATGAGACAAAACAAACGATATAAGTGGAATCTATTTAGGGTCTAATACCCTAAGTATAAAACCACGGCCTTACTCTACTTATATTTCATAATTCAAAAGGTACAAGAAGTTCAAAGACAAGGAATTTACCTACAAGCCACTTGCTATTCCTAGCTCCAACTCTTGAACTAGCACGCCGTGCTCCTTCTTGAATTCATGAACCCACGAGAATCACCATCTCGATCTCCGCATCACTGCTCTGGATCATCCGGCCAAGTAGACTAGAAGGCACCCAATCATGATGAATGGAAAAAGATTTGATTTTTAGGAAGGATTTTGAAAATTAAAATCAATCTAGAATCAATCCATGGAGAGGAAAGCTCTAGATTGAATAAAGATGAAAGGAGCAAGCTCAAATCAGCAAGAATATCAAATTCACAAAAGAGAGAAGGGAGGAGATTTTCTCTATAAAAAGGGGCTGATTTTTCATGAAGTGTATGCCCTAAAATGAGAGAAAAATAGTTTATATAGTGTGCATTTTCGTGGCCAACAAGATAGCCACTCAAAACATGACACTTGGCCACTTAAAGAACTGACAGGATTAAGACATTTGGCACAATAGGAGCTGTCCAATAACACGCATCTGCACGCGTCTACAGACACTTGGAAACGCTTTTAAAAAATCTGAATGGCCAAGATTAAAACCTGTGGCAAAAGATGGCTTTCAAACAAACGCGTCTGCAGACGCTTGGAAACGCTAAGATGCTGAAACTTCAATGCCTTAACCAAAAGAGTGATATTTCATGCAATAAAAAATGCACAAGCCAAAGATATAAAATGGAAGCTTAAAACATGAAATTTGAAAGCACACATGGTGAAACTAAATGCAAATGAACAATGCATGAATATACCTTTCCGGATAGATCTCAAATCACTTGGCACGGTATCGACTTGACAACGAAGCTTGAAAGCACTTGAGTGGAGCATCTAGACTCAAACCCTAAGCACTCTACCTCCCAAACCCCAATTGCGAAATAAGCAAATTACAAACTCTGAAAGGCTTAACATAATCCAGAAAATGCTAACACAACTAACAGTTTCCTTAATTTCATCGGTCAAGTCCACGGTCTTCACCTGTATCAAGCTATAAATGATTATCAAAGCAAAGGGGATATAGATAGAGCAGGAAGTTCAATATCCATTAATCTTCCATTTGGCAAGTCGTAATAAAAGTAGTACTTGTTTTGGGAATATTTTTGTCCCCGGGTGAATTTTTTCAGTTTACATTAAAAATGTTCTAATTCTAGTAGGTCTGAATGATGAAAACTGTAGATGTAACTTTAACAAGAAAAAAAACTAAAAATATTCGCTAGAAATGAAAAAGGCTACAAGATTTCAGAGTTTTTTTTTTTCGGCATATGTCTTTACTCCTTAGTGCTTTGTATATGATGAAGTGACTCCCACTATGTCCCAATACATGCCTCATGTCTGTGTGTCCCTCTTAAAATCTAAAATAACTCCCATACCTACGATGTCGTGTCGGTGTTTCATAGGTTCCCAAAGCCATAAATGCCTCAATTTTTCAAGTCAATTTTAGAAAGTCATATGATTGTACTGCTATTACATGGACTTTTGCAAGGAAAATAAAAGGTCTAAGTCATAGGCTGTTCCCAACCTAAAATTTTCCAGGAAAATGGAAGGTCTAAAGTCATAGGCTGTTCCCAACCTAACATCCACCAGGAAAATGAAAGGCCTAATTCTTTGGCTGTTACTGTGAAAGAGGAGTCATCTCCAGAAAGGAAATTAAGGTGTTTGTTGAACTAGAGCTGCAGCACTAGAGTGAGGAGCTGGCTCCTCACGTAGCTAGACGGTCTGATCTTAATAACGTATGTGTTATGTGTAGTCGAAGTGTCCATGTTTCCCATGACACCGCTATTGGCTCCACTTTCACCAGAATTAGGTTTAAGCCGGTCGCAATCTAATTGGTTTGGCAAGAAAAATGGCATTTAGGACACGACATGTAATGCATAGTTTCGATTTTTTCTAGCACTCATGCTTGTGCATGAATTGGATACAGAGATAAGCAACAAGTCCTTCAACAATACATCTTTAATAATAAAAGGCGCTTAAAGTAACTGAGTTTGCATAATTACTTCTCTAGCATATCATTTTCAATAGATCATACAATTAAGCCTTTCTCATAACACGGTTGTATCTTAAGATATGATCAACTTCGATAGTGAGAGAGCTTCTTTCCTTATCGCCAGTATGGTCGTCTACGTAATTGGGGAGCAAAAATGCACGAGTTTCAAGAAGTTGAGCATTTCAATTAACCCTTTTATTTTCCTTTAGGAGGTAGTTTGAGTTGCAGAATGAAGCCCAAATGCATACATGGGGCTCCGTCATAAACAAAACTCTATGACCCCAAAAGGCCCGTTTGCAGGCCTTGCCTTGGGCCGGCCTGAGAGTATCTATTAGTCTAGACTTCCATATCCTTCCAGTGTGAGCTAAAGCTGCAAGACTAAAGTAATGAGCTGGCTCCTCGATAGCTGGACGGTCTGATCTTAATCATGTAGCTGCTCCTCCATCCTAGGTTTCAAGTTCAAAACCTCCTACGTGATATCAATTTTTATGAGGTTAGTCCACAGGGTGGAATTGGTCCAATGGATTAGTCAAGGTGCCCGGACACTTGAGTTGTCAAAAATAAAAATATAAAGTAGATTGCACTGCGCGTAATCTTGGTACATGATATCAAAAACCAGTTTGTTACATCTTGTTTTCTCGACCTTTGGCCCCTCTCCACAGGCAAATCTAAGTCAGGTTTTAAGGCTCGTACCAATCAATTGCAAAGACAACGCAGGGGGAGCATTAGTCGTCAAATAGACCATTCAATTTGCAAAGAAAAGAAAAAGTTGAGTTGAATCTAGAAGATCAAGAACAATAATTATATAAATGCAAGTATAATGGTTTCTCTAGAGCATAAAAAACCTACAAGAGAAAAAAAAATAGTAATAAATAAAAAAGGGTAACACAGCTTCCTGATATTTTTTATTTTTTTTACACGGCACAGCTTCCTGATATTTAACTTATTTCCAAGTTTATTATACTAATTCCAGTCAATAAAAACCCAAAGAAAAGCCATGGCCAACCCTTTTCAGCTGAACCAAACACCTAAGTCTCTCACAGGAAGTTTAGACAAGTCATCAGATGACCCAAAATTTGCTATCTATTTTAGTTCTAACTTTTTGCACCCCCGAAATTCACCAACTCAGGGCCCGCGTCTGGTTACTTAAACTCATCAATCAGTTCCACGGTTTCACCTGTATCAAGTTATAAATGATTGGCAAAACAAATGGGATATAGATAGAGCATGAAGTTCAATAGTAATCCAGTATTTGGGTGAATTATTCGGTTTTGAACCAAAATTCCACGGTCTTCACTTTTCTAACTGGTCTACATGTTGAGAAAAGGATCGGAATGCGCTGTTTACACCAGAAGATAAATAAAAGTCGCTAGACATGAAAAAAAAGCTACAAATTTCATGTTTTTCTGGTGTATGTATGCCTCTCTAGTACTTATGTATACAATGAAGTGACTCCCGCCGTGTCCCCATACATGTCTCATGTCGCGTGTCACTCTTAAAATCTAGGTTAAATTCCACGGAGACCTCTTCATCTATCACATTTTCCACGGAGACCTCCTAACCTTTAAAAACGTCCAGACAGACCCCCTCATCTTTCACCGTTAGCCATTCAGACCCCTTCCGTTAGTGTAGTCATTTGCAGCTGAAAAAATATCTATAATTTGGACATTTTTAGACCAAAATGCCCTTGATCAAGTCTTGCATACCGATGAACAAAAACAAAAACACATTTAGAAACTATTTATTTTTTTTAATTTTTATTAGGTTTATTTATTTTGTTTTAAAAAATTAAAGTGTATTTATTTTAAAGGGGTTTATTTGTTCTCAATGTGTTTATCTGTTTCATTTTCAAAAAAAAATTAGATTTATTTGTTTCATTTTTATTAGTTCTATTTGTTTTGTTTCCAAATTTTTTTTTAAAAATACAAATTAAAAAAATATGCATATTTAGACAAAAAAATTATTAATATTTCGGAAAAAACACCAAGCACACTCAAATTTTGAAAACAAAAACATTCACCTAATTTTTGTTTTAACAAAAAAATTTTGTAAACACACTTCGGAAAAAAAAAAAAAAAAAAAAAAAAAGACAGGGGGTGAGTGTGGGTGATTTTTATAGATTAGGGGGTGGGCGTGGATGATTTTTAAAGGGTATTATAGTCATTTTTGTCATTCCGTTAACGGCGTAAGGGGTTTTTTGCATTTTGGATAGATGAGGGGGTGCGTTTGAGCGTTTTCAAACGTTAGGGGGTCTCCGTGGAAAAACGTGATAGATGAGGGGATCTCCATGGAATTTAACCTAAAATCTAATAACTCCAATTGGACACCTATACCTATGATGTCGTGTTGTGCATGTGCTTCACAGGTTTCCAAGCTATAAAGCCTCATTTTGACATCCTCATCAAGAATTACATCACTTTTTTTTATTTTTGATAACTAAATCCATCTAGAACAAATCAAAAAAACGAAGGACCCGTGGTATAACCTGGAGAGTTCACAAATCACAAGAGAAACACAGGGCAAACCCCGGAAAGATCAACCAATAACATCCCATACCTAACAAAGGCTAGCCTAGCGCATGCCAACACAACATACAACACAATTCCGATACAAAGACCAAAGAAGCAACAAGGAAACCACATTATGGACCAAGTGCTCTATTTCCCCAAACAGCACGCAAGTCCTTAATTGACTACTTGTATCTTGTATATCACGTCCTTGGACTGGAAAAAAAGGTCACTATTCAATTCAACTTTGGAAAATTGCATCATTGCGCTAGTATTACATGGAATTCATCGTTCCGATACTAAAATTTTCCAAGAAAATGAAGGTCAAGTCTTTGGCTGTTTCTGTGAAAGAGGAGTCATCTCCAACAAGGAAATTAAAATGCAAGGACAATGTAGAAAGACCAACCGATGTTTACATTCCAGCTTGGAGATTTCTTAGAAAAGACGTAAGGACAACGTAGAAGAAGCAAGAAAAAGGACATTGAACCTCAGCTTGAAATGAATGCATGTCAGCTAGTTCACTCGTTTTAAACCACCCATCCTTATAAATAAATTTGCAGTATAACTAAGGGGTTGTTCCAGTGTCGCTGAATTTAAAAAAAAAAAATTTGGTTTTGTCTTTGTTCAAATTGTTTTTGCGTTTTTTAGTTTTGCGTCAAAACTTTTGGTGATTATAGGTTCATCTCGACGAGAAGAATCGAAATTGGGTAAAATTATGACTTTTGCCCAAATACTTTTCTTGGAATAGAGTTTTCCACCATGAGCACCAAAGAAGAGTTTACAACAGAAAATGATTGCTGTAGAATTAACAGTCAACCCTCTTGAGTCTTGAATGGTTGGAGTTGCCCCAAAATCCTTCTTTGAATTTCGTAGTTTTTCCAACTCAAATTACCACCACCAAACCTTTCCCATCAAATGTCATGAGCAAAGACCGGCCCATCCAAGTTGTATGCTTCAGTCACTCAATTCATACCTCAAATGTCATGAGCAGTGATTTCATCCAGAGTCAAGAATTCTTTGTGAGTCTATGCAGTAAAAAAATGAGCAGTAATTTTGTAAAGGTAGATGGCAACTTGTACACACGTATAAAAACATGGAAGTTACACATATATATCAACATTACAATGCCTGGTTTGTACGTCTATGTAGGAGCTAGTTTTCCTAGGTTTAACTCTATGGAGCTCTTTTGGCCAAGTATTAGTATTTTGCAGTATCTTTTTTATTAGATCTAGCGAAAAAAAAAAACTCTTACACCACATAACTTATGTTTTAGTAGTTATAGATCCCAAGTCCAAAGTTGAAATCATTTGCACATCATAAATATTTTGATAATTTTTATTGTTTTCTCGAGTTTATTTTAATCGTACTTTTATCTTTTAACATCAAATTCAAAAATAAATAAATGTTGACAATAAATAAACCAAAGTAATTTATTTTCACTCACAAATTGGAACAACCCCATTATAAGTTAGAAAAAAATGCGTAGCATGATACTTTGTTATGTAAAAAAATTATTTAGTCAAATTACGAAACTAAATGTTTAATTTTTGTTATCCTATATTAGCCATCTAAAGTGATTTTTTTTTTATTTATTTTTTAATAGAAACCTAGGCTTGTCATTGGAAGACTTAGTCTAAGTCCGGTTTTAAGTCTACACTCCTGTTCCTATCAAAGACAGTCTTCCAAATAGACAATCCAATTGACAGAGAAAAAAAGTGTGGTGTTGAATTTTTAGAAGATCAATTTTACGCTTTGAATCACAATTTTTGAATGAGCTTTTTTTTAGTTTTAAACTAAAACGATGAGACTATTTACAGCAATATTATAAAAAAAAAATTCTGGGTAAATTTGAATTGATTTATTTTTATGGTAAAAATGTTTCCATATTACTCTGCATCTTCCCTATTTCCAGTAACTAGGTGTTAGCCTCAAACCACTCATTGCCTATCCAAAAAATTTTCAGCAACGAAAACATTAACATCAACTGTCATTTCAAGCCACTTGGGAGTTGGGACAAACCGAGGGGCGGCTAGGCAGCGGGGACCATCCAGTTTTAGAGAAGACACCATTGTCGTTGTTATAAATGATAATTAAAAACACAGTTATTTGGCTTGTCGCTGGACCACTTGACTTAGTACAAGCCCTGTTAATAAGGCAACAGTCCTGTACCAATCAAAAACGACAATTCAATTGGCAAAGAAGCAAAAAAATTGTGTTGAAGCTCAAGAACAATAAAAAGATTTGACTTAGTACAATGGTTTCCCAAGGGCATTAAAAATTTCGGTGATAAAATAGGAGTTTCCATACATAGGGCTCAAGTGGTGTACATTGCAGGCCTTGACAAGAACGTCATTGATAAGAAAACAAAGGACCTTGATTTGTTTCTTAGGCCTTTGTTGGCCTTCGCCAATCACCGGCGCAAATTCATAACAGAACGGTCTACTACAATGTCTAAATATATATGTCGTGTGGGGAAGCCCATCTCTTTACCAAAGTAGCCTATCATTCAGTCCACTTGATTTTTTTTCAGGAACTGGAAATTTAAAGGGCTATCACAGTGCTTAAGTTAGGGCTCAGTAAAAATCTAATTGACCCGCCAAAATCGATTGATCTGTTATTATGGTTTGTGGATTGGGTGTTCTTTTTTTCCGGTTCCATCAAAAGATTTTGAATGATCAAATACCAAAATGAACAAAATACCCTTCATAAATCAGATAAAAAGATTTTGAATGATCAAATACCAAAATGAACAAAATACACTTCATAAATCAGATATAGATGGGTCACCATATGTAGTGAAGTGCAAGATAGGTTAAATTTTTTTTTTTAAAAAAAAAATCACTAAATATCTTTTTGGATCACTAGCTTACTATAATGGTTAATTTAATTTACAAACAAACAGATCAAATCTGATGAATACACAATAGCCAATAGGCTTATGTGAAGGAATGTAAGTATCCATGTAGCAAGATTTCTTCAGCAAAGCCAAGGGGAAAAACAGGACTTCTTCAACAAAGCCAAGGGAAAAAACAAGACTTCTTCAGCAAAGCCTCTTTCCGGTGCATACGTTCTCTTTGAAACTCTCTTTCTTGTATCCACGAAGCTAACTAGGCACCGATATTTTGACAAACAAGCAACTCTGGAGCAGGAGGATGTTGTATATGTTGTTCATTGAGCTGTGTAGCTATTTTGGTATAATTGTGGCTTGGGTGTTCCTCAGCCCGGTAAAAATACAACATACCTTAATTAAATATAAAATTTGTGCTCTATGGAAGAAATCCAAGAAGGCGAGCTAATAGAGTTTCCCACCATGATATAACATAAGCCATAGAAAAATCTTTGTTTTAAATTTTTTCTTTTTCCCCAATCAAGTCGCATCCACCAAGACAAAGGATTATATTACAATCGCCTGAAGTACTTTTCCTACTAAAACTTGGGGAAAGGGAAGGTCTCTCATGGCATGGCCCTTCACAATCTACATTTTCAAGGCTTATTAAAGGTCCGAGTCTTTTGGCTGTCAATGTGAAAGAGGATTCATCTCCAGAAAATGCAGATCAGGTCTTTGGCAGATGGCCCTTCCCAATCTGCGTAAGTCCAATCTGAGAGAAATTCAAATATTTTATCTCCCTAAAAGAAGACTTTTCAGTTCACTCGTCTCATCTCCTTCAAAACAAGTCTTTTACAGCCGTAGAACAACACAGTTCCCCGAACAATGCTAAAGAGGCGAGAAGAAAGAAGACGACTAAATGCACGATTCAGAGTAGATAGATCGACCAGTGCTGAAAAAGAAACCAGATCCGAAACAAATGAGTTCCAGAAACAGAGGAGTCTTCTCTCAGTTCACCGATCTTCTTCTTCTCTCTGTTTCTCCGATTTTTTTCACGGTCAGTACATACCTCCGGAAACAACTGAGAAGGCCGGAATCTTGTAGTTAGGCGGTGTAGGAAGGGTCAGCGCATAAGGTGGCGAGGCAGTTGACCAACCTATATAAATAAGACACGTGGCTCGAAGAGTCTCATTAAGCCACGTCATGATTCGATCAGCATATGATGACTAAAAGAAAACCCCAACGCGAAGGAGATAACCTCGAGGAAGCTCACCTCTCGCGAGGTACTCAGCGAAGAAGATTGCCGCGACGGGGAAGAACGAAAGCTCACGCGAATACGCGAACCAAGCTCGCGACGGTACCTGGCCAAAAGGCAGGGATAGGGAAGTCGATACGAGCTCGAATTAGGTCTTGGCGCGAGCCAAAAGGCTCGCGACCATGCCCAACGCAGCGGGAATAGGGGAGATACAAGTGGCTTGGTGGCTTTAAAGGATTAAGAGTCGCTGCGAGGGAAATGATGCACTGGAATGACTTAATGGAAGCTTCCTAACGGCCAGTGACATCACCTACGTTGCCCAGGTATACAGAGAGAGCACGTGTCATCATGTTATTGGGGAAAAGTCTGCAGCCCCATGATTGGGTGCAGATCCTTATAAATATGGGGCACCCATTTACAAGTTCCAGAGAGATTCTGATTCATCCTTGGAACACGGAAATCCTAGAGAAAGAAAGTGATTCAAAGCCCTGGAATTAAGAACATTGTTCTTGCTAGTGCTCGCGAGTCCATCTACTCTCTAGAACTGTGATTTGAGGACGATGATGATTCAAAGGGGAATGGAATGAACACTACTGCCTTCTCTTTCTGTATATTTGGCTTAATTCTTTACCCCTTTACACACTCTCCTATTCCTATTCTTCTTTGATTGACCATTAGTTATTGTTTGCCTCTCCAAATTTAAAGATTATTTGAATTAACAAAGAACCTATCCTATAGGCGGTGGATTTCTTCGCGATGCAGAGGACCCCGCGGTCACAGCTTCTGATGCTGACGGGCTGCGTTAATAGGGTTGAGCTAAGTGTCTTCCTATCTTCTTCTTCAAGCTTTAGGAAATAACTTTCTATGTTCTTCTTCAAGCGTTCGAATGCATAGGAACATGCCACGTGTCCTCTTTATCGATATCGATAAGGCGGTAAAACATGGTGTAAACAGCTGCATAGCTTCTGTAGATTGTAACTCTCTTTTTTGTTACCACAAAGCTAACTGGGCAGCGACATTTGGACCAAATAAGCGACTGTGGTGCAGATTGATTTTGTGGTGGTATATGTTTTTTGCTGAGCTGCTTAGCCAATGTATATTTGTATCTCGGGTGCTCCTCGCCTCTCTAAAATGCAGCACTTTCGTAATTCTCCTATGTTAATGAATATAATTTTTTCATACCAAGGGGGCACATCAGCTTGCTAGCTCACCTAGCCTGTTTTTTTTTCAAGGGTGTGAGATATATATGTATTTTAGGTCATCGGGTTGGATTGGGTTGAGTTTGTAAGCCCGTTACTAAATGGGTTGGGCTTGAAATATCTCTTCTAATTAAGCCCGGCCTGGCCGGTATAAAGTAACGACAATGGTGTGCATTTTGTGTATATACTGTCAAAAAACATTAAGGAAAAGCTATCATACTATATATACACAGCATTCTATTTTTTTTAAGCATATACTGTATATATTCTTTTGTATCCGTATAACTGTAATTATTATGGTTGTAAAACTTTAATTTATACGTAATAGTAGAAATAATTAATTTATTTTCAAATACTATACTTTAGCGAGCTTAGGAAATTAAACTTGAAGAGGGCCGGGCAAGGAAAAATACTAAATGAAGTCCGATTATCGAAGGACCAGATTTGGGCAAGCACAAGTCTTGTTATTATCTAGTATAAGTTTAGTCCGAACCCAAAGAAAAAGGGCGAGGCAATAGAGTTTTCCACCATGATGCAACATATGATAGTATCTTAATGTGACACCAAAGAAAAGTCTACAAAAGAAAATGATTGCTGTGGAATTAACACTCAACCCTCTTGAATGGTTGGAGTTGCTCCAAATCCTTCCAGTGTGAGCTGGAGCTGCAAGACTAAAGTGAGGAGCTGGCTACTCGATAGCCGGACGGTCTGATCTTAATCACGTAGCTGGCTCCTCCCTCCTAAGTCTTAAGTTCAAAACTTCTTACGTGATATCAATTTTTTATGAGGTTAGTCCATATAATGGAATTGATCTAATGAATTAGTCGAGGTGCGCATGCTGGCCTGAACACCTTTGAGTTGTCAAAAATAAAAAAACATAAAAGTATATCGCACCTTTGAGTTATCAAAAATAAAAAAACATAAAAGTATATCGCACTGCACTTAATCATTGTATATGATCGTCAAAATTGTTGGAAATATTCATTAGAATTTCTGTAAACTTATATAATTGGAGATAACGACACAACAAACAAATAATATACGATACTACAGATATAAAATAAGAGAGAGTAGAAAAACTTATATTGATCGAGGCACGCGTAAAGCGCTCTTCTAAGAGAAGATATGTCCCCGCTTGCAACGAGTTGTGTGACATTCCGCTCCCAAGATACAACAATCATCCACGGAAGCTGTTTGCGCAGCTAAAGCTTTCCACATGAATCAAGATCCGCCCGTATGCTCAGAATAATAAAAAAATATGTATATATCTCAAAAGAATCTCAATATAAGTGTATGATACTCGCTCTGTATATATAATCAAATATTTCTCTATATTTTTTCATGTACACAACTTGCCACATTAATGTAGTGGCACCAATCACAAATGTCATTGGTCATTACATTTAACATGCACTTAAAGCCCTAATAAAAATGATTAGGAGTTACAAATGGTTTCATCCAAACAACTGACAACTTAATTAGTAAAAGTAATTAACATGATAAATAATATTAAATAGGTTTTTAAAAGCCTTTTCTAACAAAAAAAACCCAGTTTGTTACCTGTTGTTTTCTTGACCTTTGGCCCCTTTCCACTGGCAACTCTCTTGTCATTCCGACTTGAATTAATCCAATTCGGGTTCTAAGACTCCACTCCTGTACCAATCAGTTTTTCAAATGATTTTAGCTCTAATTTTAGCAAATGAGTTCACCAGGTGCTAAAATTTGGGTTGATTTTAGGCGGGTTGCTAAAATCAAACGGAAAACTCAAAAAGATCAACCTATGTTTGCATTCCAGCATAAAAATTTCTTAGAAAAGATGCAAGGACAACGTAGAAGAAGCAAGAAAAAGGACATTGAACCTCAGCTTGAAATGAATGCATCAGCTAGCTCACTCGTTTTAAACCACCCATCCTTATAAATATCTTTGCAGTATAACCAAGGGGTTGTTCCAGTGTCGACACTGAATTAAAAAAAAAATTGGTTTTGCCTTTATTCAAATTGTTTGTGCATTTGTTAGTTTTACATCAAATTTTTAGTGATTATAGGTTCATCTACGAGAAGAATCGAAATAAAATTATGACTTTTGCCCAAATACTTCTCTTGGAATAGAGTTTTCCACCATGAGCACCAAGGAAGAGTTTACAACAGAAAATGATTGCTGTAGAATTAACAGTCAACCCTCTTGAATGGTTGGAGTTGCCCCAAAATCCTTCTTTGAATTTTGTAGTTTTTCCAACTCAAATTACCACCACCAAACCGTTCCCATCAAATGGGGAAGACTAGGGGAAAGACTAAGGGTAAGGGGTATATAGACCTGGGAAGAGTTATAAACCAATGACTAATCTTCCAAAGACAGGCCCAGCCAAATTGTATGCTTCAGTCACTCAATTCATACATCCAATGTCATGAGCAGTGATTTCAAACCCCCATAAGATCGGAAATATCATCCCATCCGGAGTCAAGAATTCTTTGTGAGTCTATGCAGTAAACAAATGAGCAGTAATTTTGTAAAGGTTGATGGCAACTTGTACACACTTACAAAAACATGGAAGTTACACTTATCAACATTACAATGCCTGGTTTGTACGTCTATGTAGGAGCTAGTTTTCCTAGGTTTAACTCTATGGAGCTCTTTTGGCCAAGTATTATTTTGCAGTATCTTTTTTATTAGATCTAGTGTAAAAAAAAAACTCTTACACCACAACTTACGTTTTAGTAGTTATAGATCCCAAGTCCAAAGTTGAAATCATTTGCACATCATAAATATTTTGATAATTTTTATTGTTTTCTCGAGTTTATTTTAATCGTACTTTTATCATTTAACATCAAATTTAAAAATAAATAAATGTTGACAATAAATAAACCAAAGTAATTTATTTTCACTCACAAATTGGAACAACCCCATAATAAGTTAGAAAAAATGCGTAGCATGATACTTTGTTATGTAAAAAAATTATTTAGTCAAATTACGAAACTAAATGTTTAATTTTTGTTATCCTATATTAGCCATCTAAAGTGATTTTTTTTTTATTTTTTATTTTATAGAAACCTAGGCTTGTCATTGGAAGACTTAGTCTAAGTCCGGTTTTAAGGCTACACTCCTGTTCCTATCAAAGACAGTCTTCCAAATAGACAATTCAATTGACAGAGAAAAAAAGTGTGGTGTTGACTTTAGAAGATCAAGAACAGCAAAAATAATAAAAGGAATAAAAGTAAAAAGTAAAAAGAGAGGAGGAGACTATGCTTAAATATCTTTGCATTATAAATTGAGGTCTTGGCATGCCTTGAAGTGAGCAACATTCTTCTTCTTCATTCAAATCTCCCCTTGTTTAGAATGCTAAAGTTGATGGCGTTGATCTCATCATCTCCGTTAATTCACACGATCAAGTTATTGATCAGCTTGGTGTTATTTTTCACGACAGCCACAAAAGTAACCTGTAGATTCAGCAACGAAACGGATCGACTAGCATTGCTTTACTTCAAGGAACTTATAACCGATGATCCGGTTGGCTCATTAAATACCTGGAACAATTCTCTAGATCTCTGCGAATGGGACGGAGTAACGTGCAGTCGCAAGCATCAGAGAGTAGTGGTTCTGGACTTGAGGGGGAAAAGCCTGAGTGGGACCATATCACCATTCCTTGGAAACCTCTCTTTCCTCAGATCCCTTCGCCTCCAAAACAACACATTATATGGAAACATCCCCCTGGAGCTCGGCCACTTGTTCCAACTTCAACATCTCCATTTCGGTAGCAATTCTCTCGAAGGGGAAATTCCAACCAATTTGTCAAATTACCTCAGAAAGATTTCTCTGCGATTTAATAATCTAGGTGGAAGAATTCCAGACTTGATTGGTTCTCTCTCCAAGCTCACTTACCTTGACCTTCACTCCAACAACCTCATAGGAGAGATTCCACCATCTCTTGGCAACCTCTCTCTCCTCCGAATGGCAGACTTGGAAAAGAATAGTATCACTGGAACTATTCCACATTCAATCGGCCAGCTCCTCAACCTTCAGGGATTCAACATTGGAGTGAATAAATTATCAGGTATTGTCCCTCCCCCACTTTATAATATCTCAACTCTCAGGTGGCTAGTTTTTACAGGTAACCAACTTTCCGGCAGTTTACCCCAAGATATTGGCCTCACACTCCCCAATCTGCAATGGATGGACTTTGCAGTAAACCAATTCTGGGGACCTTTTCCAGTTTCTATTTCAAATGCATCCAGAATGGAACAGCTTGATATAACAGAAAACAACATTTCCGGGCGAGTTCCCTTTGACCTAGGGAGAAAGATGAAGGATCTATGGTGGCTAAATCTGGGTGAAAACAATTTAGGCTCAGGTGATGCTAGCGACTTGATGTTCATCGATTCGTTAACCAATTGCACCAAGCTAAAAGTATTGTCTTTCCCTGGTAATGGTTTTGGTGGGGTTTTACCCACTTCCATAGCCAATCTCTCGAGTAACCTCATTCAGTTACTTGCCGGAGGGAACCAGCTGGTGGGAAACATTCCTGCGGGAATTTCCCATTTCGTCAACTTAGCTAGAATTTCTTTGGAACAAAACTTTTTTACAGGTGTCATTCCTCTAGAAATAGGGAGGCTTAGAAATCTGCAAGCATTGTATTTCACTTGGAATAAACTTTCTGGCCCCATTCCAGCAAGCATTGGAAATCTCACTCGAGTATTTGTCCTATGCCTGGATAACAACAACTTGAACGGAACCATACCTTCAAATATTGAAAACATCTTGGGCTTGCAAACCTTGAATCTTTCACATAATTCCTTAACTGGTTCCATACCCAAAACAGTAGGCCTTTTCTCCACTTTAACTTTCTTGGGCTTGGCTAATAACTCTTTTATGGGTCCCCTACCACTCGAAATTGGTAAATTGAACAATCTCCAGGAACTAGATGTTTCGGACAACAAGTTGTCCGGACCTATTCCTAATACTCTGGGAAATTGCTTGAGATTGGAAAGCCTCTATCTACAAGGTAACATGTTTCAGGGGAGTATTCCTCCCTCTTTTAGATCTTTGAGAGGAATTCAAATATTGGATCTTTCGCGCAGTAACTTGTCCGGCCAAATTCCAAAAGATCTAGCAGCCCTCAAGTTTTTGAAGAATTTGAACTTGTCCTTTAACAACTTAGTTGGTGAGGTGCCACTGCAAGGTGTCTTCGGAAACTTGAGTACAATTTCACTTGTTGGAAACAAAGGGCTTTGTGGAGGCATTGCCGAAATGCATTTAGCTGCTTGCCCAAAGTCCATGAAGAAGGGAAATCGCCTTGGCTTCAAAATTATTGTTCCAATTGTTTGCGCGATCCTGTTTCTTTCACTGGTGGTACTTTTGGTTGTTTTTCTTAACAAGAAAACAGAAAAGGAAATCTCTAACCCAACCAATCGTTGGCGATGATTTCTTGAGGGTTTCATATGATGAGCTCCTTCAAGCTACTAGTGGATTCTCTTCATCAAACATAATTGGAGCTGGAAGTTTTGGCACCGTGTATAAAGGAATTCTCCACGAAGGCGAACTACCGATTGCAGTCAAGGTCCTTAATCTTGAACAAAGAGGAGCTTCAAGGAGCTTCATGGCAGAATGTGAAGCTTTAAGGAAAACAAGGCACAAACATCTTCTCAAGATTATAACAGTGTGTTCAAGTGTAAACCATGCAGGTGATGATTTTAAAGCACTAGTTTTTGAGTACATGCCCAATGGTAGTTTGGAGAACTGGTTGCATCCTGGAGAAGATACACCACACCAAGAAAGGAACTTAAGCCTTAGCCAAAGGTTGAATATAGCGTTCGATGTTGCATGTGCATTAGAGTACCTTCATCATGATTGTGAAACTCCAATTGTTCACTGTGATCTAAAGCCAAGCAACATTCTAATTGATGAAGACATGATTGCCCATGTCGGAGATTTTGGGCTGGCCAAGTTCCTCACCACAAAAAGCAGTAACAACGAAGGTGGACAAACAAATTCACTTGCAATCAAAGGTTCTATAGGATATGTTGCGCCAGGTAAGGAGGTCACCAATTTTATTTTTCTTTCCCCCTTTTTTTCCGTTCTGAAATTTGTATCTAGTACATTTCTTCGAATTAATCTAATTTTCGTTTCCTTACTTCTTTTTTTTTTTTTTCTCTTTTGCATCCTTCCCTATTTAAATTGCAGAATATGGAATTGGAGGGAGGCCATCAAAAGAGGGAGATATTTACAGCTATGGGATTCTTTTACTCGAAATGCTGACAGGAAAAAGACCAACAGATGATTTTTTTACAAATGGAAAAAACCTTCATGAATTCTGTATGTTGGCATTCCCAGAGAGAGTGATGGAGATTGTGGATTCATGCATGCCACTAGAAGAACCCATTGGAGCTGAAAACGATGCTCAAAATGAGAGAGTCGGACAAGCCAAAATAAGAGAATGCTTACTTTCCCTTGTGAGGATTGGGATTGCATGTTCTTCAGAATCACCTGGAGAAAGGATGAACGCCAAGGACGTGATCATTGGATTGACGACAATCAAGGGAGTATTTCTTGGATTAGGTATCCATGCCAGGAGACAACTGCTGATGCCACTCGCTGGAGAAGGAACGTCTGGAGAATAGCTACTTAAACTGCCACTGGAGGAATTGACTTTGCTGTGGATGCTAGCTTTGAAGTGCAATCATTTAGTTAGGAAGGCCAAAATGCAAATGCAAATGCGCAGGCCTGTTTGTTAATCGCATGTATGTTAAGAAGAATATATGTATGGTTTCGGGTTTTCAAGTTGTCGTAGTTGTGCATATTTAAATTCGTATGCATGTAATTTCCCACAAAATAAATGCGTGCTCCACCTATTTTTTGGTTCGAATAAATCAAATCATGAGGAAGTAAGGAATTAGGAACTTTATTGGTTTGGGAAGAGATAGTAACATTTAGGAAATGCTGTATGGTTTTGAATATTTCTGGTATTCTTGCTCGTGCATGAATGAGAGAGATCAGCAACATATTCAAATCCGGATTAAATCCCTCCTTATATAGAATCAAGAGTCAGCAAAAGCACCCTTTCATTAAAATTGATTTTTTTTTTTTCAAAAAGGAACACCAAAGCATCCTTTTGAATGATGGATTTTGGAATAGAAGATATACCACAATTCATAGATAGTGCAGGGAGGACGAATACAAGAAAAAGAGGGTTAAATTCAATTATTCTCGGACTATGCTGAAAGAAGATGATCAAATGGCAGGGATTGGATTGTGAAGTGAAGGACTTAAAGGTTAATAATCAAGAGGAGTTTTGGTCTATGTACCCGCAGTTTGAAGAATCTCTGGAGTTAGAGAATTCTTTTGGGTCTGTCAAATTCAGAGAATAGAAGAATTTTATCAAGGAATGTATCGGTATGACTGGAAGGAAAGTGGGAGATGTTAGGGACGAAGCTGCTTTACACGTGAAGTGAGAGGAATACATCCAGGAGTAAAATTAGTTACTAGTAAAGCGAGAAGTTTACCTTCAGGATCAAAATGATTCATACGAAAAGCTGGTGTAGTTGATTTGGAAGAAACAAAGGAGCTGTTTGATGCAATCAAGGCTGCAAAATCCAAAGGATTTGGTGGGGTACTCACTTGGAATGGATGTGCTTTCTTTACGGAAATGGTTTTGGTCGCTGCTTTTTGCCTACGGCTTTGTATTTTTTCCCCCTCGGACTCACCTTGTTCTTTCAACTCTGGGAAGATTGGTTGCATCCAGAAGAAGACATACCATGCCTAGCAATGAACTTGGACCTTAGACAAAGGCAAAAAAAAAAAAAGGCAAGCGTTGTAGAGTTGGTGGTATAATTGGCAAACCACAAATTCAAAGCTTCTCAGGACAAAATTGATCAAAAAGTGTCTTATCTGGAGATATTAATTTTTCATCTCCGGCAAAAACCTCACAGTAACTTCTACAAGAGCTATATATTACGGTCTGTGCGACAACATTTATAATTATTATTTAAAAAAAAAAGTTTTTTCAAAAGGAAGAAAACCTCATAGCAACAATGATTGCATTTATGATTTCTTAAAAAACCGGTTTTTGGTTTTTTGGTTTTTTCATTTGTCCTTATTCAAATTTTTTTTGCATTCGTTAGTTTTGCATAAAGATTTTGTGGTTTCTAAATTTCTCTCGACGAGACGAATTTAACAAGTATAAATTTATGGTCAAACCAAATATTTTTTTGGATAAAGCCAAAATAGGTGGATTATTGGCCAATAATCCACCTATTTTGGCTTTATTAAAAAAAATTGAGTTTTGACCATAAATTTATACTTGTTAGATTCGTTTCGTCGAGAGGAATCCAGAAACCAAAAAATCTTGATGCAAAACTAACGAATGCAAAAAAAAAATTGAATAAGGACAAAATAGAAAAACCAAAAAACCAAAAATCATTTTTTTACCCAAACGAGGCCTAAATCAAAATAAGACACATGTATGTTAGCGGGTACTTTTTTGCGAAGTACTAAAAGGTACTGAAAATCGATTTTGAAACTTTCTAAAAACTTGGTCCTTGGAAATTAGATCAAGGCAAACTATGTTGGGCTTTCTCCAGGTCATTTCTAGGGGTGTTACGTAACTGGTTCAGTTCGGTTTAGTTCTTGGGTGTTTTGGAGTGAACCGGGAAATACCGGTTCGGGGAAAACATAGAACTGGAACCGGATTTTTAGTGGTCGGTTCGGTTCCCCTTAAAAATCCCAGAAACTGAGAACAAAATCGGTTTCAAAATTTTACAACTTTTACGAACCAAACCGAACCAAACCGGTCGAGGAAAAATACCGGGAAATAAATAAATAAATAACCGGTTCAATTTGGTTCTCCTTTTCTTGAGCTCGAGCAACGGTGCGAAGTCAGATGAGTTTTGAAAATTAAACGAATATTTGAAAGCTCATAAATCGTCAAGAATTGCCAGTGAGCATTTTCATTGATATTCGTCATCAGATGAAACCTCCAATATGGCCCTAAAAATTTCGTAAAATCAAAATGGAATAGTACACAGTTTTCCATTAGTTGGCCAATCACGGGCCTCGTTTCGGTCATATTCTTTTTTTTTTTTTTTTTTTGCAAGGCGAAAAAGGGAAATTCATTAACTGAAAGATTGGTACAAACATGATCAATGGAATAGAAAGAGCGGCATCACAACGAGAGGGAAACATCCCAACTAGGATGGCACCAAATCCTCTCGACAATCATATGCCAAAACTCCACAAAGAGGCAAGGTTGGCAAGCAATCAACCCGCCACACCAGAGAGATACAAAACCTTGATAATAATCCATTACAAAACATGGATGGACAATCCAAACTGATATGATAAACTATATTAACTGTTGAATCCATCAGCTTCCAAGAAAGGTGATTATCCATGGTTGAATCCAAAGTAACCCAAGAGAAGCTATAGTAAAATTTCAGAGATGCCGCTAGAGTAGCAAATCAGCAAACCAATAGCCCAGAAGCATATATCATATCCTCACATACACATCAGCAGCAAGAAACAACAGCAATCAAATCCTCACAAATATATCAGCAGCAGAAAACATCAGCAACCTCAAGAAGCAGCAGTCGCAGTAATAGAATCCACCTGGAAATCTAAAAACTGCAGCAAGAACTTGTTCTAGGAGAAAAGAGTTTAGCAGCAACCAATAGGCTTATAATACATGAAGCCTCCAAAAACAAGACAACCAAACCCAATAACAGACACGACCAAACCCAAACACAGAAGCAATAGACAACCCAGACAACCAGACACTGTTTCGGTCATATTCATTGGATATATTTTTACATTTTCCAAACAAAAAATTGAATCTAATATCCACTGGTATGATGGGATTGAGATCAAATCTGGACAGTTCAGTGTTTTCCAAATAGTATTTTACCGGTAAAACCTTTTTGTATGACTCATACTTCGACACAAATCTAGCAACACCGAGCAGTTACTGGAGAGGAATCTCGTTATATTTTACTCTTCGATCGGGTATTGAATTTCCGGTATTGGATTCACAAAGGAATTTCAGTAACAGGATAATTTCCTTTTTTTCTTTAGATTATGTTCGCATAACAGTGAAAATGAACTAGATATAACATACTCCATAAAGGGTTTTACGTCGAAACACAATTAATGTACAACTATATCTCTGCAAATTGAATGAAAAACATCACTTGCCTAACGAATAACCACGTTCATCATCATCTGCAGGATACATCTATGATTTTGTATAGACGATGCACAAAAAAAAAACAGCAAACCAAGTACAAGGGGAGACGATGATACGCGCCTCCCAAGATCTACAATACACAAGAGAGTGTGCTACAATTGCGCGTTAACCCCAAAAGTCAGTGATGTTCCGGTGTTGGTGGTTTGCACTGATAGCACTTGGCAAAGAGCCCAAAGGTGTCAACTTGTTTGATGAAGTTTGTCATACTAGCCCAACCTCCAAACCCGAATCCAACGACGAATACCCACGCCACTACTGTTAGTTTTGTTGGCATTTTCCGGGTTATGTCAAGCCTTTTGGAGTCTGTAATTTTGTTATTGGGGGTTTGGGAGTTAGAGTGCTTAGGGTTGAGTCTAGATTCTCCATTCGAGAATCTCAAGCATCATGATCAAGCCAAAGTCAAGACAAGTGTTTCGAAGCTCAATCCAATGAGGTATATCCTTGCATATCATTTGTGCATTTAGGCCATTCAAAATAACAAGTTTTAAGGTGTATTAGGTTGGCTTATTAATGCTTAATTCGGATCTTATATTTCAAATGAGTTAGGCATTAGGATTTAGCTTAGAGCTTATTGCGTTTGCACGCGTCTACACGCGTCTGGCTTTGACTGTTGAGATTGTGCCATGTGTCTAAATCCTGAAGGTGCGTCTGCGCGCGTCTACACGCGTCTGGCAGACTCTTTAAGTGGCCTAGTGTCTTGTTTTGATTGGTTGGATTGGGGAGCACGAAAATGTGAGCTATAAAAGACATTTTTCTTTCATTTTCACACAACCCACTTGAGAGAAAATCAGCCCTTTTTAGAGAGAGAAAGTCCCATCTCTTCTCCATCTCTTCTTTCTTTTGTGAACTTGATGTTCTTGATGATTTGAGCTTGCTCTTATCATCTTTCTTCAATCTAGAGTCTTCCTCTTCATGGATCTACTCTAGGTTGAATTTAGTTTTCAAAAACTTTCATAAAAATTCAATCTTTTTAGTCTCATCTCTTTTCCATCCCTTTTCTCTTTTGTGAACTTGATGTTCTTGGTGATTTGAGCTTGCTCTTCTCATCTTTCTTCAATCTAGAGTCTTCCTCTTCATGGATCTACTCTAGGTTGATTTTAGTTTTCAAAAACTTCCATAAAAATCCAATCTTTTTCATATATCATGTTGTGTTGCCTTGTTTCTACGTGAGCCGGTTGGACCGGTGCCGAGTTGACTCGGAGATCAAGACGGGTGTGCTTGTGGAGTCCATGGAATCAAAGAGGAGTACGGGGTACTACATCAAGAATTGGAGCTAGGTGTCACAAGGGGCTTGTTGGGTAATTCCTAGTCTTGTTAATTCTTGTAAACCTTTTGATTTATGGAATGCATGAGTAGGACTAGGCCGTGGTTTTATGCTTAGGGTGTTTAGACCCTAAGTAGTTTCCACGTATATCGTGTGTTTTTTCTCATTAGTTTAATTACTCTATATTGAACTTGTTGAGTTGTTTGATTTGCCATGGTGAATGATTAAATTGTTTAAAATCGAAGTGGTTTATTTTTAAAAGTGGTCGTCCTATTCACCCCCCCTCTAGGACTTGTAGTGCTTTGCATAATTTCAATTGGTATCAAAGCCCGTGTGCTCTTTGTTGGTTTTACTACCTGAGTTGATCCTGTTTGCACTATGGATAGGGATGTTCCTATGGAGGGTGGTTCGTATGCTCGACCCCCCTACTTTGATGGTAGTGACTATTCGCTTTGGAAATCCAAAATGAAAAATCACTTGATTGCACTAGGTGTTAGGGTTTGGAGGTCCGTGCTTTATGGTTATGACGAACCCACGGTTGAGGATCCTAGCACTAAAGAGGTTAAGAAGAAAAATGAATCGGAGTGGAGTCCGGCGGATATTGAGAGTTGTGAGATGAACTCACGTGCTTTGAGTGCTATTTACAATGCTTTGTCTAAATCCGAAGTCAATCGCATTTCCTCTTGTGTCACGGCAAAAGAGGCTTGGGAAATTCTTCGTACCTCTCATGAGGGTATTGAAACGGTGAGGGTCTCTAAACTTCAAATGTGTACCACTAAGTTTGAGGAACTTAAAATGGTTGATGAAGAGACTTTTGATAGCTTCATAACTAGGCTCACCGAGATCATTAACACGTTTCATAGCCTTGGGGAACCTCTTTCTAATCTCAAAGTGTGTCGTAAGATTCTTAGGTCCCTTCCCTCTAGGTTCTTGACCAAAGTGACTTCCATAGAAGAACGGTCGGATGTTGATGACATCTCCTTTGCCGAGTTGGTTGGTAAACTCCAAATCTTTGAACTCAATCACTTGTCGGACTTCAAACCTTCGAAGTCCGTTTCCAAGGCCGGTAAGGATATTGCTTTCAAAATTGATAAAGAGGAAATCACCAAGGATAGCGACACGGATGAGAGTATTGACGATGAGGAGTTGGGTGCTCTTGTCAAAAAATACAAGAGGTTTGTGACACTTCGGAAACATAAAGAACTTGGTAAGAGTTCGAAACCATTGAGTGGTTATAAGAAGAACATGTTTGACACAAGTGGCAAGAAACCTTCATTTGATAAATCCAAAGAACCACAAGGAATACAATGTCATGAGTGTCATGGGTTCGGTCACATACAATCCGAGTGCGCTAATACTCTTAAGAAAAAGTTTAAAAAGGGGTTTAAGGTCACTTGGGAAGATGAGAGTGATGATGAGGGTAGCGAGTGCGGAGCTTATGAGTTGGGGGAGGGAAACTCGAATGTCAATGCTTTGGTCACTACGGTAGGTACTCCTCCTCCTAAATCGGTGTCCGAGTGTTCTTCCTCTTGTGATGAGAGCATTGAGAGCAAGAAATCTAATTCTAAAGTGGAAGTTGATAAAATTGTTGAAAATAATCAAGAGGATTGTGAGATCGAGTCTATCAATGTGATCTATGATCAACTTTACAAAGACTTTAGAAAACTTGGGAGAAGAAAGAAGGAAGTGGAGTCTAATCTTAAAATTGTTGAGAAAGAGAAATCTTCTCTCAAAGAGGATCTTGTTATTACCACTCGTGAGTTGGAAGAGCTTAAAGTCTATAATGCTAAATTGGTTGAAAAATTTGAACACATTGAAAAGGAGAGGATTGAGGGTTTGAAAGAAATTGAAAAGGCCAAGTCTAAAATTGGTGAACTTGAGAAAGATCTCTTTGAGGCTAATGAAGTTATAAAAAGGAATGATTGTGGTGCGTCTCGGATAGCGGAGATGACTAGGTCCTTTAGGGATAAGAGTGGTTTAGGTTTCGTAAATTCTTCACCACTTCCTTCCAAGCCTAGTGAAGAGCCTACTAGGAAGATTTCCTTTGTGAGTGCCGGGAGTACTTCAAGTTCTTCTTCTTCCGAAAATGTCATTC
The DNA here is from genome assembly GCA_020921065.1 of Vaccinium darrowii. NCBI lineage: Eukaryota > Viridiplantae > Streptophyta > Magnoliopsida > Ericales > Ericaceae > Vaccinium > Vaccinium darrowii. The sequence goes on from CM037160.1 coordinate 4,654,982, forward strand.
TTTCGAAGGATGAACCACCCAACAAGAAATTCGTACCGTTTGATATTTGTGGTGATGATTCGGATGAAAAGTGTGATATAACAAACAAGAACATAAAGAGCAAGCCGGGGGGTGTTAAGAGTTCTAAGCAAAAAATTGTTACTTGTCACCATTGTGGGGTTGAGGGACACATTCGTCCTTTTTGTTATCGGTTGAAGAGAGAAAATGTCAAGAGGGGTCAAACTCAAAGACCCATGAACCGTTTTGATCCACGTAGCGTGGTTCTTGGTCAACCTAATGTTGGAAGACCTCGTGGTGCTACTTCTTCGCCACCTAAGTCTCAAAATGATGAATTTCTCACCAAGTTGTCTCTTCTTGCTACTCAATCGTCATACATTGTTGAAGAGATAAACAAGTTGTCTTTGCATGCTAAGAATTGGAATAATGCTTCTTGTGTTCAAAACAAATCGAATCATGCTTGGAAGAAAGTTGATCATGTTTCACATGTCTCACAACCTCTAAATACTTTTAAGGAGTTTGGGGGTTCTTCTTCTCTTCGTTGAACTTGGTTGGGTTGCATGTCACTCTTGTGTGCTTAATGTCATCTTTGTGTCTAGAGTGTTCATGTGTTTTTCATTTGGTTTTTGCATTGTTCTTCATTTTGTCTTTTGTTTTCATTAGTTGAATGCATTTAGGGTCATGTTTTGGTCTTTTTGTTTGTGTGCTTGCTTGTCGAATGCTTGTGTGCTTGTCGTGTGGATGCTTCTTTCATCATGCATGAGAATAAGTTTGATGCACTTGTTGGTTGGGCATTGAGTTTTGAGCATAACCATTGGGATCATTGAAGTATGCATTCGTGTTGATATCATGTTGTGTTCATTGTCCCGGGTGAATCTCATGCTCTCCTCTATTTGCACACACTCTTTTGGGGCTTGATCCTTTTGGTGTTTAAGGGTACTCATTCCTATCTTGGTTAGAGTCTACTTGATTGGACTTTTGATTGACCAAATGCTTGAGTTCACCTTTAGATGCTTTCCCCCATTGATTTTTCTCAAGAGCTACCGTCTAGGGATTAGTGTGAAAGCTTCCTTGGTGCATAAAAGAGTGAGATCCTTGTCCAAAAGAAATCATGCTTGTTGAAAAGAATCCCAAACAAAGTCAAAAAAAAAAAAAAAAAAAAGGAAAACTCACTGTGTAGCTTTTTAATTCTAGATTTGTGGTTATTGATCTAGTGCACCCCCTCATTGTTGATCTCGCACCTAGGAGAATGGCTACCTAATCATTGCACCATCCTAGATTTGTGTGTACATCTTGGGTCATGGAAATCGAAATGGGGTTTGTGCGTGAAGTCTTTAGGTCCAAGTGCCTTATGGTTTGACTTCACTTGTCTATCTTGTGTGAGTCTCTCTCGAGATTGGGTGGATATTCCTTGGCATTTTTGAGGTTCTTGCACCATCTTATGAGAGGTCACCCACTCACTTTGATAGAAGAGAGCATGAAATTCTCTTGTTGATCACTTGAACTCATGATATTGTCATGTCATGCATTGCTCTTGCTATCTTGGTTGTGTTTGAAAATCGTGTCTCATAGCAAGCTTGTTCATCTTCTTCTTGTTCATGATGGATAGATGTGCATTTTGAGTGCTTGAATTTGTGATGCCATTGTGTGCTTGAGAATGTACATTCATGGGGAGATGCATTTGCTTAGGGGGAGTGTTGTTTTTGAGTTCATGAGTATAGTGCATTGGTGAGGGGGAGTTTTTGTTTGGTTCCATTGCTCGTCTGAATTTTTCCCATATCATAATGCTGAGGCTTTGAATCAGGAGGAGTTATATTTTTTCTTGGTGGTTCATGGTGCACATCTCGTTTGTAAAGTTGGGCTTAGTTGGTTGTGTCTCATTGCATGGGTATTTCAATGGTGCATCTCTAGTTTCCACAAGGAATTGAACGTGTGCATACATTTTTAAATGCATTGAGTGAGGGAGAGTCTTTTTAGTGCCTTGATGAATTTTGGTTGGGAGAATGCCGTTGTGAGGAATTTATAGTGGTTTGGTGCCTAGGCTTTTTGTTATTTATGGGGGAGAATGGTTGGCTTGTGTATCTCCCCTTGTAGTGAGTTTGCCTTGTTATATCTCTTATCCTGCATGATTGATACTCTGTTTCCTTGCATGCTTGTTGGTTTCTCTTGCTACTACTTGGTTTGCATGCCCATGGTTAGGGCTTGTTGCTCTGGTACTTGGTACTTTGCTCTTATGCATGTGGTTACGGGATGTTGATTATGCCCATGCTTGGGGCTTTTGACTATGCTTTTCTCTTGATAGCATCTTTACTTAGGGGGATGGGTTGTTGCTTTTCGCCATGTTCTTTAGCTTCCCTTTGTTGTTTCCGTGACAAAAAGGGGGAGAAGGTTTTTGCATTTGTAGCTTGCTTGCTTTACCTATGCCATGGTCTCGATGCGTCGTTTAGCATTGCATGCTTTGCTTCATGGATGATAGCTATCTTATTGCTTTGTCTTCCGTTGAGCCATATTGTTGTTGCTATCATATTCCATATATATGTATGTTTGTGTTGGATAAGCTTCTTTTGCAGGTTGCAGCAAGTGCCCATGTTTGGGGCAAGCATGGAACTCAAATATGCATGATACTTTATGCCCATGTTTGGGGCAAACACGGCTTTGATTTGTGTAGCCTGTTGCATTTTCATTGTATCTATTGTTATCATTTGGATATCTTGTGTTGAAGTATCCTTGCAGGTTATTGGCTCTCTCTTGGGAACTTGGTTGTCTAGTTGGCTCAAGTTTTAGGAAAGTTCTTGAGTTAGTTAGTTGTTGTTTCCTTGTATTGTTTTCTGTTGTGAAAGGTTTTGTCCCGAAAAAGCCAAAGGGGGAGATTGTTAGTTTTGTTGGCATTTTCCGGGTTATGTCAAGCCTTTTGGAGTCTGTAATTTTGTTATTGGGGGTTTGGGAGTTAGAGTGCTTAGGGTTGAGTCTAGATGCTCCATTCGAGAATCTCAAGCATCATGATCAAGCCAAAGTCAAGACAAGTGTTTCGAAGCTCAATCCAATGAGGTATATCCTTGCATATCATTTGTGCATTTAGGCCATTCAAAATAACAAGTTTTAAGGTGCATTAGGTTGGCTTATTAATGCTTAATTCGGATCTTATATTTCAAATGAGTTAGGCATTAGGATTTAGCTTAGAGCTTATTGCGTTTGCACGCGTCTACACGCGTCTGGCTTTGACTGTTGAGATTGTGCCATGTGTCTAAATCCTGAAGGTGCGTCTGCGCGCGTCTACACGCATCTGGCAGACTCTTTAAGTGGCCTAGTGTCTTGTTTTGATTGGTTGGATTGGGGAGCACGAAAATGTGAGCTATAAAAGACATTTTTCTTTCATTTTCACACAACCCACTTGAGAGAAAATCAGCCCTTTTTAGAGAGAGAAAGTCCCATCTCTTCTCCATCTCTTCTTTCTTTTGTGAACTTGATGTTCTTGATGATTTGAGCTTGCTCTTCTCATCTTTCTTCAATCTAGAGTCTTCCTCTTCATGGATCTACTCTAGGTTGAATTTAGTTTTCAAAAACTTTCATAAAAATTCAATCTTTTTAGTCTCATCTCTTTTCCATCCCTTTTCTCTTTTGTGAACTTGATGTTCTTGGTGATTTGAGCTTGCTCTTCTCATCTTTCTTCAATCTAGAGTCTTCCTCTTCATGGATCTACTCTAGGTTGATTTTAGTTTTCAAAAACTTCCATAAAAATCCAATCTTTTTCATATATCATGTTGTGTTGCCTTGTTTCTACGTGAGCCGGTTGGACCGGTGCCGAGTTGACTCGGAGATCAAGACGGGTGTGCTTGTGGAGTCCATGGAATCAAAGAGGAGTACGGGGTACTACATCAAGAATTGGAGCTAGGTGTCACAAGGGGCTTGTTGGGTAATTCCTAATCTTGTTAATTCTTGTAAACCTTTTGATTTATGGAATGCATGAGTAGGACTAGGCCGTGGTTTTATGCTTAGGGTGTTTAGACCCTAAGTAGTTTCCACGTATATCGTGTGTTTTGTCTCATTAGTTTAATTACTCTATATTGAACTTGTTGAGTTGTTTGATTTGCCATGGTGAATGATTAAATTGTTTAAAATCGAAGTGGTTTATTTTTAAAAGTGGTCGTCCTATTCACCCCCCCTCTAGGACTTGTAGTGCTTTGCATAATTTCAACTACAAATGTGTTCACCATGTACATTGCGGTCCAGCTCGGAAGGAAGAACGGCGGTTTCTCTGCTGCATTCTGCATGAAAGAGTTGAAAAGGATAAATTACATGGATGGAAAAAAAGGTAGGAATGCATGAAATTCGGGGTAAAGCTAATCGGAGTTCTTACATTTCATGCGTTACTCGCGAAGGAGCTGAAGTTGGCCCTGTTTGGTATCGATTTTAGTTTTTTGTTAACCGTTGCTACTTTCCAAAACACATACAAAACTTTCTTGATTCACTGTTTCCGATAACTGTTTTCTTGATTCACTGTTTCCCATTACGAAGGGATTGGGGAGCCTATAGCCCCAAAGCACTATAGGGTTGTAGTCCCCCGATCTGACCGTTCATCTATGAAAATAACCTGACGTTACCCATTACGAAATGCTTATAACTTAACCATTACTCAGTAGCCAACCTAAGTTTGGCACAGTGAGACGGTACAGCAACCTAAGTTTGGCATATTAGGTATTCCGAAAAATGTAGAAAACTAGTTTGACAAAGTGTTTCCTTAAATGTTTTCGGTCAAAGCATCTATTCCAAAGCAGAGGGATGATAAGGTACAGTAAAAGTTTTCACGAAAACGTTCACCAAAGATAAATAAACGGTTCAGATTCACATCATTGGGAATCTGAACCGTTTGTTTCTCTTTCCTAGACGTCTTCGGGGAAACTTTTCCTCGACCCTAACATTATTATTGTTCCAAACAGTCAAGGTTGCTATTTCAAATCAAGATGTGGACGACCAATAATACCCAGGACTAAGTAGGCAAAACTCTGGTGGGCCAGATAGCCTCCTCTCATTTCAGTGTGATTACTGGTTTGTACAATGAGTAAGGCTGTATATAACTGAATGACAAGGAGATGCCACCAAACTCATCATCTTGTCTTCCAAACTTTTCAAATCCCAACCACTAAAATCTTCTAGGAAGGAAGCTACTTCTAAAGTTAAGCTACAAAAAGCTTCCCAAACCTTATCTATGTATCATCTCTCAATGATAGCTTCTTAGCCGCCCTGAGATAAAGCTCGAGCTGCGGCCGCTTTAGGCTGCCGGATATTTACAATTTTTACGGGCCCTCCTACTTTGGTAACATGTATAATAGTCGAGCAAAGGGACCCATATTTCATCTTCCCTTTAGGCCCCCGAAAAGTCAAGACCGGCCCTGTATGACATTCTTATTTTACTAAAATTAACATTCCTTGTGGTTTTGGATATCCATTTGGAAATTGGAACGACCCGTTTTTATAAATGAAACACATGTAAGAAAAATGGCTTGGCGAAATTTACGACAATGGACTCCCTCTAGTTTTTCCTTTGGCCATTAGAATAGAGAGTAAAAATTATTGAAACAGAGGTCTGATTGTGGAATGCCAGCAGAGGAATAAGTACAAAAATGAAGATGAGACGTGGGGAAAGAACGGAAAGAGTTACCCGTCTAGCAGAGGCCGTTCTGTAAGTGAGCATATGAGCGAGAGCGGGGATGATGTAGACGGTGAAGCTGACCAGAAGTGCCCCCACAGCAGAGTTAATAGGCCCAAAGAAGGGGAAAATAATGGCTAGGAACCATATTGGTATCACCACTGGTAGCCGTACAAGAGCCCTTAAACATATGCTCTTTGTGTCGTGTACCCCAATCACTTTCTCCCACACAAAGTACAGTGGTGTGCAAGCAAATCCAAATGTAATAAACTGCAAAATACAAGCTACAAATTGGTTGCTCGTGGAAATTCACCGAATTTACAGGTTAAGGCTTTGTTTGAAACTTGTGGAAAGGAAAGAGAGTAAGAAAGGAATTCAGCGAGAGAAATTCATTCCGTAGTTTGAGTCATAAAAAGATGAATAAACGAACAGAAATTGTTCCGTTTGGCAGGGGAAGAAAAAGATATTTGAAGAGGAAACTAATTTTCTTTTGTTTGGTTTGAAAACAAGTAAGAACTTAGCAAAGAAAATTTCATATTTGAATTTTGTTTCTCTTTATTTCGTAAGTTCCAAACACACCCAAAACGAAAGTAATAAAGTTTGTTAGCGCGGGATAAAGTGAGGACCTGGTGAATAAGCATTAGGATGACGGCAGCATCACGGAATCCGTTCCGTGGAAGGAGAGAGAAAGCATTGGAATGGTTGAGGAGTTGGTCGCCAAATGCCCAATACACCGCCGAAGCAGACGGAATTGTTAAGGTGAATACATAGAATGTGGCTAACAGATATATGTACTTGAATTTCTGAGGCTTCCACATTGCATGCATGATTTCCCTGTACACATTAAAGTCCCCTGATCATTTTTTTTTCCTTTTTGCTCGGCAAATTTCAGTATTGCCAGTGGTAGTTTGAGACGTTTAAAATCCCCATCATTTCACGTCACAAACTTTTAAATTCACAAATCCACCCGCCATTGAGCAATATTCGCGTAAAAAGTTGTCTAAGGACAGACCCGGGGGCTCTGCTGTCCATTAGGGGCAAGCCCTGCCAACCACATCTGGACCATCCATCTCGACAATCAATGGTCCGAATTGAAAATAAAACTAAAATTAGGTCATGGCTTTGTTGTCCATGAGGGACGGCCGGCCCTGCCAACCACATCCAGACCTACGGCCTTCTTGTTTGATATTGCATTGCAATGATGCAAAAAAGTATTTCCCCTTAGTAATCTATCAGAACAGGGGAACACAACTTTGTAAATTCTCAACTGATTTATCATCAAAAAAATATCTATCCGAATTAAGATTTATCATCAAATCCTATTACAGTTATTTTGTCAAAAAAAAAAAAAAAAAACAGAGGAAGAAAGATTAAACTTAAATGTATCCCTATTTATAGAAGTTGCAGACAAATCGGAGAAAAATCTAGCAGTAACTTGGTGTAAATTTAAGAATCACTTACACAGTGACAGCATGCCCTCCGAAGGTGTAGAGTATGTTCGTGGCCCCTGTGAAATAAAGCACTAATTTTGTAGGCCCAGAATCACTCCTTCAACCTGCAAAAATGAAATAGAGAAAGTAGAATATAAATTGGCAAAGCGGCATATTATCTAGCGAGACATTATATTCAAAGAACCGATAAAAATAGACTAACAAACATGTGACAAATCTGCTTCTACTTCTGTTCATGTAAATCTGCTTCTACTTCTGTTCAGAAAACCTTTTCGATTGATTTTTTGTGCTTTGGAAAAGATTCTAGGTCTTGCACTAACAGGAATATGTTGGCTCATAAAATTGGTAGTCCTTCTTTCGCTGATGTTGTTGCTAACAGGTTCCAGAACAACCCTGACAGTTTAATTGTTCAAGCTACAGAAGAAGGAAAAGATTGGTTAGATAGGAGTGCAGTTGGTTGGCTCCCTTCATTGAGGAGTGTGGAATCTTTGATGGATGCTTCATTGCTGAAGGGATTTATAACATTCAATTGAGAGACATGGGGGGTAAGTTGGTTCTATTGACTTTTGCATCTGTGGAGGATATGACGTCTATGTTGGAAGAGGCTGGATTGTGTTGGCTTAGGAATTGGTTTGAGGATGTGAAACGATGGAGTCCTAATCTGAAGCTCGATAATAAAAGGGTTGTTTGGCTGAGTTGTTATGGGGTTCCTTTGAATCTTTGGAATGTTGACACTTTCTTTTCTATTGGTAATAAATGGGGTGATTGTATTTCTTTAGATGACAATACTTCTAATAGGAATTCTTTTTCAGTCGGAAAGGTGAAGGTTCTTACAAATATTTTTGATGAAATCAATCAGGTGGTTAATTTGGTCCATAATGACAACACATTTCCCATTAGGGTGTTGGAGGAACAAGGAGTTGGAAATATTTTCTTGAAGGCTGATTGCGTCAACAAAGATCGTGGTTTTCGGAGTTCTGTTGTAGAAGACTCTGAAGATTATGAGTGTGCTCATGAGAAGGGTGAAGATGTTGATGTAAGTGGCATTAAGGAAGACACTTTTGCTATCGCTAATAAGGATGACCAAGCTAAGTTGTCGAATCCTTTGGGTATTAATCAAATTTCAGAGAGTTCAATTCATGTGGAGGAGTACAAGGAGGCTTCTCAAGCTGAGGGAAATACTTTCAAGGACGTTGCAGGCACTGTTTTTCCTACCTTTTCCGGTAAAGATGTGGTGTCAGCTTGCGATGAGACACCAAGCTGTGTCGATATTCAAGATGTTGAAGTGGATCCTTTGCTCTCTCGTCCTCCCCTCTTTGCTTCTGATGACTCAATTTCGGTAGCTAAGGAGGCAGCAACAAGTTCTGGCTCGAACGATTCCCATTCTGCTGATCTTGTTTTTTCTGACCCTCTTATTAATTTTGTGGAGTACAAGCGCCGTAAAAAGAAAGCTCGGGCTAATAAAGGTTTTCAAAGGAATCCTTTATGGACAAAAAATCCTTTGAAAGCTGCCATATTTTCCAAGACGGTTAGCCGGGATAAAAAAGAGGATAAATTGAAGTCTTTGAAGAAAGGTAATTTTGATGGGCCCATCTTTTCGTCTATAGCGGATTCCAGTAGCGACATTCGTAAGAGGTATGCAATTTTAATCAAGGAAGCCCGTGAGAGTATGGAGATTAATGCTTCTCTTGGTGTAAAATTCTTTGGTAGGGAGAGCTACAATATTAAGAAATTCTTAGAATTGCAGGGAGTTGAAATTTCTGAACAGGATATTATAGCTATTGATGAAGTGGAGGAAAGTACCTCCGTTTCAGTAGAGTTCTGATTTTCCTTGGATGGTGGTGGAGCCTCAAGGTGCGGCTTTTTGGGGTTGTTTGTTTGTCTTCGGCGTTGTGGGGTTTGCTTGTTCTTGGCTTGGTTTGGGTTCGGTTTTGGGGCTTTTTAGGAGTTTTGTTCTTGGTTTTTTGTCCTCCTTTGTTGTTGTGGCTAGTATCTTGCCATCCTTGGTTTTTCCTTGTTATCTCCCCTTTTGGGTCCTTGGCGTTTCTAGTCTCGGATCCTTTTAATCTTTGTAATTCGTTTCCAAAGACTAATAAATTTTTGCTTATCAAAAAAAAAACACATGCGACAAAGGTAAAGGAACATTCAGAAGATCAGGGCCGCAGACTTAGATTACCTGACCATGAACGAAGGATGCGATGGTTAGGTACCAGGCGGTGTAGGTGGTCATGCCAAGACCCAGAAAAGACCAAATCCTATAGTTGTGAAATGAAGGTATGAACACAGTTGTAGCACAGCAAGCCCCAAATATGTATGTCCATGTCCTCTTGTCCAGTTTGTCATTTACGTAGTATATGCTACTGTAAACAAACACAGAAAAGTTGAAAAACAATGAAGAATTCAGAAACAAGTCAATTGAAAAATCCAACAAATGATTTCCATTTAATTTGAAGAACTATAATAAGTAGGAGTATGTGCAACAAAAAGTCTAGGGAATAGAGTTTTCCACCATGATGCAACACATTAGTTATCATACTGTGACACCAAAGAAAATTCTACAACATAACATGATTGCTATAGAATTAACAGTCAACCTTCTTGAATGGTTGGAGTTGCCCCAAATCCTTCTCTGATTTTTTTCATTTTTCCAACTCAAATTACAGCCACCGAGATAGAGGATAATATAGCATCCTACCAAACCTTTCCTATTACATGGGGAAGACTGGGGGAAAGACTAATCTTCCAAAGACAGGCCCAGGCAAATTGTATGCTTCAGTCACTCAATTCATACCTCAAATGTCATGAGCAGTGATTCCAAACCCCCGAAAGAAGAGCGAAAGAGGGATCGAAATATCATCACATCTGGAGTCAAGAATTCTTTGTGAGTCTATGCAGTAAAAACTAGAACTGGCAGTAATTTTATAAAAGGTAAATGGTAACTTTTACACCTATAGGATCTTTCAAGAATCTGTATTTCCAACTCAACTAAGACATGGAAGTTACACATGTCAACATTATTATAACACCTAATAAACACGAAAATGAAGGTCTCCAATGGCATGGCCCTTCCCAATCTTCATTTTCTTGGAAAATTCTTCAATAAATTACCATTAAGGTAAGAAAACAAATATTTACTACCATTAAAGTCGGTCCTCTTTTTAAATTACCATTAAAGTCAATTACTCTTTTTTGGGGTTTAAGCACTTAGGGTATCAAGTTTACGCACTTTCATAGGGTTTTGGGAGCTTAGGCACTTTCATTATGGTTTTTGGGTTTAGGCGCTTAGGGTATCATACGGTTTCATAGGGTTTTAGAAGTTTAGGAATTTTCTTAAGGTTTTGGGGGTTTAGGCACTTTCATTAGGGTTTTGGGGTTTAGGCACTTAGGGAATCATACGGTTTCCTAGGGTTTAGAAGTTTAAGCATTTTCATACGATTTAGGGGGTTTAAGCATATTCATACGGTTTAGGGGATTTAGACACATTCATACTGTTTAGGGAAAGAGACTAAAGTAGAGTTTTTTGGAACGGGGGTGGAGTGCGTGGAGCTTCTGCTCCCAAATGTGGACCGGCCGGTAAAATCCCCAAAATTCTTTGCCTGTCATCTCCAGAAAAAGCAGGTCAAGTCTTTGGTGGCAGGCCCTTCCCAATCCGTATTCCATTGAGAGCTAGAGCTGCAAGACTAAATACTGTTTGATCCTAAATCCTAATCACTTAGCTGGCTCCTCCCTCCTAGATCTCAAGTTCAAAACCTCATAGGTGATTTCAAATCTTATGAGGTCAATCCATATTAGAGGTGGCAAATGGGTGGGTTGGGTTGGGTTTGAGTGGGTTGATATGGGTTATAGGTTGAATATGGACGGGTTGAATATGGGCCAATAGTATGTGGGTTGGATATGGGTGGGTTGAATATAGGTCTAGTCAAACCCAACCAATCCGACCCAATTTATTCTGCTCTGTTTTCAATTCCCGAATTCCTCACCACCCAGCCATCATGTTTTCAAATTACTAGAAGCTAATTTAGCATTTATTTCCTTAAGTGAATCAGTTCGTTATTTGCAAATTTCATCTTCAATTTCTATTTCACTTTCTTCGTCATATAAACTCCGACCAATCGAGAATGTAACGGGGCGACGAATGTGATATCGAATCCAACGGTGCTGATGAAGATATGAGTGGATGCTGCAACAGCTGATCACAACTCCACCATTCGGACTCGGTTTCTCCTTAAACACTTGTTGACGAAACCTTTACCGAGTTCTGACAATTGAGTCGATTTCCCTCTCTCAAAAAAAAAATATCGATTTTAATAGGTTTGGGCGGGTTCATTGTTGTTGCAATTGATAATTGATGTAACTGAACGGGCCGAGTTGATAATTGTTTAAGGGAAAATTATCGAAATGGTCCCTGTAGTTTCACCCGAGTCTCGATTTAGTCCCTCTAGTTTCAATTGCACTCCAACGAACCCTGTAGTTTCAATTTTGGTCAAATTTGGTCCAATTGATAACGGACGTTAGAAAACATAACGGAAATTCCAATTTGGGGTTTTTTTGAGGGGTATACATGACTTTTCGCCCACCCTTCTTCTTCCCCAATGTGAAACCCTAATTCTAATCCTTTTTTTTTTTTGCAAAAAAAAAAAAAAAGCGGTGGATCAAGTCAAATCAATTGTAGCAGCGGTGGATCCAAAAAATTATTCAGATCAAATCAATTCCTCTTCTCTTCAATTCTCTCTAACTTCTTCCCCTTACCCCAGTTGGCAAAAGACTTCCATTAATTTCTTCCCCTTACCCCAGTTGGCAAAAGACTTCCATTATAGTTTATAATCAAGTCCCTTATCATCACCAAAGAGCTCTGTATAGTTTATACGATATACAAGGGTCATACCCGCAGAGATGTTGTGCCATGTACGACGGCGACAGGCGGCGGGTGGCGGAGATCAAGCGGAAGGAATCCTCGGTGGGAGGAGTGGCTTTCAAATCCTAAATCTTTCTAAAGAACTCTGATTGGTTCCGGCTCTAGCGGCGGGGTAGTCGCTGGAGTGCTAGCAAAAGCCGGCCACAAAGTGCTTGTCCTAGAGAAAGGGAGCTACTCTGGTCGAACCAAGCTCTCACTTCTAGAGGGACCAACAATGGATCAAATGTACATGGGAAATGGTTTATTAGCAACCGAGGACATGGGTGCTGTGATCCTTGCTGGAGCCACCGTGGGTGGTGGCTCTACGGTGAATTGGTCTGCTTCGATCCAACTCGCAGATTGCCACCGGAACTCATTGTTGAAGGACATCTCCATCGATTGGATTAGGAAATCATCGTCATCGTCGTTTACATAGATTTTTCGATTTTCGTCGTGGACGAACTTATCAACTAGACTGGTCGACCTCAATGAGCAACGCCAACACAAAAGAGTTAAAGAGAAACCCAGATAAAAAACAAACCCAAGTAATTTTGATTCCGCCCAAGTGTATTACAACTTCAAAATCCGGACCAAAAGTATCTGAAAATGAAACCCAGTAGATGAAAATTAGTTGCAATAAAGTGGGGAGATGTGTTTGTACATGCTTGAAAGATTGGTAGGAGAATGAAATTATTGGGTTTCCTTGATCCTTGATGGTTCCAGTTGATGTCCATAAACCACAAGGTCAAGGGTTCAAAACCCAGTAGGTGGTGGTGGTGGATCAAAGGTAGGAGAATGAAATGAGAGAGAGACAGAGAGAGAGAGCGAGCGAGCTACCCAAAGTAGTTTTTTTTTTTCTCAGATGAAAATAATACGGAAAAAAGGGTAGGAGGAGTTAGGGTTTGGGTATTGGGGGGAGGGTGGGAGAAAAGCCATGTATGCCCCTCAAAAAACCCCCAAATTGAAATTTCCGTTATGTTTTCTAACGTCCGTTATCAATTGGACTAAATTCGACCAAAATTGAAACTACAGGGTTCGTTGGAGTGCAATTGAAATTAGAGGGACTAAATCGAGACTCGGGTGAAACTACAGGGACCATTTCAATAATTTTCCCATTGTTTAAAGTTGGCTTGAAAATTAATAAGTTTAAAAATAGACCAAAGCTTAATTTGTTTATGAGATGAGCCGATCTAAAATTATTATAATCGGACCATTATTGTTGGGATTAGATCAGGATAGTTGGTTATGTTTTACTTACATTATGTTCCTAGATCCCGATTTTCAGTTATATGTGGTGATTAGATCAGGAGACCCAATTAGGTTCTTTACCAGTGTGAATGGGTTTTTACTCTCTCTCTAAAATCTATGTTGTTTCTTTATAGGTTCTTGAGTTGGCTGGTAATGCAATTATAATTCATTTCATATTGAAAATTAATAGGATGAGAGAGAGACGGGGAGGAATTTCCCAAGGGAAAAGTGATTTACTCCTTATTTACTCATCCAAGGATCAACCCATTTTGAACTTACTTTAAACCCATGTAAACCCATGTACATATGGGTTACTGTGGGTTGACCCATTTATAACCTATATTACGATATGGGCAAGTTGGGTTGGGTTATAAGTGGGCAAGTTGGGTTGGGTTCATGGGTTGGGTTAGACATTGCCACCTCTAGTCCATATGGTTAAATTGGTCCCCATGGATTCCTCGAGATGCCCAAACTAGCCCGGACTCCTTGAGTTATCCAAAATAAAAATATAAAACTAGGTTGCGGTGTCCTGATTTTTCATGAAAACATTATGTGCTAATACCATGTGTTAACAATATCTTAATCTAGTTAGTAATCATGGCATAAGTTTGTCAAAAACCAGTTTGTTACCTGTTGTTTTCTTGACATTTGGCCCCTCTCCACTAGCAACTCTCTTGTGGACTTGAATTAGTCTAAGTGCGTTTATAAGGCTCCAGTCCACCAATCAAAGACGATGCAGGGGGAGAATTTGTCTTCCAAATAGACCATTCAATTGGCAAACAAAAAATAAATGTTGAGTTGAAATTAGAAGATCAAGAACAATAATTGTATTTATGCTAGTTTACACCATCAACTTCACCACCGTAGGACCTACGTCTTGTTACTTATACTCGTCAGTCAACAGTCATAGTAGATGATTAAATTTTAATCATCCTCAATGAATATTTAATCTTTTTTTTGTTTGGTAAGTAACCATTTAGGAATCAAAAAAAAACAAAGGACAACACCAATGGGCTTGCCCCGGTGGAAAGGGCTTTCCCCCAATGTGGGCAGGGTTCGAGTCTTACCGGGGCCGATACATTCTAAACCTGGTGGCCGAGCCGTGGTGGGTGTTGTTCGGTCACCTAGAGGTTTGCGCTCCACAGTAGAGTTTAATTAGTGTTCCCTTTATCAATTGCACTCCTGAACTATTATTCTGTTATCAATTACTCCCCTACCGTCTCAATCCGTTACTTTGCTAACGAAAAACACTGAGGTGGACAATAATGGAGGGATACTTTGACAACAATGTCTCATCGCCCCCCAAACTTTCAAAAATTATCAATTGAACTCCTGAACTATTGTTTCGTTATCAATTACACTCCTACAGTCTCAATCTGTTGGACACATTGAGTACACCCTATACATGTATCATAAATTTTTACTGAATGTGACATTGGGTCTATACATTTTTTAATGTGATAAATTTTCAATCTAGTAAACTTAATAAATGAATCATATTACTAGACGAAACAATGTGTTACGAGAATTTTTTCGAATCAATCTATTTCAAGATTGACTTAGGAGAGAAGGCCAAGATACTTTGATTTTTTATGTTTTTGTAAACATCGTCATATCTTATGCGACAAATAGACTAATTGGTATTAATTGATGAATATTAGAATTTATATAAATGCTATTTATTCAACAAATTTGATTGGTTAATATGAGTTGATTTTCTGTTACGACAAATTGAGGAAATAATAGCCAGTCCAATAGCCGCTTCAGCGGTTCAGCGACTGCAATTGCTATAACAAAAATTGAGAAAATAGCTCCTTTTAATTGACGATTCGAGACAGGGGCGAACCTATATAATTCATAGGAAATTTTATTTTTTTCTATATAATACTAGACCTTTTTTTCCCCTGTGATCGTCCCTACTGGCCCCTCCCCAGCTGCATGCCTGCATCCCTGCGGACGAGTTGTAGTTAAGGAAGAACGGACAACATAATAATGTTTTGGTAAATGCATTGTTACTTGGAAAGTGATACCAATGTGCCACACATTAGACAAGTCTCTTTCGAAAAATTACCCTCTAACGTTTTATTCCTCTATTAGTGTCCACCTCAGCGTCTCCTGTTAGCAAATTAGTAACAGATTGAGATGGTAGAAGTGTAATTGATAACGAAACAATAGTTCAGGAGTTCAATTGATAATTTTTGAAAGTTTAGGGAGCGATGAGACATTGCTGTCAAAGTATCCATCCATTAGTGCCCACCTCAGCGTTTTCCATTAGCAAAGTAACGGATTGAGACGGTAGGAGTGTAATTGATAATGGAATAATTGTTCAGGAGTGCAATTGATAATTTTGAAAGTTCGGGGGGCGATGAGACATTGACATCAAAGTATAGAGGGTTTTTTGAATTTTTCCCGTTTTATAATGCTGAGACCTCAGAAAAGAAACACAGGGAAACCCCAGAAAGATCAAAATTGGAATATTAATTAAATGGTCTATCATTTTCTCTATAAAATGTCGCTTTGCAAAAAAGCAAGAAAATTGGGACAGAAGTAGTATTGCTCTCGAAGTCGTGTTTTTATTATTTGATTGATCTGGCAAAATCATTGCCACTGCCAAAATTTTGTCTAAGAGTGGTCCAAAAACATGCTCCATTGAGTGCGCAAAGCTCTGCCAAAATTTACCAAGTCTTTTTCTTGGGACAAAATTTGCCACTTCATCATCAATATTTGGGTTATTTCACGCTTTTCAACCTACGGTGGAGCAAGTGGAGTGGAGTGCAGTTGGTGCCTCCCTTATACTTCCATGCACATGGACAGGGCTCCCATGCACATGGGCAGGGTTCGATTCCCGCAAGCACCTATTCCCCTCCCCAAGTCCCCTAGGATAGAGTAGATTAAGATTAACAAATGGCAAAAAACAAAAAAATACCTACGGTGGAGAGGAATAGTTGAACGACAAAATCTTAAATCAATGAGGCAAAATTATTTTATTTAAACGACATTATAGCCTCCATTTGGTTGGATGTAAAATGTTTTTGCGAAATTTATTTTACTCAATTTCTGGTGTTTGGTGGGGCAAACCTCAAGTAAAACATTTTTACTTGTAAAACGATTTACTTCATTGATGGAAAATGATTTGCGGTCATAACTCCCGTAAGTCATTTTTTATTGATGGCTCTCAATGGCTCTCCGTGAGCTCCCCACAAATAGATGAATTCAAGAATTCGATCCCTACTAGAATATTTTACATGTTAGAAATTATATTGTAGCTTACATCTGATGCCTACGTATCACTTTCTATTTATTAATTGAATTAGGAGTGATAAAGTAATTGCCCAATTATTTGGTGTCTAATTGTGAAAAGGAACGTGTCTTATCATGAAAGAGTATATCCTATATGAAAGGGTACATACTATGTGAAAGAGTATACTTGCATATATAACCTCAAGTATAACCTCAATTTCTATATTGTTTATGTGATTTTGATTTTTCATGATGAAGTATTGTTTTGGTAGTAACTCCTAAATGTTATTTTTCTACCACAAAATTACATTGCGTGGTGTCCCGTGATGCTTGTGTAGTTTACCCTTCGATTTGAGGGCTTCTAAAGATGCAATCTATGGGGAGTCATGGGGCAATCAAATCCAAGCCTGTCTGGTTTCTGATACTGGTAGAAAAGCCATCCTAGTCCTAGGTGACAGATTTGCTTGGAATTTCTGCTATTTCCCTTTTAACTGTGATAACGTGTACCAGACTAGTTTCCAAAAATGAAAAAGAAAAAAATGAAATGTATACTAGAACCCCGTGCTTTAAATCTGTACCCCAAGTTAGAGTTGTCAATAGAACTGATCTTTAGTTCACAGAGTTGGTGAGAATTCCTAAGTTTCTAAGAGAATGCAACTGCTTTTTGATGTGAAGCTATGTAACCATGCAAAAACAAGCCAACTACTAGAAATACTTGCAGTTAAATCGTGTGTAGGGTTATGGAACTGAACACTGTATGTCTGAAGGTTTGTGTATGTTAGGGTTTGTCCCACATTGGTTAATTAATATCTCCAAAACAAATATATGAGCCTGTGCAGCCTCTCCACTCATTGCCAATTGGTTTTGAGTTGGATACTTTAACATAATATCAGAGCTAGGCTTTCGGAGGATTTTGGACAATAATCTCTTGGTTATTGCCCCGTTGTTTGTGCCATAAGTGCAACATGTTTCGTTATGATTCAGAGGTTGCACGTGCGGGGGAGTGTTAGAGTTTGTCCCACATTGGTTAATTAATACCTCCAAAACTAGTATATGAGCCTGCGCAACCTCTCCACTCATTGCTAATTCGTTTTGAGTTGGGTGCTTTAACAGTGTACCTGCAAGCACCTAGTGCTGGTGGATTTTGTATGTTCTTTTGGAACTGCTTAACATCTTCCACTATATGTCTGATGGTTTTTGTTTGCAGGTACACGGGCTACTATGGTTATGCTAAATCAAAAGGACAGGATGTTGGTGTACCAGTTGGACTTGATGTCATGATTGATGGAACAGTTCCTACCGGTATAGTTTCTCCTGAATTTTATGTAAAGCCAATGTGACAAATGTTTGATGAAATTGTTAACTATTTTAATATTCGGACAGCTATTCTTTGATAGAATGTTTCAAATCTGACTTGCCTACTTTTCATTTAGGTTCTGGATTGTCAAGCTCTGCAGCATTTGTTTGCTCTTCTACAATTGCCATTATGGCAGCCTTTGACGTGAACTTTCCGAAGGTATTATTTTCTTTGTTGTTGTAAGAATTTTTTTTATTTGTTTCATTTGTCTTGTCCGTAGATGTCTCAGAACTTTGTATAAACTGAGAAGTGCATTACCAAAGATATTCTTGCTCCAATGTCAATCAAGGGAAAATACTGGTTTATTCTTTGGTGCTTGGTTTTTCAAGAACTAGGATGCTTTTTGCGACTTTCTGAGGGTATTGAGATTAGCTAGTGTTGACCCTACGATCTATTTGGTTACAAAGTTTACCTAATGCTTGATGAATTTATGAATTCAATGATGACAAAACCCTAACTAATCAGAGAAGAAATCCAAGAAGAAAAGAAGATGATGAAAGTGTCTTTCGTATTTTCTTGTTTCTCAGCTTACAACAGAAGCCTCAGGAAAAACTACTTATAGTCCTCACTAAACTACCATTAACCGACTCTATTAATCCACACGTGATTAATATAAAAATACCATAATACCCTTGCTAATGACCCTTACTAATATAAAAATACCATAATACCCTTGCTAATGACCCTTACTAATACACCCCTGCAAACTCATGGGAGTAGGAACTACCATGAGTTTGGAACGAAGAAACAAAAACCTGGCAACAGACAATGGTTTAGTAAAAATATCTGCGATTTGATCTGCTGTACCAATATGCTGAACCACAACTTGTTTGTTCAAGACCTTTTCCCGGATAAAATGATAATCCACCTCCACGTGTTTGGTACGAGCATGAAAAATTGGATTTGCTGCCAAAGCTATAGCGGACTGATTATCACACCCAATTACAGGAGTTAAGGAACAAGGAACAAACAGGTCATGAAGAAGTTGCTGAACCCAAGTAACATCTGCAGCTGTTTGAGCGAGAGCTCTATATTCAGCCTCGGTTGAAGACCGAGCAACCGTATGCTGTTTCTTGGCACACCATGAGACTAGGTTATGACCAAGAAACAAACAAAATCCAGTAGTAGACCTGCGATCTAACTGATCCCCTGCCCAATCGGAGTCTGAATATGCAGTCAATGTCAGAGGTCCAGGAACAAAGTATAAACCCTGATGAATACTCCCTTGAATATACCGAAGAATCCTTTTGACAGCTAGAAAATGGCTATGCTGAGGTGAATGCATATGTTGACAAGCAACGTTCACAGCAAAAGAAATCTCAGGAAGAGTCAAAGTCAAGTATTGAAGTGACCCGACTATAGTTCTATACCACTGAGCATCAAGAAAAACTGAATCAGAAGATAATTTTGGTGGTTTAACAGAAGAAGGAGATGGGCTAGGTTTGCATTCTCCCATTCCTGCCTTGACAAGTAAATCACGAGCATATTTGGATTGAGATAACAAAATCCCAGAATCATGATGCAGCACCTCTATGCCCAGAAAATAACTAAGCTGACCAAGATCCTTCATAACAAATTGAGAACCCATTTTGACAATTAACTCTGCTATAAATTCAGAATCACTGCCAGTGACTAGAATATCATCCACATAAACCAAGACGAGAACAATATGTTGTGCAGTTTTATAAACAAACAAGGAGCTATCTGATTTACTGTTGCTAAACCCTTGCTGAAGTAAGAAGGTAGAAAAGGTAGAAAACCAAGCTCTAGGAGCTTGTTTTAAGCCATACAAGGCTTTGTTTAACTTGCACACATAGTGAGGAAACTGTGGATGTTTGTAGCCAAGAGGTTGTTTCATGTAAACTGTCACGCCCCAAAACGGGAAATGACCGGCCGTGAACCACAAGGGCAACTTATGGTACACGCAGCCTAAAATAAAATAAACTAATGAATACTAAGAGACCATTCTTTATTTCATAACTAAAATGAACAAAATTGTCTCAACAAAGCATGGGGCACACCATCCCATGAACCAAACGATAAAAATGATCACCAATAATACCATAAATCCAATCCTTTACCCAAAAGATTTAACCATGTGCGGAAGCGAAATAAATTTAATAATAAAACTACGATGCATGCAATATCCTACGGAGGTCAACACCTAAGCTCCCCAAGACGCCGCCAAGAGTCCTCACCTATCGACTTTATTTGCCTGAAAATGGTGTTGGAATAAATCCGTCAGCTGACAAGCTCAGTGAATGACAAGCATGTATATTAAATAAAGTTCTAAAACAAGGATTAAATTAAATCACATATCATCATAATTTGGCACACACGATGTAAGAAAAATATTAATAATATTTCTTAATGGTGATCACAAATGATATCCAATAACAATGGGGAACCACAACCAATAGTACCATGGCCAACAGAACAATAATCTCAAAATTGGATCCAATATCGAACTTAGAGTCACCAGGTGTTGGCAAACCGTGGTACTCTTCCCTAAGTCGATCCGGCAAAAAGATAGCCGTTGAGCAAAAGGGTCACCGGCCTAACCCGGTCTCTTCCCTAATGGCCAGGGTCACCTATTCAAAGGAATAATTTCCCTGGACTTCCAATAATAAAAGTTCCCAATAATATCCATAAAGTTTTCACCAAAAAGAATACATTTTATCGCGTGCCGATTTAAAGAACCAAATAAAAATAATTCGCTTTTCCAATTAACAATTCTATTTGTTTTTAAAGAACAATTTAGAGGACACGGGGAAGTTTCGAAAGTATGTAACACACTTAACCACTCACCTGGGTCCAAAAGTAAAGCAATCAAACCACGCGAATCAAGTTAACCTGGACGAAAAAATAATTCACATCTGGTTATCATTTATATAACAAGTGCTGTTAAGGACTATTCCAAACTCATAAATAACTAAACTTAGTACTAAACTTTGTGACACCAGAACCCTAACCACGTAGACACCATGGCAGACCACTAATTCCTCAAATAATTTACCCAAACCTTGCTACAATTTTACCTCTATATAGAACCCCACTTGAAAAGGTCTTCAACTTACAACTAATCACACCAGAAAATCTCATACCCAAAAGCACTTCAACTTATAAAGCCTCCAAACAATATTCATAAAATATTTACTACAATTACTTCAAAATATGACAAATCCTGACCTTGATAATACATCCACAATCTCACCCATGTGCATCCTGTTATATAGCACTTTCTTACGGCCACAAACCGACACTCGGTAGTCGGTTCTACTCACACCGTGAACACACAGCAGCACACATTCTCTCTATTCCGTGATATCATTCCCTCATCACAACTCGACAACTAAAAGCTCCTCTATTTAACTAGTCCGAAATCAATGGACAATCCATGGAAAACTACACACCACGGAAGAAAGAAAATAGATGAGAAGAATATTACCTCGAGAAAACCCAAGAGACTTCAAAGTACCCAATGTTGTGGCTGCTCTCAAAATGTCAGGGAACTCTCCTAAAATTAACCCTAATTCCCTTATAAATATTTGTCTACGTTAAACTCCTAAAACAATCCACTACTCACGTCCCTAAACAATAGGTAAGTAGTTAAGATAATTAAATAAAATATAATCTAATCACATTTATATCAATTGAATCTCTTAATAATAATAATAATAATAATACTAAACAAACAACCTATTAAATGAAATATACTAAAATTAAACTTACACTCTCAAAACTATAACAATGCTAATAATACCTGCTAAATTAATTATATAGGACCTGACAACAATACCCAATTATAAATGGCAACATAATAAATAAATAAATAAAATGTTGGGGCGTAACATAAACAACCTCTTCAATGTGTCCATGCAAGAAGGCATTAGACACATCAAACTGTCTAACAGACCACTGAAAATGTACAGCCAAACTCAACACAACTCTGACTGTGGGTTGTTTGATTACAGGGCTAAACGTCTCTGTATAGTCCATCCCTTCAGCCTGTTGATTCCCATTTGCTACCAACCTAGCTTTGTACCTGGCTATACTACCATTAGAATGCCTTTTAATTTTGAAAATCCATTGGCACCCAATCACATTACCTTGTGAAGGAGGAGACACAAGAGTCCAGGTGTTCTGTTTCACCAGAGCTGCATATTCCTCGGCCATGGCATGCTGCCAGACAGAATACTTAACAGCCTCAGAAAAACTTGTTGGTTCAGTATCTGGTTGGGATAAGGCAGACAAAGCAAAAGGATGTTTTGGTTTATGAATCCCATGTTTAGACCTGGTAATCATAGAGTGAGTATTTACAAAAGAAGAAACAGGTAAGGATACAGAAGGAGACACTGAAGAAGGAAAGGATGGCTCAACAGTCATGGGATTTTCATTAGGAGCAGGCACATCAGATGAAGAAATACAAATTGAAGGATTAGGAAGTGTATCATTCTCATTCAAAGAAACAGATTGAATTGATTCAGCAAGTGTAGAAGACAACACATTAGAGACAGGAATTTGAATTTCTGGAAAAGAAGTCAAAGGAACATGAAATGTTGTAGGAGAAACATGAACTGAATTAGAAGAATCAGCAACTGTCATCAACTGAGTATAAGGAAACTCTGTTTCTATGAATTTTACATGTCGAGAAACAAACACTTTATTAGACACTGGATCAAAACACTTGTATCCTTTTGTGGCTGGACAATACCCTAAGAACACACAAGGGACAGATTTAGGCTCTAATTTATGTGCTCTATAGGGCTTTAGCCAAGGAAAACAGGAACATCCAAAAGGTTTCAAGAAAGTATAATCAGGAGAGGTGTGGAACAAAAGACTATATGGTATCTGAAAGTTCAAAGCTGAATGAGGTAATCTATTTGCAAGATACACAGCTGTGGTCAAAGCTTCTAGCCAAAAAGAAGTAGGTAATTCAGCTTGTAACAAAAGAGCAATTGTGGTTTCAATGAGGTGTCTATGTTTCCTTTCTACAACACCATTTTGCTCTGGTGTGTGAGGACAAGATGTTTGATGTATTATACCAGTTGAAAGAAACAAATCAAGAAGAAAATGGTTTACAAACTCACCCCCATTGTCACTTCTCACATGTTGGATAGTAGTATGAAATTGGGTAAGCACATAAGATTTAAAGTGAGCTATGGTGTGCTTGACTTCTGATTTGTAATGTAATGGAAACATCCATGAATATCTTGTAAAATCATCAATGACCAACAAGTAGTATCTAAATCCCTTATGTGAAGGAACAGAAGATGGTCCCCAAACATCCATGTGGACAAGTTCAAAAGGAAAAGTACTAGTAGTTTCAGACAATGAAAAGGGTAGTTTGTGGCTCTTGGCCATGTTACAGCACTTACAGTTTACTTGCAGAGAACTAGAAACAGGTAAACGATGCTGTTTTATTAAAGCAGAGAATAGAGAAGAACTAGGATGTCCCAGCTTATTATGCCACACTGTAGCAGAAGAGGAGGTGCTGAGAAGAGCAGTGGAAGACAAACCAGAAGAAGACACCTTAGAGAAGTTCTGAATGGGATACAGACCCTGATGACATGGCCCTTGATACAGGATTTGACGTGTGTCCTTGTCCTGTATGACAAGACCAGTGGCATCAAAGGTAAGCAAGCAGTGATTATCTTTTGCAAACTGATATACAGAGAGAAGATTGTGTGTAATTTGAGATGAATGAAGAATATGAGATAATAGAAAATGTCTAGAAGGAGTAGGTAATAAACCTCTGCCAGTGTGAGACACAGGAAGACTTGTGCCATTCCCAACCATAATACTTTCAGACTGATTTGCAGACTGTGCAAGATCCAAATTCTGCAGATTATTGGTAATGTGTTGAGTAGCCCCACTATCAAAATACCACTGAGGAGCTGTAGAGAGAGATGTAGTGCTAGACTGATGAGAAGGAGGTCCAAACTGCTGAGATGTGGTACTAAAATGAGGTGGAGAATAACCAATCTGTGGCAGATCATAGTTGACAAAAGATGGACCAGTGTAAGCTCCTGTAAAATGAGCTTGTGCCTGAGATACTGGACCTGCTTGTCCCTGAGACACTGGACCTCCACTTGTACCAGTAGAAGAAGATCCTGTATTTCCATAACCAAATGTATTGGCAGAAAACATTGGCTGTTGAAAACCTGGTTGAACACCCCTGTATCCTGTTCCATTTTGCCCAGACTGAAGCATTGGAAATCCTTGAGAAAACACAGGTTGTTGAACAAATGGACTTGACCAAGGAAGAAACATCCAAGGTGGTACAGCACCCCTTACTTGATAGGTAGGATCAGGAGTAAACAAAGATGCATTCTGAAATGTAGGATTCTGAAATGAAGTTCTGTAGTAACATGTTTCAGTAGCATGATTATTTCGCCCACAGATGACGCAAGGATCTCTGAAATTCCTAGAACCTCTGTATCTTCTTCCCCTGTCTCTATTTGAATTCCTATTAGACTGAGAATTGTACTGATGTTGTGGCAGAAAAGCATTAGACTGTGATCCTTCACCATGAGGCTGTGTGACATTATACGGAGAGATCTGTGACATATTAAACTGAGAGGAGGCAGGCATCGAGTTGTTCAGTTGAGATTGAGAGACAAACTGTGAGTGATTACTAGGACCAAATGTATTGCCATGTGTTGCAACTAACACAGTTGACATCTCAGACTCAGTAGACGTTTCTTGAAGCAATTGCAGATCCTCACTTTTCAGCATGTTTACAACCTCATCAAAAGTAATAAGTCCTCCTCTTGTTCTTATTGCAGTCCTAAAGCCGTTAAACACCTTAGGTAACCCCCTTAGAAGATAAAATATCAAGTCTTCATCGCTCATAGGACTTCCTGCAGCGTCTAGTTTTTGTGCATATTCTTTGACTGTGTCAATATAAGCCTCTATCGTGGAGGTCTTTGTTACACCATACAATTTACACTTCAAATCTTGAACTTGATTTTTAGACACAGAATTAAACCGATTTGACAATGATTCCCAAACTTGATGGACATGTCGTAGCCCCAAGACATAAGGCAGAGTCATCGGTGACAAAGTAGCAGTTAAGCAAGCAAGTAACTGTGTATCAATCAGATTCCAAAGCTGAAACGCAGGATTAGGGCTTGTAACACCTTCAGCGTTTCTAATCGTAGCAGATGGACAAATAGCTGTACCATCTAAGTAATCATAATAGCCATTTGCTATTGTCACGTTTTCTACTTGAATCCTCCACAAGAGGTAGTTAGATCCATCCAATTTGATGTTTACCAGAGAATTGAAGTTCGAAACCAGAAATGCGAGGGAAGAAGGTAAAGTTACCGAGTTCGATGAATTTGTTGTCATTCTTCACTGATCTTTGATGAACTGAATCTTGAAAACAAATCGAAAAACCAGGAACGATGAATTTTAGAACACAGCTACCATCAACAAAACTTGATCGATTGATAAGCCATCAATCTTTATCTGGATCGAGTAGACTCGTCTCTTGCGCTCTAATACCATGATGAATTTATGAATTCAATGATGACAAAACCCTAACTAATCAGAGAAGAAATCCAAGAAGAAAAGAAGATGATGAAAGTGCCTTTCGTATTTTCTTGTTTCTCAGCTTACAACAGAAGCCTCAGGAAAAACTACTTATAGTCCTCACTAAACTACCATTAACCGACTCTATTAATCAACACGTGATTAATATAAAAATACCATAATACCCTTGCTAATGACCCTTACTAATAATGCTACATTGATCATTTGCATTTGCCCATTTGCTCTGTGGAATTGAGACAAACTTTTTCCACGGTGGCCATGCAGTCTGCAGTAAATGTCCACAGATTGAGAGGCTTACTGATTTTAAGCTTATTCTTTTTACAGAAAGAACTTGCCCAGCTGACATGCGAGTGTGAACGTCACATTGGAACGCAATCTGGTGGAATGGATCAGGTTACAATTCATACATACTCATGGAATATATCCCAGTTTCCCTGAATCTTCTGTGCTGTTCTTCTAAAAAGGACACTTTGAAAACATGCCCTGGCTCTCAGAACCACTTTTACCTTGCGTGTGGCCACTTCCAACTTCCCAACACATTCCAAGGAAGAATGCTTTTGTTAAGTCGCTAGTTTTAGTACGGTCACTCACAAGTCTAGGACTCTAGGTCGGGTTTCAGGCCAGTCCTTGGTATCACGTACTCTCTATTGCGCATGTCTTTTGACCCCATCTGGGCTAGTTAGTCACTCCATGTGCACTGTTGTTCCAAATCAGGCTTACATTTGCCGGCTGATATTATTATGCCTAGCGGTGTAAGCGAACCGAGCCGTTCGCGAGCTCAGCTCAGTTCGGCTCACTAAGTGCTCGTTCAAGCTCGACTCGCTACACTTACGAACGAGCTCGAGCTGGCTTTTAAAGCTCGTTTCATAAACGAGCCGAGCCCGAGCTACAAGGTACTCGGCTCGAATGGGCTCGCGAGCCGCTATACATTCACATGTAAACATGTAAATATATATATATGCACATGATGTAGGAGATTATTCCTCATCAAGGCAACAATGCTCTACGCTCTGGAGAGTGTTCACTGCTTGATTTTATAGGAGGCCGCTTGCCTTTGAAAAAGAGTCATACCAAGAGTCATATCCGTTAGGAAATGCTCAAGAAATACACCCATTGAGAAAGACACCTTTTGGAGACAACTTTTCCTTGATGGTAGGAAATATGTTGCCTATAAATACCACATCCAGAGGGTCCCTAACCTAACCCAAAAATAAGAACAAGCCTCTATTTCCATCAATCGGGTTCATTACGTGGGTCACAGGTTAGAAGATCTCTCTGCTTTGTTAAACAATAATGGTTGAAGGTACGATTTCAAGTTTTTGCTGCGCTCACAGGTATTATCAATTTCTTTCATTACATTGAAACAAACGGAGCCATTGTAGTAAAAAAAAAAAAAAAACTTTAAATTTGCTAAAAACTCCCTATGTCCCAAATTGTTTCTCTTTTGGGACGAACAGGACCAACACTACAACACACAATTGCATCACAAAGACCAAAGAAAGCAAACAAGCAACAAGGAAAAGTTGGGCCAAGTAGCTGGACGGTCTGATCTTAATCACATTTCCCATGACACCAATATTGGATAATGACAAGGGTTAACATATATCAGTATCTTAGATATTAGGTAATGACGATGGTGGATATATATATGATGCCCCTTTTAGCCTTTCCACACCCTCCACTGGCTTGTCATTGGAGGGACTTGGTCCAAATCCATTTTAAAATAGACAAGTAGGGGGAGGAGCAGTCTTCAAAATAGACAATTATTGGCAAAGAAAAAATGAGTTGGTGTTGAATTTAGAAGATCAAGGACAGCAATACAACTAAAAAAAATAAAATTAACAAGGAAAGGAGGAGACTATAATTAAATATCTTTGCATGATAAATAGAAGTCTTGGCATGCCTTGAAGTAAGCAATATTCTTCTTCTTCATTCAAATCTCCCCTTGTTTAGAATGCTCAAGTTGATGGCGTTGATCTCATCATCTCCGTTAATTCACAAGATCAAGTTATTGATCAGCTTGGTGTTATTTTTCACCATAGCCACAAAAGTAACTTGTAGATTCAGCAACAAAACGGATCGACTAGCATTGCTTTCCTTCAAGAAACTTATAGCCGAGGATCCGCTTGGCTCATTAAGTTCCTGGAACAATTCTCTAGATCTCTGCGAATGGGACGGAGTAACGTGCAGTCGCAAGCATCAGAGAGTAGTGGTTCTGGACTTGAGGGGGAAAAGCCTAAGTGGGACCGTATCACCTTTCCTTGGAAACCTCTCTTTCCTCAGATCCCTTTACCTTCAGGACAACAGATTCCAAGGAAACATCCCCCTGGAGCTCGGCCGCTTATTCCGGTTTCAACATCTCAATTTCAGTAGCAATTCTCTCCAAGGGGAAATTCCAACCAATTTGTCAAATTACCTCAGAAACATATCTTTGCAATTTAATAATCTAGGTGGGAAAATTCCAGCCTCGTTTGATTCTCTCTCCAAGCTCACTCACCTTGACCTTTACTCGAACAACCTCATCGGAGGGATTCCACCATCTCTCGGTAACCTCTCTCTCCTTCGCTTAGTAGACTTGGGACTAAACAGTATCACAGGAACAATTCCACATTCCATCGGCCGGCTTCCAAACCTTCGGTCCTTCGGCATTGGAGTGAATAAATTATCAGGTACTGTCCCTCCTCCACTTTATAATATCTCAACTCTCAGGCGGCTAATTATTGGAGTTAACCAACTTACCGGTAGTTTACCCCAAGATATTGGCCTCACACTCCCCAATCTGCAATGGATGGTCTTTGCACTAAACCAATTCTGGGGACCTCTTCCAGTTTCTATTTCTAACGCATCTATAATGGAACATCTTGATATATCAAAAAACAACCTTTCCGGGCTAGTTCCCATTGACCTAGGGAGAAAGATGAAGGATCTACGGTGGCTAAATCTGGGTGAAAACAATTTAGGCTCCGGTGATGCTAGCGACTTGATGTTCATCGATTCGTTAACCAACTGCAGCAAGCTACAAATATTGGCTTTCCCGCGTAATGGTTTTGGTGGGGTTTTACCCACTTCCATAGCCAATCTCTCGAGTAACCTCATTCAGTTACTTGCCGGAGCGAACCAGCTGGTTGGAAGCATCCCCGTGGGAATTTCCAACTTCGTCAACTTAACAACATTAGGTTTGGAAGAAAACATTTTTTCAGGTGTCATTCCCTACGAGATAGGGATGCTTAGAAATCTGCAATTACTAAGTTTCCATGAAAATCAACTGTCCGGTCCCATCCCACCAAGCATTGGAAATCTCACTCGAATTTTTTGGCTAGCCCTGTATGACAACAACTTGAATGGAACTATACCTTCAAGTGTTGAAAATATGCGGGGCTTGCAAACATTGGATCTTTCACGTAATTTCTTAAATGGTCCCATACCCAAAATAGTAGGCCTTTTCTCCACTTTAACATTCATGTACTTGTCTCACAACACTTTTATGGGTGCCCTGCCACTCGAAATCGGGAAATTGAACAATCTCCAGGAACTAGATGTTTCGGACAACAAGTTGTCCGGACCTATTCCTAATACTCTGGGAAATTGCTTGAGATTGGAAAGCCTCTATCTACAGGGTAACATGTTTCAGGGGAGTATTCCTCCCTCATTTAGCTCCTTAAAAGGAATTCAAATTATGGATCTTTCGCGCAATAACTTGTCCGGCCAAATTGAGGAAGATCTAGGAGCCCTCGTTCTTTTGAAGAATCTGAATGTGTCCTTCAACAACTTGGCTGGCGAGGTGCCCTCGCATGGTGTCTTCAGAAACTTGAGTGCAATTTCACTTGTTGGAAACAAAGGTCTTTGCGGAGGCATTGCAGAATTGCGATTACCTGCTTGCCCAAAGTCCATGAAGAAGGGGAATCGCCTTCACTTTAGAATTATTGTTCCAATTGCTAGCGGGATCCTGTTTCTTTCATTGGTGCTACTTTTGATAGTCTTTCTTAGGACAAGAAAACAGAAAAGGATATCTCTAACGCAACCAATCATTGGAGATGATTTCTTGAGGGTTTCATATGATCAGCTCGCTAAAGCTACTGGTGGATTCTCTTCATCAAACTTGATTGGAACTGGAAGTTTTGGCACCGTGTACAAAGGAATTCTCCATGAAGGCGAAAAACCAATTGCAGTCAAGGTGCTCAATCTGGAACAAAGAGGAGCTTCGAACAGCTTCATGGCCGAATGCGAAGCTTTAAGGAACACAAGACACAAAAATCTTCTTAAGATTATAACAGTGTGTTCCAGTGTAAACCATGCCGGTGACGATTTTAAAGCACTAGTTTCTGAGTACATGCCCAATGGAAGTTTGGAGAACTGGTTGCATCAGGGAGAAGATACAACACACCAAGAAAGGAAATTAAGCCTTACTCAAAGGTTGAATATAGAGATCGATGTTGCATGTGCGTTAGAGTACCTTCATCATGATTGTGAAACTCCAATTGTTCACTGTGATCTAAAGCCAAGCAACATTCTAATTGATGAAGACATGATTGCCTATGTCGGAGACTTTGGTCTTGCCAAGTTCCTCACCATAAATAGCAGCAACAACGAAGGTGGACAAACAAATTCACTTGCAATCAAAGGTTCTATAGGATATGTTGCTCCAGGTAAGGAGGTCATTAATTGTATTTTCTTTCTCACTTTTTTCCCCTTTCTGAAATTTGTATCTAGTAGCTACATTTCTTCAATTAATCTAATCCTGGTGTACTTTATGTTTTTTCTCTTTTGCTTCCTTCCCTATTTAAATTGCAGAATATGGAATTGGAGGGAGGCCATCAAAAGAGGGAGATGTTTACAGCTATGGGATTCTTTTACTCGAAATGCTGACAGGAAAAAGACCAACTGATGAATTTTTTACAAATGGAAAAAACCTTCATGAATTCTGTATGTTGGCACTGCTAGAGAGAGTGATGGAGATTGTGGATTCATCCATGCCACTAGAAGAACCCATTGGAGCTGCAAACGGTGCTCAAAATGAGAGAGTCGGACAAGCCAAAATGAGAGAGTGCTTATTTTCCCTTGTGAGGATTGGGATTGCATGTTCTTCAGAATCACCTGGAGAAAGGATGAACGTCAAGGACGTGATCATTGGATTGACGACAATAAAGGAAGTATTTCTTGGAGTAGGTATCCATACCAAGAAACAACTGCTGATGCCACTCGCTGGAGAAGGAACGTCTGGAGAATAGCTACTTAAACTGCCACTGGAAGAATTGACTTTGCTGTGGATGCTAGCTTTGAAGTGCAATCATTTAGTTAGGAAGGCCAAAATGCAAATCCGCAGGCCTGTTTGTTAATCGTATGTATGTTAAGAAGAATATATGTATGGTTTCGGGTTTTCAAGTTGTCGTAGTTGTGCCTATTTAAATTCATATGCATGTAATTTCACTTGGAATGGATGTGCTTTCTTTGCGGGAATGGCTAGCAATCAACGTAAACGGTGCATTTGGACTACCTCATCACCGTTGTGAAACATTAGTTGTTCATTGTGATTGTGATATGAAGCCAAGCAACATTCTCAAAGGCAATGGCATGACTGCTCACGTTGGGGATTTTGGGCTGGGTAGTTTCCACGGCTCATGAGTCTTCGATATAGGACCAAAGTACCTTGGACACGACACGATAGATACACCAACACGCTGGTTTCAAAAATAATTGGAGGATACCAAATAGGAATAAGTTCATATTACATGCGGGCACAACACATGAACCATTTCAAAATACATACATTTCTTATATCATGTCACTACTAACAAGTCACCAACATAGGATCAAAATCAATTACATTAAGTTGACAAACATGCAAACTGAGTCACATTAACTGACAGCTAGGGGCAGAGGTATGTAGGAGCACAAGGTGGCTCCGGCCCTCCCAAAATTTTAAAAGTTTTACTAATAATATATATATATATATATATATATATATATATATATATATATATATATATAGTACAATAGTAATAAATTTCTGAAAATATAAATAGTTTTGATTTGACATAGTTAAAAATTAAAATAATTTTAAATTATCTTTCATAGAAGTAATTAATTATACATGTGTGTTGTAATTGTTAATCATAAAATAAAATAATTTCATATAAAGTAGTGTACTACACAATCTACACGATACGCTCAGTACACTTTTGGTTGAAAATAGCAACAATGATCGCATTGATCATTTCCTAAATCAAAATAAGACAAATGTATGTTAGCTGGTATTTTTTGCGAAGTACTAAAAGGTACTGATAACCGATTTTAAAACTAAGAACTTGGGCCTTGGAAATTAGATCAAGGCAAACTATTTTGGGCTTTCTCCAGGTCATTTTTCGGGGTGTAACCGGTTCGGTTCGGTCTAGTTCTGAAGTGTTTTGGAGCGAACCAGGAAAAACCGGTTCGGGGAAAACATAGAACCGGAACTGGTTTTTGAGTGGCTGGTTCGGTTCCCCTTAAAAATCCCGGAAACCGTGAACTAAACCGGTTTCAAAATTTTAGTACAACTTTTACGAACCAAACCAAACCGGTCAAGGAAAATAACCGGAAAAAAAAAAATAACCGGTTCAATATGGTTCTCCTTTTTGGTTCGGTTTTTCTTCTTCTGCAAAGCTCTAAAACGAGAATGTTTTGTGGGCTTAAAACCCTTCTTGAGCTCGTGCAACGGTGCGAAGTCAGATGAGTTCTGAAAATTAAACGAATGTTTGAAAGCTCATAAATCGTCAAGAATTGCCAGTGAGCATTTTCATTGATATTCGTCATCAGATGAAACCTCCAATATGGCCCTAAAAATTTCGTAAAATCAAAATGGAATAGTACACAGTTTTCCATTAGTTGGCCAATCACAGGCCTCGTTTCGGTCATATTCATTGGATATATTTTTACATTTTCCAAACAAAAAATTGAATCTAAGATCCACTGGTATGATGGGATTGAGATCATATCCGGACAGTTCAGTGTTTTCCAAATAGTATTTTACCGGTAAAACTTTTTTGTATGACTCATACTTCGACACAAATCTAGCAACACCGAGCAGTTACTGGAGAGGATCTGCTCTCGTTATATTGCAATATTCGATCGGGTACTGGATTTCCGGTATTGGATTCACAAAGGAATTTCAGTAACAGGATAATTTCCTTTTTTTCTTTAGAGTATGTTCGCATAGCAGCGCAAATGAACTAGATATAACATACTCCATAAAGGGTTTTACGTTGAAACACAATTAATGTACAACTATATCTCTGCAAATTGAATAAAAAACATCACTTGCCTAACGAATAACCACGTTCATCATCATCTGCAGGATACATCTATGATTTCGTATAGACGATGCACAAAAAAAAAAACAGCAAACCAGGTACGAGGGGAGACGATGATACGCGCCTCCCAAGATCTACGATGCACAAGAG
The DNA here is from genome assembly GCA_020921065.1 of Vaccinium darrowii. Classification (NCBI taxonomy): domain Eukaryota; kingdom Viridiplantae; phylum Streptophyta; class Magnoliopsida; order Ericales; family Ericaceae; genus Vaccinium; species Vaccinium darrowii. The sequence continues at coordinate 4,687,809 of CM037160.1, forward strand.
AGTGTGCTACAATTGCGCGTTAACCCCAAAAGTCAGTGATGTTCCGGTATTGGTGGTTTGCACTGATAGCACTTGGCAAAGAGCCCAAAGGTGTCAACTTGTCTGATGAAGTTTGTCATACTAGCCCAACCTCCAAACCCGAATCCAACGATGAATACCCACACCACTACAAATGTGTTCACCATGTACATTGCGGTCCAGCTCAGAAGGAAGAACGGCGGTTTCTCTGCTGCATTCTGCATGAAAGAGTTGAAAAGGATAAATTTCATGGATGGAAAAAAGGTAGGAATGCCTGAAATTCGGGGTAAAGCTAATCGGAGTTCTTACATTTCATGCGTTACTCGCTTAGGAGCTGAAGTTGGCCCTGTTTGGTATCAATTTTTGTTTTTTGTTAACCGTTGCTACTTTCCAAAACACATAGTACAAAACTTTCTTGATTCACTGTTTCCGATAACTGTTTTCTTGATTCACTGTTTCCCATTACGAAGGGATTAGGGAGCCTATAGCCCCAAAGCACTACAGGGTTGTAGTCCCCCGATCTGACCTTTCATCTATGAAAACAACTTGACGTTACCCATTACGAAATGCTTATAACTTAACCATTACTCAGTAGCCAACCTAAGTTTGGCACAGTGAGACGGTACAGCAACCTAAGTTTGGCATATTAGGTATTCCGAAAAATGTAGAAAACTAGTTTGACAAAGCGTTTCCTTAAATGTTTTCGGTCAAAGCTTCTATTTCAAAGCAGAGGGATGATAAGATAACAGTAAAAGTTTTCACGAAAATGTTCACCAAAGATAAATAAATGGTTCAGATTCACATCATTGGAAATTTGAACCGTTCGTTTCTCTTTCCTAGACATTTTCGGGGAAACTTTTCCTCAATCCTAACATAATTATTGTTCCAAACAGTCAAGGTTGCTATTTCAAATCAAGATGTGGACGACCAATAATACCCAGGACTAAGTAGGCAAAACTCTGGTGGGCCAGATAGCCTCCTGTCATTTCAATGTGATTACAAGTTTGTACAATGAGTAAGGCTGTATATAACTGAATGACAAGGAGATGCCACCAAACTCATCATCTTGTCTTCCTAACTTTTCAAATCCCAACCACTAAAATCCTCTAGGAAGGAAGTTACTTCTAAAGTTAAGCTACAAAAAGCTTCCCAAACCTTATCTATGCATCATCTCTCAATGATAGCTTCTTAGCCGCCCTGAGATAAAGCTCGAGATGCGGCCGCTTTAGGCTGCCGGATATTTACAATTTTTACGGGCCCTCCTACTTTGGTAACATTTATAATAGTCGAGCAAAGGGACCCATATTTCATCTTCCCTTTAGGCCCCCGAAAAGTCAAGACCGGCCCTGTATGACATTCTTATTTTACTAAAATTAACATTCCTTGTGGTTTTGGATATCCATTTGGAAATTGGAACGACCCGTTTTTATAAGTGAAACAACACATGTAAGAAAAATGGCTTGGCGAAATTTACGACAATGGACTCCCTCTAGTTTTTCCTTTGGCCATTAGAATAGAGAGTAAAAATTATTGAAACAGAGGTCTGATTGTGGAATGCCAGCAGAGGAGTACGTACAAAAATGAAGATGAGACGTGGGGAAAGAACAGAAAGAGTTACCCGTCTAGCAGAGGCCGTTCTGTAAGTGAGCATATGAGCGAGAGCGGGGATGATGTAGACGGTGAAGCTGACTAGAAGTGCCCCCACAGCAGAGTTAATAGGCCCAAAGAAGGGGAAAATAATGGCCAGGAACCATATTGGTATCACCACTGGTAGCCGTACAAGAGCCCTTAAACATATGCTCTTTGTGTCGTGTACCCCAATCACTTTCTCCCACACAAAGTACAGTGGTGTGCAAGCAAATCCAAATGTAATAAACTGCAAAATACAAGCTACAAATTGGTTGCTCGTGGAAATTCACCGAATTTACAGGTTAAGGCTTTGTTTGAAACTTGTGGAAAAGAAAGAGAGAAAGAAAGGAATTCAGCGAGAGAAATTCATTCCGTAGTTTGAGTCATAAAAAGATGAATAAACGAACAGAAATTGTTCCGTTTGGCAGGGGAAGAAAAAGATATTTGAAGAGGAAACTAATTTTCTTTTGTTTGGTTTGAAAACAAGTAAGAACTTAACAAAGAAAATTTCATATTTGAATTTTGTTTCTCTTTCTTTCGTAAGTTCCAAACACACCCAAAACGAAAGTAATAAAGTTCGTTAGCGCGGGATAAAGTGAGGACCTGGTGAATAAGCATTAGGATGACGGCAGCATCACGGAATCCGTTCCGTGGAAGGAGGGAGAAAGCATTGGAATGGTTGAGGAGTTGGTCGCCAAATGCCCAATACACCGCCGAAGCAGATGGAATTGTTAAGGTGAATACATAGAATGTGGCAAACAGATATATGTACTTGAATTTCTGAGGCTTCCACATTGCATGCATGATTTCCCTGTACACATTAAAGTCCCCTGATCATTTTTTTTTTTTTTCCTTTTTGCTCGGCAAAAGTCAGTATTGCCAGTTGTAGTTTGAGACGTTTAAAATCCCCTGACCTAATCATTTCTCGTCACAAACTTTTAAATTCAAAAATCCACCCATCATTGAGCAATAGTCGAGTAAAAAGCTGTCTAAGGACAGACCCGGGGGCTCTGCTGTACGTGGGGGGCAAGCCCTGCCAACCACATCCAGAACCGTCCGTCTCGACAATCAATGGTCCGATTTGAAAATAAAACTAAAATTAGGTTATGGCTCTACTGTCCATGAGGAATGGCAGGCCCTGCCAACCACATCCAGACCTACGGCCTTCTTGTTTGATATTGCATTGCAAAGATGCAAAACAGTATTTCCCCTTGGTAATCTATCAGAACAGGGGAACACAACTTTGTAAATTCTCAACTGATTTATCATCAAAAAAAAATCTATCCAAATTAATATTTATCATCAAATCCTATTACAGTCATTTTGTCAAAGAAATGAAAAAGAACAAAAAAAAAACAGAGGAAGAAAGATTGAACTTAAAGGTATCCCTATTTATAGAAGTTGAGCAGACAAATTGGAGAAAAATCTAGGAGTAACTTGCTGTAAATTTGAGAATCACTTACACAGTGACGGCATGCCCGCCGAAGGTGTAGAGTATATTGGTGGCCCCTGTGAAATAAAGCACTAATTTTGATGGCCCAGAATGAGACACTCCTTCAACCTACAAAAATGAAACAGAGAAAGTAGAATATAAATTGGCAAAGCGGCATATCATTTAGCGAGACATTATATTCAGAGAAACGATAAAAATACAAGAACAAAATTATCGTTGCCATGTGACAAAGGTAAAGGAATAGTCAGAAGATCAGGGCTGCTGACTTAGATTACCTGACCGTGAACGAAGGATGCGATGGTTAGGTACCAGGCGGTGTAGGTGGTCATGCCAAGACCCAGAAAAGACCAAATCCTGTAGTTGTGAAATGAGGGTATGAACACAGTTGTAGCACAGCAAGCCCCAAATATGTATGTCCATGTCCTCTTGTCCAGTTTGTCATTTATGTAGTATATGTTACTGTAAACAAACACAGAAAAGTGAAAAACAATGAAGAATCCAGAAACAAGTCAATTGAAAAACCCAACAAATGATTTCCATTTAATTTGAATAACTATAATAAGTAGGAGTATGTGCAACAGAAAGTCTCGATACCCAGAAAGTACTCAGAATTTGAAATTCAACTGTCCAGATTCACTTCAAGTGCATCTGAACCGTTGAATTTCAAATTCTAGATATGTAGCAGTGCTCGTATGTGCAAAAAAAGTTAAGAGAAACCTTACCTTGCACAGGCAATGAGCTGTATAACAGACCCAAAGAGAAGGAAAGTACAGTTGAAGGCTAATCCCACAGCTTTCCAGTATGGACCCAACAACCCATCTAGAACTTCAAACCACTGCATAGATACATACACTCATGTTCATACTTTGGGTCTATATTTATATATATGCATAAAAAGTGGAAGAAAGCAAAAAAAAAATAGATAACCTTTCTACGTGGTTCGACTCAAAGTCTACTCCACAAGTGAAGATGAAGATGACATTCGCCGTTCGGTATCGAAAAGGAGAATACAATAAGCTATCAATATCTTTAACAAGCCCCCAAACCCACCTTACAGTTAGGAGCACACATTATTTAACAAATCGGTAACAAAGTCCACCAATATTAACTAGCAGCCAGGAAGATTGTTGTTTGCCAATTAATGGGGTTGTGCATAGACTCCATACGAACCGAGCTGTTACAGAATTATTTGCTTGTTTAGTAAACCAGCCGAGCTTGAGTTAGCCATGATTCAACCCATGTGGATAAGCTCGGCTAGACTCTTCTAGTACTCAAACCAATCTCCAAGTCCTTAAATACTAATTGAGCCCAAGCTCGAGTATTTAAGCTCAAAGCGAGCTCACTGAATTTTGAAATGAGTCGAGCTCGAACACACTAAAGCTTAGCTCGGCCCCAATTGCAAAACAGCTTCTCATCATCATCGGGATCCAATTCGAGATTCCACTCGCAACAATTCACTTACGTACATCAATATGCGTACATATACAGACAGAGGGGAGAGGTTGGAACCTGTATGACATGGTTTTTGAAGCTGAAATTCTCTCTCTCCTTTCGGGTACGGTACTCAACGTAAAGAACACTAATGAGATAAGCAGTCCAGCTTCCCATAAGGCCATAGAAAACTTGAAAAAGGACCCCCGAGAGCATACCCAGTTGAGAGAAGGAGTAGGGCAATGTTAGCAGGACTTGTGCTACCTGTAATAATTTGACCAAAAAACAAAACTCCCAATTATGCTGTATTGTTCCAAGATTACTCAATTCAAGGGTGAAACTACAGGGGGCATAATGGGAATTACCTGGTTTGATGCACAGCTGAACCAGGCATCATAAACAGACCCACCATGCCAAAGTAAGGCTTTGAAGGTAGACATTGACTGATCTACCCTTTCTTCTTCTTTCTGTTCATCTGGTTCAGTCTCATTAATTCCCCCCGAGACTATTGCAGATTCAGCTTGTTTCTGAGGCACCATTGCTTCTTCACTTCTCTAAATTTCTGAAAACCAACTCAAAAAAATATTTTTAAAAAAACAAGCCAAAACCAAAAAAACTGAAACAAACCCAGAAACCAAGAACAAGATTGGAAAAAAAAAAACCCAGAATTCCAAAATTTAATTAGAACTTTTGATGGGTCTCTTTCGTGGGTGCTGGTATGAGTGTGAAGTGTTGAAAATAGGTCTTTGTGAATTGACAAATGTTTGTATGTAAACAAGACAGTTGCTTTCACACCAATTCCCTTTAAAGAAAGAAATCAAAGATAAGATTTTTGTACCTTTTTCAAGATACAGTGTGACTGGCAATAGGCCTGAATGCATTTAACCTCAAGCAATAATAAATGTAAAATCCTTCTCTCTCTTCTCTCTGTGAAATTTTCCTGTGTCTCTAACTTTCTGAAAAAACCCTTAATGAGGTTCAGTAAATGGAAATAATGGGAATTCACAAACCAAGGAACCTACAGAGCTATCTATGGGGAAATGGAAAGCTTCAAAGGTTTGCCATAAAAGCACCCAAAGAGCAAGTTTGCTTGTTTCAGACACTATACAGACCAAAAAGCCTCTCTCTCTCTCTCTCTCTCTCTCTGAGATAGGATCAGTTCTAGAAAAGCGCCTCCTCAATCAGTTTATACATACAAAAAAGCAGCTACTTTTGCAGGGAAAAAAGGCTCCGTTTCTCACTAGTAAGAGAGGCTTTTTGCGCTCTCTCTCTCTCGATCGATTCCGTTACAGTTGCCGAGAGATCCATGCTTTCTACACAGCACTCTGTTTTTTAAAATTGTTTTATCTTCCCTTTTTTCTCCCCTCTGTTTTTGCTTTCTACGGAAGCTTTAAATACACAGTCGATTAAAATGTGGGAGTGAAAGAACGTTACGTAATTGATTTTGGCACTTCACTTTTTGATAACCACACTTCAGTATTTGTCTTTTAATGTTAAAAATACCCAAAACATGAGTACTAAAAGATAAATATTTGAGTGTGGCTATCAATATTTGAAGTGTCAAAATCATTTATGTATGTTATGAACTGGAGTCACGTGATACGCGTGCCCAAAATTAAACGAAAGTAGAGGCAAGAACGTGAGATTGTAGTTCGAAGATCTCAATTTACTACTAAAATTCACAAGAAAGAATTATGAACGGAATCATCAAGCGAAGCCATGCAACAATCGAACACAAACTGAATAGATTTAAGACTCCGGTAAAAGAGGATATTCCAGTTATTGTAAAATGACTAACTATAGTTATTTGTTAACTAAAATGAAATAGCAGTAACATAGAATGGTTACTTGGACATAATACAGGGTCAAGGAGAAATCAGGGAAAAGAATGGAAGTAAATCCCAAATGTTCCGTTCAAGATAGGACCGTTACAGCATGCTTTTTCTATGCCCTGGTGTTTTGATTTTCAATCAATAAATTTCTAATTTAAAAAGCTATGATGGAGTGCCTTTAAGATTTTTTTTTTTTTTTAAGAATCACAAAATAATGAATCTGTTTTAAACTTAAAGGCCTCATCTTTTATTTTTCGAAATTTTTAATTAGTTAGTATTTTTTTGGGTTTTGAGTTGCACTCATCACAACCACCACAAAAATAATATTTTACCAAAATATAAAAATGCACAAAGAAAGGAAAGGAAAGAAAGATTGGGTGTTCTGTTCGATTGAGCTGGGGTCTTAGATTTTTAATTGGCTTTCCTTTGTCAAATTTTTTATTCTAAATTAAATTGGCAGGTTAGAAATGATACCAAAGTAATTAAGTACAAAAAACAAAAAACACTCGACTAGGTACAATAAACATGTGTTCGAGCCACCCTGAGCAGACCGTAAACTAATTCGGGGGTTCTAAAGTTAACGATCAGGCAAACCTTCAGTGACCCAAATGAGTTAATAGCACCTGGAAGTTTCGAAAATGAGATCTTAGGAGAGAACAACCCGCCAAGTCTCATGCCTTGTAGGAGATGGTGGAAGAGTAACAAAAACGCCTTGTTCCAGAAAACTGTCTTTTTTAACAAAATTATCTTTTACTTTCTTTTCATACTATACGAGACAGATCACTCTCTCACAATCAGGGCCGGCCCTGAGGATTAGGTTGCCCTAGTCTGAACCCCGAGCTGGTTGCCCTCATACTAATAAGTAATAAAACAAAATAAAAAAAACCATACAAGTAAAGGAACAAAGCAAAATCGAGGTTATATTAATATGTTTTAAGCTTGAATAACATAAAAAAAATTCAAAATCAAAATGTAACCCCGATAATCGGTTATGGTGCTTTATGATTAGCACTATCCGATTCAAACAAAACAACTTCTCCTTACTCATAATTCATTCTAATAATTAGTAAATGCTTAACATAAACATACTATCTAATCAAGCAATTGTTATAAAATATGCAATGTCTTTACAGTGGATCATATTATAATATATACGACTACACATAACACATCCTTACTCAATCCGGAGAATATAAACAATTACTAAAATTTAAACACAAAAAAATCTAAACAAATATTGCCCTTGTAAAAAAATTAGGGCTAACAGATTTTTATTGGGTTTCAATGGTTAACAGTTATTGGGTTACACTATCTAAACTTTTTTTCTTTTTCAGTATATAACGAAAAGGGCAAAAAAAAAAGGAAAAGTCACGCTAGTGGGATTTGAACACAAGTCATGAAGATGCAAGACTTAAAAACTCTCAGGAAACCAGCACACCAAGTTTCCACATCAGTAGCAAATTGGGAACTTTTTATATTTATATATAACTTACGATTTTTTTTTTTTTTGGTTGCCCCCTGCCAGGGGGGTTGCCCTAGCCCAAAGTCTTGCCAGGCTTGGGTCAGGGCCGGCCCTACTCACAATACATCAACCAAAAGCCAAAAAAAAAAATACAGTTTTCTGGAACAAGACCTAAGAGAATTGTTGCTCTTAAAACTCGCTAGTTCAACCCTTATGTTTTTGAGGGGGAAACGAGGGAGTTGAAGGATTGGTTGATCAAACTTTACAGTCCGAACTAATCGAGATAGGCGTGAGTAGTCTGAACGCTGAATATTAAAAAATGATATAATTGAAGAGTGGCCTAATTGTTCTTAAGAGTCATCAATGGTAATCCCCAAATCATTGATTAAAGAACCACGAGATTAGTGGAATGAGGGCCCTTATTCTCACTAATCCCAATCTCTTCAAACCTTTTTTTGCACCATAACCACACGCTTTGTGCCTTTCACTTTGCCTATTTGGCCCTTGACTAATGACTGCAAGTATGTGATTTGACACACTGGACTTTAAAGGACTCCTCTGATCTCATTACCTCCCGCTTCTCTTTTCTTTTTAATGCATGCATAAAAGCCTCAATTAAACAAGGTTTTAGTGGGAGACCTAATGACTTGTTGATAAGAGCTAAAACATTGTGCCCCTTTGTGTAAAAGTCATGAGGGAGAGATAGAGGGGGGTCTATTCATTGAAAAGATGGAGAAAAAATCATGAATGGGATTTGCTTTCATGATAAAAAAGAGAACCCTATATGTGGCATCTTTTCAAGTGACTCAATCAATAAACATATTAGGGTCACTTCTAGTGTCACATTTCACTATGCCAAATTCCTTTTGGGTCATACGCGGAATTGTTTGGGATGATAACAAGGATCTCCCCAGAAGTTTTTGAAACAATCCTCTTTAGTTGTTTTTAACGTTACGAGTACAAAATGTGACCCTATGTAAACAGCGACGCAGATTGTTATAGATTGTGATACGATGAGTAACCAAAGACCACACAATTAAAATATACTTCTTTGAAGAGATAAATATTAACCATGAAACTTATTATGTGTGGACATTTTAGTATCAAATTTAACATTTCAACTTGCCAAGATTTCTACCGATATATCTTTAGGTTTCTAATTTACCACCTTAGACTTCTTTTCTTGGAAGAATTTCGGTTATTTCTTAAATTCAATGAATCCTCAGTGTTTCACCGTTTATAACATGCATTCTAACACATAATTCACTAAGACATTAGCTCTCCTTCCAGGTTAAGTGATGTATCTCCCTCTAACATCCCATGCTCAATAAGATGTTTAATATGCCATCACTAGGACTACATTCGAAATGATACGAGCCTCGATCGATCATTATGCCTGCACACTTATTTGCTTCACAATAGATGTTTGTAATCATTGTTAACCTTAATTGATTCCAACTTTAGGGGTCTCATGTGCGTCCTATGCAACAGTTACAGGGTCTCCCAGGGTTTCATCGTTTGAGCTAAACCGTTTATTTTGTTCGTCTCGTCGAGTACATAGTCCACGTAAAAATTCAAGTTGATCGGATATGGGTAATTATTTGATCGGGGACCATTTAACTTACAATTTTGTGAACAAAAATCACCTACAATCAGTTCTTTAACTCGTGTTCATGAAAAATACAGTCTAAAAACATAGTTACCGAGGTCCGATCAACCTGAATTTTTACTCGAACTACGTACTCGATGAGACAAACAAAATGAACGGTTCGGATCAAACAATGGAACCTTAGGTGGATCCCATAACTGTCGCACACCACGCGTGTTGTACGGCAATGCACATCACGCAACCCGTGCCCCAACTTTAGTATTCCTTTCTTTATAAAAACAAGTACTAATAGGTGGATTCAAACTAATGTCATAGAGCTACATACATCAGCATGATGAATTCAGTGATGAGTGGATTATTTTCCCCACACTCAAAGATAATCTTAAGGGTCTATTCCAATGATGATTGGAAGGAATAAAGAGAACCCACCAAAGAAAGACCCCGAAATGTTTAATGCAATGGAAAAGATTTCATTTGTTTGGCTTTTCCCCATATCTGCAAAAGCTTCTCTTGGTTTATCTTCAAGTTTTATCAGAATAAAGTCATCAATTGGTATCTTCTTATTTGCAATTTTCTGTGTCACTCTCCTATATCTACTTTAGCATCTATTCTGATATATTAGGACACCTTTTTCCACCATTAGTCCTCACACAGAGTTGATTAATTACCATGCATTATTGTAAGTTCGGCGTCCTGTTGACATTCCGGACGAGTCTTTTTCACTGCACAGAGATAGATATAGGTTCATATGACATCAGATAATCTAAAGATCTTTCACTGCCATACCTACTATATAGGAATTTCAGTTCGTCAACGGATTTCATTCTGATTGCGTTCACCCCATTTCCAAATGGTTCAATAAATCCACGATTCCAGTCTTGACCACTTACATTTGTGCAACTATTCTTCTTTTGAAATTGTGATTGTGGGAGCCTTTCACATCATGTTAGATCACCCACCCTTTTGTACTTAAAGCTAAATTTCACAACAAAAAATAATAATAATAATTAACCAAACTATATACTCACGCAACCGTGAGATCCCATTTCGTACGTGAAGAGTCCAAGGCATGCACCCAGCATTTTTTCAAGTACATGTTGGAAATTTCCGGAATTTCGGATGAACGAAACCAGGGCATTCAGAGGGTCTCCCGAGGTAACCGAAAAAGTCCCTCTAAGTTCAACATTACTAGATATTCACGGAGTTATTACGTGTGTCTGGAGTTATTACGTGCGGCTGGTTAATGCCATGGTCACCCCATGTTATGAAGTTTACGGCAGGACATCAATTTGGTATTGATAGTGGCATACCTATATGTATGCAATCCCGTATTTAGAAACACACCAGATTTTAGTATTTCTATCACTTCACCAGAAACACATTTTTGTGAGAGAGAGACAGACCAGGTTCAGTTCACCAAAGCATTCACCAGAGGTGTTCCGACGTTCGTGCTTCAACAGAGACCGATTCAACTACAACACCCTCAGTAGGCGGCGACTCCGTTTTAAGAATACTGTGGTTTTCACAGGGCTCGGTTCAGTTTTTCCATATATCATACTGTTTGTATCTTGTTCTATATTATGTTCATGTAATTTGTTTTTCTATTTATAATAATATCAATGGAATTGACCTTTGAAATCCTGTGCCGTTGGTGCAAAAATCGTATCGCTAAATGGATAATAATGGCATGAATCAATGGTTGCTTAAGGCACGTTACAGTGTCGTTGTCCTTAAGATGATTTTGTCCCCACCAATTCGAGCGAATGTGGTGTGCATTGGGTTACTAGCAAATTCGACCCCAAGATACAATGAAACTCAGTCTCGATTGACTGTTTGTCCAACTGTGTCATGCACAGATGAAGAAGAATTAACCAGAACACCTTTGGATTTTATGAACCCGCCAAAAACATATTTAAAAGATAATTTTAGAGAGAAAGAACAATCAGATTCGTACGATTATATCTCTGCAATTGGTAGTACCCCTTGCCTTTATATAGGCATGGATCGTGACTGGTAGCCAAAGAATGCACCAATTTGGTTAAAACAAATAGCTATGTCTATTCACAATAGCCATGTCTATTCATTTGTTCCTACTAAGTCGCACCTTTTAGTATAGTCATGTCTATTCATTAAACCTAAATGGACACACCATTTGCATTTAAATCCAATGATAATGTCTATTCATTTAATCCTGAATAGACACGCCTTGAAATTATAACCGTTCACCAATACTAACATTTACTACTCATTAAATATTTTGAAAACGTTCCAACATAAGAAACATACAAATTACGAAACTTCTAGCCAAGCTGCCAATATCTCAGAGAGCCACAGGTATCTCGTAGAACCACAGGTTTGTTACAGTGATAAATCACCTACGACTCCAAATGCATTAGGAAAATAGGTTCAACAATACATATACCAAAACTTCCGAAGTGTGTGTGTATATATATATAAAATAACAAGAAACTTCTAATAAGAACCCTTATATGAGGACCAAAGTGAGGACCTCATGCTTCCCGACGAAATTTGGACGATTCGAATATATTGCATTTTTTACAAAAACTGATCGGATGAAGCCCTTCCGGGTATTTTTTTTGGACGAATCCTCACGGTGGACCTTAAAAACACATCTAACGGTTCGGATCGTCGAAAATCAGTTCGGAAAGTGGAAAAATGGCTAGATCCGCACTTTATATAAAATGAGGGATCCGTTATTGGAAGGGAATCCTATAAAATAATACTATGTATATACCAAGCTCTCAAGCAAAATTGTGTGAAGGTAAAAGTAAAACGATAGATGGAATTACACTGGTGTGAAGAAATGATGGTAGCGAACCTAAATTAAGGAAACAACTATTGACTATTGGTGTACAAACATCCCATCTAAACCTAACCAGGCCAGTTTTCAAATTCCACATAAAGCAAAATACATGGGAGAAAAACTTCAATTTCCAGAGCACAGACAAACACAGCCTTGCTATGGAACTGGAATCAAAAGAGACGTTACACCGAATTTGATAAGAGAATAAAGACAAAGAAAGCAATGACCATCAAATGATATCAAAGTCACAAGCCATCAACCACTCACTCACATGCCCACTACAAAACAGTAGTTCAAATTCAACTATTTCACACTACTGCCCTGTAACCAGGTTCTAAAACTCGCTAGGCGCTTCTAAGGCGGTCGGGCACCTTCTAACTTTCAGGGGCGAGTACTAGGCATCTAGTCGGGCAATTAGTCGGGATAGTCAGTCTAGTCGGGCTAGTTGGCAAGGGTCCTTCTAGCGCCTAAGTGGCGAGTACTCGACCTTCTAGACTTTCTTTTAGAACACTACCTGTAACTGTAACTCGTTAACTTGCTTTATTTGTGGCGTCTCTAAGAGAAATTCTAATGGTGGTTGGAAATGGTCATAGTCATTTGAAAAAATTAGCATCAAAAAGTGATACTTTGCCAAATTTTGGCACTCTCTCCAGGGTTTGTTCTACAGTATTTTAGAACCAAAAGTTCCAAATATCAGCTTACTTTTCTGCCACTATCATTTTCCCCTACTTTCTCAAGTCTCAACCCCAGGTCAACTATTACCACTGTCTCAAGATATTTGTCTGGTCCGCAAAATGAGAACTTGAAAATTATCCACTTTTTTAACAAAAATTCAAAAAAAAAAAAACAACAATTTACTTTAAAATAATCCGTAAAATGAGTTCTTTTAATTTATGAAAAAAGTTCATATTATTCTTTAAAAAAATGAATTACTAGCATCCGGTCCATTTTCTGGTGGATAGCATTTGTGATAGGTGACATGTCAAGGATGACTATAGCCATCTTTGGTTCCATATATAGAACCAAGCTTACAACTTTGCCATTTTGCATCATCGTTAGAGAATTGAGTTCTATACTGATACCAAATTATAACTGTACAACCCCATTTTAATCTCATTAGAGTTGCTCTGATGTGTCTGCTTAATGGGATCCAATGGTGGAAGTGTGAAGTTGATAATACCAAATCATGTTGAGGGATAACATCCATATTTATGGTAGATACTAGTCTTATTCCATCACGCCTCGCACAGTGGAGAGTAGAGTAAGAGTACAAATTTGACAATACCTTTTCCCAGTTGAAATTTTATTAGGTGCCATTATTCTTGTTTTTTTTATTTTCGGTGAATAATGTTTCATCAAAACAACATTCAAAAAAGGTCTAGGGTTTACGAGGCAAGAAAGAGTTATTTAAACTATCCTTAGACCCAAAAAAAAAAAAAGAGTAAAAGCCACCTTTACCTCTCTTTTTTTTTACTTAATTAAGTGTGTTCACACTTCAGATTTGGGTTTTTCCAAAAATGCCCTTGCACATTGGACAAAACACACATAGCAGCAGGACTCAAACGGAAAACATCTGATAAAGGCAATACGATAACCTGCAATAGAGTAACTCTAATGTAAGTATGTTCTTACTCACAAGTGGAGTGGTAGCACAGTGGTGGACACAATGTACTCCCATAGTCCCATGCATTTGATTGCGTTCAAACCTTATCAATATTGACATCCGCCAAGCAAAAAAGAGAACAAGTTATTTCCGCCGACGGTGGAAACAAATACTTCCTCCAAATCAATCACAGCAGTCCGTGTGATTGTGTACTATTACACTGGACTATTGTGATTGATTTGAAGGAAACATTTGTTTCCGCCGGCGGTGGAAAGAATGTTTTCTCAACAAAATAAATGTATGTTATTACTCAGTTTAGAGAAAACAGTTATACAAGCCCACACTAGATGAACCATGTAACTATGATGTTCTTCACTATTTGCACTTGTATTCCCCAGAATCCAGATTCTATGTTAGGGTTAGTGAATTTCTAACATCAACAAACACATGAGCTATTCGAAAAAGATTTGTCATGCCTAGTGGGGAATTTCCAAGGATCAGCACCTATCAGTCTTTTCTACTGTATGAGGCACCTTCTAGTTCTAATAAACCTATCACGGATACAAGGACTTGAATTTTGGAGTTATGTCTGCCATTAGTGACCTTGTTTTCTTCCAACTTGGTCACTCTGTTGAAAGGATATGTGACCTAATGATTTTCTGCCTGAATAAGGCAACTCTAATTCCCATGATAAAGACTACACAACTTTCACTGTTCAGCTGGTTGGATGTGAAGCTGTATGGCTAACTGGTAATGGGCCTACAAATTATGTTAACCAATATTGACCCAGGGCCGGCCCTGAGGGGAAGCCCACCAAGCAATCTCTTAGGGCCGCCAGTTTTTGGCCCAATAATAGAACCCCCAGAATCCGCGATATATTAAATATTATGTACGTCAAATGTTTACCATATAATGCTCTAGTAGCTCAGCGGGTAAGACCATTGAGTTTTTCTCTTGAGGTCTTGTGTTCGATTATTCTAGTCAACTCTAATTCCCATGATAAAGACTACTTTTACTGTTCACCTGGTTAGATGGGAAACTGTATGGCTAACTGGTAATGGGCCTACAAATTATGTTAACCAAAGGGACGCTTCATGAAATGAGAAGGCATTAGTCACAGAAAAATGTGACCCATCTATAGATAGGGCCACCAATAGAAAATGAAACTGTTGGTAATCTACAGGACATAATTAATGAGGGTCACCTTAGCCAGGAAAGGTGTCCAAATACAAAAGGATTCAACCAAAACTATTACTGTAGAAACCTTTTTTATTAGTCACAAAAGGGGTTTATATTGATAACTGAAGAACATGATGCTTTTGGTATCTTTCCAGAAACCTATTTTAAACTTCTGGGAAGGGGAAAACATGGGAACTAATACAGAGACCGTTTGGTTTGCTGACACTTTTTAAGGGGTGGTTTCCCATTTTGCTAAAAGTCACAAAAGAGCTAAAAATTACCAAAAAAAAAGGAGGGGGGGGGGGGTAAAAGTCACGATTTACTCTCCTCACATATATCAACTTTTGGCTTTTTTATGAAAAACAATTAGACTAAAGTCAGCTAAAAACAATTTCGCTAAAAATGGAAAACCAACCTAGGGAGAGAGAGAGAGACCCACAATGCTAGTAGCCTAGCACAGGTAAAGCATAACCAAAGTTTCACTTGTATTAAATTAGGTCCTGGGGCTAATCTACTGTAGTGCAGCTCAATCGGGTCTACTCTTAGACAAAAATTGTAGTACAAATAGGGTACCGCTAACGTGGTGCCCAAGCGCTCATCTCGGTTGTGCAAGAGTGTTTTCGACTACTCAGCTCTCTCTCTCTCTCTCTCTCTCTCTCTCTAAAATCCGGACTATTGAAAATACTTTTGGACAGCCAAGAAGCGCGCCGGGTACCTCCACATGGTACCAAACCGGCACTCAAGTTTTTCTCTGTCTTGCCCATTGTCCATTCTTATCCAATAGGGATAGAGTTTATGGCACATGGTCAGACTAATAAAGTTGGTTCCCTGAGCCATAAGGGAGTCATGTACAAAGGTTAATTTCTGCTGGTATACTTGGCAAAATCTTTAGAGGGGGCAGCCTCAACCTTCATACAATTGATTCTGTAAAGCGAGAGATATCATGAGATGGCTAAAGAAAAGACAAGTTTTTGGCTTTCCACTCTTTGCATATGAATATATTTTCCACTTTGTATCAACTTTTAATTAGGTCCTCTTTTTAAGCCGTAGTAGGTATTCAACTTTCAAGTTTGTTGCATGTTAAACGAGCTGTTTAGCTTTGTGCAAGCACGGCAGTTCGTCGTGCTTGGCGTAACTTTTGCTTATAGCTTATATCCCTAAAGTACCTTCATTAACATTAGAACTGAGAAGAGATGGAAGTGAAGATTTCGGCCTGCAATTGATCACAGAAAGTGCCTATCGCATTGTATCGTGCAGTCAATTCTGATGTCGGTAGCTTCAGTTGTTGAATCTCGAAATAACTAAATTTCAGCGTTAAGTAAAGGAGCAATAAACAGGGCATAGTTTTACAAGCTTTTACAAGGAACCTACAGGTTAAACAACAGAAGATGGCTGGAAAGTACAAGAGAGAACTTTTGATTGGCCTATGAAGAACATATTAAAAGCATGATAAGTTAGCATAAAATAAACCTCCTTCCATGCCTATAAATTGTAGATTTTCTCCACTTAATTTGACAAATGCAAATCCTACTTATGTAGAGCCAGCTACATGAATCCATTAACTCAATATCAAGATTTTTGACGATGTCTAATAAAGGGGGAGACTAAGGAAGAAAGTTTATTTCAGAAAAGGTGGAGAACAATCAAATTAACTTCAAGTGAAATTTTGTGTGCATCGAAACACATACTGAAAAGCTGTAAAAGAAACAGACTGAACAAGTGAACAACAAAGCGCATTTCGGTAAAAATTCCTACAGTAAGAGAGACCAGTCGCACGCACCTGAACGCAAATACAGGGGAATGGTATCTGGTCCAGTAACCAAGACTGATAGGGACTTCAGATGCAAAACTCCTCCCTGAAATAAGATGACAAAAGACCCTATCCAACAGCCCAACATCCCCAATTGCCTCGGGGCCCAACAGCGCCGAACCTTAATTTGCAGGAAAATTCGTAGCTTGTATGGGTTCCACCGACATATAACTTATGCAACCAGCATACAAGTACATTTATTTTCTTTTCTTTTTTTGCCAACATTGTATACATGAATGGGTTAGAAAAGAATTAGTAGGTTAACAACCAAAGGGGGTTCGATGTCCCTCCATAGACTTGAACCCCATACCTCCCCTTTGGAAGCCAAGGAGTACAACCAGATGGTTACATTTCACAGGGCCAGCAAGTGTGATACTGGTCTAAAACTCAACACCAAGTAGCATATGAGAACATGTCTGGATTCTGGAAACACAACTAAATTTCATATGTTTCCCAAATAGTAAACAGACTGTTGCATAACTCCGCCGCATCAAGAAGACAAGCAGTCAAATTACCATTACAAGCTGAATGAATATCATTCATTAAAATAGCACCCACAACACCGTGGGTATTCACGTGTGTCCTAATGTGAAGGCAAAAAGCTTCAAAAAGGATAAACAGTAATAAAGAATGGTAAGAAAAAGACATATGCACAAAACAAGGGCTACGTGCCGGGCAAGTCTCACAATGAGCAACCTATACTTGGCAAATACACTTTAGGACATTCTATGGTTAAAATGGAGCTGTGAGACCTTTGATGGTATGACTTCGAACAGAAGATGAATCATTTATATAAACGTCCTCATTGGGAAAGGATCAAGCCACAAAGAAGATGAATACCATCAAGAAAAAGATCAAAATGGCAAATATCTTAATCATGAGCCACCTGTTTGATGATATTTGGTTTAAATGTCTCAACAAAGAACTGCGAGCACCTTCAACATTTGCCAATGACTCTTCCATGTTATCATCGATCCTGATCACATAAATAGGCAGTCTCAGACTCTCAATGCAGGAAAACTTTGAGTTAAAAACATTGAATGAGATAATTAAAGGAAAAAGGGAGGGACAAAAGGAAAGAAGAGAGATACCCAATTCAATATGCTTAAGACATTGAAGTATGAAGCTCCAACCAGGATTCCCATACAATCATACCCAACTCAATTGTAAAGTACTTAAGTTATTCAATAAGATAACCAACTAACCAAGTATGAGCAAAATAGGAGAGGGAAAAAGAAAGACGGGAGACCTAATTCACTATGCTTAAGAGCGAAGACAGCGGTACAAAACTTCAACCAGGAGTACATCCAACCGAATGCAATTCAATTGTTTTCTTATGTATGACTGCTGATATGAAGAAGCACACTTTCGAAACCTCGTATACAAATCAACATTCTTCATAAAGATGTAATCTACAGCAACAGAAATTAATGAACAAGAGCAAACCTAATAGCCAATTCCCCTTGATGCGCAACCATTGTAGCCAAATGCGTGAATATCCCACCAAGCTCAGAAATTGTTGATTCAACATTTTGGAGAGCAACTGCCCGGCTTTGAGAGTAACTCTCCTGCCTTGGCACCACCTGCTGCATCATTGACATTTCCGTATGGAGGGTTGGAGTGTTGTCTGCAGCTAACCTCCTCCTGAATCAAGGTTTAACACTGGCTGTTAGTAGAAAAAAGATAGCTAGTCAAGGACACAACTAACCCCGTCATAAGACTACAAAATTCGCCAACCATCTCCGATCGAATGTCATTTCAGAAGTTAAAACAATATTCACTTCGCACTAGAGCAAGAGGAAGTTTTTTGCTAAGAGAATCGAGGATGGCAACAATCAGAGCGAGAAAGAGAGATTACTTTCAAAATCCACTATCCAGTGGAAGGCCTTGGTAATCAGGATCTAAGAGTTGCCAAATGAAGATAGATGGGCCACTCAACGCATTTTCATCTCCGAGTTGTCCCACTTGTCAAAAAAATGTGTGACATGTGGACCTCCATTACGAGCTCGCATTTGGTTCCCTACTTACAACCTCTACAAACCAAATCATGGATGCTTGACCTCGCACGTATATGGTACACGCCAAATTGTAGCGTCCCCATTTCCCACAAATTATGGCTCTATAGAAGCCAAATAAACATGGCCTCCAGTGGGTGAGGCACCCACCATGAACCTTAACATGATTATGCCCAGAATGGAAGCAGGGCCTACGAAAGCAAGCTGTTTGAGCTCCTGTTACCAGATTACATTTACAACGTCAACGAGCATTAAAGATATAACCGGGTTTAAGAAGAAATACGGTCAACCAATAGTCATGTGATGGTCCAACTCAAATCAGAACACATAATGAAACGCAAACACACCTCAATTGGTTGCCAGCTTGAACTCCATCTGCCGGTAATCTGGCGCAAAGGGAGAACAGCAAGTTAGAAGAATATTCAGCATCAGGATCAGAAAACAAAACAGTGCAGGCGGTACAAGTTTATAACAACAGCAGGCAATTGTCCAGTAAACAATAGTAAGCGAAATTTTCATGCAATTCAAGATTGGCACAGAACTATTCTGTGAATAGAGCATACAATGTGATAAAGCATACAGACGAGCTGAAGGTTAAGGCTTCTCAACAGTGTAGGTAATCTAGAAGCCTTAATGCAATAGAACCTGGTAGAAATCAAACAAATGTCTCGCACTCAGTTGCCTCACTTGCAGCTCCCTCTTGACTTATTTTATTTTATTTTATTTTTTTGAACTGGCCCCTTGACTTCATTACACGCATATTTTTACATTAAAATATCCACCAATATCTGAGAGACAAATTTGCACATCTATTGAAGAAATCTGGAGGTATATGCTTTGGAAACTTACTTCCTAACATAATATCATGATGCTATATATAACCATTCAAGCTTTGAACCATTCAAGCTTTGAACAAACAGCCATTTGTCCACTCCAGAAATATAAGATCCCAAACAATTTAACAAGCATCAAATCCATTAAAAGGTGGACTTTTTTCCATACTTCCGTGATCTTCATCAAATTCATCGGAGGCATCAAAGATGGAGTAAAAAAATCCTTCTTATGCATGTAAATGCTAACCTAGCAATCTATGATCCACTTAAGGCAATCCAACTGATGGGATGTGAAGCCTATAAACACCATGTTAAGCAATTCTACTAGGATTATCAGCTCTCCCTTTACGTTTAGTTCCCCATAAGCGGAAATCAGGAATAGAAAATATACTGACTGTTGTGAACTCCCCGATGAACCAGATGGAGTTGACCAAGGAGGTGGTTCAGTATTTGTCTTCGCGGGCTGCCTCAAAGGATTCTCTCTTGCTATATTTGTGGAGAACATCTGTTTCCTATTCTCATGAGCCTTGATATTCTGTGGAAAAGAAAGATGAAAGTTGATGAGGTGACAACTGTGTATGATAATGGATATAAAGCAGAGGCACCACTGGTTGTAAGCTTGAGTGGCATCTCCTACTACCCCTAAGAAAAAGAAAGAGGATAAGAATCATTCAACTCTGACCTCAGTTCTGGTAGTTAACACATCCTGAAACTGTTTTGCAGTCCCCATAAGTTTACTCTTCAAATCATCACAAACTGTTGTAGAGTGAACAACTCTATCATCTGAATAATTCCCATCAGCTCTCTCCAAGTTTTGAAGGGTTTGCAAATCCGAAATTGCCACGTTCAGTGCTGTGATGTCATCTTTTACCAAGGCAGTTAATTCTTGAATTTCCTTAATTGGATCATCAAATATTGATGACCTTTTGGCCACTGCATATCAACCAAAATGCGTAAAAAAAAAATAAAAAAAAAAAAAACGCTTAGGTTAGCAGATCATCAACCTCAGCAACCAGCATTACAAAACAGTACTAAAATACAAGATTTCAAGGTTTTCAAGAATCGTCGTAAAGTTATCCCATCACTAATGCTTAATCCTTGAACATCCAACACAGCAACCTCTATCGCCTTCACGGCCAACATTCACCCTTAAAACTGACACTGTATCGAAACAAATAAGTACACAAAATGTATCAACTCCTCAACAATCCGACCAAAAAAACTAATATTACCTCAACAATTCTATCAGATAAATACCATATGTAAATCCAACCGAATCAATAGTGAGGACTAAGTCACATAATCCACATGCGTGCTGAAGCGTGACTGCGTCCTTCAAAAATATCAGAGTACTAAAATTCAGTGTTCTAAAAGAAGGGGAGGTCGAGTACTCGCCTCCTAGGCGCTAGAAGGCCCCTTGCTAACTAACCCGACTAGACGCCGAGTATTCGGCCCTGGAAGCTAGAAGGTGCCTGGCAGCCTGGGAGCGCAAAGCTTGTTTTAGAACCTTGCTAAAATTTGTGAGAATTGTGAGCGCCAGCGCATAGGGAGGATTTAGAGCGGACTGTTGTGTGAGGAATGTGAGGACATAACTAATACCAAACCCAATGTACTCGTGCCATGGAATATTTTGGAGTTAATTGTATGAATTTCTTCTCGCAATTATAATCATGCCAATCAAACAGTCTCAAATACAACATGAAAAACGATAGAAACAGAAGATTACGTTTCGCAAGCCGAGCGATCTTGAGAGATGTTTCGTGGATGCCCAACCCGATCCGCGAAGCCTTCTTGTTGAACTCCGATCTGTACGCGGCAGCCTGTGGTTTCAACGGCGACGGACCGTTATGTGACTCGTTTGGTTCATTGGCTCCGCCTATCTTCTTTAAGGTCTCTGATAGGTATCGGAACTCCGTCGTCCGGTCACGGTAGGTGGAGAGTCCGGTGGACGCCATGGGCACCGACGACGTCGGGACCGGCTGCGACGGTGATTCAGGTGGATACGTGGATGCGTGAGGGCAGGGGTTGAGGGTTGCAGGGTCGGAGTCGGAACTGGTGCCAAACTAAATCGGACGAGGTTCAATACTTGTCGTAACCTACTTCGGCTAGTGGGTGGCGGACCTCTTTCGAGTAACGCCTTGTTTGGGACCATGGGAAGGAACCGGAGTGCTCCGCAGTGTGTTGTGCAGGGTCGACATCGGTTCGACGATCAAAGGCGTTTCGTGTAAAGCTCGTCGAGTATTATAAGTATTTTAAGGCTCCGTTTGTTTGGACGTAAAATATTTTTTGATAAAATATTTTACCTATTTTCCGGTGTTTGGTTACCAAAAAATGTAGTAAAATATTTTCCAAAGTAAAACATTTTACCCCAATGGGATGAAAATGTTTTACTTTGATTTGGCCCGTAAGTCATTTTTGTTTTCGGCCCGACATTTCCCAAGCCCAAATGCCGTATATCTCATTCTCTTCTTCGACTCCCTTCTTCAGCCGATCAAAAAACGAGGAGCGAGCAAGAGAGAGAAGCTCGATCTGTGCGATTCTCTACGCAACCATTCGCCGTCGTCATCGATCCCTTCCATTCCAGGTATGTAATATGTTGTCAATATGTTCCTCCATCTACCTCTATTTGCGATTTGATTGAGAAGCATCTGAACAATTCGTGAGTTCAGATTCTAGGGTATCTAAGGAGTTGCGATTTTCTAGTTTAGCTGTGAACAATTCTCATAAAAAGCATCTAAAATCGAGTTTTAAAAACGCGTGTAACATTCAGGTATTTCTTTAAGTGAGCAACATAATCAATGTGAAGTGATAATGGAGATCCTTGGTTTATGATACTCTGAATTAGGAGTAGATTGGGTGATTGGAATATTAAAGGTGAATGTGATTTAGGGGAAGGAAGAACTCAAAGGTTAGGTGCTTGTTTCTATTATACCTTTTTTTTTTTTTTTTTTTTTTTTTACACAGAATGAGGTGTGCAAGGTGCTTTTTGTTCCTCACTTTGCTAATTATTTAGTTGTAAACAGATGGGTCATTTCTGTTTACCTCATTGTACATGGTTGGCAACCCTATTTGGTGCTCTACGCTAAACATGCTTAGGGGTTAAGACTAGAGAGAGGATCAGACGTCCTCTAGATAGGATTTAAGTATTGGAAAAGAAAGCAAATATGAAAAATTGGACGTGTCAAAGACTCAGACAGAGTAGTTGAAGTTTTTATGCTTGTTCAAAAGGGTATTGTTTGTCTATGCTTTGCAATTATGTTCATGATTGTCATTTATTGTCATAATTACATGACCATTTCCATCTGATTTGTTTTGTGGGCTCCCTGCCTTTGTTCTCTCCCTTTCTCCAGTAATTGTTCCCTAATTATAATCTTTATGTAGATGGATAATGATCGAAATGATGCGAATATGTCTGAAGTTGCTGTAATCGGAGCCGCCACTTCAGTAATAGCTGCTGGTGTTGCAGTCCTCGACATTTTAAGATATAGGATCAGGACCCGTATCCCTTATATACCTAGGGCACCTCATGTCAATAGAGACCAAGCGAGGGAGAACTATATAAATAGCATTTTGTATGCTAGTAGTAAGCATTGTATAGGTCAGATACGAATGAGTCCTATGGCATTTTCAAAGTTATGTGATACTCTCACTCAAAGAGGATTTGTACAACCCACTATACACATGACAGTGAGAGAGCAAGTGATGATTTTCTTACCTATAGTTGGACACAATGTGAGATTTCGGGTTATTGGTTCACGCTTTCATCGGTCGACTGAAACCATACACCGATATTTTTTGATTGTTTTGAATGCGATTTTGAAGTTATATCCAAAGCTCGTTAGACTTCCAAGTGGTTCCACCCCCTCAGAGATAAGAAATAATCAGAGATTTTATCCTTGGTTCTCGGTAAGTAATGACAGCAGAAATTTATAATGGAATTTTACCTTATGAAATCAAGTTACCTTACCTGTGATTGCCATGGAATTTATAGGATTGTGTGGGAGCTATAGATGGGACACGTATTCGGGCATCAGTTTCCATTGAACATCAAGGGAGGTTTCGTGGGCGAAAGGGAATGACATCGCAAAACGTTTTAGCGGCTGTAACTTTTGACCTCAAGTTTGCATATGTCCTTGCCGGTTGGGAGGGCTCAACACATGATTCCCGTGTCCTAAATGATGCATTATCGAGGCCCGAGGGGCTTCAAGTCCCTGAAGGTAATTTTTTTGTCCTAGGACTTTTAGTTTGAGAACCTTACCGATAACATTGAACAAACATGTGAGATTAGTGTTTTTTTTTTCTTTTTTGTAGGTAAATATTACCTAGCTGATGCCAGTTATGGTATTAGAAGGGGATTCATTCCACCTTTTCGTGGTGTTCGATATCACTTAAAAGAGTATAGTAACCATGAGCCTGAAAATGAGAAAGAACTTTTCAATCATCGCCACTCTTCATTGCGTACAACTGTTGAACGAGGGTTCGGAGTGTTGAAGAAGAGATTTCATGTGCTTGGTGCAGAACCTTTTTACAAGTATGAGCTACAAGTAGATGTCGTACTAGCGTGTTGTGTTCTGCACAATTTTATAATGGAAGTTGATCCTAATGATCGGATAATGCGACGGGTCAATCTTCGATTCCAGCCTAGACAACGAATTGCACAACGCACACAAAGACAAGAGAGAGAGGAAAGTAGAGAACGGACACGAAAAAGGAAGGCCATAGCTGATGTAATCGAAAGAGGATTGATGCTTGGAGTTGAAATTGTCACTAATCGCCAGCTGAAAACTCGTGCAAAAGTCGAAACTCTGTATGTGATGGAGCAGATGAATGGTACTTGTTTCTATTCTCTTCTCATTTGGCATATGTAGATTCATAAAACTATACCTAGCTTTGTTGTACTTACAACAGAGATGGGAGTGAGTGATATACCTTTGTTGCTTCCTACACCTCTCGCGGAGAACAAGGGTATATCCCGTATCGTTCCTATCATTCAAACATTTTTTGGTGCCTTGATTCACTTACTCAGGTGAGAACGATGTCTTCTTATAGTTGCCCTTGCTTGCAGATTTCCTTGTAGATGCTATGGACTACACAATGTCAAAGATGTGAAGCTGCCATCAAACTATAGATTTGGAGGTGTAATTGCATAAAATGTTCATGGTTCAATAAGTTGTATCGATCTTTCTATTACAAGGAGTTCTCTTCTTTCAGTCTCAAAATTTATGGATTTAGATCATGAAACTGCCCATTTATACCATCTGACATTTATTTATTCCAAAAAGTGTGTGCGTTTTTCTGTTGCAAAACCATCTGAAACTATGCTCATTTAAGATGCCATTAATCAAGAGTTCGAGACCTACAGAGCAGACACAAAGTGTTGAACAAAAGCAAAGTTTAGTACAATTAAATTCTAATCTTTATACTCCTCTCCGTAACCTTCAAATTCCTCGTCATAATCTTCATAATCCTCCTTTCCGTAACCTGCATCAGAACTTGTACTTGATTTTGAACTCGATTTCGAACCCGATTCATCACGAGCAAACAGTTCTTCACCCAATGAGGGAGGCATGTCATCAGAGTCATCAGAGTCTTTATCATGTACACGACATATCTTTTTGTATTCTTCATTCCAGCCGTCATTATATCTTTTCATGACTTTCTGCATCTTAGGCCTGAAAAAAAAAATGAATTAACAAAAAGAAATAGAAAGAAATGAATTATCAGAGATAAAGTAAACAGGATAAAGAAAGAGTTGTACCCAAACTTATTTAAATCCATAAATTTTGAGACTAAGTAAACAGGATAAAGAAATGAATTACCTAGGGCACCTCGTGTAAATAAGTTTGGGTACAACTCTTTCTTTATCCTGTTTACTTTATCTCTGTTAATTCATTTCTTTCTATTTTTTTCTGTTAATTCATTTTTTTTTCAGGCCTAAGATGCAGAAAGTCATGAAAAGATATAATGACGGCTGGAATGAAGAATACAAAAAGATATGTCGTGTACATGATAAAGACTCTGATGACTCTAATGACATGCCTCCCTCATTGGGTGAAGAACTATTTGCTCGTGATGAATCGGGTTCGAAATCGAGTTCAAAATCAAGTACAAGTTCTGATACAGGTTACGGAAAGGAGGATTATGAAGATTATGACGAGGAATTTGAAGGTTACGGAGAGGAGTATAAAGATTAGAATTTAATTGTACTAAACTTTGCTTTTGTTCAACACTTTGTGTGTGTCTGCTCTGTAGGTCTCGAACTCTTGATTAATGGCATCTTAAATGAGCATAGTTTCAAATGGTTTTGCAACAGAAAAACGCACACACTTTTTGGAATAAATAAATGTCAGATGGTATAAATGGGCAGTTTCATGATCTAAATCCATAAATTTTGAGACTGAAAGAAGAGAACTCCTTGTAATAGAAAGATCGATACAACTTATTGAACCATGAACATTTTATGCAATTACACCTCCAAATCTATAGTTTGATGGCAGCTTCACATCTTTGACATTGTGTAGTCCATAGCATCTACAAGGAAATCTGCAAGCAAGGGCAACTATAAGAAGACATCGTTCTCACCTGAGTAAGTGAATCAAGGCACCAAAAAATGTTTGAATGATAGGAACGATACGGGATATACCCTTGTTCTCCGCGAGAGGTGTAGGAAGCAACAAAGGTATATCACTCACTCCCATCTCTGTTATAAGTACAACAAAGCTAGGTATAGTTTTATGAATCTACATATGCCAAATGAGAAGAGAATAGAAACAAGTACCATTCATCTGCTCCATCACATATAGAGTTTCGACTTTTGCACGAGTTTTCAGCTGGTGATCAGTGACAATTTCAACTCCAAGCATCAATCGTCATGTTTCTTATTTAGATTCCTGGAAGGTCTGTAGCTGCATTTATTAGATTCCTGGCATATGTAGCTGCATTCATTCTTTTTAGTATCTAATTTTATTGCTTCAAAGTAGGCACATCTAACTCATGACAAGTATCTTAACAAGAAGATTGAAATGTATGATGAGATAGCTTTAGTGGTGAGCAAAGATCGTGCCAAAGGAAATTTTGCTAAATCATTCGGTGACGTTGACTTGGAAGCAAAGCCAGAGATTGAACCAATACATTTGGATGATGAAAATGCCTTTGAAGACATCTCTAAAGACAAGAATGCTGGAAAACAATCAGCTTGCTCGAGTGAAACTTCATCCCAACCAAGAGCTCATCGCAAGCGTGGTCGTGATACTTATGATGAGGAGTCTGATATCAAAATAATTTCAGACAAGCTTGGGCAAGTTGCCGATGCAATTACAAAGTTGACATGGGATAGGCTCGATGTGCAAGCTCTTCATGATGAAATGATGAAGATGGAAGGTTTTGATGAGGCTTTTCTAGGCTCCACATTTGATTACTTAGTTGAGAATGAAAGGCTTGGGAAGGCATTTATGGCAAAGAGCATTAACCTTCGAAGGATTTGGCTTGAAAAATTTAGCGTGTGACTTGCCGGTTCTTGTTGGTAGTAGCATATCTATCTATTTAAGAAATCGTTATGTACTTTTTGACCTTTGTTCTCTTGTTATGTTTCGGATTTAGAGATAAAAATGTTAATTTGTTCTTATGTGATTGGATAATCCTTTGATGAGTTTTTATAGAATGGTAAAATGCTTGGGAGATTCTTAGAGATACAAATGTTAGTTTGTTCTTGCGTTTTAGTTTTCTATATGTTTGAGGTTCTAAAATGCTTGGGAGGTTCTATTTCTATTTAAACTTGTAGGCTAGTACATAAACTTTGTGTTGAAAATTATTTTGACAACCAAACAACGGAAAATAATTGTTTTGGAAAACATTTTTGTGAGGTGTCAACCAAACACCTGAAAATATAAGTAAAAAAGTTCATTTTCAGCAAAAACATTTTACATGGAAAACATTTTAGATTGTAAAATATTTTACGTCGAAACAAACGGAGCCTAAAAATCAGCTCAATTGAATATTGTTAGGTATAACATTATTAGTATCTTGAAATGCATGATTCCAAATGGATCGGAAACATTAGATCAAAACCATTGCAACAACTTATATGTATTCTGATGAAGCACTTATCGATATTCGATCAAGCTAATTTTTTATATCTATGTAGAACTTGACGAGCATTATTCGGTGAACATCTCTTATAGCCAGCACGACACCGCTACAGTGGCATTGTAGCTGCGTAACACGTTGCGTATCACCCACCCCGGGTTCTTTGGGAAGTGAGTGGAAGGAAATTTTACCATTCAAAGGCTCCCTCCAATCGTGACCCAAATCCAAACTTTGGGTAAAAAACAACAAAAACTCGTCTCTAATGCATGGTTCAAATCCTATTTCATTTTTCTCCAACAACTTTTGGGGGAGGGAGCATGGAGACCTGTTTTCTGTGAGAGATTGAGTTAATCGTTGAGAGGAGATTCTGTTCGAGTTTGTCAAGAAACAAATTTCTTCAAAAACGAGTTTCAAGTCATATTCAACCTGACCAAACGAACCTGGTACCATAGTCTTGGTACCATAGTCTCGCCGAATAGAAGAGATCAAAAGATTCTGGACATGCAAGACACTATATAGCGCGTGGGAGGAGAGTAACATATACTCTCAACGTTGGTAACACTCATAGACGAAATGAGTATTGAATTGATAAATTTGGGTAAAATAGATTTTATAATTGGAAATGCTCATACCCCAATTGAATTTTTTCAAATTTTAACCCAATTTGGGTATATAATAATAATAATAATAATAATAATAATAATAATAATGGCCGGAGATGCTCTAGTTTCTTTAATTTTTTTCCCCTATGCCACTAGTTACGTAAGGGTAAATCAATAACGACCAAGGATAACTATACCATTTTTGGCGTATGTGGGGTAATTATATTAACCGTAAAAGAGCTTTAGGCCCCGTTCCGCTAAAGTATTTTTTGTTGATGTATTGTGAGAAAATGACTTATCTTTGAATTTGAAATAAGCTGGCGTAAAAATAAGTTGGCTTAGTGGAATGGAGCCTTAAAATACCAATTGGTAAACAATAATATGCATGAAAACACGACACAAGTCTTCACTCTCTATAACAGCCCCGAATCATCTGGAAAATTGCAGAAACTATTTGAAATTTTGATGGAAAGTTTTCGGTTAATTTTGAAAAGAGCATAAAATTCAAAATTCTTTCTGGAAAAAGTTTTCACCATTTCACCACTACTTCCAAAAGGTTTAAGATAGGGTTCTATTTGATTGTAGATTCCAACGGTAGCTCAAGTGGTTTGTTCGAACTTAGTGGCGTTGCACTAACAAAAAAACAGTTTTTTTCAAAAATCAAAATAGGTCATTATCTCATAATACATCGCATAAAAAAAATGTTAAAAATCAGTTTATTCTAAAAACACTCTTACCGGAACACCCACAAAGTATTCACTGATAAAAAAAAAGTTTGAAAACGCTCCCGCAGGGGGGTGAAGGCTCATTCAATTTAGAGGTTTGGTGGACACTTGTGGACTTGTGAAGGCTCATTCAATTTAGAGGTTCGGTGATAGTCTCAATATAAACTTTTGTTTTCGTAACTACGGTGTGTGTCAAATAAGGGATGTGTATTGGATTCTTTTCCTTGTAACAAATTAAAAATTAATTTGAATTGAGATTTTAAGGAGCAAAACCGTTGGTTTATCTTCTCTCTCTATATGTTTTTTTTTTTTTTGCATTTTTTTTTTTTTTGGCATTTCCCATGTTTAGTAGGAGTATTTAAGTGTTTGGCACCTATCCACAAAATGCATTAACAATTTTTGATGATATATGCCAAATGCCAAAAATAGGGGGAGATGAGCTTTTTAATTTCTATTTTTCATTTTTTCTATTTTGGTTAACAAAAAGAGTTACAGAATATATTCTGCACATATCTCCTAAACACTGTCCTTGTTACAAAATGCGTTTTGCACATATCTCTCAAACAATTTGCAAATGCATAATACATTTTGACCATAACCCAAAACGCCAAATATGTGAATGGTCCTTCTATTGACAGCCTAGTAAGCTGTCAATAAGCTAAGAAGACAGAGAATACACAGACTCCAATCCACTTTTTGTATTTTTCAATAAACTCTCACATTTTTTTTTACATTTTTCATATATTTCAATATACTTTTCAAATCTTAACTGAGCTCAGTACGGTGTTTTTTAGCATTTTCCAAATGCAAAGAGCAAAAAAAAGGGCCCGTTTTGAGACCCAATAGAACGGCCCAAACTCTCTCTATATAGCAGAGCCCAAGTATATGAATCCCTGGTTTGGTTTACCAGCGAAGAAAGCATTCTCTGGCTTGTGCATAGGGACAACCAGAAGCAAGCGTATATAGGTTGAGCTCTAAATTGATCTTGCGGAATTGGAATTCGGCAATGGACGTAATCAAGACGCAGCAAATTTCGG
Source organism: Vaccinium darrowii (assembly GCA_020921065.1). Classification (NCBI taxonomy): domain Eukaryota; kingdom Viridiplantae; phylum Streptophyta; class Magnoliopsida; order Ericales; family Ericaceae; genus Vaccinium; species Vaccinium darrowii. The sequence continues at coordinate 4,717,956 of CM037160.1, forward strand.
CTCGATCGATCGAGAAGGTGATAGTCCACCCTCTGGTTCTCCTGAGCATCGTCGATCACTACAACAGAGTCGCTCGCGACACCAAGAAACGCGTCGTCGGTGTCTTGCTCGGCAGCACCTTCAAAGGCACCGTCGATGTATCCAACAGCTACGCAGGTTCGTAATCTTTTGCTAAGGTTCTGAACTGCGATCGATTTTCTGAAGTAGTTAGGGTTTAGTGTTTCAGCACGTTTTAACAGTAAAATTAGGTGCAAGTTGTTTGCTTTTGTCTATGTTGTTGTGTTACGATGAACAGAAGTTATGAAAGTCCTCTTCGGATCTGAATCCGGCTTCTATTCTGAACCAGGAACGACGATTTCCTTTCTTTCTTTCTTTCTTTTCCTTTTATTTTTTTGTTGTTGAAAGAGCTAGGGTTTAGTGTTTTGGCATTGTTAGCAGTAGAGTTCGATTAAGGCTTATTTTGTGCGTATTCTAATAGTAGTAGTTATTGGGTTATTTTTTATTTTTGCCGTTGCTGTTACAAACAGCTATTAACAGCTTCTCTTCAGATCTGAAATTTGCTTTGGCTCATAAACTTCGAATCTCTTCTGAACAAGGGACGATTATTCTGCATTTTGTGTAAAAGTTAGGCTTTAGTGTTTCAGCTTTGTGGAATAATAGTAGACTTTGACCTGTGTCTCGGTGCTTGTGTTTTTGCATAATACTATTTGTACCTTGCCTTTTTGCATAAGCTCCCATTGACCATTGTAATAGGGAAGAATATCATGTTAGTCAAACTCTTCAGTGAGTGAAATCGTTAGGTCCAATGAGTTTGGTAATGGTTATATCGTAGGGATTAAGCTTCTAGACTCGTAAAATGCAGATTGTTCTCATATACAATTGGTTTCAGTGGAGTAGTCTCAATAGTACTGTGACGAGTAAGTACATTTGAGGCATTTTTGCTCCACATTATAATAAATTAACACATGCTCGATTGGGATTCTTACTACTAATCGAAGAATATCAACTTTGGCAGTTCATTGATTTTGACAAACAAAACAAACAAGTAGATTTTTGGCACTTCGTTGTAGGATTTTTGGTATCTTTTTTTTGCTCAATTGAGCTTTTTTGGACTGCAACCAAATTCCACCTTATTGGGGTTTGAGCTGAATTTGAAATGAATTCCAAACAAGGGATGGATAAGTCCATTTGCGGCAATTTTGTTGGCTCTAGTTAGTGGGACTTGAAGGAGTTTCTTGAATGTGATTCCAGCGGGAAAAATGTGTTCTTTGACTTCGAACAAAGTGTGCCTAATTCCTAAACTTGTGAATCCTGGTTTGTTTCTCAAGAAAAGATTCAGATTTAACATGAAGTCATGAATTAACTCCCACCTAAAGGGGTGGGGGCCGAGTTCCAAAGTTAGGTTGTTGTTTGCATTGTCTACACCTCTTGAAAGGTGTGTGCGGTGTTTACTTTCTAAAATCCATGCAAACTTGCTCAGTTTTGGATGTAGTTTGAAGAAAATTCAGGTTGTACTACATCCTAAATTTCACGAAGACCAAAGATGGAGTTATTGGGCAAGATTTTATAAAGACGTTGTAATTTAGAATTTTGAGATTCAAATGGCTTATACATATAACTCTATAATTCACTGTGTGAATTTGGCCAGTGAAAGAGTTGGCCAAAAGTTTCTCGTCTTGAATTAGCTTGAATTTCCAAATTCAACTAAGTTAACTTGAAGTGCATTCTTCCCCTGGCAAACTGGAAGCAAGGCTTGCACACCCACTTCTCTAGACAAGGAAGGATTCTAAGTGGCGTGCTGAGAGGAAGATGTTTAAGATCTACTTCACTAGAGTTATGATGTGGGTGAAAATTTCCAGTTTTGAACTTGTATAAAGCTTAATTTCAATTGGCAGCGGTCATGCGAACATGTTTTCAGCTTGTAAACTTTAGGATGTACCAAGTACGAGAGATTAGTAACTCCTTCGACAAGCGCGGCAGGAGTAACTTGAAAAAAGTTTACTTTTTTAAGGAAAGATGGTCAATTGCTCAAATTCTAGGTGTCCCGACATCTAATACGCATGGGCACACTGAAAGCATGGTTTTAGTTGGGGTGTTGTTAGTGGGAATAGTTTGTATTCGTATTGCATAGATAGATCAAGTAGGAGTTTTGATCTAGATGCATAATTGATAATAGTTTTTGTGTCTTCAGTTACTTCGTTTTGCTAGCAAATCTCTGAATTGATCTAAATAAAATTGTTTCAAGGTCAGGTTGCCACTTTTCTTCTTTAATCCAAGTGTCAGAGGGATTGAAATGCTCTCTCCATATGACACACATTCATCTAGCTAATGATCCAATGTAATGTTTGACATAACATATGCAGTACCTTTTGAGGAAGATGACAAGGATCCAAGCATCTGGTTTCTTGACCACAATTACCATGAAGCAATGTTCTCCATGTTCAGAAGGATAAATGGTATGATGTGTGCCGTCATAATCCTTCACCATGCCCTTTTTTTCTTGTTTCCTTTCATTGTCTTGCTCTTCTTGTTCTTTCTTGTTCTTGTTCTTGTTCTTGTTCTTCTTTCCTTTTCATTTGTAATTGACCGACTTCACTTTTTCAGCAAAGGAGCATGTTGTAGGGTGGTATAGCACTGGTCCAAAGCTACGGGAAAATGACCTCAATGTTCATGGTCTATTCAATGAGTAAGAAATCCACCTGGCGGACCTTGTATAAATGTTTTTCGTTGGAGTTGCAAAACTTTAGTTGCTTATAGTACACTGTTGCATTGTATTTATGCTTTCTGTTATCAAGTCTTACTTCTTTCTTTTTTGTTTTCTGGAGGATAGCATTTTCTGCTTGAACTTTTTACTAGCAGCCAATGTTTTAGCGACTTCTGCTTTCACGGAAGAATAAATTGTCGTGTTAGTCAACGACTCAACGCCTTATCTTTCCACAAATGCCTTGTGGCTGCCGGGGTGGGCCAGCTTTCGTCTTTTTTGCTTGTAACGTGATTGGGGGGTCTGGGTCTGAGCTATAGAGTTCAAATTTTCTTAAAATTGGACTTTGGATTACTTATAGCCTGTCCCTTATAGCAACTGTGGCTTGCACGAGAGCATGGCCAGTAAAAGTCTCAAATAATATGTGAAAAGAAGTGAACGACACTAGAACAATTAAGGATGAAACATATAGGACTAATATCAAATTTTTTCTGGGACCACCAGTCACTAGTACAGATTGTTCATAATCATGATAGATTCCTTTGTCAGATGTAATTGTCATTGTTCCTTCAACTTTTTGTTCTCATATGTTTGGTGAAAGGAATTAGTATCATGCTAATATTCAGAAGTTAAAACTATGGATCTTCTGCATGGATTCCAGGAACGGTCCTGATAAGTGTTTGAAATGGGCATCTTGGAGCCTATTCGCCCATTATGATTTGTGATCGGCTAACTCTAATCACAGAACTTCCCCCAGAATCCATTGATATGATTGAGAGGTGTTTTGGCTAAAAAAGCCAACTTAACTTTTTGTTTTGTCTTTATTTGATTTTTTTTTTTTTGCGTTTGTTAGTTTTATATCAATTTTTTTAGTATTATTGGTTCGTCTCGGCGAGAGGAATCCAAAGATGTAAAAGATTATGACTAGAACTCTCAATTTTTTGAATAAGTTCGAAAAAAGTGTAAAAAGCTGTCTTTTTGACTTATTTTTGTCTTTATTCAAAAAAAGTTACTCCCTCCGTCCCATAAAGTTTGATCACTACGAAACTACGGGCAATTTTCAAACTAAAAAATAATGTATTTACCAAAATAATTTTTGAATTTTTTTTTCATCGTATAAAAGTTCTCGATGAGATCTATCAAACAAGATCCATATTGACTAAAAAATTATTTTCGTAAGCACGTTATTTTTTAGCTTAAAAATTGCACGTAGTTTCGTAGTGATCAAACTTTATGGGACGGAGGGAGTATGATTTGATCACAATTTTTTACTTTTTTTATTCCTCTCACTGAGACGAACCAATAATACACAAAAAGTTGATGAAAAACTAAAAAACACGGGAAAAAAAATCAAATAGACGAAAAAATAAGTCAGCCTACTTTTTAGGCCAAAACACACCTGAGTTTGTCTTCAAGATTCTCCAGAATTCTCCTGTTCTGTGCACTATGTGAGATGATAACTTTTTCACAAGCTGCCTGTTATTGTTTAGTGGTTTGTGGTCAACATATATCTATGTTGTATTCTTGCATTATCAAGGAAAAAAGGATTCTCTGTGGCATATAGCATGTCTTTTTGCTATTTTGAGTTCTGCTTTACCTTTAGCATTCGCTCTGTTGTCTATAGTAATCTACTGGCCGCTTCCACTTATGATCTTTTTTTCCTGGTGCGGTGCTGCAGTTATGTTCCTAATCCTGTCTTGGTCATAATTGATGTTCAACCTAAAGAGATGGGAATTCCGACTAAAGCTTACTATGCTGTTGAAGAGGTTAAAGAGGTAACAGCATCTTAAGTTTTCAATTCCAACCACAATTTCTCATCGTTCACTTTATTTCATTGTAAATTTGTAGTTGTTAAACACCACTGACTTAACTACAATGCCTTAATGGTTGAAACGAGTCATTTTTGGTAGAAGGGCTCTGGTAGAATGCTGTTATAATTGTTGGCTTTGGTTGCAGAATGCCACACAGAAAAGCCAAAAGGTATTTGTGCACGTGCCTTCGGAGATTGCGGCTCATGAAGTTGAGGAAATTGGTATGCCACATGAGATAAGAAAGCTGAAATAGTTGCTAAATTGGTGCTTCAGCTTTTGTTCTCTCTCTCACCCTCATATTCTGTTTCTTTTCATTTTCCTTGTTTCTCCTCTTTCTGCCTTTTTATCTTTATTCTGGAAGAAGTGCAACTCATTAGTGCCTCTGAAAATTCGCATTAGTGCATTTTTTCCCTCAATCACGATATTACCTTCATCGTTCATTTCACTTTTCTGGTCCGTCAACAGGTGTTGAGCACTTGCTGAGGGATGTGAAGGATACAACCATTAGCACCCTTGCAACAGAGGTTCTTTTATTTACAGCTCTGGTTTCATTTTTATTGCAGAAAAAGTAGATAGAAATCATTCAGATGGCAATGGTAAAGGAAGAAAGGAAAAAAAATAAAAAAATAAAGGAACTTTGTTGGCTGTCTCTGGTGCAGGTGACTGGGAAACTCGCAGCCTTGAAGGGGTTGGATGCACGGCTTCAAGAGATACGCAGTTATCTTGACCTTGTTATTGATGGAAAGCTTCCTTTGAACCACGAGATTCTGTGCCATTTACAGGTACCATCAACGCCTGTCTTTTTATGTCAAACCTTGTATGATATACATCTTGGCAATTACTTCTTCTGGCCCTGTTGCTAATACTTCATAAATGTATTACTAAAGGACAACTGGACTTTTTCTACTCGATCCTATTGGTAATGGTGGAGATGCTGCAGCCCCTCTCTAAGTGAATTATGTATATCTCATTTCTGAATCTTTGAAACTTCTTGTTGCAGGATGTATTTAACCTACTTCCGAATCTCAATGTCGCTGAACTAATTAAAGCTTTTGCTGGTAAAGAAAGCATACATCACTTAACCTTTTGCTCTGAATAGCTTTTGCCATCTAAATCTGGATGATTTGAACTACTGCTACTATCTTCTCCTTTTTTCTGAACTTTTGATCTACCACCTGTGTGCAGTGAAAACGAATGATATGATGTTGGTAATTTATCTTTCTTCCCTCATCCGAAGTGTAGTCGCGCTCCATAACTTAATCAACAACAAGGTGAGCTGCCCGAATCTTGGTTCCTTACTAGTTGCTCCTCTTTTCTATATATCCATTTGTTTATTTGCTGGTAGGCTTATGAGATCAACTTTGTAGGCCTGAATGTTTGGATTTTGGGGCTTTTGTAATCTATATTAAAGGCATATTCAGTATTCTAGCACTTGTCATTCATCCCATGGGAGACCATTCTCAACGCCTTTTAGCTTTGAATGTCCAATAACTTCTTTTATATACATAAGTGAAGTTGCTAGATCACTAGAAACGAATGTAATTCTGAAAGGGCCTTCATTTCAAAACAAGAAGGACGAATGGATTCAGGAAATGAGTCAATATTTGCTATACGGTGATGATTTATCGGATATTAAAGAACTTGGCCTTGGGGTGATATCCATCCATCCGAGTCTGTGACAAGTTGAGCACCTTGGTTTCTCTGTCAATTTACATGCCTTGGTGAATTAACTAGAGGTGTAAGGTAGATAAATAAATTTATTGGCTAAAGGGTGATTCATCTCGACTTTACCTTAGCATCAGTAATTTTCACTAGAATGATAATGCTGAATCCTGTAGTTAGTTTCCTGTATCTGCTTTCACTATCTTTCTATGCAAATAACTGCCCTTTTGACATCAAAATTCACTGTGTCTTGCCAGATGTTGAACAAAGAACACGAGAAGGCGGAAGACTTGAAGCCAGTTGCTGTCCCTGCTGCAGCCGGAAGCTAGGCAGGGAGATTTTATCCTCCTTGAAGTTTCAGGCGGAGGTGTTCTATCTCACGCGACAGTGGTGCATGGACTTTGGAATCCTCTACCGTCAATTTCCTACCTTTGTATTAACTTTTCACAGGATCATTGAGTCTTTGCTCACACAAACATGTTCTTAAGAAAAAACAGTTCTTTTTTCTGATTAAGTTTCCCCGTGATTTGTGTGTAATGCTCGGTTAGTGATCGCAGAACTCTTAGCATATTACCTGAAGGCAGGTCAACTTGAACCAAAAGTAGCATCCGCAGAACAATCGGTTTTACTTTCATTGAGAAATAACTTTCTTGGTCTCATTGAGATGTTCACTCCTTGTTACTCTTTTCCAGTTGCTCGATGCTGGTTTATATTCGCTGAAAATGCTGCTTTTTTATCAATTGAATGGCAGAAAACAAAGTCCGAATGAATCACTCTTCTGTCATAATATTTTTTTCCCTTGTTCCTTGCCGCGTTGGAAGCGTCAAACTAATGCATTTTTAGTTCCTGAATCATACAACCTGGGTTTATCGAATATGAATGCTATTGAGGTAAAATGAATGATCAGTCATTCCTTTACTGCTCAAGTTCATGCAAAAACACCTCTTATGTGTTATTTGCTTGCGACTTTAGAATTTTACTTTTGATTTTGCAGAAGTTTTCTTGATTCCGGCTTTCTCAATTATTTCATTAGCCCAAGAAGACAAAATAACTCCAAAAACATTTCTTGCGAAATTATAACCCTGACTACTTACAATGTAACAATGTCACATTTTGTCTTACACAATCTCATCATTTAAATTAAGGGAGGTTTAAAGCTTGTTGGTCTGAAACCAAATATTTGCCATCCATCACCTCTGTTTCATTGCCAGGAAGGGGGAAAAAAAAAATCAGAGTTACAACAGGTTTTACTCATGAAACAAAATCACGGTTTTGCCGCAGCGATGGATGAATTCTGAAGTTAGCAGGGCTAGATATGGTATTTTCCATTCAATCTTCTTCATTATAATCAGTCTGACTCTGAACTGATTCTTCAAACTCGGCATTCATGATCACCCCATCCATAACATGAACAACTATGTTCCCCTTCCAGAGATCTACACGTTCTGACCTAACTCTGTTAACTATCAGCATTCCATCCGAATCCTTCGATATGTATAAACTGAATCCCGACAATGAATCGTAACTAATTTCTTCGCCAAATGGTACAGAAACCGAAGAGATTGTCCGAGGAACAACAGAGAAACCGAATATGTGAGTAAGTATTGCATGTGTGTTGTTAAACTTATCACCCTTTAAACTATCACTCACGTTAAACCTCAAGTCGCGTACAAAAGCTCTCTCTGATGGAATGAAGACTGTAAATGCAAGATCTTCTGGTAGCATTTCAATTATCATCTCCCCAAATATGCCTATCTTTGCATCACCCAAAATCGTCCTCATTTTCCTAGGCCGAAAAGAAGGCATCATACTATTTGCGATTGATGCCTCTGGAAGCTTAAGTACTGTAATTACGATAACCAGAAGGCAACAAACAGAAACAACCACACAAACAAATGCAACGGGGCTCTTCACGAAGCGACCTCTTGTCATCCTCATTGATAATCAATATTCATCGATTATGCCTGTGGTTGGTTATAAAGATACACAAATTAATCTCCACATGAACAAGTCATATATGACGAAATAGTCCTGGAGCAGAAACAAAAAAATCTAGGACAGGACCATTATACAATGGTAATGAGAGTATCACATATGAGTCTGCATTTGATACTCAAGTCTCCTACTCTTACTGATGCCATGCTATCATATAGTCCATAATCGAGAGCAATTTTGTTCACCCTCCTTAAAAGAGGGTGAACAAAACCCTCTCTCTTATTGGTTGAAACATGTGGGTCCCACCACAAAATGATGTCATGCTTACCAAAAAGTGTATTGCAGAACAACAGAAGTAAGCATGACATCATTTTGGGTGGGACCCACACCAATTCAACCAATAAGAGAGAGGGTTTTGTTCACCCTCTTTTAAGGAGGGTGAACAAAATTGCACTCGTCCAATAATCTAAGGATTTAATTGTATCTCCTACAGTCTTCAAAATGCCTTCATTTGGTCTACAGTGGTTTGTATCCATTCTCAGCATTAACTTGTTTATAATAGTAACAACTATAAAATGCGAGACAATTATGTATTTGTGTAGTTCATAAACTTCCAGTGTCATATTGAATGCAAAAAAAAGTGCCTAAAATTATGTTCCATGAACAGAAAAAAGAAAAAGGAAAACATTGTGTTTGGATGAATAAGAAGCAAAGCCTGGAAGATAGAGAGAGGCGTCATATTTCTTGTTTCTCGACCTGTTGTTTGATGGCCAGTCTTGGCATTTCTAGGAAATGTGCAACCAGTTAACTTCGTGTCTTGCTGACATTCTCACCAAATCTCATTCTTTTTGTGACACTCAAAACTCGTTTAACTTAGCGAGTTATCTCTCTCATTTCCTTACTATTTCTCACCTAACTGGTAATCCAAACACAAGAAATAATTCTCTTTCCTGTCAGTTATCTTACCGTGTTCACACGAGAGAAACTTGTATGCCAAACGGATACCGCCACGTGGTACCTATCAGTGCATCCAAACGGTGCAAACATGTTTTGGATAGCCCAGATTTAAGGAAAGCATTTTTTTAAATTTTGGGGGCAAATTTACCCCAACAAATCGGGGCCGTCCAAAACATGCTTGGATCGCTCGAATGCACCAACGGGTACCACGTGGCAGTACCAGTTCGGCATACGAGTTTTTCTCCGTTTTCACCAAACTACCACACCAACGGGGCCATTTTGTTAATATTTACTGTTTCTTCAACAATATTCCAACGCTAGAAATCATGCAAACAACAAATTTATTATCCTTTTTCAGCTAAATACTAACACGAAAGGGCTATATCTCAATGAGACACAATTTACTTTCTCTCAAATAGAGTCAGAAACAATCTGGAGATAGAGATATCATGAATCAATGAACGGATAACCAATGAACTGATAATCTGAAAACTTTGAAGAGCACATTAGCATACGAACGAGAGAGAAGATACCTGGTGAAGGGAATCGAATAACGAAGAAATTGAGCGGCATTCAGAGTCATAGCTTCTGGGGTAAAGATTGAACAATCTGACTAAACCCTAAAACTCCACTCTCGTTCTAGTACCCGTACCCATTCCAAATTTCCAATTGCAAAATGCAGGATCTAAACTCACCTGAATCGAATCGACTCAGTGAATTGGATACATGATCTGAAAGTAAAATGCAGTGACCTTTTTGCTTTTGCTCACTTGTGAAAGCAGAAATCTTGTTTTGATGGCGACTTTTTGGACTTGGCTAAATTCACTTTGAACCCTCGCACTTCGACTTTAGTTTCACTTTGCCCCCTTCACTTCAAAATATGGCACCCGGGTACTACACATTTAAGGCTAAGTTTTCCAAATGATTTTAGCCTCAGCCTAAGAGAATTATTAGGCCATCTCCAAACTTAACTTTTTTTTTTCACCAAATTTAAGTAGAAGACTTGGTCAAAAGTTTAATTTGGATCATTTGATGTTGAAAACTATAGCCATCATCAAATCACTTCTCTAATTCTCACCTTATCCCAAACAGTTGCCTAGGAAAGGAACATGGAAAGACATTTTTTGTATTATCATTAAATAAGTTCCTCAAATAAGATGTCTATTTAAGTTCCCCTTTAAAGGAAACAGAACACAAAAAGTATTTAAAATTTACAAAATGTTACCATTGAAAATTTAGTGAATGAATTGATGTTAGATAATTCTCCTTTAATTTGATGAACCATTTGATTCTCCCTTCATTTGGCATCATTTTAAGGAAAGAGCTAGAGCTACATTTTTACCAAACTTTTTTCATAATATTCAAATTTGATAAAACACTTGATGAAGTGTAGGAGATGGCCTTACAACCACATTCAAAAAATCATAGTTACACATATTCAAATACAGATGTGTTCAAATCTGTCTCTTTGTTACTGTTAGTAGCAGTTTGCACAGTGTCAAGAATTTTTTTTTTGACTAATATACTTTCCTTTTTTTTTTTTTTGAGAATAGAGAGAAAATACTTTTCACCAATGCACTTTTCACCAACACTTTTTCTATTTTTAAAACCAATATATTTTCTATTTTTAAAATCAACATATTTTATGTTAGTAGTTTAATATAATCGTAAAATTATAAAAAAATTGTACCCCAATAATAGAAGCCACATTTGTAAATTTAAAATTCATTTTGATTTTGGACATTTAGGGGTGCTTTGGCAAAAAAGAAAGAAAAAAATGATATTTTGGTTTTTCGTTTTGTCTTTATTGATATTTTTTTTTTTACATTTGTTAGTTTTACGTTAAGTTTTCGTGGATTATGGACGAGACAAATCCAACAAGTATAAAATTACGGTCGAAACTAATTTTTTTTTAATAAATTCAAAATTAAACCAATAAATTGACTTATTTTCGGCTTTATTAAAAAAATATTAGTTTTAACCATAATTTTATACTTGTTGGATTCATCATAAACTACGAAAACTTGACGCAAAACCAATACTAATAGATGCAAAAAAAAATAAATAAATAAATAAAGACAATGAAAAAACCAAAAAACTAGTTCTGCATTTTTTGCCAAAGCTAAGAGGCCGTTTGGCCGACTGTTTTTTGATTTTTCGATTTCTCCTTTTCGCATTCTGGGTGTTTGGCCAACACACCCAGAAGTTGTTTTACCAAAAACTGTTTTTCCGTTTTTGAAGATAGAAGCCAGAAATCAAAAATAGGTTTGGAGGTGTTTTTTATTTCTACTTCTCATTTTCCCTTTCAAAACACATTCTCCACATTTCTGCCAAACACTACTCCCACATCCAAAACTCATTCTGATCAAAAGCAAAAAGCCAAAAAGTAAAAAATCAAAAACTAAAAAGTAGGCTTCCAAACACCCCCTAAATAGCAAATCTTTTGGGGTATACTATACGGAGCCCATGGCGAAGGACTTACCCCTCTCGGAGGCCCAGCCCACTAACCCGACAGTTCATTTGACGCTTAAGCAGAGCGAGTCAGTCTTCAAGCTGGTATCCGGGGTCTCGCAACAGTTTCAGACAAAACCCTAGAAGAAGATTACTCCGAAATGCAAGAGAAGAAAGGAGACATGGCGACCACCAAATCTCCTAAAAAGACCAACCTCTTGGATCACAGCTCCATCAAACACGTCCTCGACGAATCCGTCACTGAGGTACTGCCCTTTGTCTCTGTGTCTCATGATTCGTAGATTTATAGGAGATCGTAAGATTTATGTGTGGATTTTGGTTGGTAGATCGTGAAGAGCCGTGGATTCGTTGAAGATGTGAGGTTGAGTAACATTAGGTTGTTTGTGGGAACGATCATCATCGCAATTGCTCTCGTCGCTCAGTTTTACTGGAAGAAGTTTCCGGAGAACCGCAATTTTCTCATCGGCTGTATCATCTTATATCCTTTTTCCTGGCGTTGTTTTGCTTTCGTCTTCGTTTTTGCCTTGGCCCCTTTGGACTTGGGGGTTCGATAAGAAATGATAATAAAGATCAGAGTTTCTTGCCAAATCACTCCTTTGGATTGAGTAATTTGGCGAGAAATAGAGAGAAAGTATAAAGATGATTTTTCTTTTTAATTGGATCCTTACCCTGCCTTATCACACCCTTTCTCACAATCCAAGGGGGTGTTCATGTCGATCCTTTTTGGTTGCTGAGAGATGGTAGAAATGAAACATCCTCTTCTTTTTCATTTAATTTTTTTTTTTCTTGTAAGTTAAAATGCCAGCTTGAATTATTGTTTTATTGAGATTTTGTGTCCATAATCCATTTCCTTTTCCATGGTTCCAGTCCGAGAAAATTTTCAACCTCAAATGAGCCTTGTTGCTCTTTCTTGGGGAGCAATTTTTTCACACCTTGTCTTGGGTGTGGGAAACTTCACCCACATTGGGTGAGCTATGTTGCGACCTTGCTGGTCTTTTTTGTATGATAAGACTTGTTTAATTTGCATAAATTGATTTGTTAGGAGATCAAACATTTAGCTCAATCATATATCAATAAGTATTTGATCGAATATTCAAATTCCTGGGTTTAGAACTTGATAGAGCAAAATTGGATTTTGGTGATCAAGTATTTGCTGTCGGTTGAACTGAATTTATGCTGGTATCCTAACGAACTTTGTTATACAAAAAAAAAAAAAAAAGAAGAAGAAGCAATTTTGATCACGGAAACAGAACTTGCACATAGCTCATCGGGTGTGGGTTAAGTTTCCCTCAGCTTGCCCTCTTTCTCTTGTGACGGAGAGTAGAAAATGTGGCATTTATAATATTGCAGTCTGCTTGTGTACGAGATGTTCTTTATGGCAATGGTAATTGGTGTTGCACATCCTTGACGCTGGTACATATATCGTCTTCAATGTAATCTTGCAGCTGATCATTCACACAAAGGAAAAGAATGCCATTATGTTTACGCATCCTCCCGCTGTAAGTTTTACTTGGCTTTTTTGGTTGAGATTTTCTTTGGACTTGCTGTGAAGACAATCTGTTTGATGCTTCACTGTTTCTGTTTGTGTTCCTCTTTGTATTAAGGGTTTGTTTAAGTTTCCAGGTGTCGGGCCTGCCAATGTCCTTTGGTCTTTTACCTGTGTATGCACTGTTTCTTGTGGTCTCAAGGATATGCATTTGATACATTTCTCACAGTTCCTCTTTTACGTGATCTTTTAAATTCCTTTCTACATTACATCAAATTCATCAATTCCAGTGGTGGACCTGTAAAAACTCTTAACTCAAGGGCACCCAGACTCAACAAAAGAGATTGTACTATGTATGTTTATTAATCTATTTTTTGGATGAAATACTTTCTGTTTTTGTATCATAGTGTAAAAAAGACGATAAACTTATTTTCTAGTAATTTTGCAACAGAAGTAAGACATATGAGAAACAACATTCTTAAATGTTCAGAATTGTGCAAGAAGTGTTGGTAGGTAGCATCACATACTCATATGCATGTCACACCCCCTTGTCTGGGTGTAAGTATCTGACATTAGTACTTGAATGTTAACCTTAGAATGTTAACCGTCTCTTTAGTAGCATCCCTCGAAGAATAAAAAGATGGTTGGAACAGCTCATGCTCTAGCTAAGAATGTATTATGTGATTAGAGCAAAGAATAATGCTAATTTTTTTTTTTTTTTGAGCAGCAGAAACATAATCACATATACACTCTTAGCAAGAGCATGAGCTGTTCGAACGATTTGTCTATGTTGAATCACCTATTCACCTTAGAATGTTAACCTTCTATTTAGTTGCATCCCTCGAAGAATAACATGAATGGGTCATTTGAAAAGAGGGAAACTAAGTGATGGTCTGACTAAAATAAATTTTATTTACTCTCTAATTTTTATGGTCTTTTTATCAAATGGTTTTTGCTTTAAACCAAACCTCCATGTCTTTAAACCGCATGCTCTGATTTTTGAAAACATGAATTTGTTGACAAGCGATTCATTCAAATCTATTTTCAGGGATCCTTCACCACCACAGGGCTGGTCGTCTCTTCCAAGTTGCCTAGGTTCTCAGATAAGTACACCCTTACCGTAGCAAGTGCAGATCCCAAATCCATTTCTGCAAAGCCTCCCGTGGAATTTACCAAGAGTGTCACCCAGTGGTCTCTCTCTCTCTCTCTCTCTCTCTCTCTCTCTCTCAAAATAGCTTCGCATGTCTGAGTTCCTAAGTCCATTGATATGTTCTGGCAGTGTTTCTGATATACATGTTGCTGCAGGTTCACAAAGGATGGAGTTTTGGTGGAGGGCATATTCTGGAAAGATGTAGAAAGACTAATCAATGACTACGATAAAGAAGTTAAAAAGAGCAAGTGAATTTGCGCTTCACATCTCCTTTGATAAGAACCTAGTCTCGGGGAAAGAGCTCCAGTAGTGATTTTCTGATCATAGATTGTGTTCGTTGAACTTGTTATAGTTTCTTGCTGTGATTGATTTTGAACTGCATCTATGGAATCATCATATTCACGATGGAATGGGAAAATTAACCCCCCGGTTATGGTTTAATGAAATTCTTTTTTGAGCTAATTTCTGTTCTGGAAGTAGAAGGTGACCGTTGTTTGATGGAAATCAAAGGTACTCGCGTGGTTTTCTGATCACAGGACTCGGCTTCGATAGCCCAAGCCGTTTTTTTCTTTTCATGAATGATTTACTTGGCAGGACGTAAAAAAGAATAAACCGGATTATTAAAGTAGGTACAGAGTTAACACATGATCATGTGTTTGAGAATCATAATTACAAATATTGTTAGTATTATTTTGAGTTTCAGGGAAATGATATTCCATTGCAGCCTTCGTTCTGGTGAAGCATATAAACGTTGGTAATTGTTTGATTAGACCATCGACATTTGGGCGCTTTAGACCATGCTAGGGTCAGATTTCCTGCAAATATCAGCTAACAATATTTTTGCACTTTGGAATATTTTTTGTGAACATAAATGAGCCCTCATATTATTATTATTATTATTTTTTTTTTTTTTTCATTCGTTATTCTTAATCTATTAATAGGGAGGGGGAATACTCGATCTTGGGATGCAGTGTGGAACATCCTAGAGTTCTACTATATGAGCTAGCCACCACTTGCGAGCCCTCATTGCCGATTATTTGCATGAGCTATAGATATTTGGATGTATAAAATGTTCTACCATTTTATTTGTCTAAGCTAATGACACTTGGGTCTTTTCTTTTACTAATAAGGTCTTGCTAGGGCACACAATAAGCCAAAAAAAAACCCACACATGCTCCAATACACTTTTTACATATTTCAATATATTTACATCTACTTTTATATATTTTTCGCACATGTTAGTACACTTTATCAATCTTAACATATGCCCACTTGGGCACATTAGTATAGTGGGCACATTTAGTATTTTCCTTGTATACATATCATCAACGAGGGATGAAAAGAAAATTAATGGATTAATAACCAAAGGTCCGGATGAGTTAAGAGCCTACTTAAATGTTACTCCCTCCGTTCCATTTTAAGTGTATAATCTTGTAATTCCAAATTATTTTCTCTCACGTTAACTTTTACATCTACTTTCGACTACTTACCCTTATCAATATAATAATACCCACTAAATTTTTAAAAAAGAATCTACTTGTAAGGGCAAAATAAGAAATGTACTCACTAATTTTTTAACATCACACTTATTTACGAATAACCTAAAATGGAAAGTATTACACCTAAAAATGAACGGAGGCAGGGCCTCGGGCACTCCAAAAATGGTCACTTTTGGGGGCACTCAACCATTTTATACTAATGGGCTTGACGAGAACACTTTTTTTGACCAAATAAAGAAAAAAAATTCATTATAAGTTACAAAAGAGCCCAACCATTGTGGCCCAATATTTAAAAAAAGCTCAAAAAATATTGTGGCCCAAAATTTAAAAAAAGGCCCAAAGCTAAAACTGATTTAAAAGAAAATCATTTTCTGCTTGTTTTTTGTAAAAAATCAAGGCAATTCTAAACGAAATGATTAAGTTTAGTTTATTATTTGCTTAAAAACGAAGTAATTAGGTAGTAATTTTCTAATCTTCTTGTTAGAGTTTCGAGTGGGTTTGTATTTGGGATTTCTAAATTGACACAAGTTCTTAAATTTTCTCAAGTAATCAAAAAGTTGATCAAATTTCATTGCTTTTCCAACAAATAAAGTCATAATATTAATTCCAGCAGATCAAATATTATAAGTAGTTAAATGAGCCATTTTGACCCAAATTTTTTAGAGGAAACTTGAAGAACAACAGATTTGGGTAAAACTAGGGTTCGGCATTTGCATAGCAAAGGAGTTTTGACCCAAATTTTGTTTCAAAAAGGGCACAGGATCTCTAGATGCTCTACATCGTTGTTAAATTTAGCTTGTATTAATACCCTTTTGACGGAGATATTGTAGTAACAAAAACGTAAAAAGTTTGGTTAAGGAAAAACGAAAATTTTTAGGGCACAATTTTTTTAATTAGGCTTAGGGCACCCAAATACCTTGGGCCGGCCCTGAACGGAGGTAGCACAATTTGCATGTTAAAATGTGTGAAAAATGCATAGAAAATATAAAAATGTATTGAAATATATAAATGTATATAAGAATATGTGTTTTTTTGTCTTTGCGTGTACGTATTGTTGGGCTGACTTTTTGTTGAAGAGGAAAAAAGGTTTTCTATTTGAGGGAATTTCCGGTAATTCAGATTAGATTAGATTTTGTCTTGTCTAGTGTCCATCTCAGGACGGCCTTATCGTGACTTGTCTCGCGCTCTCTCTCTCTCTCTCTCTCTCTCTCTCGTTGTGAGCAGCACGCAGTACCATTAAAGGTGTCCATCCTCCAATACAACTTGCAACTCTCTCTCTCTCTCTCTCTCTCTCTCTGTTTCTGTTTCTGTGCGTTTCAGACGAGAACGATGATTCGTATTGGTCGATGTGAAGTCTGGACTTTCGATTGCAAAAACCGTGGAATTCGCCAGTTGTTTTGGTGATTCTATGACAGATCGCACCCGAACCACGCTATCTACTGTTTTGATTTGAGAAAAAAAGTTTCATTTCCTGCCAAATTCATCTCCAGGTTTGTTCCTTCGTCTCCCTTCATTTTCTCTTTTTCTTTTTGATGAATTTATTCCTGGTTTCTGCTTATCTAGGGGAAAAAGTTCACAAGTTGAGTTTTGAAAAGCTCCACTTCCCTAATTTTTGCCTTCTACTTCTCAATTTGATAACGAATTTTGATGGATTAAATACTCTTAAATCTGCAATTTTTTTCCCCGTAAAATAGTAGCCGAAAGGTCGACTGTTCAGCACCACCTTTTTGGCTGAGGAATTTTACCCTAAAAGAGCTTTTTATTTGTTATTACTTGACCTAACTTTTTCGTTAGAACTGCTCACCAAAAAAGTCGTAAAGCAATGAACTTTAACAGTGTAAAAAACGGGAACCCTAAAGCATCTCAATCATATCCCATAATTCTCAATTTTCTCCTCCACTCCATTCGCCGGAATAATTTTTTTTTTTAAATTTATAATTTATAGTCAGTCTTCGAGCCAACTTACGCGGGCAGCTGATCCGGGTCTTCAGGAGCCCTGCTTTTTTGAGATTCCATTAAGACAGCGGAAACTCACTCTGTTGCTGCGCTCTCGTACTGATCTGAATCAGTTATGCAACAAGAAATAAAAGTAACGAAGGCGATGACGACTTCGACTTCCGTTACCGTTATGCCTGACTTAGTCTTCCAGCTTGTAATCGACTACATCCACTCCCCCCGCGACCGCGCCGCCGCCTCCCTAGTCTGCCGTCGCTGGTTCTCCATCGACGCCTCCTCTCGAAAACACGTCACCGTCGCCCTCTGCTACACCACCACGCCTCAAAGGCTCGATCGGAGGTTTCAGAACCTCGAGTCCCTAACACTGAAGGCCAAGCCTAGGGCGGCGATGTTCGGCCTGATACCTGAGAATTGGGGAGGGCACGTGGCGCCGTGGGTGGAGGAGATGGCGAGGTCGTTTAAGAGCTTGAAGGCGGTTCATTTTCGAAGGATGATTGTGAGGGATGAGGATATTGAAGTACTTGTGAAGTCGCGTGGCGAGGGGTTGGTGGATCTTAAGATTGATAGGTGCTCTGGGTTTTCTACTGATGGGCTGATGCATATTGGCCAGTATTGCAAGTATGTTCTTCTTTCTTTGCGCTGTGATTTTTTGGTTTCCAATTTAATGCCTTTGGATTAACTTTTGCCGTCTTTTTTGGTTGTTTCTTCTTGATTTTTATGGCTCGTCCCGATGAGAAGAATCAGTAAAAGTATAAAAATATTGACCATAAGTAAGAAAAACTCACCAAAGATGCCACCAAATACACTAAAAAGACTGTCTTTTAGTTTTTAGCGTGTTAATATGAACTTTTTCAACTTAAAAACTATATTTTTTGTATTCCTCTCATCGACCCAAACAGCATGATGTAAAAAGTTGGGTAGAATCTAACAAGTTAATCGCGTGTTATAGAACATCTTAACTTATTAAACTGACAATTAATCAGGATTTTTCCTTCACAAGTTGTTTACCTTTATTTTTTTGTTTGTCATATCTTAGAAGAATCCATACTACCCCAACCTCTACTCTGCTTATCATAAAGAGGGTCTACTCTTTACACGACTGTAGGGAGTAGCAACATGTTATGAGTTGAGCCCACATCATTGCACGTAAGTGCAACTACACAACTGTTGATGTTTTACCTAGTGTTGGCAAAAACATGTTCTACTGGAATGCTGTGTGTGTTTGCTGCTTATAGCATGTATATTTTGCGAATGTATATTGGTAACAAGTTTGTAGTTGTGGTCTTTGCATTATGCATTCCTGGGTAGGAGGTTTGCTTAAGTTGCCTTAATAAATCCCAGTATATATGCAAAACAAAACCTTCTTTTTTGTTTTATCAAGAAGGTCTTCAATGACTTACTAGTTTCTTTTCTAGTTTTTCTGAAAGAAAGAGAGATTCAGATAGCTTTGTTGCAATTGGTAGTAACAGAGATTTAATTGCCGTTATTGGTTATCGACTACTGTGGGTAACTGGGTTAATTACTTTTTCTTGTAATTTTGTTCATACTTTGTCAGGAATCTAACGACCTTGTTTCTGGAAGAGAGCAACATCATTGAGAGAGATGGCGAATGGCTCCACGAGCTTGCTTTGAACAATAAGAATCTTGTGACACTGAATTTTTACATGACTGATCTTGTCAGATTCAGATTCCAAGACCTTGAACTCATAGCCAGAAATTGTAGCTCTCTAGTTTCGGTGAAAATAGGTGAGTGTGAATTACTAGATCTTGTTGGCTTTTTCCGGGCCGCCATGGCACTACAAGAGTTCGCTGGGGGTTCTTTCGGTGAGGATCCAGAAAGGTACTCTTCCATACCATTTCCCCCAAAAGTAAGCTCCTTGGGTCTGACATACATGGGGCGGAATGAAATGCCCGTTGTATTTCCCTTTGCATTGTTACTGAGAAAGTTGGATCTCCTCTATGCACTTCTGGATACAGAGGACCATTGTCTCTTAATTCAAAGGTGCCCTAACTTGGAAGTTCTTGAGGTTGGATCTCAAAACATTTCGTCTTATATTCTGCATTGTGTTGATGTTCTTTGAAGGCCTTTGTTTCTGTATTTGCATTTTGTTTTTCCAAATTCCGCGCTATTTCATTTTTTACGGGATATAGTTGCACATATTATCTTCTTCTTCTTCTTCTTTTTTTTTTTTTTTGATCAGATCATTTTATCAGGTCTTGTGATTTTTTGCATTGCTATAGTGGTACTTATAACGTGGTTTGCAAATTTTAGCTAACGGGGATCAAATCTAAAGAGTTCAATCACTTCGATTGGCCATGGCTGAAATTTGTATCACCCCCATTGTACGCAAAGGAAATCAGAGATGCTAGTCGGGCATTGTTGAGCCCAGGTTTCTTGGGCCACTGGCTATGGTTGGGAAAAGGGTCCATAAACCTTAGGTTTAACGCGACAAGTTGAAAATGAGTTTGACAACTGTAACAAAGGCCATTTGTTTTGCATGCCCACCATATTTTTCAAAACTAATGGTCCTTGTCAAACTAGTTTTTGACTCATCGCATCGCATCACAACTAGGGCAAGGACGCCGTTTCCTGTCATGGCTGGTCGGGTTCAGAAAAATCCGGGCACAACAACTGGCTAATCCACTGAGGTTATGTAGGCAGCCATTGTTTCCCTGCAGGTTTTTGAGTCAGTTGGTAACTAACTAGGTGTTGAACTCTTTTAGGATGCCAACATGGAGAGCGTGCTGTAGATACACATTAAAAAATAATGGGAATTTGCGTGTAGCCTCTAGTCTTTGACATCAAAAAATAAGGTTGTAATCAAGAAACTGACGTGTGAGAATTTTTATTTACTTACTTGTTTTCCTTTTTTATTTGCAGACAAGGAATGTTATTGGCGACAGGGGATTGGAAGTTCTTGCTCGGTTTTGCAAAAGATTAAGGAGGCTTCGGATCGAGAGAGGTGCTGATGAACAGGACATGGACAATGAAGAAGGAGTCGTTTCACATACAGGACTAGTCCGTCTGGCACTGGGCTGCCCAGAACTGGAGTACTTGGCAGTTTATGTTTCTGATATTGCAAATGCCTCCCTTGAATTTATCGGCACACACTTGAAAAACCTCTGTGATTTCCGCCTGGTCTTACTTGATCGGGGAGAAAGGATCTCAGAATTACCCCTAGACAACGGAGTTAGGGCCCTATTACAGGGTTGCAACAAGCTTAGAAGGTTTGCTCTGTATCTTAGGCCAGGGGGTTTGACCGATGTGGGACTCGGTTACATTGGGAAGCATAGCCCGAACGTGAGGTGGATGCTTTTGGGGAATGTTGGGGAATCGGATGCAGGGCTTCTGGAGTTCTCCAGAGGGTGCCCTAGTTTACAAAAGCTGGAAATAAGGTGCTGTATCTTTAGTGAACATGCTCTAGCTACTGCTGCTTTGCAGTTAACTTCTCTTAAGTACGTGTGGGTCCAAGGGTATCCAGCATCTGAAACTGGTCATGATCTATTAGCCATGGCTCGTCCCTTTTGGAATATTGAGTTAATCCCCGCGAGACAGGTGGTTGTTGCCTGTCCACTTGGGGAACGTGATGTCAAGGAGGATCCAGCGCATATACTTGCTTATTACTCGCTTGCTGGACAAAGAACGGACTTCCCTGACACTGTTGTACCTCTGGAAGCAGCAGCCCTTCTGAACCTGTAGAGCTGTATCCTTCCTCTAACAGTTACTTTGAATGGTAAAAAATGGCGAGAGAGGAAAATAATTTGTATCTGTTTGAATGAATAAAACGGGCGGGAAATGGTGGGAAGCGAAGAAAATGGTGGGGTTTTGTGGTTTCAGTTTGTTTATCAACATTTTGGTGAGAAATGGTGCTATGGCAGCAATGGGAAATGAAGAAAAATGGAGGGGTTTTATCGGTTTATTTTGTTTCTCATCACGGTGAGTAATGGCGGAATTTGGTGAGAAACTCTATTCCTTTCTCCTCTCACTAGCCAAAGGACCTGTCCTGCTTATAGGTTGATGTCATGTTTTTAGCAATTTCTTATTGCTAAGAGGGTTTTTATTTCCACTCAGTTGTTTTCCTCGCCATTTTAAGTTCTACTTCTGATCTTGTTTCTGGACTATATCTTGTAATAACATGTGCGATTTGGTCTGTATTTCTGTAGAACTCACACTTCACTGTTGGTCGTTTGTTTGCTGATTTATTCGAAGGACGGACATTTCAGGATGAGTATTTCTCACTTAATTTGCTGCCAAGATTGTCGTAGGCCTGTAGGCTGTACCTTACTCTACTGAATAGCTTCATATACATTCTTGGGTCAATTTTCTAACAATTTAAGCTTGTGGGACAATTGGTGACTTAACATGGTATCAGAACTCTGGTTGTGAGAGGTGTTGGGTTCAAGTTCCTTGTTTGCATTTTGTTTCTCCCATTTGTATTTTATTTCTCTCTATTTATGAAAATTTGCATCTCCAAGTGCAAGACGAGGTTGCACGTAAGGGAGGATATTGAATAGCTTGATATATCTATTATTGTTTCAATTTCCTAATAACTTAAGCTTTTGGGACAATTGCTAACTTAACATACTCGAATTAGCCAGACTCTAGATCCTCTAGGGATACTGTATTTGCTTGTGACTGCCATTGTTATTTCTCTCTTGTTTAATCAGAGAATTTCATCGTTAGGCAATTAAGAGGAACATTTGGTCAGTTTTCGATCCCTCTCCTGCTATGTTAGAACTTGGCATTTGAAGTTCAAAGATGTAGAGTTAGTAGTCGCTTTGCTTTTGGATGCTAAAATCATTTATGTGGGTTCTGAGTTTTGTATCAATCAGGTTTAGCCTGTGCGACAAGGCAGACGTTAAATTTACTAGTCTCCGAGTATTTGTTGCTGTATCGCTTGAACTGGTAATCTGATTTTTGCACTCCCAAGTTGAGAAGGTATCAAATTGCTGATACTTCGTCGTCATATTGTTCCAAATTTGTGGCCTGTTTAATTTGATGCTCCCATCAGATAGACGACTTGTTTGTTGGCTTGATTTTCGTTCAACATGAGCACAGAAACAGTTGAATCTCATGGATTTTTCGTCCATTTAAGCCATCTTCTGAGAAAGCAAATTTGTAATTCTGGTCGTGAAATGTTCATATCAGTTAGCAGAAGAGCGAAAAGAGGCAAGGAAGGAGCAACT
Organism: Vaccinium darrowii; assembly: GCA_020921065.1. NCBI lineage: Eukaryota > Viridiplantae > Streptophyta > Magnoliopsida > Ericales > Ericaceae > Vaccinium > Vaccinium darrowii. Next base: position 4,740,772 of record CM037160.1, read on the forward strand.
CAGAAGCCGTTTCCTATATTGTATTCGCATCTTTGTCGCATGCCTTCCAGAGCGTCGGGACGTGGAAGATGTGAAGAGAGTTGGGTCAGTTTTGTGACAGGGTTCCACACCTTACAAGATGAGGATGTGTAAAGACTTGTGTCAACTGTCAAGTAATAATGCAAGAAGAAATCAGTTATCGGAAGTTGTTTCTCTGGAAGGTATAGTTTCCCTGTGGCGTGGTGTTCAACCTGGACGCCTGAGTTGAGCCTCTCGGATTGGATTTAGTAGTAGCTAACCTGTGTCCCACCAAACTCTGCAAAAGTGGGAACCACGCTAGTGCCTCACCGGTTGTTGATGACCGTAAGACACTTCGATAGCTAAGTTAGTCCCTAAATGAGAAGAGAGAGATGGAGTCTGAGGAGAAAGAAATGGCATACATGTTAAGTTTGTCACTCTAATATTTATGTGAAGGGCTTGTCTTGGAGGCCAGGGCATTGTGTGTCGTCTTCTTGTTGAGGTGATGTCATCGACAACTGCTGTGAGACAATCAGCTATCGACTGCCACCTTTTAGTAAAGCGGCGCGCGCAATGATCTGCATGCGCTATATGTTGGTCGGTCTGGCTACCGAGCCACATGCATGTACAGGTCATAAAGAAGCTACGTAGCCGGGCGTACGACGGTTGACCTTTAGTATGCTGCACGACTGCGCCACACGACATGGGAAGACCCGAGCCACGTGGCCGATTTGCAGTATGCCGTACGGCCACACTACATGTTAAGCAGAGGTAAGTGCCAAATGACCGAGGCACAGTGGCGTAGCCAGAAAATTGCTCCAGTGAGGGCACAATTTATAAATGTCAGTACTTTTGTTGTGAAAATTGCTCCAGTGAGGACACAATTTATAAATGCCAGTACTTTTGTTGTGAAAAAAAAAGAATCTAACATATCTTGATTTTCATTTGCAATGAGTCTCGCTTAACTTACATTTTATGGACAGATGTTCCTCTTAGCCTATTTTGTTGTACCGCTTGGCTTCCAAGGGGGGTCTGGGGTTCGAGTTGGTGGAGGTCTATGGTTCCATAAACATGTTATGGTTTTGAAGCAAAAATTTCACTTAATTAAGGCTTGTTTGTGAGTAATTAGTTATACAGTGGTTCTGGGGCATCGCCACGTGATGCCCTAACACCCTTCTCTATTACTTTTTTTTTATTGGCTTTCATCACATATTCAGATAAACTCATATATTTAGTCTTAAGTTCCACATAAATATGCGCAGGAGAATAACATTATACCAAGTAATGACACCTCAAGAGCACTAATTAGTATTTTTGTATATATTAAAAAAATGATGTATATTTTTCTTTTAAAAAAAAAAAAAACCTTTCAAAGATCCAGTGTGGGCACAGGCCCACAATGGCATGCATGTGGCTCCGCCACTGCCGAGGCGAATGTTCTTGTACTACAATCTCTCTGGGTGTGACCCGACCCAATGCCTCGGCCCGACCATCACGACACGGGCAGGGCGGCCATCTTGCTGTTCTGGATCGTATTGTCGAGTCGTAAGATAATTAAAGAAGAGCAAGCTAGTGACATTAATGGCCTCTAGGCTTCATTCTCATTCTGATTTCATACGAAATATGACAAAAGAACGACGAAAAAAAGACGTAATCTCTCCGTAGAAGTGGTAAATGTATTTCGGTTTTGTTCGATCCGAATTCTTAGGAAACAGGAAGTTGTCCCATTTCTTCCTTGAGAGTTTAAAGATGAACCCTACTGTGTTGTTTTATGCTTTGTGTCTTTGTGATCTTATTCATCTCAAGAATTGATCAAAACTAGAAGAGCGTGGCCACCGGTGCTTTCTCAAGGAGATCGCAAAAAGAAGTGATAGGAACACAATTTTATAACACTAACTATGTCCAAAACCGAAAGATGCATGTGAGTCCACATACATTTAACGGTTCCAAATACAGTTTGTGTCCGGAGTTGTATATATAAAGGTGTGTTCCGATACTTTATATCATGCTTTATAGCGGGTGAGTTTGTCATTTTCTTGTTGCGCAATCTTATAGCTTTAGGACTTTTTAATGATTTGCAATGTAACATGGGTGAGGATTAGGCTTCTAATAAATGATAGTTGTAGCAGCAAGATGTCGGTAACTCTCAACTTTTGAAAAGAAAAAAAGAGAACAGTAATTAAAAAGCATATTCAGAATACCTTCTTTATTTACTTCATTTGTCATTTGTCGTTTGTGGAGATGCAAACCCTTGAGATGGTGATCGACATAGTCCCATGGAACAAAGGAAAACCACAAGAATAATACTCCCTCTGTCCTAAATTTTTTGTCCGGTCAGTAAAACGAGAACCTAAAAATAATAAGTTTTTTTAAAGAAAAATTTCAAACTTTTTTTCATAAATTAAAAGTACTCATTGATATCTAGCAAATTGCTAAAAAAATATTGAGTTTTTCTTGAAAAAATTCAGTATTATTTTCAAGTCCTTGTTTTGCGGACTGAACAAATAATTTGGGACGGAGGGAGTGCCTAAGAATCATTGGCGCGGACACGTGGCATGAAAATGTAAATTAGTGAGGAGACACAACAAATACATATTTTAAAATTTGACTGACACAAATGCTATAACTACAAACACCTAGAGAAGAATATGGCCACCACTTAGGTGCGTCGGTGCTTCATGGAAAGAGTAGTACTATAGTAGTCAGCTAATTGAAAGCTCAAGCTATGATCGAATGAATGTGTTTTTGCCATATTTTCTTGAATTAACTGTTCCATGCACTGTTGGATAAATTGACTTATTCCAGCACTGTGATGAGCATGAGTTTTTCACATAATATTAGATAGACGAGAAATCCGTGCCGACAACTTTATCTCTTAATTATGTCCTTAGAATGAGGTTTGAAATTTCTGTCTTTCTGCTTCTGTTTTAAGTTCCTCTTCTTTATGCTTTTGTGTGTGTAGCTTTTATTAGGTTTCTTATCCTTGGACTATCCATTTCTTCTGTCTTGTTAAGTCATCATTTGAACTTTAAGAAACAAGTTAAAAATTTCTCTCTTTCTTTTTCTATCGATTTGGCAGGTTCCCATATGATGTACGGAACAATTATCGTAAGACGATCAATCATGGTACGGCGCGTGATATAAGAAACTCACCTTTTATCAGAAAAAACAGGTCATTTTTTTTCCTTCCCCTTCTTCATTGTCTCTCAGAATCCAGTAACAGCATAATGCAGATGAGGATCAAGCCCATAAAATCACTTTTGAAGCCCCTTTGGAGACACTCCCCCAAATGATAATCTTCCAAGGTCAAGGAACACTCAAAGATTCCATTCTCTGCCTAAGCACAAGGCTTTATATGTGCTTTATTTCCATGACCAGGGAATGCAATTTGAAAGGCCATTTTGCTAAATACCCATAACCCTTTCAGCCTTCCTTGGGTAAAGTTGAATCACACAACCAAGGATACATCCAATGACTTGGCACAAATAGACCACTTGGCTATTGGGGGAGAGTGAGATATCATAGGATCTGAGCATCTCCATTAGTCGGCATTTCTCTGCCTTTTTTTTTTTTTCTTGATAATTTAGGTGTCCGGGCTAGCATTTTCTGTTGCCTATAACACGCAAAAAAAGTGCAGAATCACTTGTGAACAGAAAAAAGCTCAATATGCAGATTTACTTCGAGTTGATTAATATTGTGAAGTTTTTCTGTTGTGCAAAGGAACACAAGTACTCTACCGATATTAGCATTTTACTGTGATAAGTCAAGGGTGCAGTATAACTCTGCAAAATGTCATTTATCGTGCCAAACTTTGAACAATTCTATTTTCGCACAGTATATACTACTACCTTTCTGGATTGAGTGTCTTTTCTTTGCACTGTGTCATGTTACAGTTCAAGAACTAAATGGTGCACTGCTACAGGTACTGTAAGGCAAGTTGCATGGGCTGGAGCCGCTGGAGTACACATGTGGTACATTTCATCGCGTAATGCTTGGGTTCAAGTCTCCGATAACTGCGTTATGTTACACTGCAAGAACTAAATACTGCATTGCTAGAGGTACTGAAAGAGTGAGAGGCAAGTTGCATGGCCGGGGTGGAGTACTTGCTACGCTTAGACCTATTAGATTGTTAACCACTAGCTCATCTAAAAACTTAAGCTGTTAGAGAGAGGGAAAACTTTATTGGCTATGTTCGTTTTGGGGTTTTAGTTTAGTTTTAGTTTTGATGACATCATCATTAATCTCATTTCTCTCTCTATCTCTCTCCACTCATTACACCTTCTTACATCATCAAAACTAAACTAAACTATCAAACGAACACAACCATTATATTCTCGACACAGCCCCTCACGTGTAGCCAGACTCTCCTCCATAAGCGGGCTAAACGTGTGTAAATTTTAATCATTTGGTAGGCACCTAGACGGTGAGGTTCCAACACATGATCTATTGTCTGCTTTGATACCATATTAGATTGTTAAGCACCAACTCATATAAGAGTTGAAGCTGATAGAGAGAGGAAAAACTTTATTATATTCTCGACAAGCCAACAAGTGGATATCTTATCTTGCTTAATGCTTGGGTTCAAGTCTCCATCAGCTATTAAAGCACGCGATAGGACCGAAGTTTTGACCTCAACGTAGGTGCGATGAGGTTGGCTGTGTGATGCTGCGGGCACTCTCTAGAGGCTATGTGGAGTAATCTATCTGCATATTTATTTTTCAGGATGGAAAAAATGTTTATGGTGAAGAATTTCGAGAGAAGAAACAGTTGGCTGGGGAAAAAGCAGAGGGTACAAAGTGTTCATCATATATGGATCTTTTTGTTCTACAAAAGAATTATGAAAAAGCATAAGATTCTTCAAAATTAGTGGAATGCAGACTCAGCCTCGACAAACTCATGGTGATCAAATCTTTGGTCAACTTGGCCAAGTTGGATTCACAAATCTAAGCAATAGCTGAAAAGGTGTGTTGGTGAAGTGGAAAGTAAGCAATCTGATACGCTGAAACATCACTAAAGTGCTAAATTGAGTCAGCTAAATTCGGTCACAGCACTCAGTGACATGGCCGTTGCCTCGTGTACAAACTTGCCTTTTCATTTACTACAAAACATAGTTGTATGTGTCCATTTTTTCTTTTGGGTTTCGACTGTCCGGTCCAATCAAAAGCAGGCTATCCACGTTAAAACTAGGGAATTCTTAAAAATTTGTTTTATTGCGGCCTGACCCCAAGAATCGAATCTTGATCAATTGTGTGGGGACCAAACCCACGACTAACCATTGGGACTAATGTATATGTCCGTTTAGGTACGGACCTAACGTTTGGCATTAAATGCACAAAGTAGCTTTACTATATTGACGAAAATGCATAACAGGGGTGCGGTCAGTGCGTAGCAAAGAGAATGGCCAAATGAGCCTTACTTCCTAGTATTGAAGAAGAGCAGTCCGGAGAGGCTCGACAATCCCTCCGGACGGGCTTGAGCTACAGAAAACATTTGTACAATAAGCCGATGAACCAGGCTTAATGAACACAACTCTCATTCCAAGCATCACCCAAGAGACCTCAACCATGTCCTCCGAGTCTGAGGGTTACGTGTTGACCCGAAAGTCCGTACAAAAAAAAAAAAAAAAGCCACTAAAAAAAGGTGTAATGAAGTGCACTTAAGAGTCACACAATGGCTCTGGCCATGGATGGAAGGATTGAATCATTCATTGACTTGGTTGGTTTTGTTTGTTCTGATAAGTAAAGAAATTTGGTCTTCTCCTCACCACAAGAAGCTTATCTGATTGATGTCCTTGACTCAGCTGCCACACGAAGTGTTCCAGAAAAGTTAACCATCCCAGAGGGACTTTAGACCACAACCAGTTAGATCTTGAAAGAGAGAAATGTATATAAACATGTAAGTAGGACAATTTTGTTACAATTATTGTGAAAAAATGGTCCTACAAAGAACTAGACAGTACGGAGTTACAGAGACTGCACTTAAAACTTGCAGACAGTACGAACTTTACAACAAAAACAATCAAGGCTGGTGTTTGATCCTATGGCACTTGCAAACTTATTGGCGTTGGTCTCCTAACGTGCAATATTCAAGATCACACATAAAAATTTGTACGGCGTGTGTCTGACAGAAGCCCGAGTTATGGCAAGACTCGTGGAGGGGAAAATGAGTAATGATAGCAGAAAGGGATGGAAGTATAGAAGAAAACCCATTTGATTGTTTAGAACACAGATTGAAACTTGTGAAATATTAAGCATGACATGAACTTCAAGAAAGACATAGGAAGTACCAATTAGACACAAGCTGTGAAATACCAAATCTACTCAACTTCAGTTGAGTTGAGACCATTTGTTGATTTCAAAGGCTTTTCCGTCATCCATGAACTTGATATCTCGTGGATTGAATCTGAAACAACGAGTTGAGAGATCCAACGTGATGATCTCCACCACCTATCTGCAGGAAAGGGTTACCGTTAGTTGACCCAAAAACCATCACCGAACCATCATTGGATTGTGAAGGAGGCTGATTGGTGAGATGGACGGTTGTGATGTCGTGAATGCTGGGACGCCTTTTGTGATCTTTTACGCCGGAATTCTGCCTCATGAAATACTTCTGGGCATGGCTTGCCACTTGAGTTGGTGTTTTGGAAATCACAAAGTTCCTTGAAATGTTCCTCCAGTCTCCCTTACCATGCTTTTGAAGTCCCATCAGAAATCTCCTAGAATTCGCCGACGTGTTAAGAAAAACAAATGGAAAGTATTAGTTTCAAAAAACTTATAATCCCAGTCCAAACAATCCAAATCATGTTTGGTTTCGTTATCGTTTTATCCAAACGACATAAATTTATGGGAAAATAAATATAAAAAAAAGCTCCATTTGTTAATATGATTGCGGCAAAAACAAAGATTAAAAAAAAAAAAAATCATTTTCTGTTTTTATTTTTCCATGCTTTAGGAGACAAAACTGACAGAAGTTGAAGACACGCATCGTTTGTTATCGGTTAATCTATGTGCAAAAATTAAGGAAATTTCAAATACAGTTGGCCAAACAAGTATTTTTCCAGAAAATGGAACACAAAATTAAAACATACCAGAAACAAAAAATTATCATCTCAGTAAAGTCTTGTTTGGTAAGGCTAAGCTGGTTTCAGCTGCCTATATCAACAGACACTTAAAAATGAAAGCAAATTTCCAAAACACACAAGGTACCAAATGGAAGCCCCTAGCTTCCTAGCCAAATTCCAGTCAAGAAGAAAACCAAACCTGTGCTCGTCTTCTGTCCACGGCACACCTTTCTTCCTCTCTTGATCGGAACACTGACCAGCCAATCCCCTCTTCCTAAACGGGTCAAACATGCGATCATTCACCATCTCCAACGTGAAAGACGAGGTCAAGTACCCTGGAACTGGAACCAGACCGGCTTCTATGTCGCTAACATCTGCTTCCAATTCCTTGTACTGCCTCATCACATCAGCAACTGATTTTCCCGGGATCATGGCCGCCACTTTTACCCACCGGTCTGGAGTTTTCTCATCGAAAATCGCTAGAGCTCTCTCGAATCTCTTGTTCTCTTCTTTAGTCCATTTGGTGATTCTGCTCTCTTGCATCAACGTACTCAAATTGGATAAATACGAAAACGGATTGAGAGTACCCATTACCCTTGCTTGTCTTAGGACTGAAATCCTTAATACACTTGACAAATTTATATTGATTCAAGCGTTCGAAATAGTGTAGAAAAAGGAGTGAGCATTTACAATGGGAAAGAGGATTGAATTAAGAACCATTTACTGGGAATCAGAATACACCTTTTCCCTTTTTTTTTAACAGCCTAAATTGAAGAACCTTGAAAGGACCCACCTTTGGAATCAAGAAATTCTGAGGAGGAAAAATGGGAAAAAGAAAAGATCCTTCTACTCACATATAAACAAACCTTGGACCCTGCCAATAACAACTGAAAAATTAACTCAAGTAACATGCAAATGTAATTAACAGAACTTCAGGAGACTAAACAAAGAAATATGATAGGAAGTGAGATTTCTCCTGCAAAATCAATGTTAGACTCAAGGTAAACCAATACCCGGCTGCGAAAAGAGATTGATTCTGCAGAATTTGGATGAGAAAAGCAGGAATTTGTATATTCTCTCTATTTGCTTTGGAATTTAGACTAATACTGCAGAATTAATCTGGAATTTTTATGAGGAAATAAAGCTTCAGAATTGAGAATTTTTTACTGCAGCACAAGTCTAAAACCAAAGATAAACCAGACCCAGTTGAGATAAGATTGATTCCCAAGAATCAGCTGAGAAAATGCGGCAAAGCAGATTTTTTTTGTCTCTTTGCTTTGCTTTGAGACTAGGATCCGAGAAAATAGAGAGAAAAATGATGTGGCTAATGAACTTCAACTATCAGGAGCAGAAATTGCAGTACTCTTCTCCATTGTGGTCATGAATGAACCCAAAAGAGAGGAGAATTAGGAACAGAAAGGGAGACATCAAAACAAAGCACAAAAAAAGGGTGGTTAAGGTGTTCTAATTTTTAATGTTTAATGGTATGTTTCCCCTTATTATACAAATCTTGAATCAAAAAGGGAAATCCCATGGCTGCTGTAATCAAGAGGTAATGACTAATGAGTAGTAATCAAAACACTTTTGTGTCAGCAACTCTAAGTAAAGAACTTGGGTTAAGGGATGTGGGCGTGTAAGGCTTTCTTTCAATCCACGATGATGGGAAATGGACTCTTGGCCACTTTTGGATAATTATGTCTATGAAAATAGAACATGTAACATTGTGCTATTGTACCATGTTTAGAATTTTTTAAGGCTAGCCTAATGGTTGAGGCACTCTCTTTTATTTGGGTGCGAGTCATCTATATTATAAAACCAAGCGAACAATGTGTAGTAACATGACACTTCTCCGGCTGTCTGATCATTTCATGTTAAGGTTATTGTTGTCATTTCATGTTAAGATTATTGTTGTCCGATCATTCCTCTAATAAATATACCCTCTCTTCCTCTCTCATTGCTACTTGGGCAATACTACCAAAATGTTTTGTTCATTCCACAGCTTCCCTTTTTTACCAAAAGGTTCAAACGTTAAACCAATAGTAAATTTTTGATGAAATTCCATGGAGATCCCCTCATTTATGTCTGTTTTTCACGGAGATTACAAACGTTTAAAATCGCCCAAATAGACCCCCTCATCTATAACCATTGCCCAATCGAAACCCTCATGATGAGGTCAATGTGGGTTATTTTTAAGGGGTAGATTCATCATTTCATTCATTAGACATTTTTTCATTTCATATAGATGAGGGGGTCGGTCTAGGCGATTTTAAACGTTAGGCGGTCTCCATGGGAAACAGGCATAAATGAGGAGGTCTCCGTGGAATTTCACCTAAATTATTTCTTCGATTCAACACCTTGCCTTTTCTTCTCCATACCTATCTCTCTCCGGGCTGTTGTGCATCCTTTCATCCATCATAGGACTCTCTTCCTCTCTCCACCAACCATTGAACTAGAAAGATTTTATCCAAGCATTATAGGTCGTGCCTTTAGACACAGGCAATCACTAGTGCAGTTATGAATTGCAACCACTTATTTCCCTACCCTCCGACCGATTCCCGGAAAAAACGAACATTTCTTTCATGGACCATTTCCAATGCCCTATTTTACAACAGTACGACTCTCACTATCAGAAGACATACAAGGAGAGAAAGTGAAGTCACACCACCACTGAGATAATGATTCAATGTATCTATCTACATCAGACACAGCTTTGGGGACCCCATGTCCTTTGCTACTGTGACCTAGCAGGAAACCTTGTTGAGCCCCTTGACTTGTATGTATTGGCCCATGTTCTTAAGCATGCATGAACAGGTTAAGCAGAAAACCACATAAAAGAGACATTAGGAAAAGCTAATAGGAGAATCTAGATCTAATCCACTTTCACACCTGGAAGAGTGAGATATACATTGAAGTCCTTCCCCCCAATAACCAATTTTTACTTTCTTTAAATTTCCCTATGCTAAAAACAACCTGCCGGAATGTCGTCGAGGTTTAAAATAGTATATGAAAATGTGTGAAAAATATGTAAAAATATGTTAAAAAGTGTAAAAAGTGCATCAGAGCTTGTACCCTTTTTTTTTCTGTCTTTTTCTTAGCTATTGACGGCTGTGCTAAGGACCCTTAACCATATAGAGTTGTCGTTAGTGGAAAACAAAAACATAAGATAGCCAAGCAGCAAAGCTATTGGAGCTCGATGCCATTAGCTTATTTTGGAGATTTGCTAGAGGCACTCTTTGTAATAACTTCTTAAAACTGCTCATCAAAATTTCAATTACCGCGTACTTCGCTTGTTGCACACGCGATGCGTGTATAAGTCGAATTTTATATGAAGAATATAATTACTTTTTACAATTTTTTGTTTTCCATATAAATAAATGAATGAACCCAAATATTTCCTTGACACGAAGATCGCAATATAATAAAATAGCGAATTAGACCAATGTCCAATGCTAGTAGCGAAACTGTCCTATACACACCCCATGGCGAATTTTTGTGGTTTTTTTACGAATCTTTGCAGCTTGTTTCACTTTCGAGTGTGCGGTACACACTTTATGAATTTTGTAGCTTATTTTAAGAATTCTTGTGGCCCGATTTATGAATATATTTCGTGGTTTGTTAGGGGTGTTTATTTTTTTTTGCAAGTTGCAACATACCAGACATAAATTTAAGAAGGAAAACAATTAAACTGCACGGTGTAGAGTTTAGGTACTCACTACAAACCAAGAAAAAAATCAAACAGCAGCAGATGGATGTCAAGCAAGAAACCCCAAAACATCTTCAACAGGCGTGGCTTGAATTTGCCAACCGCGTGCATTGTGAATGACACCAAGAACTCCTCCATGCAGACCGACGAGAGCTCCCCCGATAAAAGTTTTTTCCAATCGGACAAGACGCTTTTATCGTCCTTGTATGGTGAGAGACTGTTTTTTCCATGTCATGATCATCAATGGAACTGAACGAACCAAAAGCGTAACCAGTTTTTGCATTCTTCCAATTGTGACGCACCGGTTTACAGCCCGCAGCCACCACATCCGCCACATGGTCCACATCGTTTCCTTGAGAAAAAGATTCCAACTTTTCACATTTCGGATAGAGAATCAGTATGCAACTAGACACCCCTGAATGTCGATGAACGACTCAGAATCTTTGACACCAATCTTGTCATTGGCGCCTTGGAGATGTCGCAAACAGTTAGCGGAAGTTGCAACTATACCATCTGAGACGTACGATGTAGCGGGAGAATGCGGGCAGATGACCCAGAATCTTGAAGGAAGTATAAGCAAACGAGAGAGCCGAACCAGCAGCTGGTCGCGTCTGCATGGGCAACCCGAGTTCAGGTGAAAGAAACCTTACGCCACCTGGGATTCTCAGGTCGAAGAGCAAAATTTGTAAGATGTAAACGTCGAGAATTCCCTTGATCACGATCGTCTATTCGATAACGAGTCAAAGAGCAGATTCGTGGAGGCTTAGAAAATGTTGTGTAGATCATCTCTTCGATAACGATTCAACAGAGAAGATTCGTGAAGGCTTTGAAAATGTTGTGTAATCTGCAGCATCCATGGCTGCAGCAGAGTCGACTACGGAGGAGGGATGCCCCAACGCCAAAAATATCCGCACTCCTGATGCCACTGGAGCTCCCAAGGCCATTGTGTCCAATTTGGGATTATAAATTCTGTAAAGCCATCCCCAACTCTTTGCTCTCTCTCTCTCTCTCTCTCTCTCTCTCTCTCTGGCAGCCAAAAATCGCCTCTTTGTTTAGGGTTAGGGCTCTCACAAGACCAATTTTTCAGTGTTGAGCGGGTACCGCATGGTAGCTGCGGGAGCAATCTGGGCCGTTCATTCAATTTTGAGCGGTCTGAATTATGGAAAGAGAAACAGGAGAGACAAAGGGGAGAGAGGGTTTCAATTTGGGTCATCAAATACACTTTTCGACGGTTCGGATGTAAGGTTCGAGTACCACATAGGCTCGGCTATGTGGTATTCACTCGGCATCCCAAAATTTTTCCTTCTGCAGAGGCCGTGGTTTGTTATGGGTGTTTACACTTGGCGGGTTCAACTAGCTACGAAGTTCAATTATTTAAAACTTAATTTAACAAAGATGGACAATTAACTAAACAAGAGCGCCTGTAGCTCAGTGGATAGAGCGTCTGTTTCCTAAGCAGAAAGTCGTAGGTTCGACCCCTACCTGGCGCGATGATGTGCGGTTTGATTTTTATTTTTGCAGATCCACTTTTCCCACCTTTTTCCCCTTTTGATCTTGAAAAATGATATGAACACAACCATTCTTCGGTGCTGCGCCTGTATAGTTGTGTCTTTCAATGGGGTTTAGAACTTTAGAAAAAATTAACACAATTCAAATTGTGTAATATAATTCTATAATGATTGTCTGCAAAACTAATTGGATCATGTTTCATAATAGGAAAATGTTGTTAAGGTTAGAAAAGTGTATTGAAATGAGTGAAAAGTAAAGCCGCGGGTGTGGTTCAGTGATTGTGTTTGGCAATGGAGGGTCTTTCTATAATGTTTCCCCTCCCTTAAAAAAATTATGTCAAAAGTGAATTATGTGAAAAGTGTATAAAAGTGGGTGTAAATATATTGAAAAATATAAAATGTGTATTGGAGTGCGTGTTCTTTTTTTTTTTTTTTCCTTGGAGCACAATAGGAAGACCCTTCAGAAAATGAAGAACAAACATTGAGCTTAATATCTTGAGCAATGTCGGTCAAACGCATCTGTATACCGAAAGCATAAATTTTGTTTCTTGACGTAAAAAAAAAAGGGGTTCAGACACACAGAGTTTTAGCTTAACCAGAATTGAGCCTAGAAAAACCACGTTACATTGCTTCAAATAATTCATATGCGACCTTTCGAGTATTTTGAACCAGAATTGAGCCTGGACGAGTATTTTGACCGATAGCTTTAGATAAATGCTGAAAAGACTGATTTTTTGGACGAACCAAACGAGACCTTAGCGCCATTTCCAACTTTTCTATGGAGCTTGTTAATCTTTCTTGGTACCAATTCACAATTTATTAGTTCATGACACTTCATGTTTCCCTAAAAAGAAAAGACCGAAAAAAAAGTACAAAAATCGAAAATTGCTTAATCTTTTCCAAAGCCATAAACTGAATACATCTCGATCAACTATCATACAGCCCTGTATATAGGAAGTAGCTTTTTAATTTTAAAAAGTATCCTGGAAGAAAGAAAAAGGCATTTTAAAACAGAAGCAGGCTTAAATTTAAGCAGCTGCTCCAACAGGCACACCACCCTTGAGCCTAGAGGAACCATACAACGTTTCTTCGAACCGGATAATCTCGTTCTTGGATCCATAAGCTACTTGAGTTCGGTCATCAAGATTTACGATCACCTTGTCTAGCACGGATTGTTTCCCATCGCTACTGTGCCCACCGGCTTGTTCAATCAAGAACCCCAAAGGAGCCACCTCAAAGAGCAGCCTCAGCTTGGCTTTGGCTGTTGGGGATGTCACGTTTGTGAAAATACCCTTCTCTTTCACAATAATCTGAAGATGAAAACCAAAACAGAAATGGTTATTTATCAATTGAAAAGCATCTTTTTTCTCGGTTTTTGAAAAACCGGTAGTGTTCTAAAGAAATTCCCAGAAGACAGACGAGTTCAAAAATCCATCAACCAAAAAAATTGCTGAAAACTGTTCTGAATCTCGAAACTTTAATCAAACGTTTACTGTCACTTTTCCATCATTTTTACTTTTCTGTCCACAAACCAAAGATCCAAACTCCATTACGAAACTGTAATTGAAATCGAAACATGGAAAAGAGGATTATGAACAGACGAAAGGACCTGGTTAACATCTGGCACCATTCCTCCAGTGTACCGCAAAGTGTATTTCTCCCTTACATAGTAGTTGATCAACTGTTGATCAAACTTGCAACGTTAGCAGAAACTAATTGATCTAGCAGTAACAATGAAACTAGAAATCAAAGCAAGTAGATTTAAACTATCATAAAATGGTACGAACTTAGGAAACGTCGATGATAAAAATCTTGGAAAGGAATAACCTTGTTATAGTCAGGGTTGTCAAATGTAGCTCTCAAATTTCCAGGAGAAAACATCTTTCCTTCACCAATTTCTGTTGTATCCTTGACATGTAACCATTTTCCTGTACACGAACGGAAAAAATTATTAACGTAGAAACCAAGAGAAAAATCCATGCAGCATAGCAGATAAACCTTTGTAACACAGAAAATGAAAAACATGTTTTCAAAAGGAAACAACCAATTTTCACATTGAGAATTCGCAAAAACCAAGTACCATAAAATGGCTAGGTTAGGATTTGATAATATTGTTAACGAAAACAGACCTTCATCAAGAAGAAGGAACTCATGGGTGCCCGGAATATCTTTAAGAGCAAGAACATAAGTAGTCCTGGGTCCATAAATCCCCATGGCTGCAGCAACTTGATCTCTTCCGGTAACTCCGGTCAACTTATCGCCAGGCCACACCCCAAAAATGGTGCCAACTGTGAAATTTGTGTCGACGATGCTAGACCCATCGAGTGGATCAAAAGCAACACTAAATCCACCTGGTCAGTTTTTTTAAAACAGAAGGGCCGCAACAATGTCAATTATTTTTTGTTGCTGTTTTCTTTTGATTTAGAAACGAGGATAGGTAAATGAAAAACTGTATTTTCAAACCTTCAACTGGGCCTCCCATGTCTTGGAGTTCAGGGACTTCTTCAGAGCAAGCATATTTGCAGAAGTGGGAGTAATTCAAGGCCTAAAGCATCAAGCGTCAGAGAAATCATTCAAAAAGTAAATTTTATATGAGAATAGGAGCTGGAAACGTTAGCTTTGACAATGAATATGGAAGTTGTTGGATAATTACAGTGGAACAAGAAGAACTTTAGAAATTCCTCAACCCGAACGTGGGGTATTTTTGAGAAAATTTTCCCCAAAATACTACCCTTTTTTTGAATTTTGAAAAAAAATTACTTCTGTTTTCTGCAAAATGGATTGTTTTCTGGAAATTTCCCCATAACAACTCAGCGAACAAGTTATTTGTGTTTTCAGACAATGAAAACTGGAAGACAGTGTTAACTTTAGCTCATCTGAGTTTTTTTTTTCTATTGACATAAGCTATAAACGGGATTTCACAGAACACATTGGCACAAGTTATCGTGTTTAAAAAAGCTAGAAGCCACCTAGTTTACCGCAAACACAAGTAGTTTTCCACGGCAAAAGGAGAATATAAAGAGAAGATTGATTAAGTTGAACCTCGAAAAGGAGCTTATCAGCAAGCATATCAACAGCAAGTTGCTCATCTCCAAAAGAGTTGACACAAGCTGTTCCTCCACAAGAAGCTGTTCTAACTTTGAAAGAAATGGTTCTAAGTGCTTCGCCCATACACGTCATCAGCCTAATCAGTCCTTTATCTGGTGTTGCCTTTTTAAGGAACTCTTCCTACAATCACATAATCCATGAATCACCATTGTTGTGATAATGCAGAAGACACAACTCAATCGATCTATAACACGAACAATAAAGATGAACGGAAACAAGACAAGCAAATAAACAATCACAGACTCAATAATTCTCATTTTCTTCAGTCACTCTGAAAACCTTGTTTCTTTCTTTGATACAAATACTTACAAACTCTGTTTCTTTAGGTATTAGAGCATCCCTACTGGGTTGCCATTTTTGTTTCCAATGCCGTTTCTTGGTAAGAAAGCCTAAAAAATGCACCCCAAATTTCAGAGAACTCGGCCCCAAAACTAGCTTTTCCAATGCTTGAACCAAATTTGACTGCCAAGAAATGTCAAAGTGATCCAACGCGTGGGATGAACTAAGTTCATCAGCAATATGCTTATGAAATGCTTTGGGAGCTGTAGTTATATGTGTTTTTCAAATCTTATGATGGGCAACTCAAATAATGGCAATAGGGCCATTGAAACACATGCCCAGTACTAAGATTTGAACACTATAAATCTAGTGAAAGCACTGTAGTGAGCAATGAAATGGCTAAGACCATCGGAGATGCTCTTACTTTTATCTGTTGTTACTCATGGAGTTTTTGAGGGATCTACAAAGGTAAGACAAATGATCTTGCCTTTGTTCTTCGTATATAAATCCATGATTCAAACACATGCTCAGTGCGAAACTTACCAGGCTATCACCAAGTGCGCATCTGGCTACAAGTGAAGAGTTCTTCGTCTTTGATACCTTCACTGATGCCCTCGGCATGATCCTCAATGACTCCCCAAATACCCAGCTCGATTTCAGTCTCTGCAATGCATTTCACTTCCTTTTTTCAGGTTTTGTTCATTCACCAGTAGCTTCTTTCCGATTTATAAAATCTCTAAAAACCAAGTATTTTTTCCAAAAAAATTGCGTATAATTCATTACCGGCAACATTGAATCACATCTTGTAAGGAACCCATACTCTACCAAAAGGATGAATGGATGTTGCCAGGGACGGAGCCAAATTTTTGCATACGGGGGACGGGCTATATCTCTGGAGCAGGATGAGGCTATATAATTTGATAATATATATATATTTCTTCAATATTATAGTAAGGTTTTTCCAAATTGCAGTAGGGGCGAAATCCCTACTAGCCCCCCTCGCTCCATCCTTGACTGTTGCTACACTTAACACGTGCACGTTTCTGGGAAAACAATTTTTGGGTACTAAATTACTTGTTCCAGTTTGGATACTAATGGCATTGCATGCTGGTTTTGTGACTATGTGGTCACTGGTCAGTAATTACTCATGTAAATTTCATTTTTGCTCTAAAATTCCCATTTCCGGGGGCCTACTTGATTGGCCTGATTAGACATGGGATTGGATTACAAACCCCTTAAATAATGTGTTTTCCCTGAGCGCATATAACAATAGGTGGAGGAATTGCATAACAATCTCTTACAATATTTCCTTCAATATTTTTTTTTTTATTGGCAAAGAAAATTTCATTATCATAAAGATAAAGATGAAATCGATAAAATAGGAAAATAAAAGCATTGAGACAGCTTCAGAGAGTACAACTCTCCTAATGCTGTGGCTCGCTAAAACTCAACCTATCCCGACGGAATTACTCATTGTATAGTATTGTTGCATATCACCTTGCCATTCCATTATTCTGGCCAATCAAATAAAATGGTAGATTAATGTTTGTACCTTGGAGCTGAAGGATGGAGAAACCAGTGTGGTTGAATATTGTTGAGAAGAGACACCGGGCCGGAACGAACCACGTGCATAGCATGTGATACCAGCAGTCTCCATGCTTGTAAAATATGCAGAAATTTTGGCCCAGAAAATCTGAAGAGGAAGAGGAAGAGGAAAATGCAAGAGATTTTTGCCTCTTCAAAGGCTCTCTTGTTCGTAGGAAATTGTTCGGAGTTTGTTTCAGGAGTGTTTTTGGGCATGGACAGTGGCAGTAGAAGATAAGCAGTTAATGGGTTCTTGCCACGTGGCCTCTGGTGTATATAGATTGGCTGAGCAAGTGGGTATGGGGGGTGAGGTAAATTGCCATCGCTCAAATATGTGGCTTATGAGTGAGTAATGAAGAGATATGGTATTGGGACCCATTTATTTGGAATCAATTATTCTGTAGTCCGGGATTGCCGCCACGTGATGCTCCGGACCACTCCATAACCATATATTCTCATGGAATCCACCACTAAGTACACGAATCCCACATAAATATATGATTCTGGAGTAGTCCGGAGCACCACGTGGTGGTATTCCCGGACTACAAGATAATTTATTATTTGTTTGGTTTGTCATATGACTCATCTGCTTTTCTTTTTCCCAATGTTTGGCGTATGCTTAACAACCTCTGCTCTGCAGATGTAATAGACCAACGGTCAAAAATCTAAAACGTATTAGGTGCTTAAGGGACATAATCGCATGGAGTCCCAACGCTCTTAGCCATTGTTCAAGTTTGTGAGATCCATGATTAAGTACATGAAGTTCACTGTAAAACCCTAGCTTGTCTAGGTTTATAGATTTTCTTTAATCTAATCTCTTTTAAATATCGACCCACCAATCAATGAAACAAAATCAAACAACCGAAGAACACCGATTTACGAGGAAAACCCTAAATGGGAAAAAATCACGGGAAGGAATCATGCACTAGAAACATTGTGTGATTACAAATAGACTTACTTGATGACCGTGTATCCTCACCACGAATCCTAAGCCCTACTTGCCGAATCCACGTACATCACACCCTTGCATGATCGCCATGTCTTGAATCCTCAAGCCTTCCAAATGTTTTGCCTTTCGAATTCCACGAAAGGGCTTTGATAGAGAAATGTTGAATTGAATATCAATGAGAAAACCCTTTGAAGATGATCTTGATCTCACGGCATTGGACGGCCTTCACAAATCTTCAAAGTTCATGAACCCTAGCACTCTATAATGGTATTTCAAAGAGAGAGGCACAAAGGGTCGAAAATATGGCTGCTGTGGTTATTGGAAAAGACCTAATCGCTGAGATTTTATAGTTGCAGAATCGGGCATTTTTGCCAGCTGTTTTGCTCGAGCAAAAAGTCCAGCAAAAACAAACAGAATGTTTTGCTAAAAAAAGGCCTTGAAATACTTGAGCAAAATGTGTAGCAACTACCTTTTGCCTTGTGCATTTTTGCCGACTGTTGTGCTCGAGCAAAACATCCAGCAACCTCCATCAGAATGTTGTGCTATTAGAAATTCTTGAAATGCTTGAGCAAAAACATGTAGCATCCAACTTTGTCTTCAAAATGAGCAATCCGTCTTGACTAAAAAAAACTACCGCACTCGAAATAAAAATACATGTTGATATGATTCCTTTTCCACACCTAAAACAGACACTCTAAAATTAAATACCAAAGATTACATTGCCATAAAAAATACGATACACCCAAATGTATATGTTTTGGGCATGGATTTGCCAAACCAAAGGAAGTTCGGCCTATTGGGCGTACATTCACAATATATAATGCGTGGTCGTTAAGAGTCATGACACGGCACATGACGATACCCCATGACCATTAAATAATTACTCTAAGGCTTAGTTTTCCGTTTGATTTTAGCAACTCAGTTGCTAAAATCAACCATGATTTTAGCAAACGAGTTTAACAGTTGCTAAAATCATGATTTTGAAATCAAAAAATAAAGTGGTTCCGTGTATCGTTTTTCGATTGTTTTCGCACCAAATTAAAGTACTCTTCGTGTACTTTAATTCGGTGTTAAAAAAATCGAAAAACGATAAACGGAACCACTTAATTTTGTGATTTGAAATAGCTATGATTTTAGCACTTGAACTCATTTGCTAAAATCATGGTTGATTTTAGCAATTGAGTTGCTAAAATCAAACGGAAAACTAAGCCTAAGAAATCTGCATATCCTGATTCAGGCAAATATGCTGCAAACTAGCCAATATGAAATGGTGTATCGATGTAAAGGCCATACTTCACCTTTAGGTTTTGAGGAAGTTAGGAGTGCTTGAAACTATATCACAAGACCCAATGATGATGCGTATAGATTACACAACAAAATATAGTAAAACTCTACTAGGCAGAATTAGGATTTACCTCTCTTCTATAGACTCGAACGCTAGGCTGGTTGGATAAATTTGATTGATACCGTTCGATTACCTTCGTCTGAACTTGAACATCCCCAGTCTCTTCTAGCATATTCCCTTACAGCTCGACTGCGTTTCCCAGTGTATTCTCTTATATCTCGAACACTTTTCCAAGCATATTTCTTTATACTTCATCCGTCCCATAATTCTGGTCCATCTTTTCTTTTTTGGATGTCACAAGTCAAGTCATTTCCATTTTTCCCCTTCATATCCACATTCAAATTCAAAAAAAAAAAAATTGAAGGGGGAAATGTATTAAAGGGATGGTAAATTTGGAAGTTTATATGTTTTGAAGAGTAATGCTTGTGTCCCCTTCAAATGTTGGATTTCTAAAGTAAGGACTAAATTTTCGGGACGGAGGAAGTATCTTCTAGCATCAAAAGGGTAATCCGGCCAAATCGAGGCTGAGTAGCATAATGTCCTTCGAGTTTTGCAAGTGTGCTCACCGGAACTCAACTCAGCAAGATTTTCGATGGCTTGTTTTTTTTTTAAGGTGAAACCTACCCCACCACAAGTAACTCAATCTAATAAAGAAAAAGAGAAAATAAAAGGTACCACCCAATACAACAGTATTAGCATTGGCTTTTTTTAAAAAAAAATAGGACTTGCAAGAAGGAAAAAAAAGCTACTTATGTTAAACTTTTATTGTCTCTTTTCTTTCTACTTTAGGAATGGAACCCCCAAAAAATATTTTTTACCTCTTCAATCAAAACAAACAAATAGACTATTCTATAGGGTTGAAAAAAAAATTTTGATTGACCATTTGAATTTGAATTTTGAAATAATGGTCAGGTGTAGTGTAATTTTTGAATTTGGGTCTTAAAGTGGGTCAAGATTGGAGATACTATGAATACATATATGGGCAGTGGTGTGATAAAATTTGGGAAAAATATCAAAAATACATCTCCAATCTTTACTCAAATCCTTACCTATTTTTGGGGTTTTATCCATTTATTTTCCCATTTGAGGGACACACCAAACCTTTACCCATTTTTCCGATGTCTACCTTGCTTCGCTGGAGCTTCACTGGTCGTCTCAATATGATGTTGGAGCTTCACTAGATCCTTCTATTTGATATCGGAGCTTCGCTGGCTCTTTCGATTAGAGGCAGAAGCTTCGCCAGAGCTGCTGGAGGGTTGCTGGACTTGTTGAGTCTCACTAGACTTTCGCCGGAATTGATTCTATCATCTCACTTATTTACATATATGGTTATTCATAATTTAAAATAACTTTGGGGTGAAAAATAAAATTTCCCATCCGAGATCAAACCTAGGAAATTTAGACAAATTTTCGACCGACTCAAATTTGAGTTAAAATAGGTTTATGTTTGCTCAAAAAATTTGAGTTAAAATAGGGGCTAGGAGTAAGGACTGTAGAGATGTCTAAACCCACTGTAGAGATGTCTAAACCCACTGAAATGCCGCCACGTCTCACTCTATAAATACATCAAATTAGGGCAAATTTGGAGCCAACAGCAAAAAGAAAAAAAAACCCGCGAACAATGGAGTTGGGAGCTTGTTCTAGGGTTTTGAAACCATCCTATCTAAGCCCTAAAACCACAATTCATCTGCGTAGAGAGTCTCATCCTTCTTCAAACGTTTCTTTTCCTCTTTCCTCTGTAATTCAGTGCAGGGGTTGTAGTTGCAAGGCAAACTCAACCGGAAATTCCCCTGTAGAAAAGGTACACTCGCTTATCATGTCCCTTAAGGACCCTTTGGATTGGATAACACTTGTTTGAATTGAGTGATTTGGTATAAAAAATGACGTTTTTTTATTAGTTCCTTTCGCTTTGGCTTTCACTTATCAGGAATCATACAGCCCCTTTGGATTGAGATATTTGATAAGAAAAGAAGAGAGAGGATTAGAGTTTCTTGTCAGATCATTCATTTGGATTGAGTATTTTGGTGATGAATGGAGAGGAAAGTACAAAGATATAATTTGTGTGGTTGGCTTTGGTGAGAAAGGGTTCCCCTTTTTATTACACCCTTTCTTACAGTCCCTTTTGGATTGAATGAGCCCCTTTAGTTTGAGTGATTTGCCGAGAAAATAATTTTGAATCATCTCTCCAAATCAGCCGTTTTTATTGAGTGAATTGGTGAGAAATGGCCATAAATGTAAGGAAAATCGTATTTTTGTGATAGGTTCCTTTCACTTTCTCATCACACCCTTTCTCACCATCCAATGGCTCTGAAATTGTTGTCACTTGTGTATGTATATCTTTAAACAAGTCTCTCTCTCTCTCTCTCTCTCTCTCTCTCTCTCTCTCTCTCTCTCTCTCTCTCTCTCTCTCAAAATCGAAACGGCTATCTATCTAGAGCAATTATTATGTTGGGGTTGTAGGTTTGATTTTGGTTTTAGTGATTATATTTTGTTTTTGTTCCTTTCTTACCTAGAAAATATGCCCATTTCCAAGGGTTTTAAGTACTTGTGGCAAACCGACTGAACCTAAAGCATAATCATTTTCTTAGTTGCTTAGGTAGTTTGGACAGTTTCAGTGACAATTTGTCCGAAGCCTACATGTTTTGGTGCAGTGTAAATTTGAATCTGGAACCAACTGAACTGAACTAATTGCAGCCTTAGTTGTAGAGTCTATATTGCAATGAATGCTGATTGCTATTGATCAAAAAAAAAAAATGAATGCTGATTGCTTGAGAGATTTATGAGGGAATTTTTATGTTGGGATTCGGAATTTTTGTAGAACATCAGAATATCATTGGTAAAATTATGGTTTGAAACCCAAGGATTGGATAAAACACGTTTTACTAATTGACAATACATTAAGAAACAATATGTCCGATCCTCTACTGCTTTTGATCCAAGCAGTCCTTAATGCATCTACGCTGCCCGTGTCTCAATCTTATCATTTGTCTCTCGCAAATGGTTACTTGGCCTATAGTTCTACAAGCATTCCTCTTCAGCATTCCACATTGTTGATACATGTTATAACTTTTGGACCATCAATATTCCAAAGAGTTGTATTGTGGAGATATTGATTACTTTGTGGGCCCTTTTCAGAGTAAGAAGATGCCTGGACAACATTCTTCTGAGTTTGAGCTCTCCAGTTTAACAGCTTTATCACCTCTGGATGGTCGTTATTGGGGTAAAGTCAAGGATTTGGCTCCTTATTTGAGTGAATATGGCCTTATTTACTACCGGGTCGTAGTTGAGGTACTATTCTGCCCAAATATCTTTTGTGCAGTAGCATATCTTATTTTCGATTTCCAGACAGTTCACTGTCTTTATCATCTTTTGTTCTGAAATCTGAAGCGAATATGCCTAAGAGTGTTAAGGGAACGACATAGTTTTAATGCTTATACAGTTGTATAGTAGACGATAGAACTTGTTTATGTATAATTATACAAATTGTATCACTTTCCACTTTTATGCCTTGTGGTTTAAAGACGATTGTTTTTATTTCAATGTTTCTCCAAAGTGAAGTCATGCTAAATGCTTTTAGGATACAAAATCCCAAATTGATTATAGCTGTGTTTCCTTTTCATAAATAACGTTGTAGTTTTGTGTTGCTTCTTTTACGCAAGTTAAGATTTTTGACATTAAAGATCAGAAAGCACTTAGATTTTACTTTTTAAAGGAAATACTATGTCGTAAGAAACATTAGGTTATTGCAATGCAAATATCCCTTTTAGCACACGTCAGGACAATAAATTTGTTTGCAGTGCTTTTTTTATCAGCGAAAAGAGAATTTATTAATCTTTGATCGGAAAGTTACAAAGATTAAAGTGACCGAGAGAATCATGGCATCACAATATGCCACTCCAGACCTGAGAGCAAATAGCTAGTTAGCCAGGAGCCAACCAAAGCGTAGAACCAATACTACACAAACAACCAAACAAAACGACAAAGCCTGATCCTAACATATATTTGTCCCCTAAACATCAGTAAAACAACAAAGCCTAATCCTAACATATATTGTTTGCAGTGCTGCTTGCTTTTGTTGAATTCCTTTACAAGTTGTATAAATTGGAAAACTTGGTCGGCTATGAGTATTTTTGCTGTCTTAATAGGATATCTGGCTCAGCTCTTAGGTTTATTACCTTGAGCTTAATGCAGTTCCTTAAATCTCCTATCTATCTCGTAGCGATATTAGACTAGGGATGGTAAAACTGTGCCTAACAATTGCTTGGAGTAAGTATCATCCACACTGGTAAGGAAAGATCTTTTTACAGGACTTCGAGTTTGAAGACACTCTGCAAACCAGATAAAATATCTTCAGGTTAGTGATAATCTTGGATATTGTGAGTGAACCAACATAGTAACTATTTCAAGGCATCAATTATTCTACCAGAATCTCCCTATATTGACGTTGTGTTTTTGGTACTGCTTTTAATGTTCCTCTTAATGTGCTTACATCCACTTTCATAATATGCGAATCATTTTTTGTTATGCTTTTCTTTGGAATGACCGAATGATTGTGTGTTATTTTTTCCTTTTGGTTGTTTCTTGTTGTGAATTCTTCATTCTTAAAACTAGAACCCTCCTCCAGATCAAATGGTTGTTGAAGCTTTCTCAAATTCCGGAAGTTGTTGAGGTTCCAAGCTTTAGTGAAGATGCTCAATCTTTTCTGCAACGATTGATTGATGGTTTCACTACGAGTGATGCTTTGGAAGTTAAAAATATTGAGAGAGTGACTAATCATGATGTGAAAGCGGTGGAATACTTCTTGAAACAAAAATGTCAATCACATCCAGAGGTTGCAAAGGTTGGTATTTTCTCCTTCAATTCAGTTTCTTACTTACTGAGATAATCAACTGTTTCATATGACATAATTCAATCGCTGGTGTTGGTTCTTTAGTTGCAATGCCTTGAATGATGATCGTTCCATTTATTCAAATAATTGACAAGCTCTCTCCATTTATTCAAATAATTGACACATATGTTTGTGTATGTATATAAAATATGCATATACTTCAGCTGCTCAAGATATTAAAATAACGACATTAGACATATGTACATAATTATTGTTGTCATTTCAGACTCTTCTCCCCTCATTGCAGGTTCTTGAATTTTTTCATTTTGCCTGCACATCTGAAGATATCAACAATCTTGCACATGCATTGATGCTGAAAGAAGCTTTGAACTCTGTCATGTTTCCTGTCATGGAAGAGTTGATTTTGGCAATGTGGAACATGGCTAAAGCTTATGCTAATATTCCAATGCTGTCTCGCACTCATGGGCAGGTAACTGCAATTGACAATAGAGGATGATAGTTTAGGTTTTGTGAACCTGCAAACACTCCCCCCTCACCAACCAAACAAAGAGAGGGAAATCCCATGTATGTTTAGCACCCTTTGTACATCGAATTGTCAAGAATAAAATCAAATCGAGGACTGGAAATAGGAGTAGAGTTGGAGAAAAATAATCTTTTGTATAAATAGGATTTAGGCTTTGCTAAGTGAAGTCGTATGAAGCAACCGTCTGTCATACAACGGTGTGTGTTGTATATAAATATTTTTTGATCTCATGTATTTTAGATTGTTTTAATGATGTTTTACAAGCACTCATTGGTTATTTATGCTATTCTGTAGCCAGCTTCACCGACCACTCTTGGAAAAGAAATAGCTATATTTGCTTTCAGATTAAGCAGGGAAAGGAAGGACATTTCTCAAGTTGAGATAATGGGGAAGTTTGCAGGTGCAGTTGGAAATTACAATGCACATCTAGTTGCATATCCTGATATTAAGTGGCCTCAAATTGCAGAGGAATTTGTGACATCTCTTGGTTTATGTTTTAATCCCTATGTCACACAGGTATGTTTTATGCACTCTTAAAACCCTTACTACAGTCATGGGACACGAATATGACATGATATGTCGCGCTGACATGACCATTTCATGGAATAGAATGTGATCGCAGAGACACAAAAACAGATTCATCTGCTTTTAGTATACTTTGAGAAAGAGAACCATTTTCCATACACATATATTGGGAAATAAGTGGAACCAGAAATTCTTAATATCTTTCTCAGAAGGCTCTGTTTATCGCCAAATTTCAAAATCTCACACATTTGTAAAGTAAAATGTCTGATGAAGGACAGGTCAGTAGGTATAGACCCGATTTAAAAATATATATATATTAAAAATTGAATCATATTGTTTTCTTCAAACTTGCAACTTGCTGCGTGTTTTTCCGATGTTATAAACACTTATCTACTTAGACACAGGGCTTATAGCAGAAGTAAATTCATCATTAATGTCTTGTTCTAATTTTGGTAACATTCGAACTGGTTATGCAGATCGAACCCCATGACTATATGGCAAAATTATTCCAAACTATTATCCGGTTCAATAACATCTTAATTGATTTTGATAGAGACATATGGGGCTACATATCTCTACGATATTTCAAGCAGGTGGGATTTCTGTTATTTTCGTTAATACCTTGCAACTTTATTTCCCCTATCAGAGCTGCTGATGTTTCATGTTCAAATGTCAAGCAGATAACTAAACCTGGTGAGATTGGGTCCTCAACCATGCCTCATAAAGTAAATCCAATTGATTTTGAAAACAGTGAGGGGAATCTTGGCAAGGCTAATGCAAGTTTCTCGCATTTAAGCATGAAGTTACCAATTTCTCGTTGGCAGGTCTCTCTCTCTCTCTCTCTCTCTCTCTCTCTCTCTGTGATAAATCCTTCTTATACTATGAAGCATTCACAGCCAGTTTTGGTCGCCATAATGGTAGCACATAAGATTGTATGTCCCTGAGCAATTATGATTTTCTTTACATGTTAGCAGATTCTAGTAGCTATAAGCCAAGCATAGCAAAATGAGGAATTACACTAGTAGTTAGAATTCTAGTCATTGTAGAGGTAACCAGTAAGATTTGCTTTCTGGTTCGGCACTAAATCTTGGATTTTTATTCACTTTATTTGCAGCGTGATCTTACTGATTCAACAGTTCTGAGGAACATGGGTGAAGGATTAGGACATTCTCTTCTTGCATACAGAAGTGCATTACAGGGTATATCAAAGTTGCAGGTAAACTTCAGTACGCACAGTAGCAATTTAGTGCTCATTGAAGGCTAATCTTAATATCAGTATGTTATTCATCACTTTTACGTTATCCATACACTGGTTAAGTATTTGCTTTACCAGTGCCGTTTTTTCCTCTTCTGCTATTCATGTTCCATTATTCCCTTAAAGTTGAGCAGAAAGCGTTAGTCAATTCCAGTTTGGACGTCTAATCTGTAGTAGTGAATTAATCTTTTCAGGTTAACGAAGCAGCTTTGTTTGAAGACTTGGACCAATGCTGGGAGGTGCTTGCAGAACCAATACAGACAGTATGTTCTGTTCTCCTAGTTTGTACTCCATGTTCCTTTTTATTATGTTTTCCTCTGTTTTTTGAAGAACTGATGTTGTAACTGCAAAGAGATCTTCTGACTGGAAAAATGGCCCAACGGGTGCTTGTTACCGAGCAATCCCTGGAAATTTCACCAATGGGTGCTTGTCACCAAGCACACACTGGAAAAATGACCCGACGGGTATTGTTCATTTTTTCTTATTTTCATAGATGTTGTGTCATATGGAGAGGTTTCTTCACAATCTCCATGTAACGGTAAATGTGTTGCATATGAATGTGTTTACCATTGTTCGGGAGGGAAGAACATAATTTTGACGAAGTAACTTTGACCTCATGTCTGTAGTGAGACATTTAGGTGAAGGAGTGGACAAAGGTACTACGACTCAATAATTTTAGACTTATCCTGTCGGGGTGTGATGGGTTTAACACCTTCGAAACCTTTGCTGGATATTCTGTTGTTGTGTTAAATACCAATATCCTTTGTCTTTTCAACAAGTTACGTGCTTTTGATGCTTTTTCTTGTCCATATCTAGGTGATGCGAAGATATGATATCCCAGAGCCTTATGAAAAGCTGAAGGAGCTAACGAGAGGAAGATCCGTAACCAAGGAAAGTATTAGAGAGTTCATTGAAGGTTTGGAATTGCCCGCCGAGGTAAAGTCCAATCTCTTGGAATTAACCCCTCATAACTACATTGGAGCAGCAGCTGAATTAGCTGGTGTGGATGTGACAACGGTAGTTTCGGAGTTGGAGGAGATGTCAGTGGCTGCTGTGTCCTAAGATTCACTTCTGGTGGCTACCGATATTTTGAGGGAAAAGCTAGCAAATTTACCCCGTTATTTTTAGGTTAAAATTTTTGTAGGCGTGTTCAATGATATAGATTTGATACTCCGTCGTTTCGATTTTTTATACATTGGTCGGAAGGTTTTGATCTAGACTTGCGGATGGTAATATTTTGAGAGTATAAAGTAACCGTAGTGAATTTTGAAACATCATTGACTGCAATGAGGCCATTAAGTTGACTCTTCCCATATTTTTTAAGTAGGGGATGAGAGATTCTGGAATGGAAGCTGCTCATGCTGAATTATTGGGTGCTACTGTGCTTTTCGGGTAAAACTGCTTTTGTATTGCTTTGTGTTCTAATATGCTCCAACGCTACACATTCACAGACTCTCGTATCAAGTATATCAACTCCTCATAAATATGTGATGGTAGAGGATATTAGGACACCAAATGGCGGTAAAACTCCAGAATTACTAGCTATCTCGGTTGGGGGGAGTTTATTACTCATATCGTGGACGAGTAAATTATGACTACCTATCTCGGTGCAACAAATTAGTATAAGACATAATTCCATTTTTTGGATGAAGTTTATAGAATTATGAAGCCATTTGCAGCAGTAAAGGTTTCGTTTTTTGGACAAATAAAAGAACCTCGTTGCATCCCAATACAATTTGCAAATAATCAGCACCAGCACCATCCCTTTTGTCCAAAGAATTTGCCATGAGATATCTGACAAATTGGGCGAACCAGCATAGAGTATGCAAGAAAACCTAGAGAAATAGACTTGTCAGAACTTCTAAGAAGACCCTTAAACTAGGCTAAAAACATCTACTGAAAAAAAAAAAAAAAACGAAAATGCACTCAAACTAGACAAGTACTATAGATGGCGTCAATCACCGAGACAGCAAAGAACAGGACTGGAACAAAACTCCAGTTAAAACACAACAAAAACACCGAACAGAACTAGGAAGAGATGTCTAGGCAATGAGCAGCTTTGAGAGACACCTGAGAAACACCGGCCGGTTAACTTCAGCAAGATGGACTGCACCCTAAATGGATTTATACTCATCATTATGTAAATGCATATAAACCACATCATATATCTTGAAATTAGTAGGGAGGAAATCACAAAAACCAAAAGCTCCCGGCCTGTGCTGCATAGAAGTTCTAAAGAACACCAGCCAGCCTGTCAAACAAATTTGGCAAGATGTGAAGGAAATGCCTATTCAGTTTTGGAGAAGAGGAAAAAAGCAAAACCAGTCAAGCTCAGCTGCAGGAACAGAACAGGTGCTCCAATGTTTCACCTCCTCTTTGCATACACAGGACATAAACCAACGGGTGATTACCGAGTTGGGATAACTCCTGTGGTGAGCTTTCAAGTATTGAACACGAGAAGAACAGAGTCTTGCCAATCGCAGATTATTAATAACTTGTATTACGAAAGGATGAAGATTCTTAATACAGCAAAAGATACGAACTACTCAACAACCATGTCGCACAGCTACTCTCCTTGTATAGGAGCCAACCAAACACCTACCACTGCTGTCTAACAGAAAAGACTCTGTTCCAAAACAGAAGACGCCCTGATAATACTTCTTCTACCCGCCAACAAAAGGTTCAACACTATTAAGCGCTCAAGCAAAAATTAAGAGTAAAAGCATGGTAGGCCTCACTAATTGAGTGTTTAGCATCCCGTTTTCCACTCCCAAATTAATATCATTGATAAGTAAATAGTAACTAAGCCGTTCAAAAAAAAAAAAAAGTAAGCAACTAAGAGCTTGTTACAATATGTACAAGGAAATTTGGATCCATGTAAAACTGTGCAGTGATGATCCTCTTTCGGACATTCAAATCCATGGCATCTAATGTCTCAGATTGTTCCGCATTATCATTGGACAACCTGCATCCGAAGCAATGATAAAGGTTAAACAGATACGGGACCAGAAAGTCGTCAACAACTTCCATCATAAAGGAGATCACTCTTGCAAAGTACAAAAAACAAAAAATAGTAAGATTTCTAGGTCAAGGCAAGTTTCAGATGGAACTAAAATAGCTTGCCACCCATCAGGATCTCGTGCGAAAGGTATTTCTGACAAGCCAATTTCCACTTATTCTTCCCGACAGTTTGAAATAATATCCAGCAAATAAACACCATATCGTTAAGAGGCTTTGTGCTCCATAAAGTACTCAGAGTAGAGCACGTAGAGCACCCGGATTATGAAGCCCTTTCAGACGATTTGCTCAAGGTATAGAAACCTAATGACTGAACAACTCACTGATTCCTTAATACTATGGGGATGAGTTTGACACTCTACGAGTGGAAATACTAAATCGCTTGATTCCCCTATTGTGTCCAGTTAGGTTCGCAATTCCTAGGCTAATATGTCAATTTTGACTTGGGGAAGAGGTTTGGAGGAAAGGGTTCATTGTGACAAGTAGACTGCTCAGTGGGAAAGACCGAACATGAAAAGTTTCCTTCGAAGTCCAAAATTGGGGTTCTAAACAATATGGCTACTGTAATCATGACTTGAAGTTGGTACAACCTCCAGCTAATAGAAGAGTCATTTCCTTGTAAATAAGAAGGTTTACCATTGTAGGCTTTGTAGCATTTGTTCCACTTAGGGATGGTGTGAGAGCGGTCAAGTTTGGGTCATCCTTGTGCTTGTCCCAAGCTGCCTCAAACTGTGAGCCTTTGCATCTTTAAGTTGCAGAGACAGGAAAATAAAATAAAACTAA
The DNA here is from genome assembly GCA_020921065.1 of Vaccinium darrowii. Classification (NCBI taxonomy): domain Eukaryota; kingdom Viridiplantae; phylum Streptophyta; class Magnoliopsida; order Ericales; family Ericaceae; genus Vaccinium; species Vaccinium darrowii. The sequence continues at coordinate 4,771,258 of CM037160.1, forward strand.
GATTAGGCCAGGTAAGAGATGTTTGTATGCCTGTGTACAAATAAGTATCTGAAAGAACAAGAAATAACATATTATTTACTGCTGAAGTAATATTAGTATCTGGAGAATATGTGCTCTAATTTCCTCACGAGCAACTTTCATTGCTGCCTCCTTGTGTAAAGTAGTGAGTTCGTCTACCAATCTGAGACAAAAAAGGAAAATGTCAAAAGAGAAAGCAGAAGTACCTCTGCAGAGATGACTAGATTGTCGTTTGTAATTTGAGCAAAAGCATTTGCATCACCAGGAAAAGAGAAGTAATTGAAGGAAGCTGAAATGGTACTCGAAAGTAAAAAATTTGAAAGAAAAATAGGGTCTTGGAGTAAGGAGCCTCAGGGAGGCAAACAGGCAAATAGCAATACTGCATGAGGCACATTTTTATTGAATTTTTCAAATGATCTTGAAGCTTTTTTAATATATGTTTGTATCTTATCATAACAAGATATCCAAAACAAAATTGCTCAAGTTTTTTAAACTAAATTTTATCTACTTTTGTTGGCCACACAAATAGGGCAGGGAGCCCCATGATACAAAGGTTGAGGTACTAACTGTGCACCGCTGGGCCTACGGGACCTATTCATTGTTCGTGGATGTATCCACAAACTATAGAGTATGACCACTAGGAAAAAGTTAGTGGTTCCATCACCACCACAATAGAATTCCAACCACATTATAAAATGAAGGGTACTACAGAAAAGGCAAACATAAACCCATCAGCTTAGCTACTATCTAGAACCTAGTTTGCAGAACACAGTACAGAAAGAATTGAGCCTGCATTTCTTTAAATTCCAGCTATAAAATGCACAGTTTTTGGAAGTTTTCATGGAGAACAGGGGACTGCTTAGAGAGAGAAGTAAAAGAATAGTGGTGATGGCCAGAGTTCAAGGCAAGGTGAGATAAAGAGAGATGCGGGAGTATGATCTATTCTAGAAATGCATAGAGGACTTGATAACAGTTGCTGAGAACCAGAAAAGGGTATGTTAGAAGGAGTAGGTGATTGGGTATAAACAGTTAGACAGGGATTTGACATGTATACTACACAGCAACACTCGCATTCTTTCATTTGAAGATTTCACAGTAAAAATATTTGAACATATTTAACAGCAGGAAGGTTTGAGCAACAGTTTTTGAGGACACATAAGACGGGAACAGTCTTGCCAAATGTTTTATAATAAATCAGTTTTAATTTGCCAAGAGGACAGAACCAGTCATTCATGCAGAAACCAATAATGTCAGAGGGCAGCCTTAGGATACCAATCTACTACTCCATACACCCACCACTGAGAACTTAACTGGGCTTACTGCATAGTGCTTGTAAAACATAACACAAAATTCCCATTTAAGTTTTACAAGTCAACTTCTTACAAGGAAAACTTGTCAAATTCTCAACAACACTATGTTCTATTATTACCACAACTCTAAGTTGGTTGTGACCAATCCATCATTCCAAGTGCAATAAAAGTACAACGGAATAACTTGTTTTGCATGGGATATTCTGACCGACTGTACAATTGTACACCCATATTAGCACAAAGCACAATTACTGGCTTCACCTTTCAATAAATGGCGTGTTCCTTATCCAAGTTAACTTTATAACTGTATGGATCCGTTCAAGAACCTGCAGGTTATGAGAAGTGAAACAATTCATCAGTGACCACTTTCAACAGAGTAACTGCACTATAAGTTATTCTTGATTTGCTCCAGCAATTCATGACACCGACTAGGTATTGCACTAATATCTGTCACATTTCCTTATTTCCAGAATGGAGATATTAAAATAAAGGAATAAAGGCCATTCAACAGAGAACCACAGATTGATGAGATTCTCTATGAAATGTATTGCCAAGGGTCTCTACAAATGACAGATAATCGGAATTCACTGAGCTGACATACCCGACTTCAGAACCATTATGAAAAAGGATAACCTTGAAAAGAGACATTTGTCCAGTAAGTATTTTGAAATTGTTAACAACTTCCAAAAATCTCATTAAGAGTAAAAAGAATCAACTTCACGCGGGGAAGAACAATCAATTCTTACCAGCAAAGTGGTTTCATCATCATCGGCGTGCATCCACTTAAAGAAGAGTGGAAATATACGTCTGAAATGAGCTAGCAATACAAGACCCATTACATTGAAAAGTTGATCAATGTGCTTAAGCCATGCTACACGGCGCTCCTTATTTCTTGATTGTCGCTCCAAGTGACTCAACATCTCACCTAGTATCCGTTCAAACCTATGTACAGTTATAAAGTAAGCCACAATGGAAAAGCTGCAGATGACTACAAGACAGCATACCCAGTTAACAGGCTGACGCATGGGATAACTGTAAGACTCAAAGAATATCAGCAACCTCTTGCCAACAGAAGCTATCTATTGCCGAGCAAAGAAAAAAAAAGTAAGCTATCTATCTATCCAATATAAGCAATTGTCTACCATGTCCAAACTCTGGGTCTGAACTCTGAACTGTATGTGTAATGCATCACAATATGTACATGGTCACCTATTGTTTTTAGTTCCACTCCGTGAAGGGGGCACAGGCAAAGTCAAGGGATTCCCTTCTAACCAGTGGCTGAGAGTAAGCAAGCTACTACCTTCATCCAACGGATATGTGGGTGAGAGTCCATAACAAGATTTGGGTCCAGTATCTTAGCTCTTCTCTTCGTTTTCACTAAAAATTAAAACTTGTACTTATACGTCACAACAACACTAGTCTAAACAATTCTTTCAATGCAACAAATATCTGCAGTATCATGATATACCATGAGCTGCGAGGATTACTTCGCTGGATACTAGTCAGAAGAACAACTGACATCTCAACCACAAGGTGCCATATTTCGTCGCTAGAAGCAATATTCTGACAGCATGCATCGAGGATTACATCTTCGTACCAACTAAGCTCTGCAGCATTTACATTTTTCGCAAGATGTATAAAGCTAATCATGCCCTGCCCCTGAAATCATTAAAAAAAAAAAAAACTAGCATCCTCAACAACCATACCAAGCAACCAAAATTTTACAGCAAACCTACACTCTTTACTTCCTGTTCAAGTTTATAAGTTTTCTTTATGAGACTGATGCCCCCATAGTACCATACGACCTATCTTAAAGTAGAGGAGGAGGAGGAGGAGGAGATATGCAATGCAAGCATAAATCAGCTGGCCAGTGGCCACTACGGGGTACAAGCATCGCTATCCAGGGCTGATATAAGAAAGGTGGTGTCAAAAAAATTAGATGTCTTTTCAACATGCTGGTTTCCTATCTAGTACAATTGTTACTTTCAAGACTATTGACTACTATGTTGATCATTAATGAGAAATCAGTACTACACTTCTTACTTTCGGATGCAAATCGGATTTGAGATATTTCAACTTCAGATCCAATCTGGTCCATTGACAGGCCTAATTCAGAGTACCATAAAACACCTACCTTCACCTCCGGTGACCAATGATCCAGACATGTCAATGCACAAGGAATAACCAAATAACACAACTTCCCCAAATGTGGGTACTCAACCTACAAAAAGCATAAACACATACGTCAAACGTCACCCCACAAACCCAAAACCCTAATATAAACCCCAATAAACAAAATCACAATGTCATAACTCCGAGGGCAGCAAACAAACCGAGCCGAGCTTTGAAGTGTTCGAGCTTGGCTCGTTCAAAACTAGACTAGCTTGATCCCAGCTTGGTTATAATGGAAATGTTCGAGTTCCGTTTGTATATTAAACAAGCTAGAATCGGGCCCAAATAATTAAGCTCGAGCTCAGCTCGTTTAGTAATTGAGGTGTTCAAGCTCGGTTCATTTACTAAACAAGCCCACGTACAAGCAATTCAAGCTCGGCTTGTCTACTAAATGAGCTTAAAACTCACATTTGAGCCAAGCCCATAACAAGCCAGGCATAGAGCTGCTCGCAAACAGCTCAGTGTTTGCAGCCGTAATAACTCATAAGCACAAACCTGCGTCACAAACCATCTACACTGATAAGCAGCAACAATAGCATATGCAACCGGAGTCCTCGCAACTGCAGCCGATATCTCATCGCCATCGTTCGCCGTATCAATCGAACTCTCCTTAATCTTCTCTTTCAATAAAGGCAACACTTCAGGCATCAATTCAACCACCAATTTCTCTTCCTCCTTCATCAACCTCGAATCCAAACCCAATTCCCCAATCTTCGTCCCAATCCCTTGCCCTAAACTGTCGAAAAAAGCCTTCGAGAGGTCTCGAAAAGCCGAATGGGCCGAAACAGAGAGGGAATTGGGGATCCATGCGAGGTGGTCGGAGGTGGAGTCCGCGGAAGAAGCTAATGCGGCGCAGCAGAGGATAAAATCTTTGATTTGAGCTCTAATTTGGGGTTCTGAGATGTTAGGGTTTGGTAGTGAGTTGGTTTGGGGAAGAAGGGACTGGAGCGTGGATTTGACGGAGACGTTGGAGGATTCCGGTGGAGTGTAGCGCGCTTTTGATATAGATTCTCGGATTTGTTCGGATAACCTAGAAAATCGAGAGTCCACTGAGAAACCATAGTGATATATGCATGCATACAGAGATATACATGTGTACGTGTGTGTGTGTGGAGAGAGAGAGAGAGAGAGAGAGAGAGAGAGAGAGGAGTTACTGGATGATGAGGTGATGAAGAGCTGAGAAGGATTCCGACATATCTACAAGACTTCGTCCGTTTGATTCCAATTGCCAGAATGTTGTTCGTACAGGTTTCTGGTTGTACGAGGAATCAGCAGTGAAAACGCCGGCGTCACAACGGGAGGAAGAAGAAGTGGAAAAGAGGAAAGTCGGTGGAGTAGCTGAAGCCTAGTGTTAAGGGGTAAACGGGGTTCCAGAACACGCCTTCTAAAGGCGGGTTTGCTTACCGCGCTTCTAGAAGTTGTGTTTACCAAGAGAGCTTTCAGGTTGGATTAGGATTAACTTAATTTTTTCGACTAATTCATTTTAACCTACTATGAAAGCGTGTAACCAAAAAACGTTTTCTAGAAAACGTGTTCACGTAAGTTTGAGAATAAAGTTCGAAAACACGTGTTTTACTTAATAAAGTTTTTAAAAAAATGCAAATCGGTTAATGAGCTCTCTTCTTCCTCTCCGCACCCCCTTTTTATTCCAATTATACCCTTCTTCTAGTTGCATATCAAAAGCTACCAAGTTTAATTTGGGGTATTCCGCTAAGGGTGTTCTTAGAATAAATTAATTTTTTATGTGATATATTGTGAGAGAATGACCTGTCTCAATTTTTGGAGGAAAAAAAAATTGTTAGTAAAACACCCCCAATGAGTTGCCCATTTGATAAAAGCAAACCTCCAACTCTCATTTTCTCTAAAAGTATTTTAGTAAATTGCTTTTGCTAAAAGCAGTATATGAGAAAATTAACTTTTAGGAACTTAACATTTATCTAATGAAAAAAATTGGCTTTTAATAACTTAACTTTTAACTAATGAAAAATAAATTAGCTATAAACAACTGGTGCTAAAAATGGAAAACTCGGCTTGAATTTTACCTTTGTGACCTTTTTGTATTTAAGAACCCAAGGTTGCTAACATGGGTTTTTCCTAAATCTCTCACTGATCTACTACCTTCTTCCACAAATCCACCCATGGTTTGGTAAAATTAGAAAACAATTATAACTTTTAATAATTCCTTATATACACTTTTTAAAGAAATTCGTCCCTCCATTTCATAATTTTAGTCCTCTTTGATAATCCAACTTCTTAAGTTCATTACTCTTCAAGATATATGAACTCCCCAAATTACCTTCCTTTATAAAATGCAATGATTACTTTTTAATCTCCAATTCATTTTTCCCTTCACTTTTATATTTGAATTTTACTACAGGGATGAAGGGCAAAAAGGAAAATGACTTAATTTTTTCTTCTTGAATAACTAAAATAGACAAGAAATAATTATTGGACATTCAAAAAAGAAAAGACGAGTAAAAGAAAAGGAGTTATATATCATCAGAGAATACAAGTATTTAATCAGGGGATAAAATTTCAAGTTACAAGATTCGCGCCCTATGGGCTTTTTAAGTTTCAAAACTCCAATGTGCTATCAACTCTTAAAAAGTTTTCATATAAAACTTTGATCCGGATTTTAGTTGGGTCACTCATTAGTGAAAGGTACGTACAATTGATCCTACATATATAAATTAGTCGAGATGCATGAGAAACTTAGGAGATTAAAAATTTATCTTCGCTCGTTTTGGTTTTTCAATATCAACACATCTCTATCAGCACGGTTCCCAATAAGTTTTCTCTTCAACTATTATTTATCTATCTGTCTCCACTCATTACTCAAAAAAGCCTCCTTCAAAAACTAAACCAAATATCATTTTTTTTTTTTAAGATAAGTACAAATTTCATGTATTTTCTGAGATGCTGTAAATAATATTTCTAATAACTATTATTGCATCTAACTGATATTAAGGTCCACAGGCAATGATATGCTCCAAGCTCAAGGAACAAAGAACACTGAAGCTGACATGTTTTTTTCTTGCAATTATGAATGGTCATCATCATTCATAATGCATCGTAACCGCATGCAATGGCAGTGTTTCACCCATAATTACATGTTCATAAAAGCAACTGTCAATCTTCGTATCACTCCGCTCAAAATAAAATTTAGCATGCAATGGTGTTCTATTCCTCTTTTTTTTTTTTTTTTTGTCATTCGTGGTTCCTAATTCCTAATCTATTATACACGGGGGAACGAGACTCAATCCTAAAATGTAATGTGGGGTATCTAAGAGTTCTACCGCATGAGCTAGCCACCACTTGCATGCAATGGTTATTTGTAAAGCTCCACTTGTACATGTAGAGAGTCAAATCTAATGTATGTGTAGATCTTATTCTGTATGAGAAGTGTTACAAATAACTATATATTGTCTCCAAATTTTATCCTCTCCGCTCTTTTCAGCAGCTCAACTATTTTCAATACTGTAGGGTCATCGGATATACATCTCTCAACTCAACTACATCTTAGGTTGAGTTTCTGCTAAAAATACAGTTTTTCCATAGTAGGCAAAGTGAGTGTGGTTTTCACTAAATAGTATTTTTGTGATATATGTGAGGAGAATGACTTGCAGGAAAATACCAAGCATACAAAAGAAAATCGAAAATTACATAATGGAAACTCAGCTTTAGTTTCAGAATGACAAAAAAAACTTGACGACGACCTATTAGAGCATTTCTAACGGATTTGTCAAACACCAAATAATTTGAAGTCACCCTTTAAATTTTCTCTCTCTCCCCCTTCAAATTTGAAGAAGACCCCTCACTCCTCAATCCCCATAATACTGGTTATATTGTTATTATATTTTATTTTCTTTACCCTTGCAATTCCTTTGGATCTTATATTTCCTTTGCTATTGCAAATTCCAATCCATTTGGAACATTACCTTTCATTTGTTGCAAATTTCAAAACCACTGTTAGCGTTGCCGAATAATATGGGAAAAAGTTCGTTTTTATTTTTTTAATTCTACCTAACTTGTCTATATACATATAATTCCTTTTCACATGTTTCTCAATAAAACACGGCTCATCTCCAGTCTTTTTCTCTTATCAACTTGAACATGAGTTCCCAAATTTTCTTCAGAAGGATTGAAATTTCTCTCCCCCATTTTATCGACATGCAATCTCGATTTTCTGGCCAATCCTCCCAATTACCAACCCAAATATGCAGATAGACATTTAGCAAGTGGTACGAAAAAATCGCGATGTGACAACTTTTCCCGATCCAACCAGAGGAACAAAATACTACTCCGGTTTAAAGAATCAGATAGAGTGCACTACATATACCAATCCTTTAAGTTTTTAAGTGTTTCAAAGCTAATTTTTGTGGTATATAGTATATACTACTAGCAATGATGCTCTCTCCTTCAAAAACTAGACGCTGAGAACAAGTCCAGGAACGTGAATATGGGTAGACTTCTTTTAAGCCTTACGATCGCGGGTATTCCGGTATTGGTCTGCAACCCTTTTTTCTATCTCTTTTTTTCCCACGGTTAGAATTTCGATTATTCTCTTTCCTGGTTCAGAATACCTTCCATCTCGATTATTCTCTTCCCCGTTTCAGATCACCATCCGAAGATTAAGGAACTGGCAAGCATTTTTCTCTTGCGACCTGACCCAAGAAATTACCAAGTTTCGAATGGTATAAAAATATATATCTCGTCTGGTCATCCATGTCGTCATTTGAGCTACTCTTGGGCTCTGTTCGGACATCGAGAATATTGCATGGGAAATGAATACCTAGGAAAAGTGAATTAAGGTGGAGTAAAAGAAGTAAAAGTATGCCCTCTTGACAGAAATCTTGCAGTAAAACTAGCAATGCTAGATACACAACAAAAATGTACAACAAAGTGGATAACACACTCACATGGGGGTGGGCTCCACACACAGTTGAGTCAGTGTGTGTGGAGCCCACCCCCATGTGAGTGTGTTGTCCGCTTTGTTATGGAGTACATTTTTATTGTGTATCTAGCATTTTTGAATTCCTTCATTTTGGCCAGACCTATTTTGCAGGAAAGTCAAATGGAAAATGATGAAAAATCAAGTTTTCGTAATTTTCTATTTTCTATGTACTCCCTCCGTCCCACATTGTTTGTCATTTTTACTTTTTGATTTTTTCAAACAATTATTTATATTTCACAATCTATAATGTTTTTTATAATTTTGAAAAATATGTTTAATAAAGTGAATTGAGATCTATCAAACAAGATCTATATTGTAGATAAAAATCATTATAAATCAAAAGATATGGATGATTTTTGTAGAGATCCCAGATACTGACATGGTACAAGAATTTGGGACGGAGGGAGTATTCAATTACCAAGAAAATTGTGAGACGCACTATAAACGAGGCCTATAGGGTCTCTCTCTCTCCCTCTCCATCCCTCTCTCTCTCTCCTCTATCCCTGTCACCCTCCACTTATTAGCTTTGTTTGCTGCATACGCTCCCTGCACTATCCTTCTCTCTCTATATACATACATACAGACACCTCCCACCGTAAAGGATCTCCATTTTCATACCCGAAATTGTCGCCGTCCTCGTTCTTGACTTTGATCGACAGCTCTCTCTCTCTCTCTCTCGTTCTCTTCCCCAAGAAAGCTCAGGAATCGACATTTCCTATCATCAGGTACGCATCTTTGACCAGTCAAAATTGAGCCTTTAATCGTCTTCACAACCAGATCTCTACTAATTCATCCCTCTATTTCCTAGTTACTAGATCAATACGCATTACTACGTGTTCCGCACAAGAAATTTGAACTCGTTTTGAAATCACTGATTGCTTTCAGATCGAGTAGTTCGGCCGAATATTACCTAACTTGTACTGTTTGTTCTTCCTTTTTACATTTTGTGTGCTGAAAATCTAAGGCTGCTTAACGAACCACCATTACGATAGTTGAGTGGGAACTCGTGTTTGCTCGATTAAAAAGCTCGTTTAAAATTGGTTACTTTTAACAAACCAAGTTAGAACATATTTTTAAAGCTCGGTGGCAAGTCGGACCAAGCTCGAACAAACTATTATTATTCTGCTCGTCGACTTATGATGCATAAAAAATTCAAGCTACTCAAGATCAACTAGCATTTGGCTCGATTAAAACTCCTTTGAGATCGGCTCGTCTAGATGAGCTTTCACACATTTGTAAAATTGGTTAAGTTTTTAAACTAAGCTTGATCAACCACCTTTGCTTCAATCTCTAGGTTAACAGCAGCTGCATTCTGTTTGAGAGGCAAATATTAGCAGAAAAAGGGGATCCCTTTGAGTAAGAAGGTATAAAACATGTCTTTCACCGGCACACAACAGAAGTGCAAGGCATGTCAGAAGACGGTTTATCCAGTTGAACTGTTATCTGCGGATGGAGTTGATTATCACAAATCATGCTTTAAGTGCAGCCACTGCAAAGGAACGCTCAAGGTACCTTCAAATCTACTGCTTTGCTTTTAGTTCTTAAAGCATCTCGAGCAGATATGTCAAGATTCGAAACCATAATAGTATTACTTTTCCAGCTGCCGTTGCATTTTAAAGAGCGAGGTCGTTGTATAGTGTACTCCAACAACAGAGTCTTTTACATTTTATTATTCTTTAGCTTATTTTGTTTACGTGCGAAATTAAAATGCATTGGTTGCTCGCAATGCACTTCAAAAAGGGTAAGGACCAAAGAGAAAATGTTATTTTTACGTTTGAAGGTTGCTTATCATTCTTCAAATTTGGAGAGTGAGAAAGAAAGTTGGGAAGATGAGTTGGTGTTTGAAGGGTCTGATGAAGCACTGAAATCATAGTTTAACCTTCAAAGTTCATGACTTTTTGACATTTTATGTATCGTATGGAGAAGGTTATTACTGGAGTATGTTTTATAGTTTCAAAGTTTTTTATATGCTTCTCTGATGAGACTTATTTATTGATTTTTTAAAATACTGTTCCCAATTTCTTTGTTTGAAAGTTTGTCAACTTTCGAATTTTGGGAAAATTCAAGTAGAGTTCTCTCTCAAGTGGTGAACCAAATTGCAAATTTTTGCATAGATTTATTACATCTGATAATTTAATTTGCGGAGCATTTGGCCCAGATATTGTTGCCAGAGATAGGCAGCTAGCGAGATTTTGGATAGAATTCCATGATGTTTAATGTCTTACCTTTTGAATTTGCTTTCAGCTGAGCAATTACTCCTCAATGGAAGGTGTTCTCTACTGTAAGCCTCACTTTGAGCAGCTCTTCAAGGAGACGGGCAATTTCAACAAGAACTTCCAATCACGTAGGTCTTTCAATTATGGAAAATCAAGTGCATAACTTTGACAGATTTTGTCTCTCTCTTTAATTCCCTATGTATTTCATTTTCAACAGCTGCGAAGTCAGCTGAGAAGCTAACAGCAGAGCTGGTAAAAAATTTTTGTCGATAAGTTAGCAATTGTCGGTTAACCTATGCAATATGAATCCCCGTGTCGTTTCTGATTACCTTATTGTATTCCATTCCAGACAAGATCAGCTAGCAAAGCTGCTGGCATGTTTTCTGGGACACAAGAAAAATGTGCAACGTGCGGGAAAACGGCTTATCCACTTGAAAAGGTAGGATTTGATCCTTAAAAAGCCATCTTGATGCGATAATTCACTCTCACATACACTCTGAGTTGAAACTTCAGACCAAAAAAATCAACTTCATGGGCAACTGATAATTTAACTAAAGTTTACGAAAAAATCATCATCTTTTTGGACTTGGCTTGTTTTTTAGTTGAGTTTTTGAAAAAAGAAATTAGAGAGTGAACCTGTCGATGAATGAGGTGCAAATGGTTAGAAAACAATGAATTTTTCCAAGGAAAATTCTTTTGGTTATTGGTAAAGTTGTATATACAGCGCATCGTCTGAAGGAGTGAAACTAGTATAGAACAGGACTTAAGGTAGAATTCTGACAAAGGGTGTCGGTGATACTGGCTTTATAAAATGTTTGGTAAGGCACATGCTTGTTTGTCTATGTGCATAACTGTCATTTCTACTCACACATGGATACATGTAATTGAGAATCTTCCAATATGTGTGAGTTGTGTGTGTGTGGAAATTGTCTTGTTAGTAGAAGGGCATCTGATTTTGCTATGCTGTTTTGTTCACTTTTTATTGTTCTAGTTTATGACTTCACACAAAGCAGATGTTTAATAAAAAGTTGATTGAAAAGAATTGGTCTTTCATGCAATCACTTCCAGACCCGATGTAGTTTCTCAGCTCAACCCAAGTTAACTAACCCCAATTCCTTAGGGTTGGGCCGATGGATTGTTCTCTCAGCTGGTCCTCCCATCTGATTTGCTCGCTTACTGCAACCTTGCTCTCTCTCTCAGCTGGATTGTTCTCTCAGCTTAGGAATGGCTGTGTAAAACATAAAGACACCAATAATGTGTATACTAAACACGAGAGATCTCAAACCCTCTAACCGGATTACCATTAGACTACCAAGTGCACTACTTATTTCAACTTTCAAGGCAAAATTCATGTCCCCTCTTGATCTGGAGAATGTTGTATTTTTCTTTCATTGGAGAAGCATTCTGATTCTCTGAAGATCCCTGGAATTTGAGATTTGCATTAGAGATTTCCATGGTCTCTCTCTTTGTTTGTCTTAACTCTGTCTAGATCTTCTGAACTATCCACCTCGCCAAGTTCAAAGTTGTTCGCTTCTTCACCCATCAACACCTGCCTCTGCTACTTGGGATACTTTAAATGTTTAACTAGTTTTATCAATTATTATTGTTGCCACTGCTGCTGCGATCGGTTTTGATTGCCTAGGACCCCATTTGTTTGCCTGCATTAACGCACCTTGGACCGCATATCCTACGTATGGTTATAACTTTTGCGTGAGGATTGAATTTCCACTGGGTAAGATATCCCACAAAACCTGGGAAATATGATGCTTTGTGTTAATAATCCCTTCACTAGTAGTCCAAGCAAATAAATATGACCTAGATTCACATGTACACCATTGTTCTTTACCAGGCCTGTGCTGTCTGATGAACAAAGCTGACTTGCTAGTCGGGTTTCTCTCAATAATTGTTTTCAGGTAACTGTCGAGAGTCAGAGCTACCATAAGTCATGTTTCAAGTGCTCCCATGGCGGCTGCGCTATATCTCCTTCGAATTATGCAGCTCTTGAGGGAATTTTGTATTGCAAACACCATTTCTCCCAGCTTTTCAAGGAGAAAGGTAGCTACAACCATCTTCTCAAGTCTGCTTCAATGAAACGCCCGGTGGCCTCAGTTCCAGAAGCTTGACTCTATTACATCCTTGCTTTTAATCTGTTTTCCACGGACGTTGTTTTGCTTGATTGTGTGTATTTTTGTGATTTCTCTTTAATTTTATGCCCCGGAGAACCAACCATTTGGGTCTTTATTGTCTTGTTTTCTGCCGTTTAAGCCGGCTTCTTGTTTTTTTCTTTTTCGGGTTCTTGTTGTGCGGTTAATATGTTGGATGCCCATTCCCATAACTCTCGAATGAGAGTTTTGGCAGGACGTTTGTTTGTGATTGAAGTACAAAATTAATGATCTTTTTATTGTTTCTTACTCCTATCTGACTGGAATTGAGCTTTAATCAAAGACAGTATTAAAGGAAAACGGACGTGGTACGCGATAAGTATTGGAAGTATTATTGAAATTTTTGATGAAATGAAAGGTTTTAAGGAAATGCAACTTGTATTGGTGAAATGAAACGTTACTATGACGAATATGTTCTGAAAAATAAGCTTTTGTAGTCTCACTATGAGACCTTGTTTTCTTTAGAGGTACAAACCAGACAAGCCCAGTCAACTTGTGTCTAAGCTGTCAAGTATTTGAACTTGGCTCGGGCTCAGTAAAAGAAACCAAACTTTTAGACTAAATCCACACTGTAAGGCTAAGTTTTCGCTAGAAATATTGTCTTCCAACTGTAGTAAAAAGTGTTGTTTCTGCATAAGAAGTGTTTCCGCTGAATGTCAAATTAATCGATGTATGCCAGTGAAAAAATACTGTTTAAAAATACCAATAATTTCGTTGTGGAAACTTAGCCCAAGTAATACAAGAATAATGACATTAAATATGAATAGTGGTAGGATAATATTTTGATTAATAGTAGTAGTATATTAGTTGTGTTCGCGAACTTACTAGGGCTATGATACACTACAACTTAGACTCGATTATTATACGAGACTAAAAGTTTGACTTCAACTCCTTCATTGTGCAAACAAGTCGAGCTTGAGATTGGGTTGATAATAATAATAAAAAATCGTTCCGTTTTCTTTATTTTACATGATTATATGGGCTTTGCTCACCAACTGCCGTTTTGCACCACTGCACTTGCAGCAAAGTCCGGTCTTGATTCACATTGATTTCTCCGAGTCCAAGCCGGCCCTGAGCTAAAGCTCGAGGTGCAACCACTTTAGGCCCCCAAAAAATTACAAATTTTAAGAGCCCCACCTACTATGGCACCTTTTATAATAGTCCAACAAAAAGGTTTAATTTTTAATCTTCGCTTTAGGATCCCGAAAAGCAAGGGCCGGCCAACCGGGAATGTAGCTAGCCTTATAATTATGGGATTGGTTCGGAGCGTATGGACTTCACAAACGAAGACCAAAACATAAAAAGAAAAATCCGGGGTAGGTCCCAAGTGCAAATTGCTCAAGCAACGTGCCAAAAAACAAACATGAAAGTGGAAAAGATCCATAAAATGGTAAAATCATGTGTCTATCATAAATAACCAATGTGACCAATGTAAATGACAATCTGTTGGTCCGAAATTCTACAATCCTTTCCTGAAAGATCAAAAGAAAAGAAAAACAATAAAAATCTGCATTCGTTACTCCCAATCTGGTAAGAATATGGGTAGAATTTGAGTCGTTTATTATTAACTTTTCTATTAACGCTAATGTCACTGTGTCGATGTGTTGCTGTTATAGATGGAATCCTGTTCGCATGGCAAAAAAAAAAAAAAAAGATTTTGACAGGAAAATCCCCCGACGCCTGCATTTAAACATAACCTCATGAAGGTTGTTGCTCTTGTCCTAATGTAAAGATGGAATTTGCAGCCCATGCTGTGTCATTTGCTACGCTTTTTGACTTCGCTGTATAAAATAACTCCAAGGACTGTGAGCGAGTACCCGAGCATTCCAGTAACTGAGATGGGATTTCTAAATATTAAGATGGAGACCACCACAGCCACAGCCCCTTTTGCATTCCCCAGTACCTAGAGGGAGGAGTACCAATTATTTAAAATCATGCGAAAAATCAGCATCCAAATGAGAAAAAAAAAAAAAAACCACCCAAAAATGATTTATGCAACATTCAACTGAACTGAGAATTGGACTAGAGCACTACAATAGTAAGATCATGTTTAATCATGCCTTCTATGGTGAACCATAAAACCAGGGTTCAATGCTTTCCCACTTAGCCGTCTTGAAATTCAGATTTCAATCTTTCTATAATAGTTGGTGCATATGCTCTTTCTATGGGTCATTTACAACAGGAAAAATTCCTACACAAAAAATGCTTCTCAGTTATCATCTCCACCCCCCATTCCTTCCCGTAAACCACATCCGCTCCTGATGAAAGCCTTTATAGTGTTAGGATCTTCACCTACCATGCACGTCAATAATCTTTTCTCCTATGGGTCCGTGATCCACGGCCATCCTAAAGGTTCTATTTGGATGATTGGAATCTTGAGGTAGAATGGGAATATGATTACCAAGAATCAAATTCCTAGTAATTCAATACCTCAAGTAACTTTATTCTAGTGCTTGGATTAATTACGTAAGTAATCTTACAAACGATTCTTTTTGGAAACTTACTAGAGTCAACCTTTTTAAGGATTGAGCCAAGAATCTAAACATTAACAAGGGGGTAACTGGTAAGGGCTGGGAATGTGCTGATAAAAAAAGGGGCTAGGAATGTGATTCCTGGTTGAATAGGAAATCAGTAATCATATTCCAACTCCAGTCTGTTCCAAACGTAGGAATTATGTGGATGTGGCGGTTAACTACGAATAATATTCCAATTCCGGTCTACTCCAAATGTAGTTACTATGGGGATGTGGCAACACATCCACATTCCTCAAGATTCCTCCAAAATGGGCCCAAAAAAAAGGCTCCACATCTCCGGACTCCCTCACCACCATAGAAGGCATAAAGTGATAGCAGCAACTTCTGCACTGATTAGCAGTCTCCAAAATCACTCAGATAAAGCAGTCCATCACAACCTAGATTATGAGGACCTTCAATGTCCCAAGAGTATCCTACAAAAACAATTTTGGCCAATATTTCTGACAATTGGTAATATTCCAGTATTCATGTTGCTTTCAGGGCCAGTGGGCCACCTATTTAAACATAACAAGGAGCCACTTTTCTCTTCAGATATAGGAAGGCGCAAAATGCATCGCCACTGTTGTGCCTCCAAAGCACACTTTCTTCACATGGAGGCCCAACCATTAAAATTTTAAAATGGCCACACATTCAGCAGTTTCCTGTATTTATATTCCAATCGTCTCACACTTCATGCACTTGAATAGGGTTGATCTGATCCCAACTTTCTCTGATTCTTTTTCAGAGACAGCTGATGGTTATTTTGGTCCAAAAACGTTGTTCTTGAACAAGCATTAACGGAAAATATGGAACCTTATAGCAACACAAGAAGTCAAAATTTGCTTTTCAAAAAAAAAAAAAAAACAGAAGAAGTCAAAAGCTTAGAAAGAAAAAGGAGGCATACCTGCAGAGTCAGAGCACTTGTGTGCTTCGTGACCAGAAAATTGGTCAGATTCACGAAGTATGCCAAGGCAGAATTGAAAAGCAGATACCAGATGATCCTAATGTCATCTCTTGCAAGGGCTAGAGTTATACCAACTACATTTTCTTCCATAAGCAGTGTTGCAGGAAGCAAAAGTACGACAGCAATTGGAGCCATATATAGGAGGAGGTTCATAGAATTCAGCTTTTCCCTGAAACAATAGCAATAAATCCCTCAATATTCATTTCTGTCCATAAATCTAATTCAAATGAAAACACTATGCAATCTCTCTCCTCAATCTAAATTGCATGAGTGAACACAAAAATGATGAGTAGTGCGTATTACCCTTCAGAAGAAAGCAAAATTCCTTGAAGCACCGTTTTGAGTGCCCTTGCTGCTGTAGCACCAATACACATAATAAAGCCAAATAGATGGAAACTCGGCTCCCCCTACAGCCAGGACAAGAAAAGATAAAAGAATAAGAAGCTAAACAGTTAACTCCAAGAATATCTTTTCAAATGACAACAGAACATGCATTTCGTTAAATCATAAGACTACAGATAAAACTAGCTAAGAGCCTCATCAGAGTCGTCAGACTTGACTTGGTTCAAACCCAGTACCAGATCAGGTTAGATATCAAGATTACTGGCTATTGTTTCTTTCCGTCTAGGTGATAGCAAGCCAGCCTCAAATAATACAGGGGCGGACTTGGTTCTCTACAAGACAAAGGCTAAACTGGGATCATTCCACCCAAAAGCATGAAGACAACTCCTTTTCGTTTTAGCTCATTGTCAGTTTTTCAAATGATTCAAACACTAGGAGCAATTTACTTAACGACGCTTTCGATATTCATGAAACGGTATAACTTAAAGACATAAACAAATATTGTTTACCATAAAATGAGTATCCATTATACACTGCACTACTCACAAACCTCGAGTGGGGCAAATACTTTTCATAGCTCATTAAAAATCCTTTTCTCTCCTCTTCCTCAACCCTGTTTACTAATGTTTTCTTGCGCGATTTTTTTCATCTCAGCTATTGGGATCCCATTCCCATACCAAGTCAAGTTATGGGATTCTTCATATTGGCAAGTGGGATCGTCAAGCTAGCTGTGTAAAGGATTATAATCCACCAAAGTGGGAGAATCTCTTCCTTTATTGTTGATACGGTAGTTTTCTTCAGTATTGCTCCTTCCGTCCCCATTATTGTGTCCACCAGATAGAAAATTCGTAATGTATTCCAATTAGTAATACTTTTTATATGCAATATAGATCACAATTAGTTTCTATTAAACCAAGTTTTCAAAATCACCTAAAACAGAATAAATTACAAAATATAGTAACCAAATGACACAGGACTAAAAATCAGGATGGAGTCCGTGCTTGTCATTTTTTTTAATCAGCTTTTCATAACAAATTTCAGGAGCAATCATTCCTTTCAACGAAAGAAATCAGAAATATATTTTTAAAAAAATCAAATTTGGGCCAAAATTTTGAGTCAAGTTTAGCCAAAAAAAAAAAAAGATTAAAAATAATCGCTGTTAGTATTTTTTTTTTTTTGGCTTCCGGTATTGAGTTGGGACGAATGACCAATTCCAAAATTGAAAGTGAATCTAAAAAAATTCAGAAAAGACAGAAAAAATACCAAAACAAAAAGAACATGCCTACGTATTGGTAATTCGAAATAATTATCAACTAGTATATCAAATGATTGAAGCTAAAAGCAAAGGCCCATACCCCACTAGCAATGATGACACCAGTGACAACAGGAATAAGAGTGAAATAAGTAAGCCAAGCCTCCCTCTTAAACGTCATAGCATAAGCAAACACCGCCGTGAAAAACGGCGTGGTAGCCCCAATCGCCTGATTAAACGACACGGGCAAGAACCGAAGCGATATGTTGCCACTGACGACAGAGGCACAGAACACCGAACTCAGGGTTAAAATCTTGAAAAACTGGACGCGAGATCTTAGGGTTTGCATCGGGACCATCTTCAGCCAGGCAATGGCGACGTAGCTGAAGAGAGAACAAGCCGTCATGTGGCACATGGTGAGGAAAATCGGGTACTTGAATCCGTAATTGGATAACAAGTACTTGTTCAATAGTAAAACCCCGATGTTGGAGGAGTACCAGGATGTGATGAGCCCGATCGTGAAGAACCGGCTCGACGAGGGCTTTGTTGAAGACATCTCTCTGTACAGGGATTCCAAATGGAAAATGTAGAGAGAGAGAGAGAGAGTGGTTTATGCTATGGTGTGATTGGATCTGTGTTCATGGAGTGTCTGCATTTACAGGGGAGAGAGAGAGAGAGAGGATTGTGTCACAAGGGGTGTCGTGTGATGAGGACGATGGACGAGAATTTCCTTCTCTGAGAGAGGAGAGAGAGAGAGAGAGAGAGCGCGTGTTTTGGTTCAACCGCGTAAAAGTCTGTTCACACATGCGTCTCACTACACAGACCTTGCATAGAGTTTTTTTTTTTTTTTATTTCACTTCGGGTTCTATACTGATGATCCAGACAGTTCATTTTTCCTTTCTTAAAACGATCCTTGTACCTGCACCGGCCGTGGTGCACCAACCACGTACCGACAGCGTTGGGGACGCCGTTGTGGGTCTCAACCGATCGATCCGAATTTGAATGAAATGGGGGTGATTTTGGCTCGAGCTCATATAACCGTCCGATTGCCTCGATTCCCGCGTTGACCCACTTGGAATTCAATTTTGAGAAGGATGAAAGGATCGGATCTGTCGGTGCACCACGGTCGGTGCAAAAGGAATTATCCTTCTTCAAATGAGTTTTTAAAGGTACTTGTAAAAAAAAAAAAAAATTAATTGGATACCAGTTTCTGGTAAGGGCTCTTTTTGAATCTGAAGGGTAAACTACTCAATTTCTATCCAATTAAGCTGTTTTTTCACATGAACCGATTAAAAATTATTTTTTGAAAAATAAATTGTTTGAATCATTTTTGTGGGACTCAAGATGGGACGAGAAAAAGATATGTGCACCATCTGTGTAGTAAGATATGTACGCATGACGTTGTTGTTTAAAGCCAGAGGAGGTAAACGCGTAGTGAGACTGGGGGAATGCGACTTTTTGATATTTTAATGTTTTTTGTATTATCTGGCATTTTGGTTGCCGTCTGATGTTAGACTGCATGAAGTTGTTTGTGTGATTTCGACCGTCCAAAAATATTTCTAATGGTCTAGATTTTTAAAAGTTTGTTCCTAGGAAGAGATCTCTTCTGTTTCATCTTTTTCATCTAGCTAGTTCAACTATTTTGAACATCTCAAATAGTAGTCTGTATATTTTTCAATTCATTGTTTTTTATATGAAATAAAAATCTCATTTGATAGATCTCAGCTAAATATGTTAAACAACATTTTCAAAATTGAATAAGACGTTAAATACCGTTAGATATAGACGATTTTGTAAGTGGCATGGGTGTGAAACTTGGACAAAGAAATTGGGACGGAGCTGAGTATTTTACTGGAAGTTATCATGAATTTTTTTTATTTGGGTTTTCTCTAATTTTATAGAATTATCTTGAGAAAAATACCAAATAAATGAAGTCAGACCCAGGAAAAACGGACTTGCGGCTGCACAGCAACTGCTGCGCACAATCACGGCCGTCCACAAGTATTTTTAACGGTTCGGATTGAAAACAAATTGTTCGCACGAACAATTCTTCTCTTTTGTTTGAAATTTAGGCCGTTCATCTAAGTAACGAATGACCCGGATTGCACGCAACAGCTGCTGTGCAGAGGCTGCACAGCAGCAACCCCGCGTCGGGGGGAAAACTAGCTTTCTTAACGGAAAATGATATGACATGAAGGAAAATTTAACAGACTGCAGAATATCTGTAGCAATGAATAGGATGTGTATGAATTTTGCATAAATTTGGCTTGTCTGCGAAACTTGTTCATGTTCCAGGCTGTGGTGGTGGCCAATGTAAGCAAATGGTAATTTGACTTTGATTAGCATAATAGTACATTATACACATCTGATTTTGACAATATTTGGAAAAGAAAATGGATATGCATTGCTCGCCACACTGACACCCCCGGTGCTATGCAACTCTCAACTATTCGATCATGATTTGAACGATCCGGATCTATTCGGCAATTTTTTTTCAATTTTGATTTATTTCTACTCGTAAAAAATCAAAATACATCAAGACCGTCCAAAACACGATCGGACGGCCGAGGTTGCACAACACCCTCCATTTCGACAATTTTTGCTCTAGGCAATTCCTTGTTAATTGCACAGAGTTTAATGATCCTAACATGTGATTTTGACAAATATTTAAGCCCCATTTCACTGAGCGTGGCTTTTAGATTTTTTTTGCACGTAGAATGATTTGTATCGTAAAGCGTGAAAAGTAAAAAAACTCAAAAATTTAGTAGAGTGAGGCCTTGGTAAAGTAGTCCATGGAATTCAACGAGTCAAAGATTGAGAGAACAAATTCTCATTAATTGTTTAGCCGATATCGAACAAAGTAAACATAAGAGTTAACACTACTTAATCCACGATTGATTCTCTGACAACCTTTATGAGAAGGGACCAAATTATAGGACTTGTAAAAATGATATTACAAGTATCAAGTGGGGCCTTTTTCTTGTGAAAATGATATTACAAGTATCAAGTGGGGCCTTTATGAGAAGGGAACAAATTATAGGACAAACTTCATTTGTAAGCCCTGTGGTTTGGATAATGTGCAGTTACACCCTTTTCTAGTTCACTTTATTACATTTGCAGAGAGCTTTTTTTTTTTTTTTTTGGCCCACCTCGGATTTTATAAAGATGATCAAAATATTTCATTTTTTCTTAAAAAGAGTTTTTAAGAGTTCTTGTAAAAAGAATCAAATTAATTGGATATCGGTAAGGGCTCTTCACCCTATGAAATTGAAAAAAAAAAAACTCTTATCAATATCCGATTAAGATGATTTTTCACAGAGCTGGCTTTGGACATACGCCAAGAATATGGCCTCATTTGATCCCCAAATTTTGACTAATTTTGTGGACCCCTCAGATATTTTATACCCTTAAAAAAAGATATGGTGTCTAAACTTGATTATGAGAGCTTAATTACTACTTTTGTTGCGAAAAAAGTGAGAAGGGTGATGTTTAAGTAATATATTTTGGATTAACGTATATAATGATTATCGAGCTTTGTGTTATTATTGCTTTTAATTGTTGTAGTTTTATTATTATTATTATTATTTTTATACAATGGGCCTAAAAAATAAAGTTTGCATCCGGCCTCAAAAAATAAATTGTTTGGATCATCTTTATGGGACTCGAGGTGGGCCTAGAAAAAAGATACGTGCAACGTATGTGTAGTAAGATATGTATGCATAGTATTGTTGTTTAAAACGAAAGGAGGTAAACACGTAGTGGGATTGGGGAATGCAACTTTTTGGTAGGAGTATTTTAATTTTTTTTTTTTTTTTTTTGTATAATCTGCCATTTTGACTACCGTCTGATGTTAGACTACAGAGTGTAGACTGCAGGAAGTTATTCTTGTAATCTTGGCCATTCAAAATACAAGTTACGATCTATATTAATAAAAGATTGTTATTGGAAAGAGACCTCTTCTGTTTCGTCTTTTCGTTAGTGTTGTATTAGTCACTCCATATCAATTTAACTTGTCTTTTTTTGAAGACATCTCAATTTATTTGTCCACTTCAATTATTTTGATCGAACATCCCAAATAGTAGTCTGTATATATTTTCAATTCATTGTGTTTGATATTTGATAGATCTCAATTAAGTATATCAAACAACATAAATTGAATAAGACATTACATATGGTTAGATACAAACGATTTTGAAAGCGGCACGGGTTTGAAATTTGGACAAAGAAATGGGACAAAGGGAATATTTTACTGGAAATTATCATGGAATCTATTTTTTAAAAAATTATTTGGGTTTTCTCGAATTTTTTAGAAAAGCTAATTTTATCTTGAGAAAAATACCAAATAAATGCAGTCGGACTCGTGAAAACTTCTTTGCAAATAATATGAAATGAAGGAAAATTTAATAGACTACAGAATATCTCTAGCAATAAACATCCAAATAATTTACGATTTTAATTAGTCAAGGGGAAAAATTTCTGGAAAATTGTTTTAGAAGATAGCAGGTGCAACTTATGAATTTGGCTTGTATGTGAAACTTCATGTTCCAGCTGTGGTGGTGGACAACGTAAGCAAATGGTACTTTGACTTTGATTAACATAATACATTTGATTTTGACAATTTTTGGAAAAGAAAATGGACATGCATTGCTGGCCTATCTTAATTGCACAAACAAGTTTTAATTGATGATATTAACATATAATTTTGAGCATATTCTTCTGAGTTCTAAGCCACGAATGAAGATAGGCCCCGTTTCACTGAACCTTAGTTTTATATAACTTTTTCAGCTCTTTTATTCGATATATGTGAATAAAAATAAATGTAGAATAATCCGTCTCGTAAAATATAAAAAACAAAAAACTTAAAAAATCCATTTAGTGGATGGAGGCCTAAGTAAAAACTTGGAATTCAAGTCAAAGAACAAGAGGACCAATTTCCATTGTTTAGCCTATCATACTTTGAAATGGTGCTTCATTATGAAGTATGAACATGGCTTTGTCATCACCCAAAAGCCATTGGTTTCAGCTAAGTCAAGGTGTTATCGAGCAAAGCAAACCTAAGACTACTGAATTAACGATTGATTCTCTGACCACCTTTCCGAGTTTGAAGGGAACAAATTATGGTAGGTGTGAAAATGACAAGTACCAAGTGGGGCTTTTAAGGGAACAACTTATGGTAGGTGTGAAAATTACAAGTACATTAATCTAGGATTAACTGACAAGAGAGAGAGAACAGAGTATAGAGTATAGAGAGAGAGAGAGAGATGTGAGAGATGCCGGAGAAGATTTCTCCTTCCATCCCCAGCCCCCAGCCATCCCATTCCCCTTTCCTCCAGCCAGGGACGGAGCCAAGATTTTGGCGTAGGGGGACGGGATATATAGTTTGATGATAAATTTATTTTTTTTAATGTAATAGTATGAATTTTTTAAGACGTAGGGGGGACGATTGCTCTTACTAGCCCCTCACTGACTCCATCCTTGCCTCCAGCCCCTCTCCTTTATCACTTCCCGCCTGGATTTGTCGTAACTCTCCATGCATTGTTGGATCTGCTCTCCGGTCAGTGTGGGTGGCCGGAATTTTATTTTTGGAACAAGGGGAGGCCGATCTAGGCCTCTAACACCGACGGCGACGACATGACAACGGCGGCGATGGCACCGGTGGTTTCCTTTTCTTCTCTTTTTATTTTTTTTTATTTTTTGTTTCTTTTTTGTTGTTGTTAGTTTTTGTAGGTGGCTTTTTTGGCCGGTGGGTTTGTTTTTGTTGGTTGTTTTGTTTACCGGTTTTTGGGCCGGTGGTTTGATTTAATACATTAATATCTTTTTACAGGAAAAAAAATAAGTGAGGCTTTTTCTTTGTTTGGTATGCAAGTCTGGCCCAGAGATTTTTTGGGCCCTAAGCAATTTTTAACATTGTGACCTCTTAATTTGTGTGTGTGTATACACACACACACTAGTTGTTCTTTAACAGAAATACCTTCCAGTGTAATGGTGATGCGGAATGTATAATATATTCAACTCTCATGTCAAGGGTTCAACTCTTAGTGCCTCCTTTTTTCGTACATATTTGAAACATATTGTTGTCATAAAAAGTGATGCAGAGTAGGATCGAAACGGCAACATGATTATTATATTGCATCGAACTACCTTCCAGTGTAGTGATAATGCGCAATGTATAGTACATTCCACTCTTAGCGCCTCCTTTTTTCATACGTATTTGAAGCATAGTGCTGTCAAAAAAGTGGTGTGGAGGAGGATCGAAACCGCAACCGAATGGTTATATTGCATTGAACCAACTGGTGAACTCAAAACTATCATACTTGTATGTACAATTTGTCGACATGATATTTGATGTATTCCAAAATTTGGGGCCCAATTATTGGACAGAAACGGGAGCCCTAAGCGCTAGCTTTGTGGACTTATGCCCAAGGCCGGCCCTGTTGGTATGTCAAATTAAAGTCCAGGACAAACTTCACTTGTATCCCCTGTGATTTATGTTATGTGCAGTTGTTATACTGCCTTCTAGTTCTTTTTATTCCACTTACACCTCCCTACACTTTGTGAATTTATGCAAACACGCCTAATTATCAGAAATAATACTTTCACCGTTAACAGAAATGACTAAAAGTTCAATATGCCCTCATCTTCTTCCTTTTATCTCTCCCCCCCCCCCCCCCCCCCCCCCCCCCCCGGGCCGAATCTTTACATTCCATCCCTTACACTGAAAATTGAATTTGAACCATTCGTATTGTAGAGCTTGAAGAATGCTACATCAACACCATCTCAATTAACTCAAAGTACATACTTTTTCTAAGATTAATGTATGTGTTAGGAGCATTGTTTTAGATATTTTGGATGTGGTTGCTACTTTTGACTATGTATCCATAACCAAGGCCGCTCGGTAAGATGTGAGGTTTGCTCACAATCTTGCGCGAAGCCGTCTTTGTAACTCTTAGTATTTTAGTAATGGTTTTATGTTTCTGGTTCAAAAAAAAAAAAGTAAAGAGTGATTTGTATATTTGGTAGATACCTTGGCCAGGAGAAGTCCACGTGAATGTAGGTATGGAACAAAGGAAATGGCTTCTCCTGGTTTCAAGAAAAAGAGGTTGAGCTATGAACCTATTCTCTTGTCCCCCAAATAATATTTACAAGTATATTCTACCTATAGCTTTTTTTTTTAATTTATTAGGAGTATTATTTATTATTATCGTTATTATTTTATTTTTATTTTTTTGGGGTATTTTTCTACCTATAGCTATTAACATGGGGTCATTAGTATACATATAAACACAATGCAAAATGTCCACACACAATAGTACGAGTATGAATTTTTACATGCAAAAATAATAGGTACACTCCCTGGGAGCCACTCCCAGCCACACCCTCTCTCACATGGGGTGTGGTCCCCAGATTTGGGGACCACACCCCATGTGAGAGAGGGTGTGGCTGGGAGTGGCTCCTAGGGAGTGTATGTATCACCGTTCTTTTACAAGATGTCATTTAAATAAAACGTTCCATTACAAAGAGAGATATAATTTTGCAATACAACTATTTTCAAATTTTCAAACCATTCCCTTTATGTCATTATGTCGACTTTTGGGTTATCTAAAAAATCCCTTTATGTCATTGTGTCATTTTTATTTTCTTTAAAAAAAAAGCTCTTACAATCGTATCTTTTTATGTTTATCTAAGATGAAGTTGATGAAAATTCCTTTATACTACTATATCACAAGAGAGATTAAGTGCACTGACTATGATCTCAATTGAAAATGAAGCACGGTTCCAGTAAAAGAATTTTTGGACTTTTTTTTTTTGCATCACATGCTAAAAGACAGGCCATTCTCCACATATATATATCAGCTGAAAAGCCTAAAACCCCCCAAAAAATCAAAAGTCAGTGAGGCCTGAGAGTTCTTAATTTAACAGAGGGATGGTCAAATAAATAGTAATAGGAAAACATCAATTTAGGCTGTGTTTGGGACAGAATCATGGAGGATTAATAAAGGGAGTAGGCAAAGATGACAACTAAATGAAGCTTGCTAAATTCAAGAGTTAAGATCAACAGTCATTTGCTTTCCAACCCAGGAAAAAAGTGCACAAATTCACGATCCAAACACAAGCCTGAAATTATGAGATTCAATGTACTCGGTACTCGGTAGAGCCTTTCAAAGAACAAATTGTGCATAGATTGAACCAGTAAAATAAAATCAGCAACAAGTTTTTTCCCCCCAAAACTTCCATTGTACGAAACAAACAAGTACCTAATCAAAGGGCTACTAAAAGCTCCAGAAAACATAAAAGATACTTCAACTTCATCTCTAATTGTAAAGTAAAACACAGATGTCACAGAATCACCAATGATCTCAATCTGGCAGTCAAAACCTTCTGAAATCATCAATGACAGACTGCAACTTCTCCGCAAACTACAAACAGAACAAATAGAGAGACTTTAGAAGCAAAACAACACGATGTAATTATATATAGAAGGCAAACACAAGAGCCCTGGGTAACATTACGCAGGAATCACGTATTTTCTAGGTTTTTTCAGCTATCCTAATAAGGTAAAGGCAAGACAAGTATCTATCAGAATAAGCAACCCCGTGAAAATGATAAGCCTAAATGATCTTTTGGAACAGATCCACGTTTCCAGAAGTACTAATACATACTGTAACCTTGGCTATTGCAGACGCACACAGTTAGTGTCATATTCCATTCTCATAACACCATACTAAAAAAACAGGTATCACACGTCACGCAAAGGAAAAGATGTACGAGGAAGTAAATATTTTGGTAAGTAATCAAAATAAACAATAACGGAAAAGATATGCACACAATTTAAATCATGATAATTATACAACTTTACAAGCCAACTTTTAAAATACCACCCCTCCCATTTCCAATTTGACCGAATCGCCAGCTTCAATAAGATTTTCAATCAACCTTCATCCATTCGACCCATATTCTTGGTCCTTTACTCATTTATAAGAATTTCATTATTTCCTTAATTTGCCCCCACCTTTTTTTTTTTGGTTAAGTAAATAAGATTTCAGTAATTGCCCCCAATTTCCCACTTTTGCATATACTTAAGTACTTAACCATCATAGCTTTGTAACGCCATACGCTTTTTCTTTGACTTTTCAAAGTGGGAACAAATTCAGAACACGAATACAGGGTCTCCAATATCGGAGAAAGCCAGTAGAAGACTTGATAACGTCCATCGAAATGCATATGCACAATATTACTCAATGAATCTTTCCTAAAAAAGCATCTATTATCCGGGAACATAACATAAAATCTCCATTGTTCCAATCTTTTCTAAGGACACACCAGCACATGCAAAACAAGGCACATAACCAATAATGGAATCCTTCTCCTAGCGACTCAAAAACCATTGAATTCATTTGTCCAAAACACTGCTAAGTACAAACCACCAGATAAATACACTGATTAAATTCGCAGCCCCAAAACAATGTAACCAAACCCTGGCCACTCATCAGACAATTACACACTCGTCAAAAAATCTTTGTCGATAAATGCAAAACTGCCCATCAAAAAGTGAACTCTACAAATTCAAATCATGAACCATGATGCAAAAACAATATAACCAAGCCTAGATTACTCAACATACATAAAATCAAACACAGACAAAATGGAAGAACACAAGGGCAAGGGCATAGGAAATCCTACCTCATATATTGCTGGGGTACATGAAGACCCTAACCCTAGCTCCCTGCAAAATACCAATGATTTCATCAATTAAAACAATGCCTCACTAGTAATAGACCTTGGTCACATCATCTCTGTATCTATCATATCAATGAATATTGACAGCAGCTCTATACCATGGATTTGGGAGGGAGGTTCGACTTGAACTTAGCTCGAACAACACCGCTGTTACCGTGAGGCCTGATGACCTTACCCCAAATGCAACGATAATGTGATCCATCCTTCTTCACCTTGGCCTTGTAGATGTAGGCCATGCGCTTCCCTTGGTACCATGTTACTTCCTCCTTCGTGTTCACTCCTTCAATCTGAATCAGAGAGGTGTTCGGGTACTGGTTTGACTTCGACCTAAATCCCAAACCAACCCCATTCAATATGAGCTTAACAAAACATACCCCAAAATACCAAAATGAAGAATCTAGAGAGAAACTATAAATCACCTCTTGTAGCCGAGGATGGTTCCCCTGACGTATAGTCTGAATTCAAACACAAACAAAAATATAATTAGTGTCTGACGAATTACTTACTTTGATGGTACACATATAGTAGCTGAAAAAAGATATTTTCACATAATTCAAGTGACAATTAATGTCTGTCAAAATACTCATTCGGATGGCATACATAGATGTAAATGGCTATATTCACAACATTTTATTAAGGTTGAATCCAAAGAAAATATTTCAGCTAATAGCAAAGCATGAAACATAGGCAATAATTGGTTGCAGTTGGTTTCTATTATCTATCTATTACCATTACAAAGAA
This sequence comes from Vaccinium darrowii, assembly GCA_020921065.1. Classification (NCBI taxonomy): domain Eukaryota; kingdom Viridiplantae; phylum Streptophyta; class Magnoliopsida; order Ericales; family Ericaceae; genus Vaccinium; species Vaccinium darrowii. The sequence continues at coordinate 4,799,640 of CM037160.1, forward strand.
ACACCCCTCTCGGTTTGAGCAGCGGTCATGAAGCCAGCTCGCACTTTTAATTACCTAAACTACCCAGTTAACTATACGAAGGAACTGCCAAGAAGAGAAAATAAACTCACCCAGAAATTTTTCTCCTCTATTTTATAATTCCACATCTCAGATTTCAATAATGATTAATCTCACTTAAGATCTTTCACCTTACCTCTTTTACATAATTCGATTTGCACCCACATCGCCTGTGCCCGGCAGCCTAGTTTATCTACACACACACATACACGAGCACACAGACAGAGCGAGAATGTAGAAGTATACATGGCTTCAGATGAAACGACTCGGCATTTTTCTTTTGGATAACCAAAACGAGTCAGACTATAAACATGAAATCGAAGCTATGATTCGTGCCTGGAGATAATACGTGTACAAATGTATCGATATAGATGAAAATGCGTAGGTGCATATTATTTCGATGAAATGAATGAGTAAGAACTAGGGTTTGAGAAGAACAGAGACCTGACACGCTCGCCTTGTCGTCCCTTGACCATTTTCGGAGGAGGCTTGAGATCAGTGGCGGAGGCGACTGCGATGAACAAAGATGAAAACCCTAATCGCGGATTGATGAGAGAGGCGTATTTATATCGAGGGTCCAATTGGTGGATTGGGAAATGGGTCTATGGGTGAGTATTTTGGAGGAAACTATGGGCCAGAAGGCCCATGACTTTTGTGGGTAAATTGGGGTAAGTACTGAAAGAGGTCTAGCTGTGGGCTGGACTAGTCATTTTATGGAGAAAATTTTGGATGCCAAGTGGATAGGGGCACACGTGGTGTCCAGCGCCAATCTCAGTTGTAAGTGTTTTAAACTGTCCAGTGCCAATCTCAGTTGTAAGTGTTTTGAAATTCTATGTACGAACAAAGTGATAAAGAGCAATGATTGAAGGATAAAATGAGAAAACCAACTGTTCATAACTACAATGAGACCATAAAAGTGGAAGGAGGGAGTATTTGGAAAGATTTCTGTTCTCACATTAAAATAACTATTCTAATAGTAAAAAAAAAAAGTATTATTGGGGTTCATACAAACAATTTGGAAATGCATAATTTAAAGGCATTCTAGGTTTAGTAAGTTTGACAAGTTAATCCAATCTAATTAAAAAAAATAATGTGTTCTCATAAATAGTTTGTTGAATATTTAGTTTTGATGGAAAAAAATTTGAAATGTGTAATTTGTATTGATTCGATTTTAATTGTCACTTTGCCAACTATCTTGGTTGTCCATACTTACGTCTATCTACTATCCTGCTGTACGCGGCCGATCAAATTATATGCTACATGGCCCAAGGACGTGCAGATGGAGACCATTTCTGGATTAAGGGAAGGATTTATTACGGGCCGGTACAAAAAATAAATATTTATTACCACTAACTTCAATCATTCTTTTTAATTACCACCAACTCCATTAAGGTCAATCACTCTTTTTTGGGGCTGGTAAAAAGCTCTCAAGGGAATGACGACCCGGACTTGGCGGAGTCGGGGCGGGCGGCGTGGCCCGGCCCAAGAACCAACCCACAAAGGGTGTTAGACGGTTACGAAGGGCACATGTTAAGGGCAACCTGGCATGTGATGGAAGGCTTCTAGAAGTCTTTAGATGACCAAGTGGCGTCCTGTTAGAGACTGTGTCACGTGACCGGAGACGTCACGGGTGATGTCACAAGAATTGGAGAGCAAGTACATGGAGACCTATAAACGCCAAATGATAAACCCTAGAGGTACACATACAATCACAGATCTAATACTCTTTGTACTCTCCTTTTTTGTATACTGACTTAATCGTCGGAGTATCCTTGGGCAAGAGGCCCAAGTGGCACTAACTAGTGTTTTTTTGAGTACAGGATCAAGTAAGAAGGACGAGAAGGATCACTACGAGAGGGAAGAAGGTATATCCGCGGGATTACTCCACAACAGGGCTGAGTGAGCAAAGCAAGATGTTACTCACTTGTTAGTGTTAGCATTATTTATAACTTACGTACGTGTCCGGCCAGCTTATTCGCATCTCGGTTAATTTTGATAAACCAATTTTACGGTCTTTTAATCTTTAGCAAACTGTTTGGAATATTTTAAAATTAATCTCTCAAATTCATTTGACTCTCAAAGAGGAAAAAAATGATTCAAAAGGTTTGTTAGCTCAAATTCCATTTTCCAAAAAGAACGGAAATTGCTAAAATAACTAACTTTCGTGGACCAATATTTGCGTATCATAGTGTTCCACAATAAAAAATACCCAACCAACTAGCCATATATATCTCTCATGGAACGAAACCTTAATTTTTTTATGTGTGTTTTTTGAGCTAATTGATCCTAACCTCAGAATCCCCCTCAATAATCACTCAGTAATCCATTCCCAGAACACGGCCACGTGGTATTTCGGATCATTCTAGCACCACACATTTATGTGGATCATACCCGTAGTCGTAGAGCCTAAGAAAATATATGATGTTAAAGTGTCTCGAAGCACCATGTGACCATGCTCCGGGACTCCGGGAGCCCTGAATAATTAGACCCTCACGTATATAATTTCCTTGGCTTGCCAAATGAGAGAGAGAGCGAGCTAGGGAGAGAGGGGTGCATGGCCTTACATTTCGGAGCCATATTGAGTAATGGGTGCAACCATGTTGTGGAGGAATTAAGTTTGCAAAAACACAGAGAGAGAGGAAAAAAACTAGAAGAAAAGGCAAGAAAACCGTCGACGACGTTTCTTCACAAACATGTCCCCGATGAAAGAAGGGAACGAGCCTTCCACCGCGGCCTCCTCGGGTAGCGGTGGAAGAACGACGAGAAGAAGAATGGGGGATAGTGTCGAATTCGTGGAATTAGAGGACGGTACGGGTACCGGTGGATTTGTCATTGGACACCACCACCAGCACCGCTTTCCGGCGGGTTGTTACGCCGTGTTGAGAAGGAGGGTGCATTCGATGTGGAGATTTTTAAGGCCTGGGAAGAATCTGAGCCGTTGGATTTTGGGTTCTCTAATGTTGTTCGTGGTTTGCACCACCTTTGTCAAGTTCTGGCTAATGAGTGGGATTCCCGAATTGGACGAGAACTGGAGAGGGAACAAGGTTTTGATACGGCCGCGGCCGGAGGTCATTGGCCGTTCAAATATGCCTCAGAATGTTGTGACGGAGCACGGTGGCTCCGGCAGCCTCATGCATTATCAGGTTTTCTCTCTCTGGTGACATATTTTTTTTTTTTTTGAATTTCCACCATTTCCGGGTTCGACAACTTATTCGAACACACTCGTAACATTTGAGAGACATATTTGGTCATGCGAGACACGTTAAGAGGTCGAATATTAATTTTATGAAAATATGATATGTTCGCGTGTTCTTGTTCATATTTGGTCATGTGACACACGTTAACCTTAATTTTTTTTTGATCGGCAAAGAAAACTGCATTTCGGTAACCTTAATTGTCTCACTTGCTGTACAAATTTTGCTTTCTGCTTCTCAGACTCTTGAAATTTGGAGGAAGCCCAGAAGTGACAACTTCCACAGATGCACAACTCGAACACCAAAGGAAATAAGTGTGCATAACACAACTTTTTTAGCTCTTCCAAATCCCATGGGTTCTTTAATCTTCTTCTTGCCATCTTAACCTGTGAGTCCTTGTTTGTTACAGAGAATCACACAGCCACAAATGGGTACATTCTAGTTCACGCGAATGGTGGATTGAATCAAATGAGAACAGGGGTACGAATCCATATCTGAAAAATGCATACGCGTAAAATCACTAATACAAAAACGTAATCTTCAAGTTCTGCAAAATACCATATCGCGCAACTGGGAGAGGATTTGAGACCAAGTTCAATATCGCTTCTCTCCTTCCTGCTTATTTCTCGAGATCTCATCTACTTTCTCAGCTGCATTTTGCTCTTTGTTTGTTCGAAATGCAGATAAGCGATATGGTTGCTGTCGCGAAAATTATGAATGCTACTCTTATTCTTCCCACCTTGGATCATGAGTCATTTTGGAGCGACCCGAGGTGAAGATTTCTCAATCAATTGAGTGAATTCTAATAGTAGGAATACACAATGACTAAGACCTTCTGTCTCAAAAATCCCCATTACTTGTTCTAATGCAATGTAAACAAGCCGAGCTTTATAGAGCTCGAGCTCGGCTCGTTCGTAAACAAGCCGAGCCTTTAACGAGCAGAGCCAAGGTAATTTACTTAACGAGCCGAGCCTATACAAACGAGCCGAGCTTTACCGAGTTCGTTTACTAAACGAGTCTAAAACTCAAACTCGATTACTAAACGAGCTGAGCTGAGCTGAGCCGTAACAAGCCAAGCCCCGAATAGCTCGCGAGCAGCTAGGTTTGTTTGCAGCCCTAAATGCAAGTTTAGGGATGCATTGTAGTAGAAATTTCGAAATGTGAAAACCGCAAGGCACCACAATATATGGCTAAAAATGCATTAGAACAGAGACCAGAATTTAGGAGACAGAATGCTATAAAGAGCCACAACACAGAGCAATTTCATTATTTGTTTCTTCCCAGTGATTTCAAAGATATCTTCGATTGGAAGCATTTCATAACAGCTTTAAAAGATGATATTGAAGTGGTGGAGTCTCTACCCAGACAATTTGCCAAAGTGAAGCCCATCCTCAAAGCCCCGGTTTCCTGGTCGAAGGCAAGTAAATGATCTAAACCTTCTTCGTCGAAAGAGAGAGGATTGATTCCCTAATCCTGAGTAATGAGGGCTTTTGTATGCAGGCAGGTTATTACAGAGGACAAGTTGAATTGTTAAAGAAACAGAAGGTGATGAAGTTCACCAAAACCGACACACGCCTGTCAAACAATGGCCTCTACAGTTCTATCCAGCGGCTCAGGTGCCGTGCAATGTATGAGGCGATTCGGTATAATGAGAAAATCGAAGAGCTCGGAAAGGTGTTCGCAAAAAGACTTCGGAACAACAGCGAACCCTACATTGCTCTCCATTTAAGGTATCAAAACGCAAAATTGGAGTCTTCAAAAATGTATCCATGGAGAAATGCAAGTACGATATGTACTTATGCTAACCTGCCAAATGCAATTGCAGATACGAAAAGGACATGCTTGCATTTACCGGCTGCAATCATGGCCTCAACTCATCAGAGGCTGAGGAGCTTCGCAAAATGAGGTACAAAGTGAGACACTGGAAGGAGAAGCGGATCCATGGAGAAGAAAGAAGACTCCAAGGAGGGTGCCCCATGACCCCAGGGGAGGCTGCGGTGTTTCTTGAGGCCATGGGGTACCCTTCTGCCACTAGAATCTACATAGTCGCAGGGGAGATTTATGGAAAAGAAGGGCTTGAACCGCTGCGCGCCAAGTTTCCAAACGTATACTGTCACTCGACCCTTGCAACAGAGGGAGAGTTGAAACCTTTCAAGCACTTGCATAACCAATTGGCTGCCTTGGACTACATTGTAGCACTTGAGAGTGATGTTTTTGTGTATACCTACGATGGAAACATGGCTAAGGCGGTCCAGGGTCACCGAATCTTTGAAGGGTTCCGGAAAACCATCAGCCCTGACAAGTACGTATGACACGTTGAACAGCACCTAAGAAGCATGGACACGTCTACCAGGCTCACATATCCATGTCCGTAACCGATGACCATAGAACATAAACACGTCAAGACACACTCCGGACACACTTAAATGCATATCTGTGTTCTCTCTCTCTCTCTCTCTCTCTCTCTCTCTCTTTGTGAGACACGTTGGGATACATTAGGGATTCATTGAGAGGTCATCAATCATCATGCAATTTTAGCCATGATCGCTTAGTACACTAAAACTGAGTTATTACGTGTTGATTCAAATCTTCATGATATCCGTGATATAGTTTGTTTGTTTATCCTACTTTGATGGAGATAATGTTCCTGTCGTGTTCATGTCCCATGTCTGTATTTGTGGTTCTTATAACAATACTACTACGTAGTAACCGTCATTATAGCAATTTTGAATGTCTACCAGTTCTCATTTCTACAGATCCTATTGTATTGTTTGTAATGTTTTTGGAAAAATGTTGCAGGCAGAATTTTGTGAGACTGATCGACGAATTGGACCAAGGTAAGTTGGCTTGGGCGGAATTTTCATCCAAGGTCAAGAGGCTACACGCAAATAGGATTGGAGCACCACATTATAGAGAAATCGGACATCTCCCAAGGATTGAGGAGTACTTTTATGCAAATCCCTTTCCAGGCTGTGTTTGCGATACATCTTGAATGTGAAAATAGCAGCAAGAGCATAACAGATATGCCATGAAGCTAAAAGAACATCTGAGGATCATAGATGCTTACCTGCTTCGAAATTTGGCTTGTGCCAACAAGTACGTGACACTGATTTACTTAAGCTGTAGCTGCAGCTGATATGGATGTGTGCACAAAATTCTTGCTTTCCATTGACAGATTGAAGCACAAGAAGCCTCGTCCAGAGAGCAGAGCCAAGACCAAAAGAACATGTGGTCATACACAAATACAAGTTTTTCATTTCTATGCATAAATACTTATTTAGGCAGTTTTTGAGAATATACTTATTCAGATAGTTAAAGAAGCGACAAAGACAAGTTGATCCCATGATCAGACCCACAGTCCACAGGACATTTTCTTCTTATGTTTTCCATTTTATCAATCTAGTGGCAATAATAACTGCCTAATTAGGCCAATAATAGTAAATCCATCAACCCGCATTTCATTTATAAACCAAATGAAGTTCACAAACTATAGCACTCTAGAACACATCATTACCAACTCAAATGTACTGTGGATTTTACCTACATGATCCTTTGTATTTGTTTCTTTGCTTTTCAATGTAGATGCTTTCAAAAATTTCATCTTGTTCCTGTTTTGGTGGGAAAGGGAGGAAAACTTTTTGATTTATAAATAGCAAGGCCATATTTGACAAAAAGAAAATCAAAGAGCGAGTCGCATTTCAGCTAGCAGAATACCCATAGATTGCATCCAGTCATTGAAACTTAAAACTTATCTTTGTCTTCCTCCAGTTAGCTATACCAGTCAAGAAAGATGATTGAGAAAGTCATGACAAAAAGAAACAGCAAAAGGAAAGTTCTACTACTGCTATTCCGTTGGATGGCTTGGGAAAGTTCTTTGTTGCCAAGTTCTACATTCTTCGTGGCTTCGACTGCCTGTTAAATTTAAAAGGTGTGAGAAGATTACTACACCATAGCATCAATAGTAGCTTTAATGAAGATGAAAGAAACAACCATAGAAAATACAATCCCATTGCATTCTTTTGTTATGAACACCAGGCTAAGGCAATAATCTAAAGCCATTTCTTTTGTGTTGAGTTAAAGTGACAAATATTGCTGCTCATGTAAATTCGTTACATCGGAAGTGATATGTCCTCTTCCAAATGACCTTGAAGAATCGAGATTAAGCATTACTTTCTTGAAGCCTTTGGACAAAGCCTTTATTCATGTCATTTTGGCGAAGACAGGGAGGTGGAGTCTCAAGATTCTACCACTGGTTCAGCAAAGGCAGCTATTAGACCAAAAATTGGTCTCGTAGTACATTTCTTGATTTCACTAGATTTCTAACTTTTTCCAAAAGAAATATAATTGGGGTTCCGTGTCGCCAACTCCAATAGTTAGGATAAGATGGCGTGGTGTTGGAGAAACAACTTAGTTATGGATGGAAGCATTGCTTTTAGGAAAATTGACTCCCGGGGACTTCTTTGCAGCTAAGGAAGAAAACATGTATGGCAAAGCGCTGTTTTTGGGTGAGACTATATGATGTTATCCCACTTTTTAACCGCAGTAGAGATTTCCGAGGGTAAGGAAACGAATTGCGAAAATACAACTAGACCATAAGTTCCCCCTTGTTACTTTTCCCTTCACTTGTTCCAGAAGATGGGGGTGCCAAATGATGTATGTATGGACTATACAAGCTAATTATATAAACCGACATAAGGATAAAGATGAGTGAACAGACCTGCTCATACAAAAACTCTATCTGTTGAGTTTGTTGCAGAACATGTGTTGACATGAGGTGATTCAACGCAGACATTTCCACCATCTTTGTTTCAGTTTCTTGAGCAGCATCTAGAAGGCTAGTCAACTCCATCTGCATAAAGACAGAAGGGAGCAGATACAACTTATAAGCATCCCATAAAACATAACATAACAATTGTAGAACCACATGCATTAACAGACAAAATTATAGGTGTTCTTTTGGGAGCAATATGGGCTAATGAAGCATGGGGATAATATCCGAGTTGGTACCAAGGGAAACTCGGCATTTGTCTGGCAGAGAAGTCCTTGGGCAACCAAATGAATAATACCTGAAGGGCACGAGTTTCATCATCCAAAAGTTGCTGCTGGACTCTAATAGGGTCAGTTTGAATCTCATCAGGATCTCTGAGCCCTGAGTCATTAGGTTCCTTCAGCTCTATCTTGTTAGAATGAGAGTTGTCCGTAGATTTAGATATATCAACCCGCTTCGGTCTTCTTCTGGGTATTGTTTGGTTAATAGCTTCTTGGAACCGTATCGATCTAAGCTGGTCAAACTGTCTTGTTACTGAGTGAAGCCTTTCGCTTAAAATCAACACCTGAAATTAGACAGAGGTGAAAGAAAGAAAAAACTATTCATGCACAACAGAAAAAACTGAACTCAGATGCCACAGAGACAATGTGAAACATCTAATTCACATGAATTTATAAAACGAGGGTGCAGACTTTACGTTTCATGAGTTCATGATATTTAATCTCCATTATTGCGAAACTGAGAAGCATGGATACTTCAAAAGAAGATGGTGTTCGTGTGAAACAATTATGATCTTAGGACATTCCCTAACCCCCGCCGGACACTTGGGCATCAATGCCAAAATCTAGGTCAATTTTCTTACAGGAATATGTGTATACCAATTTTTCATCTGTTGGTCACGAATTCATGCATTGAATAACATCAACCAGTTGGATTTTCAAAAATCACTTATGCTATTTTGTGAATGAGGGAAACGAAGAGGAGAGATGAGGAAGATTTTCCTTCTCTTCCATTTGTACAAATTTCATTGCTGCTGCAAAATAAGGTTGGTACAAATTTCACTCTCATTCCTTTCCCTCGACTTTCTCTTTCAACCAAACACCTTTTCCCTTTATCTCTTCTTTAGTTTTACCTTCTTTTATCTTGTCGCCCTCCCAAACCAAGCATGGAAAAAAAAAAAACCCAGAGCAGAACTTCCAGTCTCAATAGAATTTGACAGCAGCAAGTAGCAACAAGTTGAAGTGATAAGTAATGAAGATATAGAAAACAGTCTAAAATTGAAATCATACCACTCCGTGTTTGTGTGCAATAGTATCTGCATTAGAATGATCACCCTTTATGCCAAGCCACCCCTTCGAGTTTGATTCTTCATCATTTATACTAGATTTGAGAATGTCTATTTGTTCTTTGCATGCTTTAACAAATACTGTGATCTGAAAAATGGAATGGTAAAGTTAGATTAGTACTTCAGATATATAAAATGTGAATTGAGTAACTGGGGCCTAAAATGCAAGAATGGAAAAATTCTTTAATATCAGCAAATATTTTGTACTAAGCAATGAAATAGAACCAACCTTGCTTTTACATAATAAAATAAATAAATAAATAAAAAACACAAGAAAAGCAAGCGAAATGAATGATGTTGAAGGTTTGACTGGTTTGGACCATGGTGCATGACTAGTGAGATACCGTTATGGCGTTGTGCTCTGTACCTGCAACATCTTTCTCCCAACCAAGACTTGCGTCTCGGTCAATTGGGAGGGGTTAGCAAAGAAAACATACGATTATATTTAACCATTCCATCATGTCAAGGCTACATAAATTCAGATCATCGTTAACTGCAACATCCTATGTCATCTAACATCTTCCCCTCAATTCAGGTGGATTTATCACTCACTCGGAGAGGACTTCCTCCCCCAAAGGATTCTTAAGCCAAACACTCCAAGAGTTGTCTGCCATGAATAAACTGTGATATCAGAGCCCATTAGATAACTAGAAATGTCGTCGTAATTTAGATAGCATCTTGAAACCATACATCAATGAGAAGGTATTTCAACGACAAGTTTTTTACTGATTTTTTACTTTTCCATTTCTCTTCAACAGCAGTTCAATTGACGATGATCTCATCACTCTTCATGATCAATGCAACTACTGATGTTTAAAACCTTTGTCTGCTCCCTCTCAGTTTATCTTCAATTATGGCTACACCAAACATTTCAAAAAATAGATAAATAAATAAATAAATAAATAAATAAATAATAATAGTAACAATAATACTTGGAGCTCTATACTTTCTGGTCTCACCACACGTCCATTTTATCACCCTCATCATCTACACTCGTCTTATTAATGCATAATTTCTTAGTAGCCTACTTGCCTGCAATTTAGGATTGTAAAGCATTGATGATTCTTTGCTGCTCTACAGAATTTTCTTTTTCAACTTTGTAGGTTCATATCTATCCCGTAATCCAGAAGCACCCCTCAACCTTTTTTCCTTCCTATCATACACCTCGAGCAAACTGTTCATATCTATCCCGTAATATGCCAGAAGCACCCCTCAACCTTTTTTCCTTTTTTATCACACACCTCAACTTGAGCGAACTTACTTTATAATACCTTGGAGTTGTTTCAATATTTAAAACTATCTACATTATTTTTCTTTGCCTAGCAGAGAAGCAATAGCCAAATCTAAATGCTATTTATACTTTATTTCTAATCAAGCAATGAAAGCAACATAAGATGCATCATGAGATTCTTGATATATGCACCACACTTTGGTTTATAATCAAGATCAAACATCTACTCCCTCCTCCCGATAAAGAATGTCCATTTTCACTATTCACATCTCTCATAAAACTATCTATATTTTCCATAAAGAATTTGTGAATGAACTAATTCACTATGATGTTCAGTATGTCTAACAATTAACATCATTTGCTAGTGAACATCCTAGAATGGCCTATTTATTTTCACAAAGCACTGCAAAGGTTAGGTTTACAGACATACTTCATGCTCAATACTGTCTCTCTCCTGCTCAGTGGTGCGGTGCAAGTCTACATAGTCCTTCTTATGCTTCACCAAGAACTGTTCCAACTCTCCAATGCTTTCAAGCTGCAAAAGGATGAAGAAAGTTCATTCTCTAGAAAAGCTGGGTGCAAAATTGTATTGAAATGATAATAGTATGAAATAAAAACAGAGATGAAATGTTTCCTCAGACGCAAGTGGCAGCATCACTTGCAGGCTTGCAGCGAATAGCCTTCTCGTGTTTATAGTATCAAATAATAATGAAAAACAAGATATGATTGTTGTAGTCTTAAGGCATATACCGTAGTCAATGCAGCTTTGATAAAAGATGATCTTTGCCGCGGTTTGTGCATAATAAAAGACGCCAGAACAGCTGCCAGTTTAGACTGTCAAAAGTAACCATAACTTGGTTGACGAGGATATTTCAGGTAAAAACAAAAACTACAAACCTGAAAACAATATGTAACTTATATCTATATCCAGTGCATCTCCATGATTAAATCTTATCTATGACTTCAGCAGATATGTTGCCTGACAATACAATATTGAAAATCGGCACACCATCTTTCTTAGCCCTAAAACCAAATGTGACAGACTGGTCAAAATTCTACCCCAAATTCCAATATGAAACTAGACTACAAATTGCTGCACAAAATCCGTTGCTATCACACAACTTAAAGATACTCCACATTCAAGGTCCGAGATATAGGAAAAGCAGGTGTAGAATATGAACACACAGACATGCAGCATCTTAGATTCACTGGTACCAAGTTTTGAAGCATGTCATGTTTCTTCCTAGCATCATCAGGTTAGTAGAAAAGCTGATGACATTTTTCAAAATCCCCATTGCCACGAGGTGATTATAGACTACAGAAAGTTTCACACTGATACCGACTGAAGAAGTTCAAAAATCACAGCGGTTTAAACTGCTGGAGTCAAATGGTTGAATGTCCGCATCATGCACATGAATTGTTAGGCAAAGAGCCATCAGTTCTTTTGACATTGTATAGTGTTATCTCAAGCCACCATCCAACCCCATGTACACTTTCACCTCCTCTTTTTTGTTTGTTCCTCCAATTTTCTTCTTCCTCATTCATGTGTCCAGATAAGTGAACAAACCACATCTTCAATAGATCACAGGTAAACCCTAGATCCTTTCAAGAAGTTTTATCTATCTTCAGCATTCAGATGCAAAAGTCATTTATGAGCATCCAAATAAGGTTTGAATAGCTGAAACACAAGTAAAAAATAGAAGGATTCTTTTTTTATGGCAAAGGACCACATTTAACAACTGTTTTCTCGCCTTTTCATTTGCTTCATCAAACAATGCCTCACCAGAACCAGAAAATCCCTTTTGAAAACTTATTTCAAATCAAGATTCAAAAACAGTACTAGTAAGATACTAAAAAACAGTATTAGTAAGACACTAAGATTTCACATATGATAGCCATGAAGAGAAATGCTGCACCACGAGAAGTTGTTTAATTGTAGATTCCAAAATAGGTATTGTTGCTTTTACAAGGACTTCCTACATATAAATCCATCATCGACAAAGAGGATTGTTTGCATTAGACCCTTGTGCCATAGCAAGAAAAAAACCCAAGGGTTCTCGATTAAAATGCTTCCAGAGAATAAAAGGCCAATATTGACTCCAAAAGCCAACAAACCTCATCATATCCCAGAGATAAAGCTGAGCGGTGCACAGCATCTTTAAAATCTTCCATTCTGTCTCTGACTCTTGCCATCTCTAAAATCATGGATAAAGTGTAAGAGATAACAACCTTAGGTAAACACCAATCTCGAAGATGCATGACAATGTTAAACTAAAACGAGACCAAATGGTTTATAAAAACTAGCAAAAAAACTATTAATAACCACTCAAATCCCTGATGATGTAATGATGTTCAACATGTAGCAATACCAGTTTCATTCAGATTTCCCTTAGCAATCAGAAAGCAAATCCCATTTTCGCATGAACCATAGGGCTCAGAAAAAAGTGAATTCGTGTCGCAAAGAATTATGGTAAACATAGCAATTTGATGTGAGGTAGATAAATAACAGGTTCCCTTGTCTTTTTAATTTCCCAAGTTAAAAAATAAAAATAAAAAACATTTTTCCTTCCATTTTCTCATTTTTTGGAAAGAGCAATTAGATCAGTTCCAAAACTGAAACTCAGTAACAGCAATATGCAGTGGCGTTGAAACACATCATATTCAGCTGAAATTAAGAAAATCCAGTTTCTGATATATTCTGAAGCGGCCGGCCCCAAAAAAATATGCAAGAAGAAGGCGTCCCCGTTATGAGAATGGTACTTAACTTACTACTACTGCATCTGTGTTAGTTTGATTCACTCCTGGTGTGTGGATCGAACATCCAAATACTCATTCGAGGAGCGATAATTTACTAGGCCCCAAACATATCTATCATCTTTAAGCATCTAAATTGAGCCCAAAAAATAAAAAATAAAAAGCAGCAGAGAGAGAAAGAGAGGGAGGTACCTGCTCGACTTGGGCTGGTTCTGAATCCGGGTTGGATTGAAGGAAGTACAATTGCCGGAAGAAATTTGCGACAGGTCCAAAAGGATGAAATTCTTGGCCGATTAACCGACGCTTTTAGAAATTGTTTCTCTGTAAACACGCTTTTAGAAGTCGTGATTGCCAACCACGTTTTCTCAGTGTGAACATTTTCTAAGAGTTGTTCACACTCAGTTCGGGCTTTTTACCATATCAGCAACCCACCGTCTCTCTCTCTCTCTCTCTCTCTCTCTCTCTCTCTCACGTACCTTCAGTTCGATTGGTGAATTCTTGGGTTGTGGTAGAGAACAAGGACAGATTATTGTACGATCTATGAACTCACTGGAGAATGTGAGAAGATACACTGGAGCTGGAAAGGTAATTACTTCACTGGCTGTTACTCCAGAAGAGAATGCTTCTTAGCAGGGACCAGAGACGGAAGCCTTCTTATGTGGAGTATTCCATAGAAAATCCCCAACATCGTAAAAGTGTTCCCCGAAACTCGAGATCCAAAGCTTCCGCACCAGGATAGACCAAATTCAGGACGGCAATGTGCATTCTTTCGGGTATGTTTGGAACTTGAGGAAAGTGAGAGAAAAGAAAGGAAAATTGAAATTTTTCCCTCATCTTGTTTGGTTTGGAGGGAAAGAAGAGAGAAAATAAAAAATCTTAGTATTGTGAATAGTGAAATTTTCCTCCCACTTTTCTCTCACTTTCCTCTCATTTTATTTTCTCTCACTTTCTCTTCTCTTCCACATGTTCCAAACAGACCCTTCGGCTCTGTTTGTAACTTGTGGAAGGAAAGGAAAAGGGGTGGAATATTTTGGGGAAATGACTGTTCAGAGACAAATGGGGCAAAAAATGTCATCTTCATGACATACTTTTTGGAAATTTCCACTCGCATGAGATGGAAAATATTATTTCCACAAACACGAAATAAAAATGTTGTTGGACTGATATATCCCATCTTTTTATTTCCATACATTTCTCACCCTCTTCTCTCCCCTTTTTCCTTCTCCGGCTCTCTCTCGCACTCTCTCTCTCTCTCAAATGCCTTACAGTGATAGACACTCTCGCCTAAAACAATCGCCGGCGACACGGGACCCCACTCTTCCCCACCGTCCAACACACACAACGTCTCTTGCTTTTCATTTTCAATTTGGGGTTACGGTACTGGCGATTTTCGATTGGGCGTTAGGGTTTCGGGATTAATTGATAGCAGTGGTAGTGGCGGAGTTTCTTCTTCAGTTTGGGGTTACAGAATGCCGAAGAGCTGAAGTTGTAACCTTTGGATTCTTCACCGACTGAATTTTCTGATGTTGTCGAGATGGGAGTCAAGGCACAGATCCCTTTTTTTTTTTTGTACGAGTAGAAGAAATCAAGAATATTATCTCATCTGCGTATTCCTGCACTTGCAATTGTATCAATATGTGTGAATTGTAGAGTTTTGAATGAAACAATGTTAAATTCTTTGGCTTCCTATCTTTGAGAATAGCATTGCTCTCAGATGGGACGATTGGGTTGTCAATGATGTATAAATACATCTTTTAAATACCCATTGCTCCTTTGATGAAACAATGTTGCACCGTGAATATCATTGCACCCGAATGAGACAATAAATTGCTAGTGTGATATATAAACCCAACATTTTATTTTGGAAAAAATAACAACTGCTCCTTAAATGAAACAGCATTGCACCTTAAGTGTATTAATATTGCACCTACTCATTGCTCCTTAAATCAAACTTCTCATCTTGAAAAAAATAACCATTACTCCTTAAATGAAAAAATGTTGCACCTTTAGTGTATTAATATTGCACCTTGAGTGTATTAATATTGCACCCTAATCATTGCTCCTTAAATCAAACTTCTCATTTTGGAAAAAATAACCATTGCTTCTTAAATGAAAAAATGCTGCACCTTTAGTGTATTAATACTGCACCTTGAGTGTATTAATATTGCACCCTACCCATTGCTCTTTAAACAAAAATACGTTGCACCTTAGAGTCTTAACTTTGCACCCTTCGAGAATAACCATTGCTCCTTAATCATTGCTCCTTAAACGAGAAAACGTTGCACCTTGAGTAAATTAACATTGCACCCTTTGAGAATAACCATTGCTCCTTAAATGAAAAAAAGTTGCACCTTGAGTGAATTAACATTGCACCCTTTGAGAGTAACCATTGCTCCTTAAGTAAATTAACATTGCACCCTTTGAGAATAACCATTACTCCTTAAACGAAAAAA
The DNA here is from genome assembly GCA_020921065.1 of Vaccinium darrowii. Classification (NCBI taxonomy): domain Eukaryota; kingdom Viridiplantae; phylum Streptophyta; class Magnoliopsida; order Ericales; family Ericaceae; genus Vaccinium; species Vaccinium darrowii. The sequence continues at coordinate 4,815,442 of CM037160.1, forward strand.
AGTTGCACCTTGAGTGAATTAACATTGCACCCTTTGACAGTAACCATTGCTCCTTAATCAAATTTTTTATTTCGAAAAGATAGTCATTGCTCCATAAACGAAAGAAAGTTGCACCTTGACTTGATTAACTTGCACCCTTTGAGAATAACCATTGCTCCTAAAATCAAATTTTTATTTTCAATTACTATATTTTTCTTCCCAATCAAACCGACCTTACAGTTCTGAAAATATAGTCAATCTATCCGGAATTCTTGTCCCATCCCATATTCCCTTTCTCGAAATGATAACTTGCAGGGAATGGAATTAACTGGTGCATCCAAACATTTCATGGCTTTTGGTGGTGGCATGAGATTTTGCCTAGGAACAGATTTCGCCAAAGTGCAAATGGTCGTCGTCCTCCATAGCTTGGTTACCAAGTACAAGTAAAACTTAAAAGCTTCATCATGTCGAACTGAATGTGTAGAAAAGCAATGCTACAGCCTACCGATAGATAGAGACTAAGCTATTACGCATTGGATTGTCAAGTGGAAAGCAGTCAAAGGAGGAAAAATCGTCCGAACCCCCGCCCTAACATTCCCAAATGGTTTTCATGTTCAATTCTCTGGGAAGGAGAGAGAGAGAGAGAGAAAGAGAGAGTACCTGCTTGAAGACTGAGCAAAAGAGCAGTGGTGTAGGTTTACTATTTGGGAAAGGGAAAGGGGGAGACCACGTTTGATTTGGGAAGGGAGGGTGTGATTAATTTGGTAAAGAAATTTAAAAGCAAAGGTTTTTTTGTCCACTTAAAATTGCTATACCATGAATCTGGAAATAATTTTCCTCCTCCCATCAAGTAATGATTTCCAAAAAGTGTGTCATGAAGATGGCATTTTTTGCCCCATTTGCCTCTGATCTGTCATTTCCCCTATTTTGTTTTAAGAGGGAAAATATGAAGAAAATGGGTTTTTTTTTCTCTTGTTTGGTTCTAAAAGAAATTGATCACCAATTTTAGGGATCGGCAATCACCTCCGCTCCATCCCCGCCTAATCCAAGCGGGTAATTTCCGATCCGATAAGCAAATGTGGCGGGATGGTATTTGCTTCCCCCAATCCATTTTAACCCGATCCGACTCCGATGATAGTTATTACTAATTTTTATATGTATATATCTATATGCATTTCGTTATTTTGGTATTATAAGAGCAAAATGCCTGATAATAAATCACTATTTTGTGTCTTTGTTTACTTTGTGATATTTTTTTAACTATCATTACTTATCTTTTTTTTGTTAACACGAACTATCATTGCTTATCAATATCTTGTTTTCTTGTCAAAATATTTTGAAGAACAAAGTTATCAAAAATTTATACAGTAAATGGAGACCCGATTTATCCCTGAATCCGACACACCTCCAATTTACCCTGCTCCGAGTCCGCATAAAAAGGAACGGGGTGGGTACGGGGGGGGGGGGGGGGGGGGGGGGGGGGGGGGGGGAAATTCGGCTCCGATCCAACCGTTGCCATCCCTAACCAATTTCCCCTTAAATTGAATCACCAATGAGTCTCTAGGTTTGGACGAAGAGAGAGAGAGAGATGAAGAAATGTAAAAGTGGAGTAAAAGACAAGTCTAGTCGAGTCTAGTGCTAAGGGGAAAACGTGGTTACAAACCACGACTTCGGAAAGCGTGTTTACTAAATATGTTTTCAAGCCCTTATTACAATTAACTTAATTTTTGGTTAATCCGTCTTAACCCGTTTTGAAAGCATGAAATGTAATCACGTTTTCAAGAAAGCGTGTTTGCTAACAACGTTTTCACGGACTTTGGAAATAAAGTTAAAAAACGCACGTTTTTTTTAATAAAGTAAAAAATAAAATGCAAATCGGTTAATGAACCGAAATACTTCGGAACGACGTCGGAAGTACACACTAAACTCGTGGTTTGAGATGCGGGGTTCTCCACTTGCCCAAAAAAACAAAAAATAAAACGACGCCGTTTTGTTTGTGGAAAGGCACATCAAGCTCAAAAACCGAGTGCCAGAGAAAGGTAGTGGGTTTTCTTTGTAATCGTTCCTTCCCCCTTTCATCCAATTTTTACGCGATCAGATCAGAACCAGGCCTTAATCGAGCAGGTGCGAGCTCTCTCTGTCTCTCTCTCTCTCTCTGTTTGCTGTTTTTTATGCTTAAATGTGATATATTTGTGGCCTAGTATATAATCACTCCTTGAAAGAGTATTGGGAGCCCGATCCACGCACCAGGAGTGAATCAATTGAACCCAGATGCAGTATTACCATTCTGTCACCGTTGGCCTTTTTCTTAGCACTTTTTTGGGGGCCTGAAGTAATTGCTTTCTAGGCTTCTATCTATGGTCGGCTCTGTGGTATATTGCGATTGGTTTGCCAGAACTAGATCTTGGAGATTAAGGAGCGTTCTGAATAGATTGATTGTTTTAGCTTCAATACTTGTTGATTTACGCTAGAGCCACACTGTGATATGTGAATTTCATTTATCTTCCCATCTGGGTTTGTTTAGATTTTAGGTTTGTGCTTAAGCAAAGATTTTAAATTTGGAGTTTCCCGTCCATTAGGCAGTGACACGGATATTGCTTTCTGCAGACTTTATATTCTTTTATGTTAATATTCCTAATGATATCCAAATGCTCCAAAATTGATAATTTTTTAGGTTCCGGGCTGAATAGTAACAGTTTCAGTTATTTTGATTTTCTTTTTGCTGAAATTCGTTCAGTTTTGCAGCCAGTTTTCTTTTAGAAAAGTACAATTGCATTTTTACCAGATTTCGAAATCCATTTGTTTCTGACTTCTGTCTCCATTTCCCAATTTGTTCCCAATTCTCTTCTCCGGATTTTGACTGCTCAAATTGTGGTGACTCACGGTGTATTTCACCAGGTTTTTTTTTTTTTTTTTCCTTCTTTTTTCCTTGATTTCTCAGTCTACTGAAAACACCTTGATTGGTTTTTTCCCTGATAAGTGTTCCAAAGTTTCCTGAATTGTTCCCAAAAATTAAATTTTGTGAGACCAGAAACTCCCCTCGAGTGAACAGAATAAATTAGGGCGTGATTATCTACAAAAAAAACATCTGTGCTTAACATATTCATGGCATAATGGACGCTGAAGACCTGATGGAAGCATAGGAAAGGGTAGGAAAATTTGGAAGATTGACTAAATGTGGGTTCGGCTGTGAGGTTTCCGTCTTGTAGTAGGGTTAGTGCTGGTATTGGTGTGAGTTGTATGTGTTTTCTTGAGTCAAGTTGCAGAACTATCCTTCAGGCGTCCGAAATCTTGGCCTTCTTCTTTCAATATGCATTATGAGTCTATGACAGATATTTGACATTTTCGAAGCTATCTCATTAAAGATTATTGTAGAAGTTTCGAATTGTGTGTGTTTGTGTGCTTGTTGAGTTACATTTATATAGAAATGCTGTTTTACTCTCTATAGGAATGTTGTTATACTCTCTTTACCGAGTAAGGCTGCATACATGTGACCTTCCTCGAACTCCGTAGTGGCGGCACGGGAGCTTTGTGCGTTGGGGTGCCTATGTATAGTATATGCATGGATATGCTTGAGTATCATTTGCTTATGACAAGATACAGCATGGCTGCTGAAACCAAGTTGGTTCAATACTCCTTTCAGACCAAAATGTATGTGGGTAATCAGTAATCATGGTGGCCTAGACAAAGAAAAAGGAACTTTTGAAGCATTGTTAAAACTTAAGACTCTTGCATATTGAAACTACTATTCATTAAGTGCACATTGTATTTCGGGACTGAAGCTAGAGGTTGAATCAGAGGAATGTAGAAATGTATCTGCTTAGGCTTCTTTAATTAGTAGAGAACAGTGTATCTGGAAATGGTATTGGGAGGCTCCTCGAAACAGGTTGTGCCTACCAGCTTCAATGAAAGTCATCACCATCTTTTGCTGCTTTGCATAGCAACTCTACGGATATGATTAGACTGAAGCAGAACCCTTTTTCTTGATTTATTTTGATTCAAATTAATAGTTTAGTATTTGAATGCTGCTGCTGGCTTTTGGGCATGAGGGTGCAATCATTTTCTAGCTTTTACCATCTTCCCATGATACGATCTCGCATATCCTTGTGGAAAGCAAGTCAGGATTCCATGTTCTGGCAATGGAAATCTGAGTGGGTGGAGTCTTTTTTATCTTTCGTTTGAAATACATGAACATGCTTACTTGACCTGTTCTGTCCTGGTTATTGGTGGTATACACGGTGAGCTGTTCATATGGATTCAAGTAAACCGACAGGAAACATCTTCGATTTGAACATGGATGCACGTTTGTTGACACTGATTAGCTAATGTTCTTGATGCAGGTAATGGGTTTTTGGACGTTACTAGAAGGTTGTCTGCTTCTTGCTAACGCATTCGCAATATTAAATGAGGAGCGTTTCCTTGTGCCAAGAGGGTGGAGCTTCCAAGAATTTTCAGGGGTGAGAAGAAATTCGATGAAGGGGCAGCTGATAGGTCTTATTTATGCGGTCCAGTACATGAGACTTCCTCTTCTGGCTGCCAACATCATTGTCATTGCTTTGAAGCTTGTTACTGGGTGATTTTCCTTGGTGTGTCATTGCCGATGACTAACAATGTTATTTCCCGCCGGGGATGTGTTTATCGAATTTAGTCTAGATCTCGTCGTCTCTACTGGTGGTGTAGCGAAAGGCATGTATATTTATTATTTCTGAAAGTTTATTTGAAAGGTAATTGATTATGATGCTGTAATGTTTTGATTGTGGGATAGATTTGAGTTTTTTGTGGTGATATTTCATGTTTTCATGATTTTGGTTTCCCAAAACTAGTGTTATCTCGACGTGCGTGTCGCGTTTTACTCATTGGCGATTTTTGTAGAAGAGTTGTAAACTGAGGCTTTTTTGAAATCAACAATTCGGAAGCTAGTAGGGAAGGCCTAATAAAACCAAAAACCAAACATTTTTTTGGCCAATGACTTCATCAAGTAACTCAGTTTTACATACTGTAGATAGCACACACACAACCAATAGAAATCCAGGCTAATGTCAAATGAACAGACACGTTGAGGATACAAATTATACAAAAGATTTAGACCAAACATATTGAAGAGTTGAGCAAAGAAAAGAACTAAGAATACAGAATGATCATCTGTATCATTCACCATAACCTAGCATTATCAAAATGAAAGTTGTTCTTACTTTTTAATTATTTTTGAATTTTTATAAAAATATATAGTAAAAAAATGCAAAATATACTCCAAAATAAAACATTAGGAGGGACCGGGGCCACCCTCGGCCCCTATGTAGATCTGCCACTGACCTCCCTCCCTCTCCCTCGTAATGAGTGGTGCTTGAGACATTCCATATGGTGTTTTTTTTTTTTTTTTTTAAGGAAAACTTTTAGGAAAAAAGACTGCGAGGATGATAGCAGTACTATACATATGCTTTAAAATCAAGGAATTCATAACTCAAATATTTCATAGCTTCAGCAGGCTCATCTTTGGATATGATAGCATGGAAGAATATATAACATACCATACAATTGGTTCAGGAATTGATGAATTATGTAATCAGGTTAAATACTCATTACATTTTGGATGAAGGATATAATTCCCTCATTTCCAACATAGAACTTCAGGTTGAAGGGAGTTCCAAATGATTGCAGCAAATGTCCCTCCTACCTAGAAGAGTTCTATGTGGCCTCTTTTAGTTGCAAAGAAAGGAAAGGGAAGTGCGGATTATTATTGTACTAGTTCCCATTATTCATGAAGCAGCCAACTTGAAACAACAAAACAATGTTTTCAAATCTTCTTTAGATTGTTTTACGGAAAGAGAAAAAAACAGATGGGACTGGTGCGTGTTTTTAGCTAACTTTGTTTCCTTTCCGAAAGCACGAAAATCGAGATAGAAAACAAAAAGAGACACATCCCTACCAGTAGGAAGCCAAGAGAGGAGAAAGAGGAGCGAACCGGCAAGATGTTATTAACTAACACTATCCTTGAGCTTTAATTCTTACAATCAAAACAAAAGCTTCAACTGCAATGGAAATACAACTACTTAATCAGACATCCCAAAGGACATAACCCTCAATCACAAATCAGCAAAGAGATGGTAAGTCTTTGAGTCGACCGAGATGAGCCTCAGGGCAGCAACCGCTGCAGCAAGTGCCATACACCCAAAGAATAATACATTGAGCCAGTGCCATGATTTTTGAAGAGAGGTGAGCTTATTACCCTTGGCAACCAAGTACATGTGATTCGCCAGGATGAATGTGAGGGGGAACGTGCTGACTGCGCCCGTTAGGCTCTCAAAGTCTCCAAGGAATGGAAGTGCAGCGGAGACGAGTGTGGTTAATGCTAAATAACCTCCTCTCACCATGACTCGGAATGATAGGTTGCGGAAAGCCAGTGCACTTCCTTTGATGCCGTATCTTGTGTCCAAGTACTCGTACATTGGGCTCGCAAATATCTGCAAAAATGTATAGAACTTCTGGAGTTAAGTGCAGTTCCAGTGGTGAAGACACAGAAATGTGCCTATGCCTATTGTTCATGGTAGCTGAAGCTCCACACGAATGAGTAACTTGGAAGTGTGTTCAGCTTGCCCCAAGAGCCAGGGCTGGCACTCACATTTGCAAGGCCTAAAGCATAACTTTTGCATTGATCATAATTTTTATTGATGCCTCACTTGTGCATGGGTCTATGAAATTAGAGGCCTCAAACTTAGGGGTTTAAAGCAATGGCTTTATGGGCTTTAGCCCAAAGCCGGTTCTGCCAACAGCAACTAATAATTTTCCACATGATTGTGAGCACTGAACAGGGAAGGATCTGGCAGGCAATGACCATTGTATTTAATAGAGGTAAGTTACAATTAATTAGGGAAAAGGAAGGGGAAAACGCAATAGAATAAATACAACCAAATTAGGACAAAGAACTCAAACACTTCAGTAGCTTTGTTCAACTAGGGAGAAGCAAGGATCATGGGAAATAGAGGCAATGAAGGGAAACTAAGAAACACAGTCACATAGACATGGTCATATGACACGGTACGAACAAGCCTACTATAATGTTTTAAATAAGTGTAGGACATGACATGTGGGAGATGCACCAAACATCTATATCTCATGAATATTTGGATAAAAGATACATAATGCAATGCACAGAGTAACACTATATTGGCATATCCAAAGGAGGGGAATACGTATCAATTTCCATTGTTCTACTTTTATTGTTGGATTCCAAGTTAACTTCTGTTGTTTGTGATGCATGTCGAACTTAGAAAAGAGTTCTCGAAGTGTGTGAGGCATATCAGAGTATAGAAATCTTAAACAATACTAGATTATGTTTGGACATGTCCAGGTTATCTAAAACTGTCCATTAAGGGTCATAGCTTGGGCTGTCCGAAATGGTGTCTGTCTGTGCTGCTTAAAAAGGGAAGAAGAGAGAAAGTCATCCAATTAGACAACAAAAGAATACTCAGGATCATCATTAAATGTATACAGCTATGTATGGAAAGAGCAAATAGACCATCAAATTCACCCTTTTGACTTCAACAATATTAGCATCAGTAGAAATTTACTAAAATGAAGGACAAGACAAAATAGTGACAGATTCGAAAAAAGAAGATGGAATTCAGCATGTTGATCTTTGTGAAACCCCGACCAATAGTCATTGGAATTAAGAAAATCACAAGAGCGTAAGGTAAAGAAGACACATACGTGCAGAGAGATGACGGTTTGCAAGAAGGAAGCAATGTTGGCGACTGCCTTCACCCAAACTGGACCGTTAACACTATTAAGCAAATAGGTAGATGTACTTGATCCATAAGCCCAGTAACCCACAAAAGTCACAGCATACATGGGCAGAACTCCCACCGTGAACTGAAAGTACAAAGCTTTCATCATGTTCTTAACGACAGGTTGTTTCACTGTTGCCTGTTACAAATAAACATAATCTTAATATCAAAACTACGCATAGAATATTGGAGAAATTCTAATACATCTCAAGAAGCCCATGTGACATTGTGACATAGCCTAGGACTCCATATGCGAACTCAAGAATATACAATTGAATAATTCCCTATTTCCTTTGAGAGGTTAACAAAATCTAACATAGTGACATGTCAACAGTCATTAAACAAATTCATGTATCTCTGGCTCACCTGTATCTCTGGAAGCATTCCTGTATTGAATGCAAAAACAAGGTTTGCAGCTGCACCAATAGTAGTGAATATCTTGCTTGTATTGGTTCCAGGGACGCTATAATCCCTTGCTGAAGCTTCAACTCCTGTATACAACATAAACAGTGTCTATAGAAATTTCAAACCAGACTTGTAAAATTTAATTCCAGATCTCTGTCCGCTCTAAAACTGCCAAAACTGACAAGGAAAAAGGAAAATCTTTGCTCTCATCCCGTCGTTGGAATTCACAAAAGGATAAATTGCTTTTACTCCTTGACATGTTAAAAAAGGGTACAGAGTGTTGTAAATTCAGTATCCAAATGTCAGCATAACCAATAGACAGTTACTAAGCATAACCAATTGAGAGTTACTAGGCGAAGGTAATTGTACCATCTCGAGCGGACAGCACAATTGCTATGACAATATATATTAGGCTGAAAGTTGTTGAAAATCCAAGCCAAACTCCCAAGGCTGACAAATGGGGTGTCCCAATTGCAAACATGGCACATACAATCCCAGATATTGCAATAAAGTATGGGAGCTTCATGGCACCATCATCCCTAAAAAGAACATAGACAGCCTGCACAGCAAGACCACCAATGAATAAACGTACGAAAAGCTCTAGACACCTCCATAACAGTATTACTGATGTCTTTGAACTCATATTATAAACTTGAACTGACAAAGGACTATCGAGACTTGTCAGTTCCCTTCACATGTTCATGTTGACGTATTTGGATGGCTTCAGAACAACAACAAACAATGGCAAAAATCAGCTCAAAAAGCACTCAATGCTGCTTGAACTACGTCACCCATATGTATAAACCTTATCTTGAAAACGATCACTTAATAATTCATAAATAAATAAAAGGTGGAACCATCTAAATTTTTGCCTGCAAATGTATACTCTAATAACAAAACTTTATTCATAATCATTTAGTTGTATAAAATTTGTCAAAACAAGGGTGAAACTAGTAACCACATGAAGTTTGCCTCGAAAGATTTAGAATACAGTTCTCCTCGATCTAACCTTTAGAGCCTGACCAGCCAAAATGATGTACCCAACGTTAATCATGAAAAGATTCACATACTGCAAAGCCCAAGTAAGTGAATAAGCTTTCGGACCTGCAACAGCAAAAGCCCTAATAAACCAACGCATTGGGAAGTAAACCATTGAAGGTTAAACTATCAATCAAGAAATAGGTATTTGGATTGGTTTAAAGCACAGGGCTTTAACTCATACCATATACGAATCCTGCAAGATCTCTGTATCTGATATGCCTTTTTCCGCCAAATTCATGGAGCTTAGCAATGAGAGAATTTGCATACAAAGATATAGCTGTGGCTAGAATTAAACCAACTACACCCCCAGTCCATCCAAGAGGAACCATGATTGTCCCCGAGTAGCCAAGTACATAAGCACTGTTGATACCAGTGGTAAGGATAAAACCCACTTGAAACCATGAATCTACAAATATGCAAGACAAACATGACTCGTTAGATCCTAACACACTAGTATCCAAAGCAATACGAAGCGGCAAATTATAACGAATACCCACAAGTCATAAGCAAAAAAAATCCAACCCCATTCATTTCCCAGTCCTCTTGGGTATATGGTAAGGGAAGTGTCAAGAACCATGGCTGGAAATGAACACTTCTCAGAAATTGTTTCAAAGATTAAAAAATTAATTATTGTCGTAATTTTTACTTTCGTGAGTGGAAATGGCTTATGAGACTTTGGAAACAGCTCTTCAAGGTAAAAGACAAGTTTCAATTTGTCAAAGTTTTCGGTAAGCAATCTGCAAAACTGACTCTAAAAACAACAATCAAGCCGGACAAATCCTCAAGCAACTAAATATATTCATTAGACAAAACTTAAGACCATTTATTTCTCATACATCACCAATCCTATGACAGAGACATTGATGAACAGCCAACCCAGAATGAAAATTCAGGACATTAACTAGTCTTTATTGTTCTATAACACACTGTGTTTGGTCAGCTTTCGTATATCTCGACTACTGTCCAGGGACCAATCCATCGTTCACTAAACCATATCGAGCCTTACATGAAATTTTAATATTCCTTCCTAATAATCGTAAAGATTCCATTCAATAAGCCGCTAAAGACATGAGATTGCCAGCAATTCCAAATGAGGTCATTTCTGAAATTTTAATACAATACCTCGTCGAATTGAAATCTCTCTCCCTACTTGTCTCGTGAAATTGATTATTCTAACGTCACATAATTCACGTGCACGTACGCTCGTGTCTCAAAAAAACATTTCAAAATTTTTAAAATTCGCAAGAGCGAGGATTGAGAGCGCAAGCACAGAACACGGATACAAGGATTGAGAGTGGGAGCGAAAGGCATTCGCAAGGATTAGGTGACCAAGCTTATACCTCCATACACATACGTATATATAAATATATATATCTAGATATATATACAGACACAAAAACTCGTAGCAAAATTTAGGGAATGAAACTGAAAAAATGGAAGGAATCAAATGGGGGTGAGAGCGAGAGAGACCTTGGCTAATCACGTGGGCAGTTTCGGGAACTTCGACAGCATGCTGTTCATCAAAAAAGTCCTTGCGAGAGGCAGAATCGTCGTTTTTGTGATCGTCCATTGTCATCGCCTCTTGCTCTTCTTCTTCGCTCAAAAGCGTTATGGCAATCTCCTCCTCCTCCAATATATAATGAGCCAGCGTATCTCTCTCTCTCTCTCTCCTCTCTCTTCTTCCCCAATAAAGCACACACACGCAGGGGGAGAGAGAGAGAGAGATTACGGAAAGCCTGTGGATTAGGGGACCCAACTTTAGTAGTACTGTGGAAAATTACTACCGACTAGTTTTCCAAAAAAAATTTAGCAATTCAGTTGCTAAAATCACAAATGAGTTTACCATGTGCTAAAATTATGATATTTTAAATAAAAAAATTAAGTGTTTCCGTGCATTATTTTTTGAATTTTTTACACCGAATTAAAGTACACGAGGAGTACTTTAATTTGGTACGGAAAAAGTCGGAAAACGATACACGGAACAGCTTCATTTTTTGATTTCAAAACCATGATTTTAACACCTGCTGAACTTAGTTTAGCTGATTTTAGCAACTGAGTTGTTAAATTTTTTTTGGAAAACTAGGCCGAGAGAGAGAGAGAGGGGGATGAAGGATCCTGTGCCTAGAATCCTGCAATTGGCTACGCAAATCGGCAAAAATGTTATTGCGTCCAATAATTTTGTTTTTTTTTTAATCAATTTATGTGCGCATCAACTATTCACCACTCATCAGCCCGTAAAAGACAAATATGTAAAAAATTCACAAAATTACTGAAATCCTGTTATTGGATTACCCGAATCGGCAAAACGTGACGTGAACTTGTTACCATATGTAGCCGTCTACAAATCGGCAACGACAAAAACTAAACTTTTACAGGTACAAGTACGTAGACATTGGTGTTGCAAACGGGCGTTTATAATTAAAAAAAAAAAACACCCTGCAACCAACGGGCCAAACACGATAATTGCAAAATATAACCGACGGAGTATATTACTAGAAAGAATCTCTGTCCGGAACGAGAAATTATTTTCATGACCTATGGAGTAATGCTCAAATGTGCGGTGAATAAGGATGGGCAAGGGGACGGATCGAGCTCGGAGAGTACTATCTCCACCTCCGACCCCCAAACTCTTTTTTCATATCTATCCCTTACCCAATCCCCAATGGAACTTTATTTTCATCCTCCATCCCCATTCCAAATGGGGAACGGGGATCCCCACAAGGATTCGGGGATCCAATATTTAAAAAAAAAAACTGATTACTAAAATCCCAATTACAAGTTAAATGCTAAAAATATTTTCCGACCATCACAACTACGGACAACATCAGCTGCTAATTTAGTAGTTACATTCAAAATCTAGAAATTTCTAAAGAAAATTGGAGCAGAAACAATCTTTGCATGTTCCCAACAATTTTACAACAGCAAGCAGTTACAATGAAAAACAAGACAATATCGAAGCACCAGCCACCGAGTATACCGGCACCTAATGACAAGTTTTCAAAGCACAACACTGACTCTCATTAAGAGAAAACCCAAACATAGTCTTTGAACCATCAATATGTTTGGAGAAATTTTGGTGAGGCTCCAAAGTTTCATAACTTATGAATAGACCCCTATATTTGGGGGATTCGGGGACGGGACGGGACGGGACGGGGCGGGGTGAGGGATGGATCGGGGAACGGATTCGGGGCGGGGCTATACCTATCTCCACCCCCTACCCGATCCCCAAACATTTTTTAAAAAAAAAACTCCATATCCTATCCAATCTCCAAATAGATCTTCATATTGCAGATCTATTTTGATCGGGAATCAGATCGGATTGGATTCAAACGGATCGGAGGAAATGAGCAACCCTAACGGTGAAGAGGCATCGTGGAGGAGCGGAACCGGAGTGGATGCTGCACAGCCTCATGCTGCACCGGGCTGGGAACACATATAATTTGAAGATAATGAATTCAGTGGTTCTGATCCAGTATTTTTGAATCTATTGAAATTATTTGTTTTCAAATTATATGTATTCCGATGAGATATTTAATGAGAAAATATTAAATCAAACACTTATACATGATTAATTGAAATATCTTAAAATTATTGACCTGTTTAAATTATTTGTGTGGGACTTTCTCATTGGGCCCCACAAAATTAGTGTACATAATCTATACATAACTCGGAGGTGTTTGGAAGCCTAGTTTTAGCTTTTCATTTTTCAACTTGTTCGGATGGCTGTTTAAGCCAAATTTTTTTGGGCAAAAAGTTAAGTTGTACTTTTTACTGACACTCCCCCTCCCACCCAGACCCCACCCCACCCCACCCCCTCGTTTTAACCCACTTTACTTTTGACGGCAAAAATTGAATCAGTGGGCCCCATCACCCCAAAACCCTCTGTGTAATATGAAATTGTCCTCTCTCTCTCTCTCTCTCTCTCTCTCTCTCTCTCTCCCCCCCAAAACCCAATGTGTAATGGAATCCAACAATTAATTTCTAGCATTTGAATAGTCAAGGGGCCCCATTCAATATACAACAAAAAATCTGTCGAAAATGTGAAAAATTACAACTTGACTTTTTGCCCAAAACAATTTGGCCTAAATAGCCATCCAAACAAGGTCTGTTTTTTGGTTTTTTGAATTATGGCCAGAATGTGTTTTGAATTCGAGAAGAGTGTTTAGGAGAAATGTGCAGAATACATTTTGTAAGTGGAGAATGTGAGAGGAGAATGTGAAAAGTAGCACATAATCTCTTTTTGACTTCTCTTCTTTAAAGTGAAAAATGAAAAATGAGTTTTCTCAAAATCCATTTTGATTCACACCACCCAAACACCCAAAAATGAAAAAGCCATTAATGAGAATGCAAAAAAGATGGGCCAAACACCCTCTTATCCGATTGCGCACATCAGTAGCCATAGTGGGGGCTCTTTTTCTTTGGGTTGTGGTCCTTTTTCAACTCTCTCTCTCTCTCTTGACTGCACCAACTCACTTGTACGTAGTATTTTTCTATGCGGCAGTTGGAAAGAGTGGGTTGGCAGTTGAGAATTTTGGTGATCGTGCGGTGGAGGGGAATTTTGGTGCGTAGATTGTTGGGAAATGAAACACTCATCATGCGAATTGTTAAAAACCATCATTGTGGGTACAAGCATAGGCACAGAGACTAGTGCGCGATGCAAATCACCCAAAAGGTATCTGCCAATAGCTTAGCCATCTCTAGTGCACTACTTAAAAAATGCTCCCTAAAGTGTACACCTAAACACATGTGGAACCCAATTTTATTTGCTAAGAACTTAGTTAGCTAGCTAAGAAGAAATTCACTTTAATGGAGCTCCCAAAAAATACTCCCTAAAGTGTATGTGGGACCCATTTAAGTGGGCCTCATAACCAAAAAAACAATGACAGATTCAATGTTATAAATGCAAGTAACTTTCTCTCTCCTCTCTCTCTATCTCTCTCCTCTTTCTCTCTCCTTAAGTCCCTCCCCAAATTTAGGTAGTCACTTAGGACACTTTAGGTAGTGAAGGGTGCCACCTAGGATTTTAGGGAGCCAAGTTTTGTGCACTAGAGACCATTTTTTGAGGTTTTTCTTAGCTAACTAGTTAGGGCACTTTAGGTAGTGATTTTAGGTAGTGCACTAGAGATGCCCTAACTAGTACAATGAAATTAGAAACAAGAAAACAGAAAAAGCAAAGCTATACATTTGCCTCCACTCGCTCAAAGTACAACGAATATCACCCCTTCTTTTAGAGAAGAATTTGGGTGCGTGTAGGATAGTGATGACGTGATGCCCGAACGCAAATCTCGACCGTCTAAAAGTGTTTTGAACAATCCGAATTTTAAATACACTCTTACCGGTAAGAGTTCATTTAATATCCAGACCATCCAAAAGGGTTTTGGATGACCAAAATGCGTGACGTGTACCGCCACGTGCTACCCGTCCAGCACCCAAGTTTTCCTCCTTTATTTACATCCATCTACCTATCAATTTAACATTTCCCGGAGAGGCACTTTTAAGGAATTTGTTCCGTCCTATATCTTCCAATTGGATTAGTTTACCAAAAGGCATTTGGTCAAAAAAAATTTGGTCTTCATAATAATGGTCCACTGTCTCCAAAGAGGCAATTGAATAATTAAAACGGAAATATTGACAGGAAAAAGAAGGGGTGAAAGCAGTATCTGTATAATTGCAACCACTCGTTCACAATGTATGGGGTCGGATTAGCACCAGGTTCAACCTTTCTGGGCTAGAGGATAAAAGAAATTAGTAAGAGTAACAATTACGACTGGGGAGTGGAGTTCCTGCCGTGCACAAAAGAAAGATGCCAATTTCCATTATTGAGAAGGTCACTCAAACGAAGGGTTTGAATGACGGGGAATCTCATAAAGTTAATAAACCATATAATAAGGTAAAGTGTGCTAATAATGGGAAATAATACTTGTCCTGTTTGTGAGGCTGATTGCGTATTGTTCATAAACTAACCCCTACTGGGATAAAATAAGAACAATGGTACGTACCGGACAATTTGTATCTGGATCTGAGCAAACAAACCTCTATGCACGGAAGCTCTCTCTATGAACAATGGAGTACTTTGATCTCGTTCGAGGGTTTCTTGTGCAATTGCATGTGCTATTTGTTTCTAGCCTACGACACAGTTTCGGTGTTCCGTTTCTGAGTCACTGGTGTACCATTTTTTTTGTCACTGATGAAAGTAGTCTCAATAAAAAAAAAACTAGAGGTAAGCAGTTTAGAGGCAAGGATTAAGTCACAGCCTCTTCCTGGGGTTGGACAAGCAGGTACAATGATGTCCAAAAAGCGCTTCAACGTACCTTTAGAGACTCGAATGGAAGTTTTTCTACATCTGGAGTTTATTAGTTGAAATATATAAACTTAGTGCAACAATGAATCTCCTTGAAATCGAAAAGAAGGGGTAAAAAAAAAAAAAGCAATGAGAGACCCTAGCTAAATTAGTCATGAGGTCAACATGCAAAGAGAGAATTGAGAATCCTGAAACCCCGATGTGATGATATTTGAGATCAGAGATCAGATCAAGGAAATGAATCATCCTTGTCTTAAATTCACGCAGAAAGTGTTTCAAGTATGCAGATAATGCATTAGCAATAAAAAAAATGCAGATCACGTATCTATATAGTCCACTCATTAGATAAACAAAGGCAGAGACTTCTAAGTAATCTAATCTTTAGCACGATGGAGATGACCATCCTACGAATGGCATAAGAGATGATGTAAACCAGGAGAGAGTGAGTGTAAAGCTATGGAGGTGCGACCAATCAGCAGTTAGATTGACCATAGGAGAGAAGCTCAGTGACTCCAAAAAGTACCTCAGACTCGCAAAGTTTCACAACAAAAAACAGAAATGCTTGTTAAATTACGAGTGGCAGGGAACCACAAAGACATTGAAATCAACAGATTACAGATCCCAGAATTTTGGACAGCTACATTAGGCCCAAAATAACAGCTGGCTGATTCAAATAAGTTTGAACTTTGAGGTGGTTGAGAAAACCACTCCAGGATAAAATCTTTTAAATAGATCGTAGTTGGCAACTTCTGTCCATTTGTACAAAAGTTGCCTTGGCTAACGCCTCACCCAATCATTGCGCCAAATTAGCAGTCTCCCGCCTATTTTTGCATGCAATCTATGGACTATGATGCTTGGTTGATTGAAAGAATAAGTTAACTGAGACTATCCTTGAGACAAGCAGATGTGCCGGACCACTTTTCCACCATCTCTCCTAAAACCAATTGATGTTAGGGGAGAGTTTTGATCAAGTCTTTTATGGCAGACTGGTAGTCGACATCGCACTTGCAAGTCTATTTTTAGAGCGATTGCAGGTAGTGGCATTATGTAACCAAATCTATGGGGGCACCCCAGGCCCAACAATCCATCCCTCACAATGACGCTTCCGTGATTCAAACCCATGACCTCTTGGCTCTAATACCACTTGTCGGACCCACTTTTCCACCATCTATCCTAAAACCAATGGGTGTTAGGGAGGGTTTCATTTAAGCCTTTTACGGCATTCGACATCGCCCCTGCAAAGTTTTTTTTTTTTGGTGGTCGCAGGGAGTGGCATTGTGCAATTAAATCCATGGGGGCACTCCGGGCCCAACAACAAGATGATTGTTGTATGCCATGGGATGATTGTTGTATGCCATTCACAAACTTTTCAAGTAAATGTGGGATGTACCATTGCAATAATAACTAAACCAATCCCACCTCTTTTATTTGGCAAACAAACGTGCCTTATACTAGTCCACTAATTACGTAGATATAAATTACTTCTCAAAGTACGTAGACATTAGTCGCGGAGTAGATCGACATAATTATCTTCCGCATCCTTAAACTAGTCCACTAATTTTCAAGTAGGAATGATCCGTTTTGTTTTCTTTTTGAAGATAATTGCTAGAGTTCATGTAACATTTCTGCGTAACAATCAACGAAGTCTGTTCATGAAATAAACAATTTTAACAACAAAGAAAACATAAAAGAAGTGAGCCATTCTAGAATGTAGTGCGTACACAACAAAGGCAGAAAGTCAAAAGCACAACATACAAACAACACAAACATACAAAACGAGAAAAGATACACACAACACTCTCCGGACACGTGTCGGACGTGCCTAAATATGTGTCCTACTTTTTGAAATTTTCACTATAGGACACATTGGCGACACTCTAGGAACATGTTAAGGACACATTAAGAGTTAAAATATAATATTTAAAACTCGGCCTAGAGTGAAAATTTCCTCAGACGTAGAGTTCATGCGGACCGTTTATCTGTCCACATATATGTTGACACTTGTGTAGGGGGAAGATTCTGCAGAAGGGAGCTTACTTCCTTCTCATGGGGCTCGGACCTCCTTCACGTACTTGTCCCTGCACTGTAGAGCACAGGTTAGTGTCATTTGGGCCTCTTGCCCAAGGACACTCCGACGATCAAGTTAGTCGAGAAGGAAAGGAGAGCGTAAAAGTATAGATCTCAGATTGTGTGTGTACCTCTAGGGTTTATCCCTTGGTATTTATAGATGTCTTTGTACTTGCTCTCCAAGCCAGGTGACGTGACCCGTCACGCTTTGATTCACGTGACCCGGCCTATAGCTGGACGCCACGTGGTCATCTAGAAGCTTCTAGAAGCTTCCTCCTAACCGTTGGGGGTCCCTCGTCACGTGCTTCCAGTAACCGTCTCCGTGACCCGATTTGGTAAATGCATGGGTCGGGCTGTGACTACCCGCCCCGTATACCGTCTGGCCTAGTAGACCAATACCTTGGTCTGGAGACGTGTCATATATTCGGCCCTAACATCTTCATAAGTGATACCCTTCGGCCATATCGTTCCAAGAAGTTCACGAGCATGTTATGATGTACGGCCTTTATCACCGTCGGTTCATATGATTATATTCGGCCCCCACAACTTGACCGTTTTAAATCTTCATTGTACAGTCCTTAATTTGATAAAAACAATATTTTTGACTTTTATATAAACTCATAACACAACCCTATAATACAAATGCATTTCACAATAGACGTGTTACCGATGTGACCGTGTCCTAATTTTCAAAGCAATGACTTGTCGAGTGTTTGTGTTTGTGTCGTGTCGTTTCAGTGTCCCATATCCATGCCCGTGCTTCTTTGGGCATAAGAGATAATGTCAACCAGGAGAGAGCAAGTAGAAAGGTCTGGAGGTGCGATCAATCAGTAGTGTGACTGACCATAGGAGAGAAGCTATGTGACTCCAAAAAGGACCTCAGGCTCGCAAAAAATCACAACCACCACCGAAATGCTTGTTAACTTACGAGTGGCATGGAACCACAAAAACATTGAAATCAACAGATCCCAGAAATTTGGGCAACTATCTTAGGCCCAAAATAACAGCTGGTTGATTCGAATAAGTTTGGGGAGGTTAAGAAAATCAGCCTCAGGTAAAATATTCTAATAGATCATAGTTGAAAACTTCAGTCAATATGCATAAAAGTTGCCATGGAAAAAGCCTCAGACCATCGCTGCACTAAATTAGCAGTCTCCTGCCTATTTTTGCATGCACTCTATGGACTATGGACATGCTTGGTTGATTGACAGAATAAGTTACAGAGACTATTCTTGAGACAAAGCATATGGATTGTGAATACAATGTGATGAGGCATATAATAGAGGATAATGCCTGCTTTAGTATCCCATGTTTGGTTAGGCGCAGATTTGACTATACCATCGACAAACTTTTCAACTAAATGTGGGATATACTTTTGTACGAATTAAATAACCAATTCCACCTCCTTTATCTGGTAAACGAACTTGCCCTGTCTAATAAATTGCCTCTCAAAGTCCCTAAAAATGAGCCGTGAAGAAAGTCGACATGATTATCTTCCCCATCCTTAAACTAGTAGACAAGCTTTCAAGTAGGAATGACTCATTTTGTTTTCTTTTCGAACAAAATTAAGTTAACATGTAACACTTCTGCGTAACGAACAACAGAGTCTATTAACAGAATAAATAATTTTAACACCAAAGAAGACATACAAGAAGTGAGCTTCCATTGATAGAATGTACTGCATAAACAACACAGGCATAATGTCAAAAGCACAACAGTACAAACAACACAAACATACGAAATGTGCTACGAAAAAAGATACACACAACAATCTAGTTCTTAACATTTCCAGAGCTATTCTCCACAACTACACTGACCTTTTCATACCCAAAACCAACTGGGGGCTTCAAGTACTCCGAAGGTATCACATTATGCCTATGAACCGTGATCGTCCACAAGAACAACATAACGAAGGCCAGCAACACTCCGCAGGCCATCCCAAGCATCAATCCATTCACAATCCCTAACGGACACGAACTTTTCTTGTGCTCCTTTCTCTTTTCACTGCCTTTATCCGCGTACATCACCGGATCCAATGGTTGCGAATGCATCCAATGTGGAACAACCCTAACCCTAAATTTCCACGAAAACACACTACTAGTCTGTTGTGAATTCCCACTTGACGAACTTATCCCCGCTAAAACCTCCTCTCCTTTCCACATTTTCGACAAATCGATCGGAAAAGCAATTAACGAATTATACGGCCTCGCATTGCCCATTTCAGTTAACCTAACTTCCACCCTTTTCGAACTCGCCTCATAATCAACCCAAGCATGTAGCTTCACTTTCATCCCACTGTTCAAATTAAGAGAATGAGAAACGTTGCTAACCCTAACAGAAACGACGTCCTCCATGGAAGTGTCGAATTCGATAGCGAAGGAGGAATTCAGCAAATCCTGAGGAGACAATTTGCGAGGGAAATGAGTGGGAAAGAGTAAAAGGGCTAGGCCGGAATGAGGCGAGATTGAGAACGAGAAGTCGGTGGAGAACGACGTGGGCTTGAGGAAATTGAAAGGTTTGGTATTTCTAAGGAGGCCGGAGCTGGAAGGAATGGGCCGAGTGAGCTGAATTGAGCCGTTGACGATCTCGGCGTCGCCGGAGAGGGCAATGTCGGCATCGAAGTTGGGGGGGTTGTGTGGTGGGTGGATGTAGAGTGAGAGAGTGGGTCTGGACGTTAGGGTTAGGGTTAGGAGAGAGAAAATGAGGAGATGGATTTCGTCCATGATCGACGGGGACGGAGAGGACTGAAGGTAGGGCTCCTGTATTCGTGGTGGGATTTTGACGAGGGCGTAAACTACTGTTAACACCCCTGTACATTACTGAAATATTACTTTGGGTTCTCTAGTTTCAATTGTAACAGTTAAGACGTTATGTTTTAATTTCACCGTGTTTGGTTTGGTTTTCCAAACCGGTTTTCAAGACCCATTTTGTGAGTGTTGCAAGGCTGAAGGAAATTGGGAATTGTGCTACTGATATTGAACTCCTGCCCTTTTGCTTCTCTATAAAGATGCAGCTGCGTTTGGCCTAACTAATTATTGAATTTTTAAAAAATTCCTTCGCTTTTTATATATATTTTTTTAGTTTTCAGTTAAGTTTTTTGGATTATTAATCCATCACAATGAGAATAATCTAAAACTTACAAAGTTAAAGCAAAAAGCTTTAAAAAGTTCATTTTGAAAACAAAAATAACATATTTTTTGCCTTTCGAACATTTTGAGGTTTTTTTTGTTATAGTTTTTAATTTTTTAGATTTCTCTTATCGGGATGAGCCGCGTATGACAAAAATTTACATAAATAGAGTTTGGAGATAAAACAATCAGTAAAAAAGTACTCTTGTATTATGTACTTGTAGAGTGAAATGGGCTAAAATGAAACCTTCTACACATGCTTGCCTCTTGTGGAGTACTTGATTTGCAACCCTCCCTGCCTTGCACGTCTATCAACGGGTCTACGCATACACACGCCCGTGTATGCATTATACACAAACGGTGCATAACCGTCCAAAAGCATTTTTGACAGTTGAGATGCACTATCCGTGTATGTGCGTACACGGACGTGCATGCGTGAAGTAATTTTGCACGTCTATTTGACCTCTCTTTCTCGCGTGAAGATTGTAGATGTGCATAAAGAGAAACAACATGTTGGGCAGGAAAAGCCTGTTTGGGAGCTAACTTTTCCCATTTTCCCATTCTCATTTTTTCTTTTTGGCTATTTGGGAGAAACTTCTCAGAACTCATTATCTGAGAATGAGTTTTGCAAAATGCACAATCTAGAGCAGAAGTGAAAAATAGGTTGAGAGGAGATTTTTGATTTCTCATTTTTCACTTTTTCCATTTTGATTAACAAAAAGACCTACAGAATGTATTTTGCACATATCTCCCAAACACTACTCCTATTTTAAAATGCATTCTACACATTTCTCCCAAACACTCCAAAAAGTTATATTCCAACCATAATCCAAAATGCCAAAAAAGTTAAAAATGTAAAACTGAAAGTGAGGTTCCCAAACACTCTTGAAGTCGGGGAAATAAGAAAGGGAAAAAATGAAAATGAAAATCATGACCATTTAAAGCAATTATTTTCTTTCATTTAATATTTCTTTTCATCCATTACTATTTCTTTTCATAGGTTTAATTTGAAAGGAGCCGATCCTTCGGTGTACACGGATAAGAATTTATGAGCAAATATCTGAACAATTGATCTTACCAATGTATTATGGGTTTTGCTAGTAACCACTCTTAGGGTGTTCCAAAATGAGACCTGCCCAATTTTCGGACTGAAGACCTGCGCAATTGTCACATCGTAGACCTGCCTAATATTCTCTTTCTGTACCTACATTTGGGTTTGCGGCCACTGTTTGGATGAGTCAGGAGTTGTCTTGAGTCTCTTGACCCATTAATGGAAGAGCATTTTTCCATGCGGCTTATTGTTATTTTTTTTTTATTTACGGAAAATGCTAATGTGTGTCCATTATACACATGTTAAAGTTAAAAAATGTGTTGAAATATGTGAAAAATACACATGTTAAATCAACTTGATCGGATATGAAGATCTAAAAAAAGGTGTATTTTTTGGACCACAAATTTTTAAAATTTTTTGCATCCAATTAAAGATCTCTCTTAGTAGGTAAACTTGGTGCAAAAGAAAATAAAAAATTATGCACTGAAGTACTTTATTTTTTTATTTGAAGGATATTGCAAAACAATTCAATAAGCCAACAAGCCAAAAAATGTAAAATGTTAAAATATATATTTTTAATTTTTGTATCGAATTAAAGATCTCTATTAGTAGTTTATTTTT
Source organism: Vaccinium darrowii (assembly GCA_020921065.1). Lineage (NCBI taxonomy): Eukaryota > Viridiplantae > Streptophyta > Magnoliopsida > Ericales > Ericaceae > Vaccinium > Vaccinium darrowii. The sequence continues at coordinate 4,837,819 of CM037160.1, forward strand.
ATTTTATTTTTTGTCATTCGTCATTCTTAATCTATTACATGGGGAGGGGGAATGTAATTCGATCCCGAGATGTAGTGTGGAGCATCCAAGAGCTCTACCGCATGAGCTAGCCACCACTTGCCCACTTGTATTTTAAAGTATACTTAAAAGTGTACTTAAAAGTATAAGTAAGTCTCACAAACGTATTTTTTTTTTTACCCTTAACGAGTGTAATATTGCACCCATTAGCATTCTCAAAATTATACGACGTACAAAAAAAGAAGAAGAAAGAAATCGTTGATAGCCGCTCCACTTGGGGAAGGTAAATAGCTCCAATAGCTAAATGATACAGTAATTTGGTACAATTTGTGGCTGACAGAATTCAATCAAATCAATGGAAATTGCATTGTGTGCACAGTGTCTGGAAAGTACAAATGGGCCGAGTGGCCGACCAAGTCAAGCGCGTGAGTGAAATTTGAGAGCGTGTGATACAAACGTGACCACCCTCAGGGTTGTCTCTAGCTTTTGCCATGTATTATTCAGATTTGGACTTTTTCGTCCAATTCAAAACTTGGACCGGAAAAGACCCGGACCCAATTTGGAAAATAGAAACCAGAATGTGCCTGAAAAATAAGTGTATACCTTTGAAACTCCCCTCCTACGTAAATAAAAGAGCAATGCAATGTGCCCTAAAAATATACTCCGAAAAATATTCCGAGAGTGAAAACAATGTTTAGAGTGAATATTTATCTAAATCATTGATTTCACTTTTTCGGAATAATTTTCGGGGTACTTCTAGAATTTCCCTACTCCTAAAGTAAAATTAAACGGACCATGTGGTGGTGTCCCTCTTAACAAATAGCAGTTAGGCAGGTAGGTACGGTTATACAAATCGCAGAGAAACAAATTTGACAAAAACCGAAACGAGAGAGAGAGAGAGAGAAACAGCGATGAATCAAGAAGACCAAAACCGAACCCCACCCGTAGACGCCGCCGTCGCAGAAAGCGGCGATGATACAGCGCTCGAAGTGGGCGTCGTCGGAGACGCAGACGGAAACGTTAACGGCGTAAGCAGCGGCAGTAGGAGTAGGAGCCGAGTCAGGGGACCTTGGTCGCCTGAAGAAGACGAGATACTGAGCCGACTCGTGAGTAAGTTCGGGGCGAGGAATTGGAGCCTGATCGCCCGAGGAATTCCGGGCAGGTCGGGTAAATCGTGCCGCCTACGGTGGTGTAATCAGCTCGACCCTTGCGTCAAGCGCAAGCCCTTTACTGGTAAGTCACCAGTGATAACTACGGCGCTTTCCGATTTAGTCGTAATCTCATTTCAGCCTCTTTGGATTGTGAGAAACGGTGTGATAAGAATGAGTAGTTTTTCTCATCAAATCCCTCAATCCAAGGGGCTAAACTGTATTTAGATTCTACATTTGCGGGTCGGCTAAACTGTATTTAGATTCTACATTTGCGGGTCCTGAATTGTCCGTGGTGCTTTTTGCGTACTGATTTTTAATTTCTGTGGTGTTTTATTGTGTTCTGGTTGAACGGTAAGTGTGTGTTAGTTGTTGTTTAGTCTGATTGCTTCTTGATTAATGCTGCTGTTAATCTAGGATTGTTAAAGATCAACGGTTTACCGTCACAGTAACACTGCGGTAGTGAAGGCCCAACTTTATTTTCCTATTTCCTTATAACAATTAGAAAAGCCAGAAGCACCAAGGGTTTAACAAGAAATTGGCCCACCGGGCCTCTGCCCAACAATCTCCCCTCCAGCAACGCTGCAAGCATCATGCTATACAGGAGAGTTGAACCCTTAACATTGGCTCTAATACCACTTGTTAGGATCAAGCGCTTACCATCTTACCCAAACCTGCAGGTCTTAGTGAAGGCTCACCTTTATTTCATTATGGCACTTAGCTAGACAAAGCGCCACGGGTCAACTAAGACTTGCCCTACCTTGGCATCCACCCCGACATGATACTGGATTTGGCCCCCTTGGCCTCTGCCTAATACTATTTGTGTGCTTTAGTAGGGATCACTGTTGCTGAATTTGCTCATGGGGTTTGTTTTGAGGTGCCTTGTCGTTTGTTGTTTTTGGCAATTTACCTCGAGTAGGGTTCTTGTAACTGAGAGAGCAGTAGAAGAGGAGCTGTGTCAGAGCTGAGTCCACATAAATATTGTGTTCTCCCTTGTTGGGTATTTTTTTGTCTCTCTTTATTGTTTGCGTGGGCCAAATTTTCTTGCTATTGCACGAAAGGATTCTCTGTATGTTGTTCTTCTCCTTTCAATACAGTCTGAACATTCACGTGCAAGTTTAGGCTCCTCCTACTTCTCTCCATCCCCCTTTATCTCTTGCATTCTATGTGCGGATTTTTATTCTCACGTCGTTGAGTATTGTTATTTGTGCTGTTTTTGGTTGTATTTAAGTCTTTGTCTACTCGCGTTTGGTCATGTGCTTCAATCTTTGTTGCCAAATTAAACTTTGTTGCATTTGAATTAGAACTTTATTGCCTAAAATGGATCACTATGTTCTTTGAATCATTTTCACCTAAAACGAATTCATTGTAGTCAAGTGGCAATTTTCTGCAAATTGTTGTATTAGGCTGGAAAGGACAATTGCAAAAATGTGGGGTCACAAGATGTTTAATCAATTGGAAAGAGGTTTGGGGGAAGGGTATGTATACTTAGATGTCTGAGAAATGTGCTTGTTAAATTGATTGAATTTTGGATGTTCGCCCTGCTGTAAGATGGAAACTTAGGATTTGATTGGCTGAAATCAGTTCAAAGCCCACATTCGACTACGGATTCTGGCTAAATAATTTACACCGCTGATTCTATTTGTTAAGGTAACAAAATTTGTGCTTCTCGTCTTTATAAAACTCTAAATTACTTCCAAATGATCTAACGGAACTGATGTATGGATTAATCTTGATTTTAAAGCTAGTACAAGTCTTGCACTAGTACATTTTGTCCTTCTACTGATGGCTTATTCTGTACATGGGGTGAATTTTCGGTTTCTATAGCACAACACACAATCCAATCAAAGCTTGATTAGCATGGGTTCTATGAGCCACTAAGGTCTAAAATCTAAATCTTTATCTCTCTACTGGAGCAACAACAAGCTCCAGGAGGAAGAATGTATGTCTATTGCTGCATCTAAATATGAACTTTTGTTGTCATGTATCTCATCTGCTTTGACCTTTGAGAGGAGTAAAGATGCCTTAATGAAGCTGAGAAATTCATGTAGGAGGATGATGAGTCGTTGGAGATACATGTAGGATAGTGGTGAAGACTTTTTAGGTCCATCTTGTTCAAGACAAGCTTGATCTCCATGTGACGCTCAATCTTGATCATTGTGGCCGAGCTTCCTTCTTCTTTTACTGTTTTCCTAGCTTTTATATAATAGTTGTCCACACTCTAGAAAAAGTAGATCAACAAAAGTTTGATTTCTGTAACTTTTCTGATCTCCTAGTTGATCCCGCTTCTTACTCCTAGTCTTAGAGTACCATGGTCAGTCATACGTGACAAAGACACACCAATGTGCCAATGTCAAAATACTAAAGAACGCGTCAAAATATATGTTTGGTATATTTTTATATGCGGCATATATGACTATTTTATACATGCATTTTGGAAAATACAATATAGTAGCAGATATAATTGGAAGGCCATAGATTCTAAGTGTCCCAAGAGTTTAAAAAGATAATCATTGCATTTTTAAATGAAGGGTAATGTTGGAAATTTACCTATTTTAAATAGTAATCATTAGGCTCCCTTAAAAAGTTGGAGTTTCAATGAGGTTCCATAATTTTGGGAAGGAGGGAGTATAAATTAACAGACTAGGGAGGGGGCAAATGTGCATTGTTAAGTGTCCCAAGAGTGTCCGATTATAAAATCCCAGTGTCGAAGGCATGTTTGGTTCTAAAAGATAAAAATAAAAAATAAAAAATAAAAATGCTTGGATGAGTGTAAAGTGTCCAACGTGAGATGCTAAGTGTCTGTGCTTCTTAGAGCCCAAACGAATGGTTTGAGAGACTTTTTCATTTACATTGGCAAATCAATATTTGGATGGGTATTGTTCTTTTTCGTCCAGTCTAAATGAACTCAACTTGGTGCAGATGAAGAGGATCACATCATTTTAACAGCTCATTCAACTCATGGAAACAAATGGGCATCAATCGCGAAGCTCCTACCTGGTAGAACAGATAATGCAATAAAGAACCACTGGAATTCTACACTGAGGCGCAAATTAACGGAGCTCAAAAGGCTTAAACGGACACAAGGCAACGTTTTGGAAGAAGTCAGTCTGGACAGAACAAAGGCATCCTCCGAAGAAACACTCTCTTGTGGAGATATGAGTTCATTCAAGTCCCCAGAAAAAAAAGACATGAACCCAGTGGAAAATAGACCCAATCATTCTGAAAGCCATGCTCAAGTAGACGACGATCATCGAGTTGCTGAAACAAACAATCCCACACTTTCTCGACCGGTGGCACGTGTTGGTGCATTTACCGTTTGTACCCCCGCAACTGTAAAACCAGACTTTGGGATCTTCAAGTTTGTTGAAGATGTTTGTGCTGAACCCATTGTTCCTACGCAATGTGGTCATGGTTGCTGTGGAGGTTCAAGTGGGTGTATATCTGGACAAATATCATTGTTGGGACCAGAGTTTGTCGACTATGAGGAGCCTCCTCCCTTGTCGAGTCATGAGTTGGCTGCCATCGCCACAGATTTGAACAGAATTGCCTGGATCAGAAGCGGCCTTGAGAGTACCGGGACGCAAGTGGGACCATCAACTCATGCTTTCCCTCATGAAGTTGCAGGCTTGAGCTGAAATGATTTGTTCAGAGACATCTATAGAATCAAGTTTTTGTCTTTTCGGGTTTATTTTTTGTTGTGATTTTTTATGGTTTAGATGTACTAAAATTTTATCGGAAAAAATGGAAAACGATAACCAAATTTGAAAAAGGTTCACAGATTCCAGTGTTCACTGCGATGACCGTGTCAATGAAATGCCTGTAATTTTTGCCGTGTCCTATGGATTCCCCAACCTTAATTTAGACCTCGATGCTCCGTCATTTTTGCAAAAGATATTTGATAGCAACTCTCTTCTTTTGCACGTTTCTCATGCTTACAGAAAAACTGGGAATTGTTGGGACGTTAAGAGTGAAGATGATAACACATGGAGGAGGAGAGAACAACCCTTTCCAAAAAGAGGTTCATTTTGATGGAGAAGGATTTGCATACGGAGAGGGTAGGGACAAGTGGTGCCCGGCACCCTCCGAGCCGTCCAACATGTTTTGGACGGCCCAGATTTGAGGGGGTAAATTTGCCCTCAAAATCATAGACATTTAAGAAAATTATTTTTGAAAAATCCCTTCCTAAAACTGTCTTCCACCGAATCACCACAAACGGGCGTACGGGTAGTAATGGAAATTAATGGAATCCCGTGTTTAGAAAATAATTATTCATGGTCTTGGGCATCTCCACACTTTCATTCACCACACATTTTTGTGGCCCCAACATTTAATATTGAACCCGACAAAAATATACGATTTGAAAAAGGTGTTGAGGTTAGAGTGCCCAGTGATTAGGGTAGCAAATGAGCCGAGCTACGAGCTGCTCGGCTCGATTCATTTAGTAATCGATCCGAGCTCGAGCTCGTTTACTAAATGAGAACGAGCTCAGCTCGTTTTATAGGCTCAGCTTGTTTAAAGAGGCTTGTTAAGTAAATTAGTCGGCTCGGCTCGTTTACGACCGCACCGAACTCGAGCTCGAGTTTTGAGCTCGTTAAGCAAATGAGCCTAATTCAAACACTATAAAACGCGGCTCGTTTGCAGTCCTACCTGTGACCGCCAAATAATTTTTCGGTGTTGTAAAGGATTTAAAGCAGAAAAGTTGTCCAGCTGGTGACGTAACTGAAAGAATAACACACATTTGTTACAAAATCACATGAAAAAAGGCAAAGTGAAATAGTTAAAAAGCAGCCTTTGCTTTTATGGGTTTTAGGCAGAAAGACAAGAGAAAACAGTATTACTAGTCATTTCAATTGATTCTTTATGCGTAGAAGCCGTGATCCTTTTTCCTTCTTTTTCCCTTTTACTGTTTAGGTTTCTTTATCAAGAAAATGGTTTCTAAAAAAAAATCAAGAAAATTGACACAATTAGTAAATTTTTTGAATTTGCATTTCGGTAATGGTTTGTCTCGGTTTACATTAATAATCTTTTTGAAAAATAATGTTTTCATAAATTTGAGCTATTAAAAATACTTTTTGAATGACTGGAATGACAAAAACTGTATTATGAAGTCCATCATTAAATTAGCCTAGTTCTCTAACTAAATAAGGTAGTTCGACAAAAATAAAGTGAGCTTTGCTAGCAACAGGCAAATTTTTGCTTATGAATGTGACTTCTGGAATATTTGGGAAACAATTACACTACTCGCTCCATTCCGGATTTCTTGTCTATTTACGTGTATGCGTGCTAATTTTTAATTGCTTACATCTTTCAATCTACAATGTTTTTTTACAAATTTGAAAACTTTATTTAATAGAACCTATCGAGAACTATAAAACAAGATTCATGTTGAATATATATAACATTATACATTTGAAAATATAAACAATTTTTTGAGGTGTTGTGATCAGTGAAAGTGGACAAGAAATATGAGACGGAGTGAGTAAAAGCAACTACTTAGCCGACAGTGATTTACAATCTAAAAATTGAATCGCAATAGCTGAACTTAATTTTGGATTTGTCTCGAGCCTTAAAAATATGATCTGAACCACTCACTAAATAAAACTCTACATATATAATAAGCCTGCACAAAAATAAAAATAAATAAATAGTCAATTGGACATCGATCGGCAACTAAATAAACGACATGCATTTTAATAAATGAACAATAAATCTAATTTTAGTACTAATAAACATCAACTAATTTACTCACGTAGCAAAGGACGTCGGATTGATTTGATTATTATCCAATCTGTTTTCCATGTAGAGCTTTAGCCTTTACATGATGAATGGTAGATTACTTTTTGAAGCTCTCTTACATACGGAGTATAAAAAAAACACAGCAGGCTCTGTTCAATTGTTAGCATGGCCATGAATAGTACTTCTACTACTCCCTCTGCTCTTAAATAAAAGTCCCATTTTCTCTTTCTTACCATTTTTCAAATCAAAAAATGATGCACCAAAATACTTCATTTTTTGATTTGAAAAATGACACGACTTTTCGTAATGAACTATTAATTTTGAACGGAGGAAGTATTATATTTCTTGATAGTTGGAGCCTACTCTTGACAAGGGGTTTGATGATTGAGTAGTATTTCGTCTCTTGAGCAACTTCCAGTCTTCCACGGAGATTTACAAATTTAGTATTGTGTGCCAAACTGTGATATCAAATAATGTGGCACCAACCACATTGCCACATTATATGATAGCTTAGTACTGAATTAGGGGGTGTTCCACTAAGGAAGTTTTTTGAAAAAATTAGTTTTTTCACAGTTTTTTATGTGATGTATTGTGAGAGAACGGCTTGTCTCGATTTTTGGAAAAAACAGTTTTTTGTTAGTGGAACACCCCCTTAGTAGTTTAATAATTAATTGAATCATGTAAGGTCATATAAGATGATACCTTGTGACTTGTTAAGTCGATCATGAATTGTTTTACTTTGGCATTTTGAGTTAATAGATTATAAGAGAATGATCTGTTTCGTAAAATGCAATAAATCAGTTCTAGCAATAAGTCAGGAATGGTACAACTCGTATCTGAGTTTCCACTAAGGTGCTTTTTTTTGTATTTTAAGTATTCTTAAACTAAAAGTTATCAAATCAACAAGTTATTCTTTTCACATACATCAACTAACTTAGTCTTAGATTTGTGCACCACATTCAACTGAGTTTCCACTAAGGTTTTCGATAATCTTAGACGAAAAGTTGTTAAATCAACAAGTCATTCTCCTCATATACATCAACTGACTTAAGGCCAAGAATACTGAAAATACTGTAGTGGAAACTCAATACAAATTCTAAGACCCCAACGGGTCGTTTGTCGACGGGATATGGAAGACGAATATCTATCCATTGGATTAAATATCATAGACCCACATATATCTAAGGTTTGGTGGGATCAAACGGATTGTATATAGCGGAGGAGACAGATATAATAATTCCATCTCTTATATCCGGCTTCGTTCGATATCCAACTTCTTAATTATATAGCAATATCACCTCCCCATTTTTAGTTTATATACACTCCAAAACAAACCAAGCATGCACATACATACACCTTTTATAAAATACTCAAACATACCATCTACAACATATTACCCTAATATGTGTGTCCCTATATAACATCTCCTCTCATGGCTCATACTATATCCACTCAAAACTAATCTAGGCTGCAAACGATTTATAATATCTCCTCTCATGGCACCTATTATATCCACTCAAAACTAATCCAGTTGGCAAAAGACGTTTTGACATTTAAAAATAGACCACTATCTATAAGGTAATCCGGCCAGAAAAATATGGAAAACGGAAATTTTGTAGTACACTTTGTAATGCGAATTTGAGCCGTTCATATCTACAATCGATGATTCAGATTCACAAAAAAACTCTTACCAGTAAGAGTTAACAACATCCGGGTCCAAAAAATACATCAGACAGCATGTAGAGTCATAAATGAGCAATACGAATCATCTAATAAAGTCACATGAATTTCACCGCAAAACATAACTTACCCCAAAACTAGATTTTCTCATGTGACTTCTCATTGCTTGATTTGTCAAGGAGTAAATTTTGTGTTATAAACAAGAAAAACCCAGTGAGGGAATCCAAATTCCAAGCTAAAAAAATCCCTCTGCGACCAAAACAGGCCTGGGTTTTTTATCTCTTTCTTTCACCTACTATTTAAATGTACTCTTATTTATTTATTTATTTTCTCTATGTAAACAAATAGGGAGAAAGAGGAGAGAGAAAGAGAGGGGGCACCATGCTCCATTTTTGGTCGGGTGAATGTGTGAGCGGGCACCATGCTCGGCATTGAAATTTTTTTCCCTCTCATGCTATATCCACTCAAAACTAATCCAATCGTCAAAAAACCTCTTGGCATTTAAAAATACACCACTCTCTATAAGGTAATCGGGCCCAAAAAATATGGAAAACGGAAACCTTGTAGTACACTTTGTAACAACAAACAATGATACATCATACGTGTACAACAAAAGTCTCCAACACACTCACATGGTGTGTGGAGCCCATACACACTTCACACTCAATTGTGTGTGGGCTCCACACACCATGTGAGTGTGTTGGAGACTTGTTGGAGCTGGTTGTTGTACACTTATCATTTTTGCACTTTGTAATGCACATTCGAGCCGCAAACCGAGGGCTAGGGCTGTAAATAAACCGAGCCGTTCGTGAATTGTTTGAGACTCGACTCAATAAAAGCTCGTTCAAGTTCGACTCAAATACTACCTGAGCCTCAATTTTAGGCTCGTTCAGTAAATGAGCCGAACCCAAACCTGAACCTGATAGTATTCGGGTCGATTAGGCTCGCGAACCTAGAGTATACATGTATATGTTATAAGAATTTTACATAAAACATTAAATATTTATAAACTTTTACATGTACATAACGAATATTTTATAATGTGTACATGTATAAACTTTTAAAACTATTATAAACTTAAATTTTAATACGTTTTTGTAATTTTATATACATATAAACTTATTCATGTAGGACATGAAAATTTTATTTGAAGTTCGATATCTGTATAAGAGCATAAATATCTAACATTTTTGACTCGTTAAGGCTCGTGAACAAGTTCGAATTCGACTCAAACCTAAGTAAGTTCGGCTCTAGCTTGGCTCGTCAAATTTTTACTGAGCTCGGCTCGAGTTCGTTTAAAATTTAACGTACGAACCTGAACATTCTAAAACTAGGCTTGATTCGGCTCGTTTGCAACCCTACCGAGGGCCTAGTGAGCCATCACGATCGTCTGTTTGACAATCAACGGTCTTTATGCTGAACGAACGGCCGTGATGACTCACTAAACGTTTAATCAATACAGGGCCCCTGGGTCTACTTGACCCGTTCATATTTGCATTTGACGACTCAAATTCAAAACAAAAAAAAAAAAATTTTTTTACCAGTAAGAGTTAACACTGTCATGGATCCGGAAAATACATCAGAGCATGTAGAGTCATGAATGAGCAATACGAATCATCTAATGAAGTCACATGAATTTCACCGCAAAACAGAACTTACCCCAAACTACATTTTCTCATGTGACTTCTCATTGCTTGATTTGTCAAGGAGTATAAATTTTGTGTTATAAACAAGAAAAACCCACTGCCACTGGCTTTGGCCTTCTGGGGGAATAAACCCACTGGCCTGGATTCTTGTGGCCTGGATTCTTGATCTTTCTCTTTCACTGACTATTAACATGTACTCTTATTTTTTCCTCTACGTATACATATAGAGAGAGAGGGAGAAAGAGGAGAGAGAAAGAGTAGAGAGGGAGAGAGGGATCACTGTGATTTCACTTGTTTTTTTTTTGCTTTTCTCAGATCGAGAACCCCCAAAGAATGATCCATGCTTCTCACTGTTCTTTCATGAGGGGTTCTCTTTCTGGGTTTTCCAAATGGCAGCAACCGATAACAAGTCTCACGTCGATTTAGAGCCCACCGCCGTGGGCGTCGGAGGGAGTGGAAATGAGATCGTGAGTGTGTTGGACAAGGGGAGGGAATCCTCTGCTTCGGAGTGTTCGGTGGAGGTGGTGGACGTGGATCTGGAAGCTGGGGGGAAGGTACATTTGGCGAAACGTGAGAGGGATTGTAGGATTTGTCACCTGAGCTTTGATGCAGCGAATCTGGAAACCGGTGGGTTGCCTATGGAGTTGGGTTGTTCTTGCAAAGATGATTTAGCTGCTGCCCATAAACAGTGTGCTGAGGCTTGGTTCAAGATTAAGGGAAACAAGTAAGTTTTGTAATAATTGTGAAACAAGATAATTTTTGCTTATGTATTTTGGAATTGGGCATTTTCTGATTCATAGCTTGTTGTAGGTTAGATGCAATGTGATGTCAACTGATTACATGAAATGTTTGATTTTGTTGTTGTCATGGACTCTTGAGGAGCTTGATGGTACTGTTCATTGAGCCATATATGTCAATTTAAGCTGTTAGTAATATATTCTTGTACTATTCCTTGATCGTAGTAAAACAACTGAGTATGGAGTATTCGTCGACTTAAACCACATAAATTCAGGTATTCCTGTATTTGTGGTTTTGATTAGTGTAATTCTGCTTTCATACAACTAGATCCAGTGGCAGATGAGCTAAAACACAAGTATTTCGGCATTTATAACCAAAAAAGAAGATTTCATAAGTATTTATTGCACTTGTTAGGTTTCGGAGGGAGAGGCAAAATTGTGTGCATGGACTTAGGAGTTTTTTCCACCTAGGGGATGTGTAGGGGTCAATCTAATAGAAAATTTTAGGGTGAGTATCGAGTATTCGTCGACTTAAACCACGTAAATTCAGGTATTCCTGTATTTGTGGTTTTGATTACTGTAATTCTGCTTTCATACAACTAGATCCAGTGGCAGATGAGCTAAAACACAAGCATTCCGGCATTTATAAAAAGAAGATTTCACATAAGTATTTATTGCACTTGTTAGGTTTCGGAGGGAAAGGCAAGATTGTGTGCATGGACTTAGGAATTTTTTCCACCTGGGGGATGCGTAGGGGTCAATCTAAAGGAAAATTTTAGGGGGGGCATTCCTGTATTAGGGTCAATCTAAAGGAATTTTTTCCACCTAGGCGACTATATCCTGTATTAGGGTTCCGCAAATCCTGAACAGTTCTCACATGTTTCTCCTGGGTATTATTGTGTGAAATTTGCTTTGCTATCTTTTCAGGGGTTTTCTGTGTAGTTTGAGGTTCTGATCATACTTGTAGGGTTTTTTTTTTTTTAATCGGCATATTTATAGATTGTTATTGAGTAATTCTTTAATATAGTTTCTGATCTCAAAGCTGATTTGGGAAATATATCTGAGGGGTTGTGTCGAATGTGATGCACGTAGCAGTGAAACTTGTATATGAGAATAAAGCACTGCTTTGATGGAAAAGGAGGGAAAGGTGTAAAAGCAGTTTATATTAAATGAATAGAATCAAGAAGATAAAGCAAAAGATGAATGCACTAGGTAGTCCCGGTTGTATTTCCAACTAGTGGGAAATTTCTTTCCCATTCTGTTTTGGGGGAATTTGCTTCCTTTCCTCTTTTTGCTGGTTTTGCTTTTCTTATTCAAATTGCCACTTGGTTTTGACTTTATATTCCTTGTGTAATACAAGCAGCAGCACTAGCTGGTATTCCCAATATCAAACACAGACCCATTCATTGGATTCCTGGTTTTCTTCAAACATGAATTTATGCTGTGACAATGTTTCTAAAGCCGGTCTTTGTTGGGAGTTGAGAACCTTGTTGCCTTGTTTTGGTTCTTTGAATCTAGACTCGTTCTATTTGGTGGTTAGCTTTCATATCGGTGTGGTGTTTCTGGCGATACAATAAAAGGAAAGAAAGTATGCCAGAGATTATCGTCCAACAGCATAACGCAACAAAGTAACACATTGATGTTTCCTTTGGGCCCTTGGCTGGCCTGATTCAATGATTCTATTGCTAGTGTATATTCTCATTCTGCAGTGACAATAAATAGCGCACCTATTTACCCAAAAGAAAAAATAGCACACCTATTTACCCAAAAAAAAAATAGCTCGCCTACATTTATAAGATCTCGTATCTTTAAAATCTAGGATGATCCGGTTAATGTTTTCACCTGGGGCAAGCACTTTTCTTCTTTAGATTGACTCGACAATAATCAATCTCCTAATTTTAGAGATTTCACACGCCCTTATGCTAATATGCAAGCTCATGCTAGCGCATCTAACCAACATGTCAAAGCTTTTTATTCCCATGCTTATTAATATAGATTATAGGTCCTTTTTGTTTTCTCCTTTTGATTGTATAGTTCGGACTAACCTGTTTTGGTTACCTTTATGCTGAGAATTTGATGGTTTACATGCATCAAAAGGCCCAAGGTCCATGCCTCCATGATATAGTTGTGTGTTTGGTTCTGTCGTTCTTGTTAGTTGTTGTCTCTTGGTACTTTTATGCGTTATTGAGAGTCTATTAATTCTCCGGTTGTGGCTTTGCATGCAGTGGTTGGTATTGGTTTCCTCATGAAGTGTGTTGTTATTTTCCATGGGCCTTGTTTTCATTACTTTGACCAATAGTTCAAATCCTGTTGAATTTGTTGCATTAGGTTCTGGCCTTATAAGCTGAGAACCACGATATAATTCTTGTCTCTATTTAGCTTTCAATGACGAGGTTCAAAACTAGTTGGAGTCATGGAATATAGTTGTTCTATATTCACTTATAGGTAACGAAAAGCGCAAAACTCAAAAACACCAAAAAGAATTGGAAGAAATACAAAAAGCATAAACCACCTCCGAAAAACATGTTTGCCTCTCTCCCCATTTTGTATTTTCAATTTTCCTTGTCAGCACCAAAGAAAGTGATGGAAACCAAAAATAATCGCTTGAACGACCAACCTTATGCTTAACCACTTACCCCCTTAGCCATTACGACGAAAAGCCAAGTCGTCTCCCATCGCTCGTTTTCGCTTTGGGTCTCTAACTCATGGTCATGGGTTACCCAAATTCCCCTAATCCCTCATGATTTGCCACCACATCCCTCTGTCTGGCGAAGCTTCAGAATGTGCTGTCCCTTCCGCCTCCTTACATGAGAGCCCCTCTAGTCCTCCTTGCCTTTTCCCTCTTGTTAAGCCAAGCCTTCCGCTTGGCTCTTTGTTAACCCCAATCACCCGAAGGGACTTTGTGCCCGTTCTTCTCTATAACCACCTGGAGTCTTTCCTTTTGCTAGGAATGTTCTCCAAATCCTCCCCCTGCCGATTGATGAGGGTGCTGCCGTCTAGCACTCTAGCTTCTCCGATGTTGGCACACTGCCACAGAACTCACTGCTATTTGGCTGAACTGTTTGGCTCTGGAGTCTAGACTGCCCCCTAGCAGCACTCCCCACTAATAGGGTGAGCCATGTTATTGTGACAATGTATTTCTAGAACTGGACCATCCAAACCAAACCAAACTGAGCCTTAAGTCCCAATTAATTGGACCATCAAATCTGTGAAATAGTGAGCTTGGCATGTGGAGAAGATTTATTATGTGATCAATACTACTATTTCATCAGCAAGATCGTTCACCTTGTCATCACTATTTATAACTCAAGCCTTATATCAAATTTACTGGAACGTGATGGAAACTATATTTGAACTAGGTTTTACATATTGGGATGGCAGGTTTCATAAAGCAGTAAACACTCAAAACTGAGTGATTCGGAAACTAATGGTATTCCTTCACTCTTTGTTCGTTAATAGGCGACAATATGCAAACTGAACAAAGATCGACCACAGGACTTGTGGAAATCAAATGCTGAAACAAAATTGTTTTAGGATCACCTTATATAGGTTAGTTGTGTCCACGGTTACGCTTGAGAACACACAGGATGAAGTGATCCCAAAATTTCTTTGTTTATTTGTCTTTATGATAATAAGACACTAGTATTCTTTACAAGTCCGCGAGTTGTGTGATCAATTAAAAAGCTGCAGCCTTTGGTGAATGGAAGTGAATTATATCATCCTCAAATGTCACAGAGAGCTATGTATTGGCACAACATAGGCAGCATGGTTGTTACCTCTATTTGTTGTGTTAGTTTGTATATTCATTTCATCCTGTTTTCTTGATTGGTATTTGGTAGTACAACATATCGTGGTGAAAAAAGTTCTAATTGTTTTATTCACGTGGGGAGCATGTAGCAGACCCCTACTTGTTGATTCTAGTTGTCATGTTTGGATACATGAAACGTAGCATAGTTTATTTTTTTAATTCCACTTTGTAATTGAAACACTTGTCTTTTAGTTTTTCATTTTCTCTTTGTACATAGTTTTCGTAGATTCTCAAAGAAAATTTAACGAATTCCCATCTTGTTGTAGGAGCTCTCCAAGGTAAATGATCTCTTGCAATATCTAAGGTCATTTCTCTTATCTATATTCCTTAGGAAGATTTGTTGAACAGGTTGCTTCATTAAATGGATGGAGTTGTTTTGGGCAGTTTGGATCACAGAAACTGATAATAGTCAATAAAGGTCTTACCAGCCCATTTGGGTTGAGGGTTTTGGTGGGAAATGACAAGAAATGGATGGAAAAGGGGATCTGTCACTTGTTTGGATTCTGAAAAATGGGAAGGACTGAGAAATGAAGAGAAACGTACACACATAAAAGCTTCATTCCATTTCTCACCCCAAAGTGGCGAGATTTGATGAGAAACACCAATCATTTCTTCTCTCTTTCCACCTCCATTCCAAATGAAGTCTACATTATGCAACTGTTTCTTTTTTCAGTGATTGATTTGATCTTCCAATACATGCTTTGTTTTTCCACCTCCATTCCAAATGAAGTCTACATTATGCAACCATTTCTTTTTTCTGTGATTGATTTGATCTTCTAGTATATGTTTTGTTTGAATTTTGCATGGTTGACCTGTAGTTTCCAACCGTCGAATATCTTAATTCATATCTTTCTGGTGGACCCATGTCAACAATGACCTTTCTTGCTTCTTTCGTTTCAATAATGCAGAACCTGCGAGATATGTGGGTCCACTGCACGCAATGTCACTGGTGCAAATGAGTCCGAGTCATTGGAGCAGTGGAACGAGGCAAATGATGCTGCAGCTGGTGGACCGGTGCCCTTGGCAGTGACCCGGAGATTCTGGCGGGGGAGTCGGTTTCTCAACTTCCTGCTCGCATGTATGGTCTTTGCATTTGTCATCTCCTGGCTCTTCCACTTCAATGTCCCCTCATGAAATCTGTTGAGGCAAAACGTCGACAAAAGCTTCACTTCCCCCCTACTACAATTTCTACTTCAGGTACCCTTCTTGTAGTTTGATTCCCATTCTTGGCTGGAAGACTCAAATCTGTATCTGCTGCTGTTTATATTAGTATCAGAGCTTTATCAGACTTGTACTGGATGTTGTATTATTGTTATTTTTATAATTAAATCTGCTTGTCATAGAATGTAAGTCTGGTCTGTATTGTTGTAACATTGTATCACGTATCGGTTGAATCGAATTCCTTCTCATCTTGCCTTTTCCCTTTCGCGGCGTAATAGAAATTCTATTTAAAAGTTGGGGGAGCGTTGAAATTGCTGTATATGCCAACACCAAAGAAATTATCTTGTAAAGTGTTCTTTATACAAAGAAAACTTACGACACCTTCATCCTTTATGTGACTTTAAGCTGCCCAAATCTGGTAAATTTTTCGGCAAAATTCAAAAGTGCATCTATTGCAGACTTTTTTGGCATCAACTTGCAAGCATATATTGCTCCAGTTGGTTTGCTTCGTTCCAATGGCGGGTGATATGGACCTCCAGAAATGGCAATGGAGCGGCTCCTAGGGTTGTGGTGGCTCGGTCTAGGGGTATTTTTCCTCCGATCAGCACTACAGGCGTGTATGAGCAATCTTGACCGTTGATCTCTGCAATCGATGGTTTTGGTTTGCCTAAGCACTCTCACCGGTAATATACCCTTACTAGTACAAGTATATAAACATATCTGAACCATTAATTGCCGAAATGGACAAATCAGATGCTCAGTACCGATTGGCAAAAGAAATGATGAATAATGAAACTCCCTCATGCAAGACCACGAAGTTAGAAACTTCTTTAATGAATGCACCCTAGGTCCAAATCATATGAAGGCGGCAAAATGATCAATTTCAGGTTTAGTGCTATTTTTCAATAAAAGAAAATTCAGAATTCAGTCTGAAGACAATATCATTTTATATTATAGTCGTCTTTTTTTATTTTATTTTAAAGACGATAGAATATTAGTAGAGTAAGATATTACAATAGGCCAACGTCTTTATTCTATCGATTTGAACACTGGCATCTCCCCACACTGCATCCCGGATCAAGTTCCCCTCCTCCCATGTAATAGATTAGGAATGACGAATGACAAAAAAAAAAAAAAACTGGCATCTAAATGGAGAGCAATTTTTTCACTATTGCTTTGTTCACTCTTGGCTAGGGTATGCTCATTACGTGTCTTACTTTGCTGATCCAATCCGTTCATCTTTTCCAGATTCATTTGTTAGGAGACCACCCAAAATTATAATTCAACTCAGTCGAACATTAGTAAGTGCTTTATCTCGGAGTGAATTTATTTTCTTAAAAAAATTCAATCGAAAATTGAACTTTTAGATTAAGCGTTTACCAAAATCCGATTAGGCTGAATTTTTGTACAGTCTCCTACCAAATGAATTTGGATAAAAGAATGGTTTTCATTATTGTAGTAAGACACGGAATAAGAATACCATAACGAGAGTGAACAAAATGCCTACTCAAAACTGTTTGAGCAGCATCTCTGGATCAGTTTTCTCCTAGCTTGGAAATGGGAAAAAAATGAGAAGAATAAAACATAAACAAACATATAGGATAATTGTATAACGCGTGCAGCGCGAGACTAGTATTAAATTGATACTTTCCATCCACTGTGATGACCATACCAATCCGACAAAGTCAGCAATCAAATCACATTCATTGTTTTTTTTTTAAAGTGGATGTCCGGGCAGTTTCCATACATCTTGATTAATTTTGGGGTCCTAAAGTTAATGACTGGACAAACTTTCAGTGACCCCAAAATTTGAAATATTTGGCATCCGTTAGAATGGAACATGCGAAAGAATACTTGGTTCTTTTCTTATAACCACTTAGCCAAACCCTTAATCACATTCGTTCTTCAAAAAACAAATTTTTTTTTTTCCCGTAACAATACTTGACTAATAAAGGACGAGAGAATAAAAACATAAAAAGAAAGCAAAAGATGTTACAGTTTGAGACTTGATTGATTTCCAAAAGAAACTTGTATTCACATGTCTTTTCCGAATTGCTAATTTGACAACTGACAAAAGTTTTCATTTCTGACTTCTTTGTGAATTAACACCTTTGATAATTTTGGCTCGATTATTAGGCCTCGTTTGGATAAATTGAAAAAATTATTTTTTTTGGTTTTGTCTTTATTTAATTTTTTTTTTTTTTTTTGCATTTGTTAGTTTTCGCTCTATTTTTTGTGATTTCTTGGTTTGTCTTGACGAGAAGAATCTAAAAAGTATAAAATTATTAGTCAAATTTAAAGTTTTGTGAATAAAGACGAAAAATAAACCAAAAAACCGGGTCGCTTCATCCCTGCACATAATCTTGTGAAATGATTGCGGGAGAAGTTATAGAAATCAGCACAACTGCACGAGATGCATGCAAATTTGTCCAAAAGTAGCTACATTATCCTAGAAAAGAATATGAAGACAGAAAGGTTATATCTACTCAAAGTGTAACTAGTTTTTGTGGTTTTGAGGTGCCGTCACGTAATGCTTAAATACCCTCCTCCATCACGTGCCCGTACCCATGCCAAAAAATAATCTTCCGAAGGAGCTCCATACCCGGCCTATCACCACAGAGAAAAAGCAACCCCATCAACAACCAAATAATTGAAGGCTCATTTTCATAATGTGACTGTGAGTTGTCCATAGTCATTGTGAGACTCACGGGCGGACCCAAGAAGAGGCAAGGGAGCCAATTGACTCCGCCGAATTAAAATTTTCTACAGATGTGTATATATATTTTTAGATATTTTAGTAATTTTGTCCCAAGGCCATCTACTCGATTTACTAGATCTTGCTTTAAGGCATGAGATTTGCATAATCTTTGTAAATTTTTTATCCCACTAATAGAAAATCATGCGCCCCTCGTGAGACCCACAAAACAACCAAATAATTGAAGGCTCATTTTCATATCATATGACTGAGTTGTCCAGAGGATCATTGTGAGACCCACATATCTCCTCTGACACCTGGCTTTTCATTTTAAGGGGTGTTCCACTAACAAAAAATTAGATTTGTTTTAACTCAAAAACTATTCTATTCCACTAACAAAAAACTCCTCCAAAAAACTAGTTTTGTTTTAACTCAAAAACTACTCTATTCCACTAACAAAAAACTCCCCAAAAAAACCAACTACCCTTTACAATAAACTACAACTAAAAAACCAAAAAAACACTTTAGTGGAACAAGTTGTAGATTTAAATTACAACTAAAAGTCTAAATAACAAAAAACCAAAAAACAAGTTAGTGGAACAGTACCCCCTAAAAACAGGGCATCTCAGAAAACCCCAAAAAATATTGACATATGTATACCAGAATCCAATTATCTCAAAATATATATGCTGCGATAATTTATTTATTAATCTCTAATGGATACAGATTTTAACGTAGTTGACGTCCTCGACAAAATTTAAATATGAACCTTGTTTGATGTTCTCTAACAAATTTTAAATATGCACCTTGTCAGATCATCGAAATGAGCCCGGCCTCAGATAGTTTAAGGTAAAAACCAACACTGTTGATTTGTAACTAGTAGAAGCCCGAACCACATGTATTTCTATAATAATAACAACAATTATATTTCAAAATTGTATATGTTACTTACTAGCTACTCCAATCAAAGAAATAAACTAGATCGTGCATACATTAATGTAAAGTTTTTTGTTTGATTTTAGCAACAGTTGCTAAAATCATGGTTTTGAAATCAAAAAAATTAAAGTGTTTCCGTGTATTATTTTTTGAATTTTTACACTGAATTAAAGTACACGAGGAGTAATTTAATTTGGTAAGAAAAAAAAAATCGAAAAACGATACACGAAACCACTTCATTTTTTTTATTTTAAAACCATGATTTTAGCACCTGGTGAACTCATTTGCTAAAATTTTAGCAACCCAGTTGCTAAAATCTTTTTAAAAACTATGCAAGTTGTCACGTGATTTTATACAAGTGATAAAAATAAATGATGGATAACTTGGAATTTTATTATTATTTTTCAATCACAATACTTTGTATGGGTCAACCCGATAGAATTGTTTCAAATCCACCTCAAAAAACTAAAAACTAGTACGTGCGATGAGAATATTTGGAGTTGAGCAGAGACCCGAACATCCCCTCTGTCCGCCCCTGATTGTTCGTGTATATAAGTAAGAATTGTGATATCCATTCACAGATTGGGATCGAAAAACCAACTCCAATGGGTCACCAGCAACAATCCCCACTCCCTCCTCACGTGCTAATCTTCCCCTTACCCATCCAAGGTCACGTGAACTCCATGCTCAAGCTCGCCGAACTCCTCTCCCTCGCCGCCGTCGACGTCACCTTCCTCGTCTCCGACTTCAGCCACCGCCGCCTCCTCCGCCACGCCGACATCCACTCACGCTTCTCCCGGTACCCCGGGTTCCGATTCAAGACCATCTCTGATGGCCTACCCGACGACCACCCACGCGCCGGCGAACGCATCATGGAGATCATGCCTTCCATAAAGAACGTGACGGCGTCGCTGTTCAAGGAAATGATGGTGGCCACTGATTGTTTTAGGTCCGATGGACGGCGGCCGGTGACCTGTATTATAGCCGACGGAGTTTTGAGTTTCGCCGGCGATTTTGCGGTGGAGAAGGGGATTCCGCTTGTTTATTTTCGTACGGTTAGCGCTTGTTCGTTCTGGGCTTGTTTCTGTTTTCAGGAAATCATGGAAGCTGGTGAAGTTCCTCTCAAAGGTACGTACTCTTCCTCTGTTTCATAATTCAGTTTACGCATATCCCTTTCGTATGTTACGAACTAACGTTGTGTCCGTTCGATGCACGAGTCAACATGGGAAAAAATGTTTACGTAAGTGTTTTTAGTTCATGTTGTCACGTGCATCGAACAAGCACAATGCGTATTAGAAATGGACACGTGGATGTTTGAAATACAAATCGGCTGTTTGGGTTTATTATTTTTCCTCTGAGAAATTAGTGATTAGAGTTGTAGGATTGAAAGCTCTCAATACATTTCCATATGCTATAAGATGAGTTTCTTTGCTTGGTAATTCAATTTGAATGCAATTGATCACACAAATGCGCGCAGGAGACAATTATTCAGTGCCTAGGGACAAGAACATGTGGTGCCCGAACTCCTGCTTCCATTAAACAATTGTGTGGTCTCTACACATTTTGTGATGGAGAACACATATATACACGTTGCGAAAAGAGTTCTTATGTGGTTAAAAGAGTTCGGGCACCACGTGTCTTGCCTGGACATTGAATAATTTTCCAAATGGGTGTGGGAGAAACTTGAATGTGGTCCAAATCAATGCCTCATTCTTTACTTTGATTTGATAAATTTTGATAATTGATTTTAAAGGTTTTTGTCACTTATATATTCTTGGTGACGAACAATGGAAGCGGATCCGCTGTCCTGAATTCTCTGTCCCAACTCCTTGTCCTGTCCATCAGAGCTGTTCATCCGCGCAATCAACGACTTGGATTCCATCTCACCCCGAAACAAATTTGAGCCAAACATGTTCATCTGGACTTTGAGCCTTTGATTGCTTAGATAGACGACTCAGATGGACAGGACACAGAGTTGGGACAGGGTTTTCGGGACAGCAGATCCGCAACCACGAACAATATTGTTAAGTTACGTGTGATAAATTAAACGAATTATAATATAATTTCTAAAAATGATACTTACCAAAATGAGAAGAACGCAAATTTAAGGAATGGAGAGTGTGAATCAGGATATAATATCATACTATAATGTATTGTTGTGACTTTTAGAACACGACCTAGATTTTTTATTTTTTTTCTTGATCGGCAAAAGAATTTTATTACTATTTGAAGAGAAACAAAGAATATACGGACCAAGGACACAATGACAAGTGTCACCCAAGAATCAAAATAGCTAGGAAGGCACGACCTCGAAAACTTTGATTTGATTTCATTCTAATTTATCGCTTATTTTTGTACTTTCTTTTAATACGAATAATCAATTTTACAAGCTTTTATTTGTTAAACAACTTTATTCTTTGTCTTCCAGTGAATTATTTGTTAAACACACTTTATTCTTTGTCTTCCTGTGGTCATAAAACTAATTCAAAAAAAGTGATATTTGATTGATTTCTATCTTAATTCTGTCAGGAAACGGAATGGATCTATTGGTAAAGAGTGTACCTGGCATGGAAGGATTTCTCCGACGCCGTGATCTGCCAGGATTTTGTCGGGTCGACGAAGTATCCGACCCACGTTTCCAAGTGATCAAAACCGAGACGCGACAAACCCCTCGAGCCCAAGCCGTAATTCTGAACACCTTTGAAAACTTAGAAGGACCCGTTCTCTCTCACATACGCACCCGAATGCCTAATCTCTTTACAATCGGACCCCTCCACTCCCACCTGAAATCCCGACTCTTAAAGGAAAAAACCACCACTACGCTGCCATCAACGGCTTCCGGTAGCTTTTGGGAAGAAGATCGATCCTGCATCGAATGGCTTGATAGGAAACCTCCAAAATCAGTTATCTACGTGAGCTTTGGAAGCATTACAGTTTTGTCGAGGGACCAATTGATGGAGTTTTGGTACGGGTTGGTAAACAGCGGGCAATATTTTTTGTGGGTCATGAGGCCAGACTCCATTGCCGGAAAAGACGGGAAGAGTCAGATTCCCGCAGAGATTTCGGAGGGTACGAAAGAGAGGGGATATATGGTGGGGTGGGCTCCACAAGAGGAGGTCCTGAACCATCACGCTATTGGTGGGTTTCTGACACACAGCGGGTGGAACTCGACTCTGGAGAGTATAGTGGCGGGAGTGCCGATGATTTGTTGGCCTTACTTTGCTGATCAGATGATTAATAGTAGGTTCGTGAGCGAGGTGTGGAAGATCGGATTGGATATGAAAGATACTTGTGATCGAGCACTAATCGAGAAAATGGTTAGAGATTTGATGGTTGTGAGGAAAGATGAGTTCATCCGATCGGTAGATCGGATGGCCAAGATGGCACGAGAAGCCGTTAGCGGACGCGGGTCGTCCTATTGCAACTTGGACGGTCTGATTGAGTACGTTAGATCCATGGTTGCCTAAAGCATTTACACATTGAGACTTGGAAGTGGTAGATTATTTGATTATGGGTACTGGAGAAGCCACTAATCTTAGACCCATTCAACACTGTGCCAATGTTGATTTATATTTCAGTTTGAAATTTGATGGTCGATTTCGAGGTTCTCTTCATCAATAAAAAGTTTTACGACCAGATTTATCTCTGTGAAGTTATATTTTTCTAATTAAACCTAAAATAAAATTTTTTGGCAAGTAATTTCATTATGAAGCACACCAAAAAAGGAAGGTAAAAGGAGATGGCCTTGAATCTCAAAGAATTTATACCCCAACTCCACCCAAAGAATGACATCCTATACACCACTACTTTGCAAAAACCACGAGAAATTTTTTAGTGCTGGGCGGGTATCGCGTGACATTTTACGTGGTATCCGCAACGCCCCATCACAACGGTTCTTAAATATACTCTTAACGGTAAGAGTTTATATAAAATTCGAATCATAAAAAGTGTTTTGCACGACAGGTATGTTCACGCGATACCCGTTCGACACTGAAAAATCTCTCAAACACCACAATGAAGACATTCCTACTTAAACAAGCCCACATATCACCTTTGATACAGGTCAACACAAAACCTCTATCTTGCTTCAAATCTTTGAAAATTCTGGCATTTCTGGTCCCCAAAATGTAGTAAAATAATGGTTGCAGAAAAGGCCAATTTTATCCAGGAATTCAACAGAGAGACATTGCTAGCCCTCTTGATCAACCATTTCAATTGCTAGCCTGTGACCACTTCCAATCACCATCTTTAATGACAGAAGTACAGGCTTTTTATGGGAGGACCCACCCCACATCTGAGAGGTGTATGACAAAGTGTAGTAGAGAAGGTGTGTATGTATCATTATTTTTATACTAAATATACTGGGTCCGTTCGGTTTGCAGCTTTGGCCCAGTTTTGGGGCATTTTTTATTTTGCTGACATCATCATTTTTCTCACTTTTCTCTCTATTTCTCTCCACTTATTACACCTGCTTACATCATCAAAACTAAACTAAACTAAACCAAACCAAAACTTCCAACCGAACAAGGCCACTGGATTTATTTATGATCTTCAGGATAGATTGAAATATGTAGCCATGCACTGGGATTATAAACATGAATAAAACTTCTGGACTTATAGTGTGTTATTATATCTGCTTACATCATCAAAACTAAACTAAACTAAACTAAATCAAAATTTCCAACCGAACAAGGCCACTGGATTTATTTATGATCTTCAGGATAGATTGAAATATGTAGCCATGCACTGGGATTATAAACATGAATAAAACTTCTGGACTTATAGTGTTATCACAGCATAAACCAAATGTAATACTCGTACTTAATTAGTAAGAAAGAACGTGTCAATACAACATAAAACTTTGCACATTTATGACTTATATCCTCCATAAAATAAGACCAACAATTTTTGGCCCCAAAGCTTATACTCCCTAGCTTATGAACTAAAGAAGATTTTTAGAACTTACGTACTAATTGCACGGGGCATGTATATTTGATAGTATATATTTTTTCTCAACGGACCTCGGGTGGGTTGCTACTTCCGCGCTGCAGGAAAAAAATTTGTTCACCTTCACCTTGATGGGTTGAAATGGTGTCAAGTCCACGGAATCAATACACTTTTTGGTAAACATGACATCACTTTATGGTGAAATTCACACCATTTTTGGTGAACTCGATCCAGTTTCAACCAATCAGGGTGAAGGTATTGTTCATCCTCTTCTTGGTGAGGGTGAACAATTTTTTTTTTCCCCTGATCCGAACACTGAGCTCAAACCCGAAAAGAAGACCCGGTTGAAATCAAGTCGGTACTTGATTCGGTCAAGGTGATGCTCCGATTGGCCGAGAAATCATCATCTTTGTTGAAGGTTGAGCAACCTCTCTCCCTCATGGAATTTCGGAATTTTTTTTTTTTTAAACAACTTATGGTGGTTGTAAAAAACACGTGAACCTCAATAATGACCAACAACAAACAAATGCAACCGGCACATCTTCTTTTCCTTTTCCGTCAGCAGTAAAGAATAATTAGATATTTCTAAAAGTCAGATGTAGATTCTTTACTTTATCGGTTGTTTTCCTCGAGACAAACAAATAATTCATAAAATTTAACGTAAAATTAGTAAACTCGAATTTTTTTGGAATATAAACAAATCCCAAAAAGTATTGTTGGCTTTATTCGGTTTGGATTTTGAGGGAGAGTTTTTCGAATAATGAGTAGAGAGAGGTATAAATAATTTTTTTTTGTGATTGTGCAGGGTGGGTTTTGAGACTTAAACCGACTAAGGTGTTAGGGCATCCTCATCAGGATCCCTATTTTAGTTTTTAAGCTAATATAGGGAGCCAACCCCCCAAAAATCCCCCAAAATCAGCTTCTCTATTTTTCCTCCCCAAATTATTTTTGCTACAGTACCGTACCAAATTTGGTGCGGCACTGTTCACGCACCACTTAATTTTTTATTGTTTTTGCCGGTGGGGTTTGATGGGACGGGGAACAGAGAGAGAGAGAGAGAGCAAGTTGGCGACAGAAGAGAGAGTGAGAGGGAGAAGAGAGAGAGCAAGTAGGTGACACGTGGATGACTCCTGACTTCCGAATAGTAAAATGGGAAAAAGTTCTTGACGGTAGCAACTCCCAAGGTAGGGAGTTTAATTAGCTTTAGAAGAAAATTATTATTTTTTAATAGATTTGAGGGAAAATAATTTAATGTAGTAAAATTTGAATAAAGAGTCTAATTTTTTGAGTTTTTGATAAAACAGCTTGTTAAATTATAAAATGTATTTTTGTGGTTAAATTTGATTTTTTTTTTGGTGAGGCCGATAATAATGTTTTTAGTCAACTAACTTATTTTTGTAAAACTACCCCTATTTTGATAAGACGGCCCACTAGACTACCAGTATGTACTGTACATAAATAATTGTGGTCTTCGTTCACAGATTGGGATCGAAAAGCCTGAACTCCAATGGCTCACCAACAACAATCCCCTCTCCCTCCTCACGTGCTAATCTTCCCCTTACCCGTCCAAGGTCATGTAAACTCCATGCTCAAGCTCGCCGAACTCCTCTCCCTCGCCACCGTCGACGTCACCTTCCTCCTCTCCGAATTCAGTTACCGCCGCCTCCTCCGCCACACCGACATCCACTCCCGGTTCACCCGATACCCCGGGTTCCGATTCGAGACCATATCCGATGGCCTACCCGATGACCACCCGCGCGCAGGCGAACGGGTCAAGGACATAATGCCTTCCTTAAAGAAGGTGACGGGGCCACTGTTCAAGGAGATGATGGTGGCTACTGATTGTTTTAGGCATGATGGACGGCGGCCGGTGACGTGTATCATACTCGACGGGTTTTTTACTTTCGCCGGCGAGTTTGCTTTGGAAAAGGGTATTCCGCTCGTTTATTTCCGTACGGTTAGCGCTTGTTCGTTCTGGGCTTGTTTCTGTTTCCAGGAAATCATTGAAGCTGGTGAACTTCCTCTCAAAGGTACGTACTCTTCCCCCAATATGCCTGTGTCGGAGTGAAAGCGCACAGATTGATTAAATACATGTATCGGTGGGAGATTGGGATCTAGGGTGGCTCATGCCATTGGCCCCCTTAGTAGCTCCGCGCCCGATGACACAGATCATATAAAAGATTGGAACTGCTGCTAATTTTTGTTAAATCAAATGCCCCGTCCCCTTTTCAATTTTAAAAAAAAAAAAATCCGGACGACACTTTCAATCTGAATTGTCTGTTGCATTATTGTACAACCTAAATATGCTCAGAGGATACCACGTGTCCCAGTACCCAAAATTACCCAAAATTTTCTCATCCTTTGTTATTGGAAGCATATAAACGTTCGAGGAAAGGTTGGGGTGCCTTGGGGCATGGATTAATTTTTCGAAATGCACACATACTTCACGCAAGTGTGTGAGGGAGCTCATGTACTGAGTGTGTATTTTATTTGTAAACAGTTTACCTCCCTATGGTTCAGTGGCGGAGCCAGGATTTCCAGTCCGGGGGGGCCAATTAGCCATAGGCATTCGATAGCTCCGTCGATGCCTACGAGGAGGCCATAATTGCCCTCTCATCGGTGGCATTACAGAGAGATGACTAACATTCGTCCTCGGTCTTTAAAAAAATCAGTTATGACAGTTGCCAAATTAGCTTTGCAATTGCAAGCTTGACGGCTATATAAACATTGATAATTTGAGACATTGGAAATTAGGGACGGAGCCCGGATTTGGCCACGGGGTGGCACCATTCAATGAAAAACTAATTACATATTGTATGGAAAAATATGAAGAAAAAAATACTATCAAGTCCTATAATTACATATAAAAAGACGAGTAATTCGTAATTTATTCATAAAAATATGTAAGTCGACATTGTGATTTAAGTTTCATTGTACATTAATTCCTACCATAGTCTGTAAAGAAACATAGAGCAAAAATGGTATATTTTGAGAAAAAATTTAATGTCCAAAAGTGTCATGTTTCTCTCCATGTAATAAAAAAAATTTACAAACCGAGAGAGAGAGAGAGAGAGAGATGAGTGTTATAGATGCAATAAAAAAATAATTACATATAAAAAGACGAGTAATTCGTAATTTATTCATAAAAATATGTAAGTCGACATTGTGATTTAAGTTTCATTGTACATTAATTCCTACCATAGTCTGTAAAGAAACATAGAGCAAAAATGGTATATTTTGAGAAAAAAATTTAATGTCCAAAGGTGTCATGTTTCTCTCCATGTAATAAAAAAAATTTACAAACAGAGAGAGAGAGAGAGAGAGAGAGAGATGAGTATTATAGATGCAATAAAAAAAAAACGCAGCTTTGTGCCTTGGGAGAATCGACCCCAGGTGGGAAGTGTGGAGTAAAAAAAGCCAACCACTGAGCCAAAGCTCACTATTGGTTTAAACCTTCCGTGCTTTAAATTTTATATTGTTCTTTTGCAAAAATTTTTTTTTTTTTTGGGGAAGTGCGGGGGGCCAGGGCCCACCCCAGCCCCACTATACATCCGCCCCTGCTGTGGTTAGACAGTTTAGCAAATGACCTCACTGAATTTTATTTATGACCAGATTGCCTCCTTATGCTTTTGGACTAAAGTGCTACGGTTATACTCTCTCCGTCCCAATTTGTTTGCTCACTATGATTATGTGTGCATTTTTAAAACTCTTTTATTTTTCAATCTATAATGTATTTTATATGCAATATGGATCTTATTTGATTGATCTTAATTAGTTCTATAAGACAAAATTTTTAAAAACTTAAAAAACACTACAATAAAAAGTTATAAACGTTTAAAAAGAGCACATATATTCACGCGCTCCTTGTGCAATTATGAAGACATTTTTTGTGTTGGATGAGTACCGCCACATTGTATATGTCGGTGCATCCGAGTCATCCAAAAATATTTTGGACGGCCCAAATTTAAGGTGGCATTTTCGTAAATTTTGGCGGCAAATTTATTCTAACATATCTAGGTAAAACCATCCAAAATATGTTTGGACAGCTCGGATGCGGCGTCGGATACCACGTGGCAATACCTGTCTCACACACAAATTTTTCTCGCAATTATATGACATGGAAAAACTGTACTTTTCTCCAAAAGTAGTATATTAAAAAGACAATAATACCCTTGGTTCACCTTCTTTCTCGAATCACTATGAATACAAAAATATAACGCTCCATAGCAATATTTTTCCCCGTTGATCTCTCTCTCATCTCAGAAAAACTCTCCCCTCCAGCAACCGATCCGCCACATGGTTGGATAAGACCAGATGTCTGGCTGACTGATCCGCCCCATGTCTCACTTTGGAGGGACTCGGTGAGGCTGAGTCTGCGAGTGGAATCGGGAGGGGTGGTGGGGAAGCTGCAGCGGTGGCAGTGGCAATGTCTGGGACCAGATGAAACTTGAGAGACTAGTTGCAGCAAAAACTAGTGCTAATGGGCTCCAATTTTCCGTTGAAGAGGAGGCATCATCGAGCCCTAACTCTATGGATGGGACTTGCTGTTGCCAGGGGCGAACCTGGGGGGGTGCGAGGGGGGTGTTCGGCCCCCGCACTCCCCCCAATTTTCGACAAATTTTCAATTTTTTCAGTGTATTTTTCAATTTTTCTGTATATTTTCTATGGAGTGGCCCCCCGCAGCTACAATCCTGCGTCTGTCACTGGCTGTTGCATTTATGGGTGAAGAAACACCAAACGAACTTCCCCTTAAAAAGTTAGAACTCCCAAAAGAAGAATTATTATAATATAGCGGAGGGACTATATATTTTTGTGTGACGAACAATATTATTAAACGAATTAAAAGATAATTCTTTAATAATGGCACTTACTAAAATGAAGAGAAGAATGCAAAAGAAGGGAGAGAGTGAATCAGTAAATAACCTCATATTATATTGTTGTGACTTTTGGAACATGCCGAAAAATTTAAAAGGGACGCCGGCCTTCTTATGCTTCTCATGCGACCACTTTTAATTCTATTCTAATTCATCTCTCTTATTTTGTACTTTCCTTTAATATGATTTTTTTTTTTTACCAATTTTTATTTGTTAAGCACACTTTATTCTTTGTCTTTTAGTTGAATGAAATTACTTACAACTAATTAAAAAAAAAAAGTAGTGGATTTATTTCTATCTTAATTTCGTCAGGAAACGGAATGGATCTCTTGGTAAAGAGTGTACCTGGCATGGAAGGATTTCTCCGACGCCGCGACTTACCCGGATTCTGTCGGGTTGATGAAGTATCCGACCCACGTTTGCAAGCAATCAAAACCGATACCCGACTAACCCCTCGAGCCCAAGCCGTAATTCTCAATACCTTTGAAAACTTAGAAGGGCCGGTTCTCTCTCATTTAGGGACCCGAATGCCCAATCTCTTTACAATCGGACCCCTCCACTACCACCTGAAATCCAGACTCTCAGAGGAAAAAACCACCACTACGCCGCCATCAACGGCTTCCGGTAGCTTTTGGGAAGAAGATCGATCTTGCATTGAATGGCTTGACAGAAAACCTACAAAATCAGTTATCTACGTGAGCTTTGGAAGCATTACAGTTTTGTTGAGGGACCAATTGATGGAGTTTTGGTACGGGTTGGTAAATAGCGGACAACATTTTTTGTGGGTCATGAGGCCGGGCTCCATCACCGAAAAGGACGGGGAGAGTCAAATTCCGGTGGAGATTTCAGAGGGTATGAAAGAGAGGGGATATATGGTGGGTTGGGCTCCACAAGAAGAGGTCCTAAACCATCACTCTATTGGTGGGTTTCTGACACATAGCGGGTGGAACTCGACTCTGGAGAGTATAGTGGCGGGAGTGCCGATGATTTGTTGGCCTTACTTTGCAGATCAGACGATTAATAGTAGGTTTGTGAGCGAGGTGTGGAAGATCGGATTAGATACGAAGGACACTTGTGACCGAGTTGTAATCGAGAAGATGGTTCGAGATCTGATGGTTGTGAGGAAAGATGAGTTCATCCAATCGGCGAATCGGATGGCCAAGATGGCAAGAGAAGCTGTGAGCGAAGGTGGGTCATCGTACTGCAACTTGGACCGTCTGATTGAGTACATCAGATCCATGGTTGCTTAATTAAGCTGTTAAACATTACACTGTGAAACTTGGAAGTAGCTGATTACTTGCCAATACGAGGCAGCCACTCAACAGTGTGCACATGTTGGTATATTTCTAAATTTATATTTGGTGGTCGATTTTAAGGTTCTCTTCATCAATAAAATTGTTACAATCAAGCATATGTTCTCTCTGTGACTCTGTTTAGATTTCTTTTTCTCTTTCATCGCAAAATAAAAATAAAAATAAAATAGCATTGTTTTATTCACCATGGATTGCCAAAACGCAAAGATCATCCTAAAAATATGAACAGTTTTGACACTTAGCGGAGTCCAATCAAGACATAATTTTTATTAAATGCTCTTCTCAACAAGCCTTGTGATATCTGCCGTTCAAATGAAGGGAATAATACCGAGCACACAATTCTCTAACTTTTGTTCAAGATTCTTATAGATTTTAGGGCCTGCATTCTGAATGAAAAATTGAATGAATTGGATCAATGACTTACAAATATTTGATTGGGATGAATTTTTCCAACATCACTCGAATAATTATTTTGATTAATTGAAAGGTTTGGATCGTTTGTGTGGAACCCCGAAGAGGGCCCCACATGGCGAGGTCATTTTAGGGGAGCTACCGGGTGTAGCCTTTCTTACTCACTACATGCTCCCCACAAGAAGTTGGAAGCGGATCCGCTGTCCCGAACTTCCTGTCCCAACTCCCTGTCCCGTCCATCCGAGCAATTAACGGCTCAGATTCAATCTCACCCCAAACAAATCTGAGCCATACACATTCATCTGTGCATCTGAGCTGTCGAGTACTCAGATGGACGGCTCGGATAAACGGGACACGGAGTCGGGACAGGATTTTCGGGACAGCAGATCCGCAACCCAAGAAGTTTGTTCAAAAAACTACTTTATAATAAAACTTCCGTTTGTTTCAAAGAAATAGGTTTTTTCTTTTTTTGAAACGTTCTCTTGAAAATGAGAAGGGTCAAAGGTGAGCATGGATCGGATTAGGCTGGTTTTATAGTAAATTAGTAAATCAAGAACCAAACCATTAAAGACCGATTGTGAATTTGGAGAACCAAACCAACCCATAACCAATCCAAACCATTAAAATACGGTTCGGTTTCGGTTTTGAACCATGGTTAGCTTGAAAATGAAATATCATGCAGGTAGGTTCTAAGATTTTGTAACTAAAGTTAAATACTTTAGGATTTATTTTTCTCGCTGTTGCGTAGATTTGAAGACCTTAATTTAGTTTTTGTGACTTCATTTTCAAGCTAGTGTGATTGTCTCCCACGATCTTTTTCTAATGTTGATTTGATAATCCGCAGAACTTATGAATATTGAACAATCAATTCAAAAGTGTCAATAGTCTTTCAAATAATCAAATTGAACAAGAAGTGATCATTGTATAAGGTCAATAAACTAAAGAAAATTGTATCAAATTAATTACAGGAAAGATGCGAATAAATATTAATTTTAGTGGACGATTGTCCCAGAAAAGGTACTTTAGAAAAGTTCCTTAATGAAGAGAAAGTCAAAAGAACTTTGTTTGCTTAGGAGGGCAATTGGGTCATTCTAGCACCATGGGTAATGAATGAGCGTGGCAGGAACAATTGTTACCGTGGCATTAACAACCTCCAAGAAAGCTTTAATACCAATAATTAGCGAAGAATTAGGCCATGGGATAGAATTTTAGATTAGGAAATTAGTTATCGAGAAAAAGATCAGGAAATTTATTGACTAAATCCAAGTTGTGTATATACTTTGTGTATTGAAATTATAGAAATAGGCTATCATATATAGAAGTTTAGGAAATTGATCTTAGAAGTAAAAGAATAGGGCAATGAAATGAGCATCTAGGTTAGGAGATTAGGCTATCACACATCATTCAGTTCGTCATTTTCAAATCTAAAGATGTGGATGTAAAGTAAATTTTTAGTATTTTTCTTTTGATTTTCTATTTGATGACTCAAGCAGATAAGCAAGACATTTAGACTTATTAGAAGGTGTTTTTTTGAACGGTTATTAGAAGGTGTTTGGGAGTTTGCTTTTTGTTTACGTTTTCATTTTCACGTTTTTTAGTTTTGGTTGTTTGGGAGGGATGAGAGAAAGGTCATTCTTCCAAAACTCATTTTCCAATTTGATGAAAGGAGAGGAGAAGTCAAAAGTAGGTGGTGATGAGTTTTTTGACTTTTCATTTCTCACTTTTCCCATTTTGCACATTTCTCCAAAACAATCCGACTAGATTTAAAA
This sequence comes from Vaccinium darrowii, assembly GCA_020921065.1. Classification (NCBI taxonomy): domain Eukaryota; kingdom Viridiplantae; phylum Streptophyta; class Magnoliopsida; order Ericales; family Ericaceae; genus Vaccinium; species Vaccinium darrowii. Next base: position 4,870,701 of record CM037160.1, read on the forward strand.
CACACTCTGACCGTAATCTAAAAGGCCAAAAATTCAAAATGAAAAACTGAAAATATGAGGCTCCCAAACATCCCCTTACCTGTAGGGGTGAGCATGGACCGGATTGGTTCGGTTTTGTAGTAAACCAAGAACCAAACCACTATCTACGGATTATGAATTTGAAGAACCAAACCAACCCACAAAAGGCATAGAACCAAACCAATCCAAACCATTAAACTACGGTTCGGATTCGGTTTCGAACCACGGTTTGCTTAAAATTGAGATATTATTTCCGTAAACTATTTAGAGTACTTAAAATTTAGGTTTACTACGTTAGGTGTATATAGAATACGAATAGGTTCTCATACATAGAAATTTAGGCTAATTAATCATGGTAATGAAGGAAATTTAGGCTAATTAATCATGGTAATGAAGGAAATCAAGGAATAAGAATAGGTATGACCGAATTATGTATAGAAATTTGGAAAAATAGAAACATGCTGTGGAATCAAAATTCGAAGGGAGAATTTCATCACCGAATTTATTTGCTATGACTAAACCACTATTGGGGTATTGGAATTAGGGGAATAAGTTGTGAATTCTAGGCAAAATAAAATCTTGCCAGAGAAGGAATAATGAATAAATTAAATTTGGAAGTTAGTTGACTATGGCTTATATATATATACATATACATGGTTCGGATCGGATTGGAACTAGAACCATGAAGGTGAATCCACAAACCAGACCATTGACTACGGATTCTAATTTTTTTAAACCAGGACCAAACCACGCTACTAAAAAACCGAACCAAACCAATCGGTTTGGATTGGTTTGGACTGGATTCACGGTTTGACGGATTTTTTGCTCACCCCTACTTACCTGTAAAAAAACAAGAAATACGGAGTAATAAAGAAGTGAAGGTCCTTGTTTTTAATGAACCTGTTAGCTGTGCTGTAGCATCCCATTTTACAAAGTAATTCTTTCCGTGAATCATTTGATAAGTTGAATACTTTCGAATTATTTCAAGAGACTTCTCTGTGCACATTTGATGGCATCTTGAAACACAAATAGGTTAGAAATAATATAATATTTGTAAAGTTGGAAAAATAATAAGTAGTAAGAAATGGACCAGACTATGGGTATAGAATTCATTGCAGAGAAAATGTAGAGATCGAGCTCGGGGATCCACTTTTAAGTCCCACACGAACAATCCGAGCCGTTCATTCATCTTAAAATTAAATTTCGAAGGGCCCCGTGAAAATCAGCTCAATCAGACGTCATTAAGTTCGTGATCTAAAAACTGAAATGGGGGGGCTCTTAGATCAAGAACTTAAAGACGTCCGATTGAGTTGAATTTTCACGGGGCCCTTCGGAATTTAATTTTAAGACGAATGAATGGTTTGGATTGTTCGTGTGGGACCCAAAAGTGAATTCCCGAGCTCGATCTGTGTATTTTCTGTCCAATGGGTTCTGTCCCCATATAACTACCGGAGAAATAGACTTCTCTGTGCACATGTATTGGTGGCACCCCCACGTTGTCGTTCTTTCAATTTTAGTAAAGAAATAGTTTTCCTATAATAATTCGAAATTTTAAATAAAATTTCGGATTATTTAAATTCATTTTAATTTCTTTAATTTCATTATTTAAATTTTAATTGCATTTAGGGCCCCTAATTTGTGATTACTACGGTTTATACCCTAAAACTTCCAAATTGTTATAAATTCGACCCTAAGGCACGTTTACATTTTAATCGCGAGCATTACATTTTTATAAATTCATTTCATACGTAATCATACCCATTCATACACATACACAAGTAATATTAGTACACAAACACACACATGTGTGTATATTATGTACATATATACACATTCAATCACTCCCCACTCTCCACTCCTCCACCCACTTTAACCACTCCCTTACACCACCCCAACCCAAACACTCAACCCTCACCCTTCATAAACCCCTCTATTTCGTTCTTCACTCTCTCACACTCCCACACATCACCAATACTCAGAAAAACAGCAAGGAAAGAGAGAGAAAGCTCCAAGTTTGGTTATGGAGTTCTAGAGAGAGAAAGTAAGGCCAAAACTTGGGTTTCCACCTCCAAACCCAACGACATTCAATCTTCTTCCACAAGTTCATCCATTGCACTCCTAGGCATCCACATTTCACCATCCAAGCAAGCCAAGCCGGCCCAAGAAGCTCCCTCCGCCGGTTTTTCGCCAAAACCCATTTTTTCGCCAAATCTTTACAAAACAAGGTAGAGACTCTTACCCAATCATTCCTAAGCATTTGTATGTGTTAGAATATCCTAGGGGTAGTTTTTAGTCGAAGGGTTAAGGCCCAAAGTGAAGGGTTTCACGAAACCCGAACAAAAATGCAAGTTGCTCTGTTTTTGCTGTGACGATAGTCCGGACCACCATATCCCCGTCCGGACTACTGGTCCAGAATGTTCCCTCCAACTTTGGTTCAAATTCTGTAATTACAGTTTAGCCCCTTGTGCTACTATTTTCAACGGTTTTGACCCTAAACCATGTTTTCATGCATATTAAGCCCTAGAATTATTTTGGTTCATGTGTTCAACTTCTCAAGCATGATTAGGACTTATTCAAAGCGTTTATGTGAGATTTAATGTGTTCATGTTATGTTTAACCTTGTTCTTGTTCTTAGTTTAAACTTAAGGGTTAAAAGTGTAGTTTATCAAAGTATGTGACTTAATCTACAAGGATATTTATGTTCCTACTTTTTATCAATTAATTGTCATTAGTGGAAGTATATGAGCGTAGAAAAATAACTAAAATACCCTTCGTAGTGTAAAATGACCGTTTTGCCCTTTATTACATTTATTACTCTTATAAAAGTTTTGGACTTATTAAAAATTCAAGGAATTTCCTTTCGAGTCAAGTTATGTCATAACTAGCTAAAATAAGTTATATTACGTGTTTACCCCTCGTGGTGGAAAAATTACAATTTTGCCCTTGTGTGTGTAAATTACATAATGTGTAATTTTGTACTTAGTAAGAAAATCAAGGAATTGCGTTTTGTGACAAGTTAGGACTTTATTAACCAAAATAAAGTATTTTTACGTATTTACCCTTGTCGGTGGCAAAATTTCCATTTTGCCCTTGTATTATGTTTATTTACAAAAAGGCCCCCAGAGTTTGTAAATTTCACTAAGGACCCTAGAGTCGTGAAATTATGTTGGACACCCTTATACTTACTTAAAATGACGTTGGTGACCCGTACTTTCTCTAAATTATGTTTCGACCCCAATAGTTTAGTAAATTACGTTTTGGTCCCTATAGTTTGAATTTATTATGTTTAGACCCCTAGTTTTTTATTACTTGAATTTCGTGAACTTGTGAATTGAGATATTCAGTTGTGAGCCTTGAGATATCGTTATCACTTTGCTTCTACTGTTAATTGCACATTTCATAAATGCGTTGAATGCTAGAATGGACAACTAGGTTCCCGGGTTGGGTGATCGTACGTGGATATCACATAGACGATGAGGTTAATGGAAAAGTGAATTGAAATTGATTGATGGGGAGTTACCCCGAGATTGTTGTTGAATGACAGTTCCGCCAAGTGATTGTTTTGGAGGATTGTTTGGCAGTCTGCTATGATTTCGAAACCCTAGAATGTGACACTCTGTGATTTGCTTCATTTGAATTCTGAGGCGTTATAAGGGTGGAAGTATTATAGACCAGTTTCGGCTATATACTTGCAGGACCTGGCAGTTGCCATACGTAGCCCAGTGGTACAATTTCGTCCCTGGGAAATTCATCCTTGCGAGGCGGCTGACGGCTGGATTAAGTACATAACTTATACCTTCCGTCGGGGCTCCCGAGTGAAGGGCAAGCAAGGGGGGAGTAAATCACAGTTTGGTCATATTCCTTAGTGGTTAACCGGGAGGAAAGTTCTCTAGGTTGAGAACTTAGATGAACATGTAAGTTAATGGCTAGTAATGAAATCAGCTATGTGTTTAATCTCTGTTTTACGATTTATTTACTGATTATTCCTTTAATTACTGCTTTTCAATCGTATATGTTGTACTTGTATGTTAAGCAATGGTTGGGAGCGTTAGAGTAGCTATTGAGTGATTTATCGCTCACGGTGTTACACTTCGTGTAACCCTGGTATAATACCATGATGTTGCTTTGCAACTCGGACGTATTATGCCAGATTGTGATCAAACAGGAGGTGTAGGTGTCGAGGGCGATGCTTATTTTGGAACAGAAGGTTCTCCAGTGGATCAGGCTCAAGAGGAGTATTGGGATCAAGATCTCAACCTTAATCTGTAGAACCCACCCCTTTATTTTAATGTTGGTCTGTAATATTAATTTCTCAAACCATACTATGTATTTTGTAATGGGCTGCACTTCACGTTTTCCAACGTGTACTCTGATGGAAACTCTTTTTATTAAATTAATTCTAATTAGTTATCTTAATTAATGCTTCCGAAAATCGGGGCGTTACATTTCCATTTTTGGCCAATGTGGCTTTTAGCTTGTTTCCCCAAAAGAGCCCAAACTTGCATTTTATTTTGTCTTTATTCAAAAAAAAAAAAAATTCGTATTTGCTAGTTTTGCGCCGAACTTTTGTAAATTTCTGATTTGCCTCGACGAGAGGAATTGGAAACATATAAATTCAAGAATTAACTATAGTTCGTTTAGTCGAGGCTCTTGGGCTTTTCTTGGATAATTCTATAAAATTGGGTTTCGCTTATAATTTTATATTTTTCCGATTGCTCTCGTCGAAACGAATCAATGATCTAAAAAATAGAGTGCAAAACTAAAAAATAAGATTTTATTTTTAATAAAAAAAAGTTACTTTTTCTGAAAAACAACATGACTACCACCTTGGCTAAAAACGGAAACGGCACCTAAGCTGCAAAGTGGAAAATTTTTTGGGTACCGAATGGGTACCAACTGTTCATGCTGAGCATGATCTTAGCCATCCAAAAGTGTTTTAGACGGCTTAGATCAATTGATTCTCTCTCTCATCTCCCACCCAACCACTCTCTCCACTTTTTCTCTCTCCTCTTCCGGGCCGTCGGATCGCGCTTTGGATGACTGAGATTCCCGAACGAGTACTACGTGGGCAATACTCACCCGACACTGAAAAATTCCTCCGCAAAGTGGTATAAGAATTCTCAACAATGCTATGGGTACACCACTTGTGCACCCCAAATGCCCACCACTCTGAGGTGACAAACAATGATGGAGCCATTGGGTGGCTAATAGGAGCTGTCGCCCCTGTTATAATTTGAATAATTTGAAAAAACCTTACTATTATATTGAAAAAATTATATATATCATCAAATTATTTAGCCCCGCCCCTTCTTTCACATACCCGTCCCTCCTATGCAATAATTCTGGTTCCGTCCCTGGTGACAAAAGAGGAGAGACCCATTTTTTGGGTGAGCCTCACATTGAGTTTCTCCACATTTATCACCTCAGGGTGGGGTATACATTTCGGGTGCACAAACGGTGTACTCATGTCATTTTCCAAGAATTCCTTTCCAAGAATTCCTGATTGGGATCACAATATACCAAAAAGTACTGTTAGTCAAGTAAGTAAAGCGCTATCCCTTTCTGATATGTGGTCTTCATTCGCAGATTGGGATCGAAAAGCCTGAACTCCGATGGCTCACCAACAACAATACCCTCTCCCTCCTCACGTGCTAATCTTCCCCGTACCCGTCCAAGGTCATGTAAATTCCATGCTCAAGCTCGCCGAACTCCTCTCCCTCGCCGCCGTTGACGTCACCTTCCTTCTCTCCGAATTCAGTCACCGCCGCCTCCTCCGCCACACCGACATCTTCTCCCGGTTCACCCGATACCCCGGGTTCCGATTCGAGACCATCTCCGACGGCCTACCCGACGACCACCCACGTGCCGGCGAACAAATCTTCGATATGCTGTCATCCATAAAGAACGTGACGGGGCCGCTGTTCAAGGAGATGATGGTGGCCACCGGTTGCCTGAGCTCCGACGGCCGGCGGCCGGTGACATGTATTATAGCTGACGGGGTTTTCAGTTTTGCCGGCGATTTCGCTTTGGAAAAGGGGATCGCGCTTATTTATTTCCGTACTATTAGTGCTTGCGCTTTCTGGGCTTATTTCTGTTTTCAGGAAATTGTTGAAGCTGGTGAAGTTCCTCTCAAAGGTGCCATGCTACATACTCCTTGGATTTTGGTTGCTATAGAATTTTCATTTCCTAAATTATTGCATCGATCGTAGTAGCAGCTCGAGGAATTTTTAGCAGAGTTCAAAAATATTTACACTTCACAAACTCTAGAGATCACAATTGAACATAAATTTTATCTAGTAATATCAGCAATGCTATGAAAAAACAGCAAAATGTAAAAAATATTGACTGCTCGATCTTGACGAGTTTTCATATTTTTTGAAACCGTTAGATGCAAACTCTTCATTTGTAGGCTTATTTTTGAACCGTGTTCAATTTTTTGTGGGCTCAGTGTTCAAGAGTATTAAAATTGGGTGTTTTAAAAAAAATCTATACTAAAATTATTGCATATACTATATCCAAAAAAAGAAATTTAAGGTACTATATCCAAAAAAGGAAATTTAAGGTGTTCGCTTGACTACTTTTTTAAGGTGTGGAGCCGCTATTGTTGACATTTTATCGCCATTGAAGATTACTTGAGCATTTTGATTTCTTCTTTCTCTGTCTCTAATAAATTATAAAACTTTATAAAGTCTAGGAAAAGTGTAGAGTGGTGGATGTCGTTGTTTGCGGTGGTGGCTGTCAGGAGCTTTGGCGGTGGTGGCGGTGATGTTTTGCTCTGTGATCTAGGGTTAGGTTTAGGGTTTTCTTGAGGTTGGGCTTAGCCCATTTGTTTGGGCTGGGTATCTTTGTGCTTTATTGTTGTACTTGGGCTCTTAGGCCATTAGGTGTATTTTTATTGTTTATCTGGGCTTTCTGGCCATTGGGTGTACGGGCTTTGCCCTTAGTTGTTCCAACTTTTGGTTGGATCTTTTTTCTCCTTCTCGATGTACCCTTAGTCGAGTTTCTTCAATAAATTTTTGTTGCCGATCAAAAAAAAAAAAAAGTGTAGAGTGACAAAGAAACTTGGCGGGTTTCTGATTCAGTGTTTCGGTGGGTGAAATCTTTGTAGTTCTACTCATAATGAAATTTTATGTGATTTTCCGAACCAAATTGTTGTCTATGTGTACGACTGCAAACGAACCGAGCTGCTCGCGAGCAGCTTTTGGCTCCAGTGGCGGACGTAGGATTTGAGTTAAGCAGGGGCGAAGTACGTGTATTTTCATATTCATAAAAGGAAATTTTTTTGTAAGTATTTATTGCTACTTGCAAGGTCCAAATAAGAGACGATATTGTGTGCATGTGCGTAGTCACCGTTAAATTTTATAAAAGTAACCAAAAAAATGATTAATAACTTGAAATTTTAGGAGTTTTTACCCTACACAAATAGAAATTTTAAGATTTTTTTTTTTCACTCAAGGGACTTGCAGGGGCCAACTCCATAAATTTTTTCTTAATTAACCTTAAAAACTAGTATGACACGTGAGAATACTTGAAGTTGTGCAGGGGCCGGACACCCCCTTAGCAACCCCTTGGTACCGCCCTTGCTTGGCTCGGCTCGTTAATACTTGGCTCAGCTCGTTAACTAATCGAGCCGAGCTCGAGCTCGATTTTCAGGCTCATTTTAGTTAACGAGCTCGCCAAAGCTTGGCTCGGCTCGGATCGATTGTAAAAGCTCGGCTCGTTTAAGAAGGTTCGTTAAGTAAATTACCCTAACTCGGCTCGTTAAGGGCTCGGCTAGCTCGTTTATAACCGAACTGAGCTCGAACTCGATTTTTTGGCTCGTTTACTTAACAAGCCGAGCTCGAATATAAAAAAACTCAACTCGGCTCGGCTCGTTTGCACCTATATCTTCATGTTTGAGCTTGTGCATGTGGTGTCCTAGGCACAACAATACATTAGTTGTTACATCTCTATATAAAAACTAAAACACGTCGAGAAAAAGTCCCAACTAATAAATTAAGGAAATTGGAAGGAGATCACTATCGACGTGGTAGATGGTTTTAGGAAAGAAAGTTGGTAGGATAACACTATCAATATAGTAGATGTTTTAAGAATAAAATGGAGAAATATTATTGAATAGCTGCTATTTTTTGTGCGGGCAAAATTAGCGTTAAGAAGTGGAATAGACCAAAAATTTGTACGCCGTGTCAATCAGAAATTCATTTTTGTTAATTTGTTCAGGTAACGGAATGGACCTACTGGTAAAGAGTGTACCTGGCATGGAAGGATTTCTCAGGCGCCGAGACTTGCCCGGGTTCATTCGGGTCGATGAAGTATCCGACCCACGTCTACAAGTATTCAAAGCTGAGACCCGACAAACCCTTCGAGCCCAAGCCATAATTGTCAACACTTTTGAAGACTTGGAAGGACCCATTCTCTCTAACATTCGAACCGTATTACCTGATTGCTTCACAATCGGACCCCTCCACTCCCACCTGAAATCCCGACTCTCGGAGGGAAAAACCACCACGACACCACCTTCATTGGCTTCTAGTAGCTTCTGGGAAGAAGATCGATCCTGCATAGAGTGGCTCGACGGAAAACCACCAAAATCAGTAGTATATGTGAGCTTCGGAAGCATTACAGTTTTGTCAAGGGAACAACTGATGGAGTTCTGGTACGGGTTGGTAAATAGCAGGCAACATTTTTTGTGGGTCATGAGGTCGGAATCCATCGTCGGAAAAGACAGGGAGAGTCAGATTCCTGCCGAGGTTTCGGAGGGTACTAAAGTGAGGGGATGTATGGTGGGGTGGGCTCCACAAGAGGAGGTCCTGAATCATGATGCTATTGGTGGATTTTTGACACATAGCGGGTGGAACTCGACTCTGGAGAGTATAGTCGCAGGAGTGCCGATGATTTGTTGGCCTTACTTTGCCGATCAGACAATTAATAGTAGGTTTGTGAGCGAGGTGTGGAAGATTGGGCTAGATATGAAAGATACTTGTGATCGAGTTGTAATTGAGCAAATGATTAGGGATTTAATGGTTGTGAAGAAAGATGAGTTCATCCAATCGACTGATCGGATCGCTAAGATGGCAAAAGAAGCTGTGAGCATGGGTGGATCATCGTATTGCAACTTATAATTAGATCGGTTGATTGAGTACATCCGATCCATGATTGGCTGAGCAGCTGGGAAGTGGCTTGAATTATTGTTTGTTAATTTATTGTTGATTTTAAGCATTTGGAACATATGTTTATTTCTGCGAACTTTATTTTTCTTTGGGTTCATCAATTAATTTTTATTTTAGGGAACACGTACAAGTCTTATTAATCAAGCATATCGGGTCGGTCTCACTAAGCTCGATCAATCATCAAACTATCAAAACTAGACATGTTAATGGACCGGATTCAATCCAATAGTCTGAATACTTACCGAATGAAATTTGGATACGAATATAATATTCCCATAGGAATAAAAGAAAATCTAGTAAAACATTTTCAGTCTCTATCAATCCTCTTCCTATCTGCCGATTGCCTAAACTCCTCTCTTCTGGTACCATCAGCCCTTTTATCGTTTCCTTGATTATAATAATTTGATCACAAGTGTCTTTCATATCCAAGCCGACTTTCCATGCCTCCACAACTAAGATAATTATAATGCTAGGAACACAATTCTAATACTAATTCTCTATTGCGCTGTTGGTCTCCAAATAAAAATAAATTACTGAATTAAAAATGTTTAACATAGATATTGTGACTTTTAAATGAATAAAGATTTTCATACTCAAATTTCGCCTTAAACCTAAACAGAGGTTGGACTGCCCTTCTAGCGAGCACCCTTGACCAATGCTAATCTAATTTGTACTAGTGGTGGAAGCTATTGTGATATTCTGATCCACATCGGGAATTCATAATTCATGAAAATACTAAGTGGTATAATTGGTAATGGGCATCAACGTAACTACAGTTAACTTAAGTTATAATTTTTGAGCTACGTGACATAGTTAAGTTAAAAGTTAGCAAGTCAACTGATGTGGTGTTTGATGCAACTTAGTGATTTGGTAAAAAAGCCTAGAGCCTTTTCAATAAAAAAAGAATAAGTGATGGAGAAAGATATTGATGCTTTACGTGAAACGGTGCCCAAAGACCACCCAAATCATTCGAGAAGAATACAATTCATCACACTCTCATTTCTTCTCGCATACTTTTTTTTTTTCATTTTGGTGTATGTCATTGTACTCGTAATTTATATATGTAACACATCACATAGGAAATAAAATAAAACAATGTTCATCACCTATGAAATAACATTGACTGTTTATATTCTTTAGAGCATCAATATGTGGCTTAACAATTTAACTTTTAAGTTAAAATAGAGATTAAATTTCTCTAAAACTTCAAAAATTAGCCTCACCAAACGAACTCACCAATTTGAAGATTCTTAATTTTGCTATAGTAATTTAACAAATTTGGTGACCTATCGTTCACTCACCAAAAACAGAGGGAGGGAAGAGTAAAAGTTTGAATAATGAGTCTGATTCTGTGAGGTTTTGATAAAGTGACTTGCTAAAGTTTGAATAGAGGGTCTGATTTCGTAAATTTTTTGAAAAGTGACTTGCTAAACTATAAAAGATATTTTTAAAATTAAATTTGGTGTTTTTTTTTAGTGTGTGTGATATGGGGATGCCCTTAGAATGTCCAGCATGTCTTGGCCCCCAATGGGGCTCAATCCCTGGTCTCCCAGGTAAGGGGAGTCGGGAGATGCCAACTGAGCTACAGCTCATTGGCAGCATGTCTTGTTCAAAAGTAGAATAACAAACAAAAAGACAAACACCACAAGATAAGTACGTGGAAATGTGGAATATGCAAGACATGGTGGACCACTAAAATTTGTTTGGTCGTGGTGTGTGTGGCTCACACTAATACGTGGGGCCCTTATGTGAAGGGAAAATTTCAAAATACCCCATAAACTTTGACCTTAATGTCATGTAGCCTCTCAAACTTTAAAAAAAATCAAATTTTCTTTCAAACTTTTCTTCCATCTCAATCTATTAAAAAACTAACGGCACTTGCTGACCTAGACAGTAACGGTGGAAACAAATGTTAAGTGGGTAATATGTTTTTAGGAAAAGTTTCAAATACCCCCTAAACTTTGACCCTAACGTCGAATAGCCTCCCAAACTTTAAAAAAAATACAATTTTACTCCCAAACTTTGATTCCGTTACTCATGTGCCCCCCGTTGTCCCAAGCTGTCAATTAATTAATGGGATATTCCCTTAATGAGAACGACATGTATTGTATGGCATGGTGAGAAGAGCAATTATTAAAAAAAAATTATCTTGATTGGACATCGATTGAAATCAAAACGCAAAGATTATTTAAAAATTATGAATTATTTTGATACTTATCGATGTCCTATCATGGTAATTTTTTTAATAAATGCTCTTCTCAACTTGCCCTAAGATATTTGCAGTTCAGATTAAGGGAATACCGGACACACAATTCTCTAACTTTTCTCAAAGATTCTTTTAGATTTTAGAGCCTGGATTATGAATGAAAAGTTGAACGAAGTAGCTCAATTAATTGCAAATATTCGATTTGGATGATTTTTTTTATAAAACACTCCAATTAATAATTTTTTTTAATCATTGCTATTTGACATTCAGGTCAAAGTTTGGGGTATATTTTTAAAAAATTTCTTACAACAAATTACTCCTTTAACTTTTGTTTCCACTATGTTCAAGTCAGCAAGTGTCATTATTTTTTTGACGGATTGAGACGACTGGGGGAAAAATGATAACAAAAGAACAATAAGATCGGAGAGACTACAAGCACATGGTTGGACAAAACTCAGATTCAAGTTGTCATAAATTGTTATTGGGACTAAACACTCTAATGGAGGTGTCGAGGTACCAAACAAGCTCTTCAATTTTTTTTTCCACCGAAAAAATAGCAGACAATATTTGTAGTACTCCACCATAATGCACTACAGGGTACAGAACTGCATGTGACGGTGCACGAATCATTCAACCTTTCAACAACTCGATGGATTTATTTTCTTGGACCAAACAGTGCTCTAACAATGCCCTCTAAAAATTTCTCTCCATTGCTCATTGCATGCCTCAGTTGTCAGTTGACTCAGTTCTACCAATATACGCCCTCCGTCCCATAAAGTTTGACACTTTCACTATTCCAGCCCTATGAAAAAATTGATTATTTCTTTTAATCTATAATGTTTTATATAAGCAATATGGATCTAGTTTGATAGATTTTAATTAGTCCTTTTAAACAAAGTTATGAAAATCGCATAAAACGTTATGAATTGAAAGATATAGGCAATTTAAAAATGGCACGCACTCCCGAAAGTGTCAAACTTTAAGGGACGGAGGGAGTATAAATATATGTAAATACATCAAGTTGACTCATTTCAATCTTCAAAAAACGCAAAACAAACATTGAGTTTTTGGATCCAAACAGCACCTTAAGCCAGCCCCATGGATGATCAAGAAACAGAGCTCCCTCCCCACGTGCTCGTCTTCCCATACCCAGCACAGGGCCACGTCAACTCCATGCTCAAGCTGGCCTAGTTTCTCTGCCACGGTGGAATCCACGTCACCTTCCTCGTCACGGACTACATCCACGGCCGTCTCCTCCGTCACAGCAGCAACGTCCAATCGCATCTCGCGAGCTATTCTGGGTTCCGATTCGAAACTATTTCGGACGGGTTACCCGAAGACGACCCGCGTTCGGGTGATAAAGTCATGGAGCTGTTCCGTTCGTTTAGGGTCACGGCAAAACCACTCCTCAGAGAGTTGCTGAGATCGGATCGGGTTAGAGATTCGGACTCGGGTCGGAAGAGGATATCTTGCATCATAGCTGATGGGATATTTTGAGTTTTGCTGTTGACGTTGGTGAAGAGATTGGGATCCCAGTCATTAGAGCATCCCATCAGGTACTACAAATCCCCCAAATAGTTATTTTGTTGAGCCAAAGGGTAGAAAACACCCCAAAATCAGCCTCAACAAATGTTGGGCTAATTTGCAAAAACTACAAATTCGCTACAGTAACTCGGTATTTGGGTAGAAGCACTGTTCATGGGTTAGCCGTTTGTTTTATTTTTTTTATTCCCGCATGCGTCAGAATGGGTAGAAGAGAGAGAGGGGGAGGGGGGCAGGGTTAACACGTGGCAGGCCTTTATTGGGCAAGAGGGAGGGGCCCCCCAGGGGCAGAGACTTTTTTGTCATCATTGTTGCTGCCTATAACACGTGGCTAGCCTTTGTTAGGTGAAATTTTTTTTTAATAGATTTGAGGGGAATAGTTTAATATAGTAAAGTTTGGATAAATAGTCTGATTTTTTGAGTTTTTGATAAAGTGACTTGCTAAATTGTAAAAGGTGTTTTTGTGGTTAAATTTGGTGTTTTTTTTGTTGAGTCTGATGAGGATGCCCTTAGCTTCCGGACTACCAGCGCCTGTAACTTTTGGGCCTTCTTTTGTGGGCCCAAACTCATTCAATCCGGTGAAATCCCCTTCCAAGGTATATAATTCTAAACTTATGCTCCTAATATTTCAATAATCTTTACAACTACACATTTACGAGGACCCTCGGAAACAAGGATGAAGTCATGGGTGGCTAGTACATATAGCCTATCTCCTACGCAATAATTCTGGCTTCGTCATTGCTTAGAGGTCAAATAAAAATAGGAGGTCTAAGTATCTAACATAAAATGCAGCACGAGGACTGCCCGGATAAAACTCATGAAATTCTAGTATTTTTGAAAGAAAATAACCACTTTCTTTGACTAGTTTTAAGAATATACAGATATTTATAAAATTTATTTTAGAAAAAAATCAGATTGATCAACATTTGCTGCATTTTGTTTTTGCAATTCCTGTGTTTATAATTGTTGTGAAAACTGCAAACGTAGGAAACGATATGGATGTACCTATAAAAAGTATTCCTGGTACGGATGGTTTTCTTCGACGGCGCGACCTCCCAAGTTGCTATCGCGTTAGTGACATAGCTGATCAGAACTTACAAGCAATTATGAGTGAAACCCTACAAACTACTCGAGCACGAGGTACCATTCTCAACACGTTTGAAGAGTTAGAAGGACCCATTCTCGCAGTGGCACGTTCTCAATGTCCACAAATCTATACCGTAGGGCCACTCCACGCACACCTCAAGGTTAGACTTACGTCAAAAGTTACTTCAAATAGTTTGTGGGAAGAAAATATGACTTGTATAACATGGCTTGATGTACAACCGGCTAAATCTGTGATTTACGTAAGTTTTGGAAGTATTACAATGATGACAAAAGACCAGTTGTTGGAATTTTGGCATGGTCTGGTAAATAGTGGGAAACGGTTCTTATGGGTCATTCAACCAGATTCTGTGTTTGGCAAAGATTGGAAAAATCATTTATCGACAGAGATCTTGGAGCATACAAAGGAAAGAGGATGCATAGTTGGGTGGGCTCCCCAAGAAAAGGTCCTAGCTCACAATTCTGTTGGCGGGTTTCTAACTCATAGTGGGTGGAATTCAACGTTGGAGAGTATTGTTGCCGGGGTACCAATGATTTGTTGGCCATACTTCGGTGACCAACAAATTAATAGTAGGTTTGTGGGAGAGGTATGGAAACTTGGATTGGACATGAAAGATACTTGTGATCGAGTCATAATAGAAAAAACGGTCAGAGATCTAATGGATGTAAAGAGAGAAGTGTTTCAAGAATCGTCGGATCGGATGGCCAAATTGGCTAAAAAGGCCATTACTGAAGGTGGGTCATCAGGAGCAAAGATGAAGCCTTGAAGTGGGGGAAGGTGGCAATGCCATCCCCAGATTCCAAAAAAATTAATTTTTATTGTAACAACAGTTTTATTTTTCAAAAATCATGTGGTATTATTTTTGGTATTAGGCATATTGATGAGTGATTAGTTAATGAAAGTGATTAATTTTTGGTTATTAAGTATGTTGATGGGATGATCAGCCTATAAAAATGTGTATCATTTCAGATAATAGAAATAGTTAATTTTTTTTTGATTGGGGAAATAATTAATGTTAGATTTTTTTTTTTTATATACGAATTACTTCTTCCACCCATAACGATAATTCACAACCAAAAAAATTTACAATTTTCGGATAAGAAATAAAACACTTGCATGATTTCTTACATTTATTGGCACAAAATTAAAGAACTAATTGAGAAATTTATCCAAAAATTGCACATCGATTTTATAATAGACTATTTTTGTGGAACGGAAAATAGGACAATATTGATTTTGGGTTCCACACCGGAGTCGGAATTCTAGCTCTATCCCTGCTAATCAGGAGTACATCGTTCAGGTGTAGAGATGCAGCATCTTGCATGATTTTGTATTACTCCTCTAGTGAACTTTAAAATACTTCATAAATCTAAAATAAATTTATTTGAAATTCATCGTTTGAAATGTTCGCTTGTTTTAATTTAAATTTTGCATGTAGGGTGACAAAAATAAGTGCTGCCTCTATGTTCTCGACAACACTGGTTGTCTATGAGTCTATCTATGACTGGAGATCAGATCCAACGCTCCATGGGCTGGGCTTAACCAACGAAATAGCGATTAGCACTTAGTTACTCATTTAAAGCTAACAGATTCACCCAGATATACTGCTAAGGCCCGTTTCTCTTATCTATTTTTTTTTTTCCCTCTTATCGATTTTTAAACTTTCTGTTCAAAAAGTCTCAAAAATTTCTCTCCGAATTCAGTAACCGCCGCCTCCTCCGCCACACTGACATCCACTCCCGGTTCACCCGATACCCCGGGTTCCGATTCGAGACCATCTCCGACGGCCTTCCCGATGACCACCCACGTGCCGGGGAACGAATCTTCGATATCATGTCTTCCATAAAGAACGTACGGGGCCGCTGTTCAAGGAGATGATGGTGGCCACCGGTCGCCTGAGCTCTGATGGCCGGCGGCCGGTGACATAGCTGACGGGGTTTTGAGTTTTGCAGGCGATTTCGCTTTGGAAAAGGGGATTCCGCTTATTTATTTCCGTACTATTGGTGGTTGCGCTTTCTGGGCGTATTTCTGTTTTCTGGAAATCATTGAAGCTGGTGAAGTTCCTCTCAAAGGTACCATGCTACATACTCCTTGGATTTTGGTTGCTATAGAATTTTCCTTTCCTAAATTATTGTACCGATAGATAGAACCATTGCCGGTCCTGACATTTGGATTGCTCAAGCCCAACCACCGGCTTGGTTGCTCACTTATTATTTAGTTGTATAGAATAAAAAAATATAGCACAAGTAAAAATAAAATAAAATTAAGGTTACATTGGTCCTTTTAGCATGAATGATATCATCAGGTAATCCGGTTATAGTTCTTTATGATTAGCACAATCCGGTACAAAGAAATCAACTTTCCCTCGTTTTTTTTTGTAAGTATATTTTTCAATTGAGTCATCTTACTTTACGTATCAAAAAACTCATATTCAATTGAGATCATAAGCAATCCACTTAACCTTTCTTTTGACATGGTAGTACTAATTGTAAAAGATATGATTGGAGGAGTTTTTAAAAAAACAAAAATAAGAAAGTTTGATTCAAATCTTAAATCTAAATTATGTGAAAAAAAAACCTAATAAATCATGTCAATCGCTTGATTTTTTCCCCTAATTTTCTACCATTGGGATAATTTTTTTATCAAATGTAAGAACATTTCACTTCTACATTAAAGTTACGTTTGTTAAATGCAAATTTGCAGCAAATGTAATTTAGTAATGTGAATATTGTACTATTATTGAACAAAAAGAACAAATAAACAGTAAGAGAATAAAGGAAAAGGGCACAGTCGAAAAGTAAATGGAGAAAGGGGCGCGAGGATTTGAACCCTACGCTCGAGGGAATCGGGCGCTGGCAATTACCACGAAGCCAAGAAGACATTAAACATTTCCTAGGGAAACTTTTGTTAATTTATATATATAACTTTCGTTTTTTTTTTTTTGCCATAGCCTGGGGGGTTGCCCAAGCCCAAGGGCTTGTTGGGCTTAGCCCTGGGCCGGCTCTACATATAGACATAGTCGAGAAAACCATGGGTGCCGCTGTGCCGGCTGGGTAGAGAACTTAGAAGACATGAATGACAAGCAGTGGCAGTTTCAAAATTTTTTAGCAGGGTTCAAAAATATTTACACTTCACAAACTCTAGAAATCATAATCAAATGAACATGAATTTTATCTAGTAATATCAGCAACGCCATGCAAAAAACAGCAAAATATATAAGATATTGATTGCTCTTGACAAGTTTTCATATTTTGAAACCATTACATGCAAATTGTTGATTTGTGGGCTGATTTTGAACTGCGTGTTCAATTGTTTATAGGCTGGGTGTTCAAGAGTTTTAGAATTTGGTGATAAAAAAAAGTCTAAACTAGAATTATTACATATATTGTATACGCACAAAAAAAAAAAAAATTTAGGGTGTTCTCTTGACCACCTTGTCTAAGGTGTGGATCTGCCGCTGATTACAAGTGGAGTCATAGTCCAGTGAAAGAAGCTAACAACGAATAACAAGACTTTCGAGAAAAAAGATAGTGTACACGTTGAAAATTTAAGGCAAAGGTAATCCAGCCACCGTTGTTGACATTTTATCCCAATTGAAGATTACTTGAGCATTTTGATTTCTTCTTTCTCTCTCTCTAAATTTTTAAACTTTTTAAAGTTCGAAAAAAATCCCAAACTTTGCCCTCAATCTCTCTCTCTCTCTACTCCTCTATGAATTGGGGGAAGTTGGGATTTTTTTTTAAACAGGCCCAAAACGACGTCATTTTGGGCCATTTAACTGTTTATGGTGTCCGTTAAGCCCTAAGTCAGCAAATCCCGTTAGTTGCCAAACGGATGTAGACGGAAGGAGTATTTTATTTATTTATTACGGAATTGAAGTTTGGGAGTAGATGTTTTAAGCATAAAATGGAGAAATATTATTGGATTGCTGCTGTATTTTTTACGTGGACAAAATTACCGTTAAGAGGTTTCAAAAATTGAGCGTAATAGACCAAAAATTTGTACGCCGTGTCTATGAGAAATTCATTTTTGTTAATTTCATTTACGTAACAAAATGGACCTACCGGTAAAGAGTGTACCTGGCATGGAAGGAGTTCTTAGGCGCCGGGACTTGCCCGGGTTCATTTGGGTCGATGAAGTATCCGACCCACGTCTACAAGTATTCAAAACTGAGACCCGACAAACTCCTCGAGCCCAAGCTGTAATTCTCAACACCTTCGAAGACTTAGAAGGACTCGTTCTCTCTAACATCCGAACCACATTACCTAATTGCTTCACAATCGGACCCTTGCACTCCCACCTGAAATCCTAAGTCTTGAAGGAAAAAACCACCACGACACCACCGTCATTGGCTTCCAACAGCTTCTAGGAAGAAGATCCATCCTGTATCGAGTGGCTCGATGGAAAACCACTAAAATCAATGGTATACGTGAGCTTTGGAAGCATTACAGTTTTGTCAAGGGAACAACTGATGGAGTTCTGGTATGGGTGGGTAAATAACGGACAACATTTTTTGTGGGTTCCGTTGTTGGAAAAGACGAGGAGAGTCAGATTCCTACGGAGATTTTGGAGGGTACTAAAGTGAGGGGATGTATGGTGGGGTGGGCTCCACAAGAGGAGGTCTTGAATCAGGACGCTATTGGTGGATTTTTGACACATAGCGGGTGGAACTCGACTCTGGAGAGTATAGTCGTGGGAGTGCCGATTATTTGTTGGCCTTACTTTGTTGATCAGACAATTAATAGTAGGTTTGTGAGTGAGGTGTGGAAGATCGGGCTTGATATGAAAGATACTTGTGATCGAGTTGTAATTGAGCAGATGGTTAGGGATTTAATGGTTGTGAGGAAAGATGAGTTCATCGGATCAGCCGATTGGATGGCTAAGATAGCAAAAGAATCTGTGAGCAGAGGTGGACCATCGTATTGTAACTTGGACCGTTTGATTGAGTACATCAGATCCATGATTGGCTGAGCAGCTGGGAAGTGGCTCGAATTATTGTTTATTTTAAGCATTTGGAACACATGTTTATTTCTGTGAACTTAATTTTTCTCTGAGTTTATCAATTATTATTATTTTTTTCAAGGGAACGAGTACAAGTCTTATTAATCAAGCATATCAGGTCAGTCTCCTCACTGATGTTGATCAATCATTAGGCTATCAAAACTAGATATGTCAATGGATGTTGTGACTTTTAAATAAGTTTTCATACTCAAATTTCGCCTTAAATCTCAACAGAGGTTGGACTGCCCTCTAGCCGAGCACCCTTGACCAATGCTAGTCTAATTTGTACTAGTGGTGGAAGATATTGTGATATTCCACGTCGGGAATTCATAATGAAAAATGATATGGGTACACGTCACTTGCACCCTATATGCATATTAAGGTGATATAGCAGATAAGGAGAAGCCCAATGTGTGGCTCACCTAAAATGATGGGTTTTTCCTTGTCTGTCACATTACCTTAGTGTGCATGTGAAGTGTAAGTTAAGTGTACCCGTTGGATACATAGCCGCACAAGACGGTGCATGAATCATTTGACCTTTCAACAACTCCAAGGGTTGATTTTCTTTGATCCAAACAATGCTCTAAGAGTAAGAGCAACTCCAAGACACTAGGCAAATGAGCTCTCTAATTAGCTAGAGTAGCTAGCCAAATCAATTTTTCAATAGCTCCAATAGACTCTCTACTTGCCTCAACAATCTACTTTGGAGACTTTTCCCTCGTTGCCACTGGCGAGGCTTTCCCCTCTCTTCTTCATCTGACACACTCTCACTCTCCTCCATTCATTTCCTATTATTCACTTCTTCTTTTTATTTTTTAGAACTTGAAATGTTTATAACTTTTATTCATTACATTTGATGATGAAGAAATATATATTTTTGAAACCTGCTCGATGACATCCATCAAACAAGACCAATATTGAGTATGCAATTATGTGGGAAAAAAATAATTTTTTGGGTGTAGACTTTTTTATAAAATTGTTATGATCTCAAATCAAGATAAATTCATAAGCTCAAGTTCTATAAAAAAACACCAGTCCAAAGTTGGTCAAAATCTCGAACTCGAACCCAAATTAGTTTGGCTGGGGAAAAAAAATAAAGAGTAGTGTTGGAATACACAAATGAAAAATGAATAGACAAAATAGAAATGGTATTTTTTTTTTTTTTTGGTGAGGTAGAATAGAGATAAGTGTTCGGAGATGCTCTAACCATGGCCTCTAAATTTCTCTCCATTAAATATATCAAGTTGCCCCATTTCAATCTTCCAAAACGAAAAACATGAGTTTTTGGATCTAAACAGTACCTTAAGCCAGCCCCATGGATGAACAAGAAACAGAGCTCCCTCCCCACGTGCTCATCATCCCATACCCAGCACAGGGCCACGTCAACCCCATGCTCAAGCTAGCCGAGCTTCTCTGCCACGGTGGAATCCACGTCACCTTCATCGTCACGGACTACATCCACGGCCGTCTCCTCCGTCACAGCACCATCGTCCAATCGCATCTCGCGAGCTATTCTGGGTTCCGATTCGAAATTATTTCGGACGGGTTACCCAAAGACGACCCGCGTTCGGGTGATAAAGTCGGGGAGCTGTTCCGTTCGTTTAGAGTCACGGCAAAACCACTACTCAGAGAGTTGCTGAGATCGGATCCGGTTAGAGATTCGGACTCGGGTCGAAAGCGGATATCTTGCATCATAGCTGATGGGGCAATGAGTATTGCTACTGATGTTGGTGAAGAGATTGGGATCCCAGTCATATTCTTCCGGACTACCAGCGCCTGTTACTTTTGGGCCTTCTTTTGTGGGCCCAAACTCATTGAATCCGGTGAAATCCCCTTCCAAGGTATATAATTCTAGACTTATGCTCCTAATATTTCAATAATCTTTACAAGCTACACATTTACAAGGACCATTGGAGATTGATAAAATAAAAATAGGAGATCTAAGTATCTATCTAACATAAAATGCGACAGAGGATTGGCCGGATAAAAACTCATTGAATTCTAGTATTTTTGAAAGAAAATAACCACTTTCTTTGACTAGTTTTGAGAAATATATAGGTATATATGAAATTCATTTTAGAAAAAATTCAGATTGATCAACATTTGCTGTATTTTGTTTTTGCAATTCCTGTGTTTTATAATTGTTATGAGAACTGCAAACGTAGGAAACGATATGGATGTACCTATAAAAAGTATTCCTGGTACGGATGGTTTTCTTCGACGGCGCGACCTCCCAAGTTATTATCGTGTTAGCGACGTAGCTGATCAAAACTTACAAGCAATTATGAGTGAAACCCTACAAACTACTCGAGCACGAGGTATGATAATCAACACGTTTGACGAGTTAGAAGGACCCATTCTTGCGGAGGCACGTTTGCAATGTCCACAAATTTATACTGTGGGGCCACTCCACGCACACCTCAAGGTTAGACTTACGTCAAAAGTTACTTCAAATAGTTTGTGGGAAGAAGATATGACTTGTATGACATGGCTTGATGTACAACCTGCTAAATCTGTGATCTACGTAAGTTTTGGAAGTATTACAATGATGACAAATGACCAGGTAATGGAATTTTGGCATGGTTTGGTAAATAGTGGGAAACGATTCTTATGGGTCATTCGACCAGATTCTGTGATTGGCAAAGATTGGGAAAAGCATCTATCAACGGAGATCTTGAAGGGTACAAAGGAAAGGGGATGCATAGTTGGATGGGCCCCACAAGAAGAGGTCCTAGTTCACAAATCTATTGGTGGGTTTCTAACTCATAGTGGGTGGAACTCCACGCTAGAGAGCATTGTTGCCGGAGTACCAATGATTTGTTGGCCATACTTCGGTGACCAACAAATTAATAGTAGGTTTGTGGGAGAGGTATGGAAACTTGGATTGGACATGAAAGATACTTGTGATCGAGTCATAATAGAAAAAACAGTCAGAGATCTAATGGATGGGAAGGGAGAAGAGTTTCAAGAATCTTCGGATCAGATGGCCAAATTGGCTAAAAAAGCCATTACTGAAGGTGGGTCATCGTATTGTAATTTGGATTGTCTAATTAGGGATATAAGATTGATGGTGTAATTTAAAAGTATGTTTGGTTTGTAAGGAATGAAAATAAAAGTCAGTCTTGTCTTAGGAGTAGATCGTTTCAGGCGTAGATCTAGATGCAGCATCACGTATGATTTTGTATTAGCCCCTAGTGAACTTTAAAATACTTCATAAATCCAAAATAAATTTGTTTGATATTCATCGCTTGAAAAGTTAGCTTGTTTTAATTTAGATTTTGCATGTTGAGTGAGAAAAATAAGAGTAAGGATGCTACAGGTACAACAAGGTTGTTACAACACTCTGGTTGTCATCCTTTGACTGGAGCTCAGTCAAGACCCAAGGCTCTATGGGCTGCTTAACCCACAAAATAGTAGTTTGTAGCATGCAATTAATAAGCTAACAGATTCACCCAGATATAATGCTTATGACCATTCCTCTTATCGATTTCTTCGATTTTTTACTCAAAAAGTCGCAAAAGTCTTTCCTCACAAAAAAGTCCCTAATGCTCAAATAGCCAAAATAAGACAAATAACCTAAATTTTATTTGCAGCTTAAAGATAAAAAAGCTATACGAGAAATACACTATTAACCTTTTTTTTTTTTGGGAAAAATGCTAACCCCTTCCAATTCAACATTGGATCACTATGCCCAAAAAGGCTGCCATTAAAGGCATAAAACCGATTATCGGCGGTATTTGCGACCGCCGTCTACATGGCTGTAGGGAATAAAAAGTAACTGTTACTAGTAGTTTATTAATGCTGGTAAAAGTCTCGTAATGGCGGTTATATTAATGCCGGGCCGGCAAAAGTTTTTTCTCGGAATTTTTTTTTGGGTCCGAAGATTCGAACCTGTGACCCTTCGCATAGAGCTCGGACATAACCACCAAACTACCAATTTTTTTCGGTTTTATTTGAAAATTATTAATATGTATATATCACTATTATTACCGAAGGTTTTGGATTTCCCGCCGGTAATAGTTACTTTTGCCAGCGGTTTCATATTACCGCCGGTAATAGCCACTTCTACCGGCATTTTCATTACCGCCGGTAAAAAACCTCAAGAAATAGTGTTTTGCCGACACTATCTCATTAATGTCAATAATCACACCCTTTACCGGTATTTTTCATTACCGCCGGTAAAAGTCATATTTGGCGTAGTGGATACTCTCCTCTCAGTCTTCTCAAATTATTTTTCGTCGCCTGCAAGATGTTAGGGGATAAGTAGAATAGACAACTTGAGGTATCAATGGTATTGCATCAGGTACCACCAGAGACCTTATAGAATAAAAAGTGCATTATATTAATACTTCATCCACGTGAATAACAAAAATAAACAGTGTAAAAAAAAAAAAAAAAACGATTGATGATGATGAAAAGAGACTGGATACAAGAAATGAAAGAGGGAAGAGAGACGAGAGACTGAGAGAGCGAACACAATTATAGAACCGATGGCTTCTTTTAGACTTAAACACGAAAAGGTGTGTTCGTTGTGATATACTAGGTGTGGTGCGAGGCCTCGTCTCCTGTACGACTATCATGCCCGTTATTTGGAACCGTAATTACAAATAGGGCCACTTAGCCAAAAATACAAAAAAATTGACATTTTTAAGAGAAAGGACATTAGGGAAATTTTTATATGAGGAGGTTCATTAATTTCTTGGCCCGCTGGGCCATAAGGCTGAAACAAATTTCCTGGACCAAAATGCCCAGGGTCGTTGAACCCCAAAACAATACCCGCCATTTTTGAACACCCTGACCCCCCCCCCCCCCCCCCCCCCCCCCCGCGTCATTGCTACAAAAATTCGAATCACCTTTGGTAATCGATCTCCATTGCCGTTGTTCAATTCGATCCACAATCAAGGCCTCATGAACGACGTAATTTTCTCACCGTCCCTCTCTGTATTGATTTCGATTCAACAATCGATCTCCATTGTTGAAGTTTTTATTTGAATTTCGATGCATGTTAAGTTAGTTAGGCAGATAAGATAAGATTGCACAGTTTAATACGAGTTTAGTAAGATCTAACTAGTTCTATAAACAATGAAACATGAGTTCCTCTCTGTATTGACTTCGACTTAAGGATGATTGTTGATATTTTAGTTTGAATTTTGATGCATGTTGAGTTAGAGATCGCACAATTTAATACGAGAGCCTTCATTTATGAACTTTAGTGAGATCTAACTAGTTCTATAAACAACGAAATATGAGTTTCTGCATGTTATGCTTTAGGCTCTATGCTTAAATATGTTTTTACTAGTCGTATGAAAATCGGTTTTTGCTTGACTAGCAATATGAGGTGCTGCTTTGGAGTTCAATATGACTCAAAAAGGTTTCATGAACATTAGTGCGAACTAACTAATTTCTATAAATAGTGAAATAAGAGTTCGTGGATAAATGGTTTAAGTTTCATGCTGCAATTTATTTTTACTAGTCTGCAAATCAGCTTTTACTTCTCTGGAGTTCAACATGACTTAAAAAAGTTTCATGAACATTAGTGAGAATTAACTAGTTTATATAAATAGTGAAATAAAAGTGAAGTTAATGGGGATTTTGCTTCGTCGTTTGACCAGCTATGATGGTATTCTGGAATTGCAGAGGAGACTAATCCAGGGAGTTATTTTGATTTGCAATATGATCCAACTAGTAAACGTTTCATGAGGTTCTTTGCCGCATTTCATGCTTGTATTGAAGGATTCAAATATTGTCGTGCTAAGCTTTTTCTGGATGGTATGTTTCTGAAGGGACGTTACAAAGGGATGTTGGTGGCAGCGACAACGAAGGATGGAAACCAAGGTTTTATTCACTACTTTTTATTTCATTCACGTTTTCAACATTTTGGTACACTCACTTCTTTGAGTAAAACGTAATTATAATACACTTTCTAACTAAAATAGCCTTTGTTTGAGCCATTGAATAACAGCCCCTTTTTGGGACACACTGCTTGAACCATGTTTTTTGTGTATTGAATTAGGTAGCACTTACAAATTTTTATTATGCACATTTTTTGATGTCCTTGCACGGATTTTCCCACTCGCTTATGCCATTGCTAATTCTGAAATGTTGGAAAATTGGTCATGGTTCTTTCAGAATTTGCGAAAAATATTGGTTGAGGAGAGACCGATAACTTTTATTTCAGATCGGCATTATGGGTTAAGGCAATCGATTCCTCAGTTTTTCTGGATAGCTGCTATGTGTTTTTGTCTACAACACCTCAAGCATAATCTATGTGACAAGTTTAGTGGTTGTGCCTATACGAAATATGTTTCGTGAAAAAATTGTGAACAAGTTTACTGAGTGTGCATATTCTGCTACCCAACCTTCATCCCATCGGAAGTTGAACGTGTTGAAGGCCGAAGGTGGACAAGTCGTTGTGGAATTTCTTAAGACCCTACCATTTAAGAATTGGGCCAATGCGTATTGTTTGGGAAAACGGTATGGGAAAATGTATTCAAATGTCGCAGAGTGCTTTAATAATTGGATTGAAGAAGCTCGAGAGCAACCTACTACTAAGTTGGTTGATACAATACGGCTCAAAATTATGAAGATGAGGACTGATAGGAGAACTTAGTAACATTTCACTAATTTTTTTGGTCGCTAGAAGTGCTCGGCCAGAGGTGGGGTGTTGATTTTTTTGAATTTTATGTTCGAAATTTTAATTTTTAAAAATTAGTGACACTTCACTAATTTTTTTGGTCTCCGGAAGTGCTTGGCCAGAGGTGGAGCGGTGGTCGGCCGGAGGTGTGGTTGTGGTTTTTTTGAATTTTATGTTCGAAATTTCAATTTTTAAAAATTTGTAACATTTCACTAATTTTGTTGGTCGTCGGAAGTGCTCGGCCAGAGCTAGGGTGGTGGTCGATCGGAGGTGGGGTGGTGATTTTTTTGAATTTTATGTTCTAAATTTGAATTTTTGAAAATTAGTAATACTTCACTAATTTTTTTTGTCTTTATGTTCGATTGCAAAAGTTCTTTGTCCTTTCTTTTAAAAATGGAAAACGTTTTTTGTTTTTATGTTTGATTGCAAATTAAAGTTCCATGTCCTTCCCTTTAAAAATGCCAAATGTTTTGGATTTTTGGCTAAGTGGTCCTTTTTAGAATTAGGTGTTCAAAAAAATTCTAAACTAGAATTATTGCATATACTATACACAAAAATAAAAATAAAAATTTAAGGTGTTCGCTTGACCACCGTGTCTAAGGTGTGGAGCCGCCACTGAGTCATAGTCCAGTGAAAGGAACAAACAACTAATAACAAGACTTTTGAGAAAAAAGATAGTGTACATGTTGAAAATTTAATGTAATCCAGCCACTGTTGTTGACATTTTATCCCAATTGAAGATTACTTGAGCATTTTGATTTCTTCTCTCTCTCTCTCTCTCTCTAAATTGTAAAACTTTACAAAGTTTGAAAAATCTCAAAGTTTGACCTCAATATCTCTCTCTCTCTGCTCCTCTGTGAATTGGGGGAGGTTGGGATTTTTTTTTTTAAACAGGCTCAAAACGACGTCGTTTTGGGCTATTTAACTGTTTATGGTGTTTGTTAAGCTCCAAGTTAGCAAATCTCGTTAGTTGCCAAATGAATGCTAATGGAAGGGGTATTTTTTATTATGGAATTGAAGTTTGGGAGTATGCTTGAAAAAGTTGTAAGTTTAGGAGTATTTTTGATATTGAGGTCAAAGGGTTTTTTGAAATTTTCCCTAGCAAAAATGTAAAGTGACAAAGAAACTAACTTGGTTTTCTGATTCGACATTTGGGTGGGTAAAATTTTTGTAATTCTACTCATAGTGAAATTTTATGTGATTTGCCGAACCACAAAAAATTATTGTGTCTATGTTTGAGCATGTGCAGCTGGTGTTCTAGGCACAACAATACGTACATTAACTGTAAGTTCCTTATTTGTGATTGGCTAATTTCGTGATGTTTCCATGTAATTGAAATCATATGTATATGGTAGTTAGTTGATTGATTGGTGAGAAGTCAAAGA
This sequence comes from Vaccinium darrowii, assembly GCA_020921065.1. Taxonomy (NCBI): domain Eukaryota; kingdom Viridiplantae; phylum Streptophyta; class Magnoliopsida; order Ericales; family Ericaceae; genus Vaccinium; species Vaccinium darrowii. The sequence goes on from CM037160.1 coordinate 4,897,762, forward strand.
CAGCAATCAGTGCCTCATTCTATGCTAGCAATCAGTGCCAAAAGTTATTGGATTGAAGATTGTGACTAGGAAAGTATCATGGGAAGATTGTGACTCGTAATGAAATGTGGGAAGATTGTGACTAAAAAATATGGACATATTGCGTTTTGAAAAAGCTAGGATCATGGAGGAAAGGAAACTGAGAATAAGGAAACAACATAATTGGAGATGAACATTTTGTTTAAGGAAGCAAAATGATTGGAGATGTGCATTTCGCTTAAGGAAACAAAATAATTGGAGATGTGCAATTCGCCCAAGAAGCAGCAGGTTCGCTTGAGCGGTTAGTTGAGCATCTACATTTGGATTGGTTCTGCTCGAGCGAGTTGGTCGAGCAACAGTGGCATTTTTCATTTGTCTATAAATACAACCTCATTAGGGTTCAGGAAAAACGAGCGTAGCCACAACGTGAATAGAGAGAGAAAAGTTTGTGAGAGGAAGAAAAAACACTTGTGGGTTATTTCTTTGAGAGATTGGATGAAGTCTTGGATCTATACCCTCGCGTAATCTCTCTCAAGGTGGATTGTTCATCTTCTACATCACTTGAAATTCTTTGATGGAATTCAAAGGTGATTGGAGATTTGTCTAAAGGAGGAGTCTTGCATAGATCAAGGATTCGAGCAGTCGAATTCAAAGGAGCATCTATTAGAGCGGTTCACGAGGAGTCAGCAAAGAAATTCTTAGTGTGGTTGTAAGAAACTTTGTTTCCTCATTTTGCGTATAGTGCTCCCTTCTCTCCCGTGATTTTTTCCCCGCTTTAGGGCTTTTCCACGTATATCTGTGTGTTATGCTGGCTGTTTAATTATTATGTTTATTATCTTGCATAATCACATAGATTGGGGTTTTATTATATTAATCGGTTTAACAAATTTATTCATCGTAATAATAAATCAAGAGGTGATCCGGTTTTGGTCTTTCATTAACATCTCTATATAACAACAGCTAAAACACGTTGAGAAAAAGTCCCAACTAATAAAGAAAATTGCTAGAAGATCACTATCAACTTAGTAAATACTTTTAGGAGAGAAAGTTGGTGGGATAACAATATCAATATAGTAGATGTTTTAAGAACAAAATGGAGAAATATTATTGGATTGCTGCTATTTTTTACGTGGACAAAATTACCTTAAGAGGTTGCGAAAATTGACCATTAAAACAGTGGTCAAACCATGCCTTTCAACAAATCGAAGGGTTGGTTTTCTTGAATCCAAACTGTGCTCTAACCATGCCCTCTAAATTTCTCTCCATTAAAAATATCAAGTTGTTCCATTTCAATCTTCAAAAGCAAAACAAACATTGAGTTTTTGGATTCAAACAGCACCTTAAGCCAGCCCCATGGATGATCATGAAACAGAGCTCCCTCCCCACGTGCTCATCTTCCCATTCCCAGCACAGGGCCACGTCAACTCCATGCTCAAGCTAGCCGAGCTTCTCTGCCACGGTGGAATCCACGTCACCTTCCTTGTCACCGACTACATCCACGGCCGTCTCCTCCGTCACAGCACCAACGTCCAATCGCATCCCGCGAGCTATTCTGGGTTCCGATTCGAAACTATTTCAGACGGGTTACCCGAAGACGACCCGCGTTCGGGTGATAAAGTCATGGAGCTGTTCCGTTCGCTTAGAGTCACGGCAAAACCACTTCTCAGAGAGTTGCTGAGATCTGATCGGGTTAGAGATTCGGACTCGGGTCGAAAGCGGATATCTTGCATCATAGCTGATGGGGCGTTGAGTATTGCTACTGATGTTGGTGAAGAGATTGGGATCCCAGTCATACTCTTCCGGACTACCAGCGCCTGTTACTTTTGGGCCTTCTTTTGTGGGCCCAAACTCATTCAATCCGGTGAAATTCCCTTCCAAGGTATTCAATTCCAAACTTATGCTCCTAGAATATTGTCACGTAATATTTCAATAATCTTTACAACTACACATTTACAAGGACCATTAGAAGATTGATCAAATAAAAAATAGGAGACCTAAGTATCTATCTAACATAAAGTGCGATATGAGGACTGGCCGGATAAAAACTCATGAAATTCTAGTATTTTTGAAAGAAAATAACCACTTTCTCTAACTAGTTTTGAGAAATATATAGGTATATATAAAATTCATTTTAGAAAAAATTCAGATTGATTAGCATTTGCTGCATTTTGTATTTGCAATTCCTGTGTTTATAATTGTTGTGAGAACCGCAAACGTAGGAAACGATATGGATGTACCTATAAAAAGCATTCCTGGTACGGATGATTTTCTTCGACGGCGCGACCTCCCAAGTTATTATCGTGTTAGTGACATAGCTGATCAAAACTTACAAGCAATTATAAGTGAAACCCTACAAACTACTCGAGCACAAGGTATGATAATCAACACGTTTGACGAGTTAGAAGGACCCATTCTTGCCGAGGCACATTTGCAATGTCCAAAAATTTATACTGTGGGGCCACTCCACGCACACCTCAAGGTTAGACTTACGTCAAAAGTTACTTCAAATAGTTTGTGGGAAGAAGATATGACTTGTATGACATGGCTTGATGTACAACCGGCTAAATCTGTGATCTATGTAAGTTTCGGAAGTATTACAATGATGACAAAAGACCAACTAATGGAATTTTGGCATGGTTTAGTAAATAGTGGGAAACGGTTCTTGTGGGTCATTCGACCAGATTCTGTGATTGGCAAAGATTGGGAAAATCATCTATCGATGGAGATCTTGAAGGGTACAAAGGAAAGGGGATGCATAGTTGGATGGGCTCCACAAGAAGAGGTCCTAGTTCACAAATCTATTGGTGGGTTTCTTACTCATAGTGGGTGGAACTCCACGGTAGAGAGCATTGTTGCCGGAGTACCAATGATTTGTTGGCCATACTTCGGTGACCAACAAATTAATAGTAGATTTGTGGGAGAGGTATGGAAACTTGGATTGGACATGAAAGATACCTGTGATCGAGTCATAATAGAAAAAATGGTCAGAGATCTAATGGATGGGAAGAGAGAAGAGTTTCAAGAATCGTCGGATCAGATGGCCAAATTGGCTAAAAAAGCCATTACTGAAGGTGGGTCATCGTATTGTAATTTTGATTGTCTAGTTAGGGATATAAGATTGATGGTGTAATTTAAGTGTATGTTTGGTTTGTAAGGAATGAAAATAAAAGTCAGTCTTGTCTCAGGAGTAGATCGTTTTAGGCGTAGATCAAGATGCAGCATCATGCATTATTTTGTATTAACCCCTAGTGAACTTTAAAATACTTTATAAATCCAAAATAAATTTATTTGATATTCATTGCTTGAAAGGTTTGCTTGTTTTAATTTAGATTTTCCATGTTGAGTGAGAAAAATAAGAGTAAGGATGCTACAGCCTACAGGTACAACAAGGTTTTGACAACACTGTGGTTGTCATCCTATGACTGGAGCTCAGCCAAGACCCAACGCTCTATGCGCTGCTTAACCCACGAAATAGTAGTAGTTAGTAGCATGCAATTAATAAGCTAACAGATTCACCTAGATATAATGCCTATGCCCATTCCTCTTATCAATTTCTTACTCAAAAAGTAGCAAAAGTCTTTCCTCACAAAAAAGTCTCAAATGCTCAAATAGCCAAAATAAGAGAAATAACCATAATTTTATCTGCAACTCAGAGATAAGAAAGCTATACAAGAAATACACTATTAACCTTTTTTCATATTTTTGGAAAAATGCTAACTCCTTCCAATTCAACATTGGATCACTACACCCAAAAAGGCCGCCGTTAAATGCATAAAACTGATTATCGGCTGTATTTGTGACCGCAGTCTACACAGCCGTATAGAATAAAAAGTAACTACTACTGGTAGTACTTTATTAATGCTGGTAAAAGTTTCATACTATTACCGGCGGTTATATTAATGCCGGACATAAAACTGATTATCGGCTGTAGGAAATACCTTGAAAAATGAAAGAGCCAAGGTGTGATCTTGCGACCTTGCGTGTATAGAGAGACCTGACCGCTGGGCTAACCAACTGCTTGGATATTACACGGATAAGAATTATATTTATTACATACTTGTAAGTTACTTACCTATATATACAATTAACATTCACAAGTTTAAAGTCAGAACTTCACACCCTAAATTCTCTCTCTCTAGGTGCGGTCGCGGCTGCAGCTCTTCTCTCTCTCTCTCTCTCTCTCTCTCTCTCTCTCTCCCCCTCCCTCCCTCTCTCTCTCACAGATCTATTATCTCCTTTAGTCCTTGATCCTTCAACCCAACCCAAACCTATGGACGATGATCCCGACGATGGAAGATGATGGATCGGACGACGACGGACGATGGAAATCTGTATGTATGTATTCGAAATCTGTATTTAAAAGCCATCATCAGCTAACTCCATCAACGCCAACGATCTATATTATCCCGATCAGTACTCTCACAGTGTGTGTGTGTGTGTGTAGATGTCTGATTTTCTCGATCTTTGATATGATTTTGATTCTGATTTTCATCTATACTTATGTATATATTGTTCAGATTTTTAGGATGAACAGATCTGTAGATCTGAAGTGATGATTTTTTGAAGTCCCAATCTTCTCTCTCTCTCTCTCTTTCTCTCTCTCTCTCTCCCTCCCTCCCTCCCTCCGGTGAACCCAACCTATCTCCGAACCGGGACAAACCGAACAGGAACTGAACCGACCTCTACACAACCGGTTTCGGTTCTGTTGTATCCCTGAACCGGTTTTTCCTGGTTCACTCCAAAACGCCAGAGAACCGGACCAAACCGAACTGAACCGGTTACAGCCCTAACAGAAACATTCCACGCCATCAAATCTCTACTTTCATAGTTTGACTCACTTTCATCATTGAAAACAAAACAACTAATATGGAAGCAAAATTATAGTTTGAGTCGCGTAATGAGGGATAATCACTCTTCAGTCTTCAATTGGTATGAATTTGGTCCATCATTGAGTAGCCTTTCAAGGATATATGCCCGAAATGATCGGACTTCTTCTTTGTTGACCTTTGATGGGATGTCCTCATTGTTGATGATGCAGTCCATCACAAGGCAAGTCAAGATGCCGCAGTCAACTCTACAAAAAAAGTACTAGTGCTGATGATTTGTTGGCCTTACTTTGCCGATCAGATGATTAATAGTAGGCTTGTGAGCGAGGTGTGGAAGATCGGATTAGATATGAAGGACACTTGTGACCGAGTTGTAATCGAGAAGATGGTTTGAGATTTGAAGGTTGTGAGGAAAGATGAGTTCAACCAATCCGCGAATCGGATGGCCAAGATGGCAAGAGAAGCTGTGAGTGGGGGTTGGTCATTGTACTGCAACTTGGACAGTCTGGTTGAGTACATCAGATCCATGGTTTCTTATTTAAGTTGTTACGCATTACACAGTGAAACTTGGAAGTGGCTGATTACTTGCCAATGGAAGGAAGGAATAATGATAGTGACACAAACTTTGTGCCACAACCAACCACAACCGCACTCACATGGGGTGTAGGGCCCGCTCGTGGGGCCCATGTGGGACCCACACCCCATGTGAGTGGGGTTGTGGTTGGTTGTGGCACAAAGTTTGTGTCACAATCATTTTCGGGAAGGAAGCCACTCAACAGTGTGCACATGTTGGTACATTTCTAAATTTATATTTGATGGTCGATTTTAAGGTTCTCTTCATCAATAAAATTGTTGCGAGCATATGTTATCTCGGTTTAGATTTCATTCTCTCTTTTATCACAAAAAATAAATAAATAGAATAGAATAGCATTGTTTTAATTGCCATGGATAGTCAAAACGCAAAGATTATTCTAGAAATATGAATAGTTTTGACACCTATTGGAGTCCAATCAAGACATAATTTTTAGTAAATGCTCTTTTCAACAAGCCTTATGATATATGTAGTTCAGATCAAGGGAATACCAAGCACACAATTCTCTAACTTCTTTTTCAAGATTCTTTTAGATTAGGGCATGCATTCTAAATGAAAAATTGAACGAATTGGATCAATGACTTACAAATATTTGATTGGGCTAAATTTTTCCAACATCAATCTAATAATTATTTTAAATTTATTGAAAGGTTTGGATCTTTGTGTAGAATGCCGAAGAGGGCCCCACACAGCGAGGTTGTTTTGGGGGAGCTCCCGGTGCATTATTTCTTACTCAGTACAAGCTCACCGCTCCCAATAACAAGAAGTTTGTTCAAGACAACTACTTTATAATAAAGCTTCTGTTTGTTTCAAAGAAATAGGGTTTTTTGAAACGCTTTCTTAAAAATGAGAAGGGTCGAGGGTGAGCATGGATCAGATTGGTCCGGTTTTATAGTGAACCAAGAACCAAACCATTACATACCGATTGTGAATTTGGAGAACCAAACCAACCCATAACCAATCCAAAGCATTAAAATACGGTTCGGTTTTGGTTTTGAACTACGGTTAGCTTGAAATTAAATGAGATATCATATTCATAAACTATTTAAAGTACTTAAATTGCATAGACAAATTAGACCAAGAGTTACATTAAAACTACTTCTACAAAATTGATAAATCTCCAACAAAAGTCTCCAACACACTCACATAGTGTGTAGAGTAAGGTTCTGAATCCCGTAGCGGATAGGGTACCAGTTTTCTAACCGGTACGGTACGGTACCAATACCGGGCGAGTACTGGTACCGTTTCGAATTTAGCGGTACTACACATATAAAAATCAAAATTTTTACTCGTATCACCCAAAAAAAAAAAATTTCGGTAAATTATATCATCCAATTTTTCTTAAAGTTATGTCAAAATACATATTTGCCCTTATGAATGCCCATATTAGATTACGCATTTAAATAACAATATAAATACAAAAAATAATTAATTTAATATACTCTACTTTTCAATAATTGTTACTCCAATTTGTTGAACTTAAAAAAAAAAAAAAAAGTAATGCACTGGTGGTGTAAAGTTTCCCACCGTTGGATTCATTGTACAAAAAAAAAGGTAAGGCAATGATAGTATGAGTATCCAATGGTGCACCAACGGTAATCCAACGGTGGTATGTAATCCAAATTATTGGAGCAACAATTTTTTGCACCAAAGAATTGTCTATTTCTCTTGTAAACATCGACATTCCTCCCTCTCTCTCCAAAAATGAACAGACCTTCATCTCTTCTCTCTGTCTCTCTCGCTCCGACGACTTTGGATGCGGCGAATGATGTAGGACAAGATATAGACCCCTATTATTTTTGGAAACATTATTTTAGTAATAATTTTTATTTATGATTAGTATTAGGAGATTTTATTTGTGCTGCCTGTTTTGCACGTTTTTAATTTAGTTTTGGTAAGATTTGCTTTTATTTCCTTGTCTTATAGTCATGGTTTCCAAGTAATAATTTGTTTGGTCTCCACTCTAGGTAATTTCCTTATTGATGTGACTCCTATTAGTATAAATAATGGTGTAAGCCTATGGCATTAGGTAGCTTTTATTCAATTATCAATAAAATTTATAGAGTTTCTCTATTTTTCTTGTGGATTCAAGAACATCTCATGTTCCCTCAAAAAAAAAAAAAAAAAAAGAACATCTCATGGATTCGAGAACCTATCTCGTTTGGTATAGTACGCTAACTATTCTCTCGTGAATTCCGCTGCGTCAAGTGGTATCAGAGCAAGATCGTTTATGGCTCGATGGCACCAAACAAAGTAGAAGACACACCCCTTGACGTTGCTCAAGGGCTTGCTGATCTAAGGGCGATGGTTGAAGAACAACAAACGCGGTTCACATATTTTCAAACAGAAATCCATGAACCGTTGCGACAGATGTCTCTACGCCTCGACCAAGGAGCCGTAAGGGTTGAAGAAGATCACGCGGTGGGAGTTGCCAAACGCCATCCTCTTAACCAGAATTGGGAAAGCGCGGTGGGATTTGCCCAGCGCCAGCCCGGTAATCAAATTGTAATTGGGAGACATCCAGCTAATCGTGCTGATTTCAAGTATGATGAGTACATGCGCATGAAATATGCACAACATTTCAGGTATTATGACAACTTACCTAAAATTAGTGGTAATGAGTATTTTGAAGATATTTTAGATTGGAATCTAGATATTGAATATTTCTTTGAGAATGCGGAAATTCTGTCCGAAGAAAGGTGGATATATTTGTGGTTAAAATTTACACATTCCGCACTTAGTTGGTGGTTAGATTTGCAATCTTCAAAAGACAAATTGGGTAAGTGTCGTATCCGTGCATGGCCAAGAATTAAAAGACTTATGATGGAGAGATTTTTGCCATGGAATTATGAGCAACTTTTGGAAGAAAAATATGGGCCAAAGCAACAACATACGATTCACATATCTACCGATGTTGTTGAAGAAGCTTTTAAAGAGGCGGTAATTCAAGAAGTTGATGATAAGAAAATTGATATGGATTTGGGTGATAAGCATAAATTTGATATTGATGTTGGTGATCAAATTATTGATGACCAACACAAGTTTTCAAAAGATACGATTGAAGCTGCCACCTTATCTGATGATTCTATGGTCAAACCAGCCCGTCTCAATGAGCCAATTGTTGATGTGTCAACTAATACCAAGATGAAACAAGATCAAGAGTACCCACAAAGTCAAATTGGCTTTGTTGATTTTCTTGGAGTGCAATAGTATAATTGGATTCTTAATATTCATATAGTGGGTCTTATCAATCAATTGAAGCATGCCGAGAAAATGTCATTACAAGTAATTTTTGGTGTGGAACATTTTTGGAAGGGAATCAAGAAGTTGAAGTTTTCTAAGTATCTTTTCCTTTGGAATGGAAGATAGCAGATTTCCAACGAGAACTCATGGGCGAGTTCTTTTGAAGAAAAGGATAATGATGTAGGAAAAGATATAGACTCCTATTATTTCTGGAAACATTATTTTAGTAATAATTTTTATTTATGATTAGTATTAGGAGATTTTATTTGTGCTGCCTGTTTTGCACGTTTTTAATTTTGTTTTGGTAAGATTTGCTTTTATTTCCTTGTCTTATAGTCATGGTTTCCAAGTAATAATTTGCTTGGTCTCCACTCTAAGTAATTTCCTTATTGATAGGACTCCTATTAGTATAAATAAGGGTGTAAGCCTATGGCATTAGGCAGCTTTTATTCAATTATCAATAAAATTTATAGAGTTTCTCTATTTTTTTTTGTGGGTTCAAGAACATCTCGTAGATTAGAGAACCTATCTCATTTGGAATAGTACGTTAACTATTCTCTCGTGAATTCCGTTGCGTCAGCGTACCCTGACTATTTAACCCAACCCAGTCATCCCTCTTCTATAAACCTCATCCAAACGGGCTCTAAACATTTCCTTTGTTCACGCACCGAAAGTTCCAAAGATGCCCAACAAAGAGATGTGAGCAACAAGAGATGTCAAGCAGAGAGAGAAAAGAAGTTCAACAAATGCGGATATGAAGAACTCAGCAACGACAACCATGGAGGTAGCCCCTAAAGCAACAGTAGATCTCTATTTACGTCCCTCCAGCCGCCTAAACTAGCTGTTGGTGATCTACCGGACATTTTTTTTCTACCAACCTCTTTTTTTCTTTTGGATCTTGGGACTTTCCATCTGCAATTTCTCGGACGAAATCACCGGTAAATTGTTCGGATTAACCGGAACCGACCGGAAAGGTCTAGAACTTAGGACGGAACGGAATTAGAGGGTCACATTACAAGTGTCTTGCTTATCTGCTTAGTCATCTAAATAGAAAATCAAAAGAAAAATACTAAAAATTTACTTTACATCCGTTTAGTCCGTTTAGTCGATGCTTTGGGCTCTGTCTTGGATAATTCTAAAAAATTGGGTTTCGGTTATAATTTTATACTTTTCCAATTCCTCTTGTCAAAATGAATAAATGATCTACAAAAATTTAGCGCAAAACTAAAAAACAACACTATTTTTTTTTTTTTTTTGCAATAAAAAAAAAAGTGACCTTTTTCGGAAGAAGTTGAATACCACCTTGGCTAAAAACGGAAAGGGCACCGAAGCTGCAAAGTGGTATAATAATTCCTGATTGGGATCACAATGTACCAAAAGAAGGAAAAAAAACACCCCACTCCAATGGCTCACCAACAACAATCTCCACTCCCTCCTCACGTACTAATCTTCCACTTACCCATCCAAGGACACGTAAACTCCATGCTCAAACTGGCCGAACTCCTCTCCCTCGTCAACGTCCACGTCACCTTCCTCCTCTCCGAATTCAGTCACCGCCGCCTCCTCCGCCACACCGACATCCACTGCCGGTTCACGCGATACCCCGGGTTCCAATTCGAGGCCATCTCCGACGACCACCCGTGTGCCGGCGACCGAATCTTCAATATCACGTCTTCCATAAAGGACGTGACGGGGCCGCTGTTCAAGGAGATGGTGGTGGCCACCGGTTGCCTGAGCTCTGACGGCTGGCAGCCGGTGACATGCATTATAGCTGACGGGGTTTTGAGTTTTGTTGGAATTTTTGACAATTCAATGTGAATGAATTTGTGCACATGGGTGGCTTCAATGTGAATGGATTTGTGCACATGGGTGGCTTCAATGTAGGCTACCTAATTCTTCCTCATTTCACACTAGAAGTCACCATTGTGGGCTACCTAACTTTCCCTCTTTCACACTTGGAGTTTCTCCTATAAATAGGTCACTCCTCATTGTGTTTTGCATCAGAGAAAACAATCCAATTCATTCCTACAAATTTCATTTGAGTCAGGAAGAGAGACAGGCGTTAGTTAGTTCGCCAAGGCGGTCGACGGTGGTGTTTCGTCGGCTCGTGGTTCTAGCCGTTGTATCCTGGGACGAAGACGTCGGTTCAACCTACAACACCCACGGTAGGCGGCGAATCTTTGTTAAGGAGAGTGTGGTTACACACGACTCGGCAGTTTCCAATCTACTGTTTGTATCTCTGTTTCGATTCTATTATTTCCGGTTCATGTAATTTGTTTACATTTTGTTCATGTATAATGTTATAAAGAGAATTTGTTCTTTGAATCTGTGATTGCCACTATATTTTTTCCAACAAGTTTTGCCGACGATTTTGCTTTGGAAAAGGGGATTCCGCTTATTTATTTCCGTACTATTGGTGCTTGCGCTTTCTGGGCTGATTTCTGTTTTCAGGAAATTGTTGAAGCTGGTGAAGTTCCTCTCAAATTATTGCACCGATATAGAACTTAGAAGACATGAGTTACAAGCATTAGCGGCTCCAGAAATTTTTAGCAGGATTCAAAAATTTTTACACTTCACAAACTCTAGAGATCACAATTAAATTAATGAACATAAATTTTATCTAGTAATATTACAATGCCAACCAAAAATAGCAAAATATAAAAAAGCATTGACTGCTCTCGACGAGTTTTCATAATTTGAAACCATTAGATGCAAACTATTCATTTGTGGGCCGATTTTTGAACTGTGTTCAATTGTTTGTGGGCTCGGTGTTCAAGAGTATAAGAATTGGGCGTTCAAAAAAAGTCTATACTAAAATTATTGCATGTACTATATCCAAAAAAAGAAATTTAGGGTGTTCGCTTGACCCCCTTGTTTAAGGTGTGGAGCCGCCATTGAATAATAAGAGTTTTGAAAAAAAAAAAATAGTGTACACGTGTTGAAGATTTGCAATTTCCCAAATGTGTGACAAGTGTAGATATTTGGTCAGAGCAAAGCTTGTGAAGATTAGCTCAAAATCCAGCCACCATTGTTGACATTTTATCCCCATTGAAGATTACTTGAGCATTTTGATTTCTTCTTTCTGTCTCTAAATTATAAAACTTTATAAAGCATAGCAAAAATGTAGAGTGACAGAAACTTGGTGGGTTTCTAATTTGGCGTTTCGGTGGGTGAAATCTTTGTAATTTTATGTGATTTTCCGAACCACATAAAATTGTTATCTCTGTGTAGGGCTGCAAACACACCACCGTCGTTGACTTCCAACAGCTTCTAGGAAGAAGATCGATCCTGCATCGAGTGGCTAGACGGAAAACCACCAAAATCAGTGGTATACGTAGGCTTTGGAAGCATTACAGTTTTGTCAAGGGAACAACTGATGGAGTTCTGGTATGGGTTGGTAAATAGCGGGCAACATTTTTTTGTGGGTAATGAGACTGGACTCTCCATTGCCGGAAAAGACAGGGAGAGTCAAATTGATGTGGAGATTTCGGAGGGTAATAAAGTGAGGGTATGCATGGTGGGGAGGGGAGGGGTGGGGTGGGCTCCACAAGAGGAGGTCCTGTCATGACGCTATTGGTGGATTTTTGACACATAGCGGGTGGAACTCGACCCTAGAGAGTATAGTTGCGGGAGTGCCGATGATTTGTTGGCCTTATTTTGCTGATTAGACAATTAATAGTAGGTTTGTGAGCGAGGTGTGGAAGATTGGGCTTGATATGAAAAATACTTGTGATCGAATTGTAATTGAGCAAATTAATGGTTAGGGATTTAATGGTTGTGAGGAAAAATGAGTTCATCCAATCAGCCGATCGGATGGCTAAGATAGCAAAAGAAGCTGTGAGCAGAGCTAGATCATTGTATTGCAACTTGGACCGTTTGATTGGGTACATCAGATCCTTGATCGGCTGAGCAGCTGGGAAGTGGCTTGAATTATTGTTTGTTAATTTATTGTTGATTTGAAGCATTTGAAACATATTGTTTATTTCTGCGAACTTTATTTTTCTTTGGGTTCATCAATTAATATTTTTTTTTTTACGGAACGAGTACAAAAGTCTTATTAATCAAGCATATCGGGTCGGTCTCATTGAACTCGATCAATCATCAGGCTATAAAAATTAGACATATCAATGGACCGGATTCAATCTGTATTCCAAAAAAAAAAAATCCGACCCAAATCCAATAATCTAAATACTCATCGAATTGAATTCGGATATTACTACGTTGGATATGGATATAATATTCTGATAGGAAGGATAAAAAATTCTAGTAAAACATTTTCAGTCTCTATCAATCCTCTTCCTAATCTGCCGATTGCCTAAACTCCTCTCTCCTGGTATCCATCAGCTCTTTTATTAATTTCTCAATTATAGTAACATGATCACAAGTGTAAGTCTTTCCTATCCAAGCTGCGTTTTCAAGCCTCCACAATTAAAATAATAATGCTATAAACACAATTCTGAATACTAATTATTTGCCATTGCACTGCTGGTCTCCAAATAAATTAAAATAAAAATACTAAATTAAAAATGTTTATCTTCGATATTGTGAATTACTATAATTAAAGATCTCATACTCAATTTTGCCTTGTACCTCAAAAGAGGTTAGACCCTGTAGCCGATCACCCTTGACCAATGCTAGTCTAATTTGTACTAGTGGTGGAAGCTGTCGCGATATTCCTCATCGGGAATTCATAATTCATAAAAATACTAAGGGGTGTTCCACTAACAAAAACCTGTTTTTCCCAAAAACCGAGACAGGTCATTCTCTCACAATACATCACATAAAAAACCGTGAAAAACCAATTTTTTCAAAAAACTACCTTAGTGGAACACCCCCTAAGTGGTATTCTCTCGTGCCTTTTCAATAAAAAAAAGAATAATTGGTAGAGAAAGATATGGATGCATTACGTGACGTGTCTTAAGAGCGCCAAATCATTTGAGAAGAGTAAAATTCACACTCTCATTTCTTTAAAATCGAATATTTTTTTTATATATATATTTATTTTCATTTTGGTGTATGTCATTGTACTCGTAATTTATGTAACACATCACACAGGAAATAAAAATAATACTCCCTCCGTCTCTTTTTTAGTGTAGACATTTTCATTTTGGGTTGTCCCTTAATAAGTATGTGTTTTGAAAAGTTAATGGGTAAAAGTTTGTACAATTATCATTTTGCCAATTTTGGAAAGTGGATATAAAGGTTGATGTAAAAAGTGTATAGTGGAGATAAAAGTTGATGTAAAAAGTGTAATGATGATGTTTTTTTTAATAAATTAGATTTACGAAGCAACACACTTAAAAAGGGACGGAGGGAATAAAACATGTTCATCACATATGACATAACATCAACTGCAAGGATGGAGCCAAGGGAAACAAGCGGTGGTACGTGGTCATCACCACAAGGTTTTCAAAAAATGCGGTTATTATATAGAAAATAAATTTTTACCCACGAATTATATGGACTCGCCGCTACTAGATTTTTTAATCTTTTATTCTCACAAAGCAGTTTGTCTTTTTATTTTTTAAGTACATATTTTCGCCACCACAAAAGTAAAATCCTAGCTCCGTCCTTGTTCGACTATGTAGATTCTTAGAAAGTAGAATAACACACAAAAAGACAAACAACACAAGATAAATACTTGTGGAATATGCGAGCTGACATGGTGGACCACTAAGGGGTTGTTCCACTAACCCAGTTTTTTGAAAAAACTGGGTTTTCACGATTTTTTGTGTGATGTGTTGTGAGAGAATGACCTGTCTCGGTGTTTGGAAAAAACAGTTTTTTGTTAGTGGAACACCCCCTAATTTGTTTGGTCGTGGTGTGTGTGTGGCTCACACTAATACGTGGGGTTCTTATGTGAAAAGTTTTTTTTACCAATGCACTACTGGGTTCTCGTTTCCTAATCTGACCGTCTACCTTATAATCAACGGTTCATATTTATAGATGTATTTTTATTGCTAAAAGTATATTATTACTGCTAATAGTTAATTGATGAAGCAATTTCTGACACTCCTCGAGCGATGGCCTGCAAAACGGGAACAAACTAGGGACACCGGTATAGTCTTGGCCGAGTGACCTCCGATGCCTAAGTCAGTAGATTGTTGATTGTGGATTTGAGTGAAAGTGATGAGTGAATTAGGTCACGTACCTCCAGTGGTTCTCATGGTTGGCTTTTATAGGCATTCGGAGTAGAGTTTATCTTCACTACAACAAAAATGATAAACGGTAACGAAATTCTGGTGACGAAATTAATTTTTGTCTCCTATATGACTATTTTTGTCACTAATATGTTCCCTCTACATCTTTTTGGTGACGAAAATATTTTCGTCACTAATGTGCTCCCTCCACATCTTTTTGGTGACGAAAATATTTTTTTCGTCACTAATGTGTTCCCTCCACATCTTTTTGGTGACGAAAATATTTTTTCGTCACTAATGTGTTCCCTCCATTTACTCCACCAAAACTAATTTTCCTTATTTATTTAATCATTTTCTCGTAAAAATTTGCCTCGATCGGGTTTAGAAAGCTTCTTAATTATCAAGACACAATTTCATTAACACAAATATTTTTTTTTTGTCTGATCAATTGTGTAGCGATAGCTCCCCAACCGGCCCCACCCCCCATTCCCCCAATACCCTTCCCCATTTCGGCTGAACTTTCTTTTTCTTTTTTCTTTTTCTGTTTTTTCTTTTTTCTTTTTGCTTTTAACTTTATTTATTTACATTTGCAAGTAAATTATTTTTTTTTCTTTTTCTGTTTTTTCTTTATTTTTTCTTTTAACTTTATTTATTAATTTGTCTTAACAATGAATAATATAAAAAAAAAAGCTTCTAAAAGTGAATAATATTACAATCATGTTTAAAAGTAAGTAAATAAAAAAAGTAATTAAAGGAATTAAAGTAATATAAATAAAGTAAATAAAGGAATTAATATAATTAATATAAATAATATATTAGAGGGTAATTAAAAGAGGGAAGGAAAGGCAATCATATTACAATCACGTTTTAAAGTGTCTAAATATTACAATCACGTTGACAATATTACAATCACAAGTTGCAAGACAAGTTGCAGGATCACAAGTTGCAGGACAAGTTGCAAGATCACAAGATCACAAGTTGCAGGATCACAAGTGCGTGCAAAATATTAAGAAAAAGATTAAATAATTAAGAAAAAAATGTAAATACAAAATATTAAATAAATAAAAAACAAAAAATATAAATAAATAAATAAATTAAAAGATAAAAAAGATATTAATGAAAGAGATAAATAAATAATTAAATAAAAATTGAATTAAATTAAAGAATTGAATTGAATAAATAATTAAATGAATTAAATAAATAATTAAATGAATTAAATAATTAATTTAATTTATATAAAGAAATGAAATGATATAAATAAAGTAAATACGGTAATTAAAGGAAATAAAGTAATATAAATAAAGTAATTATAGGAGTTAAAGTAATATAAATAAATAAATAAATTAAAAGATAAAAAAGATATTAATGAAACATATAAATAAATAATTAAATAAAAATTGAATTAAATTAAAGAATTGAATTAAATAAATAATTAACTGAATGAAAAAAATTTATTAAAGTAGTGATATTAGTAGGTGTTTGTATAAGTATAAAATTTATAAAAGAAATGATATTAGTAGGGGTTTACATAAGAATAGTCCGGTTTTTATAGTATAAATATTAAAAGATGCCAAAACGACACAAGTGTTGCCCAGCTCAGCTGGTTCGCGCGCGCGAGTCGCACGCGTGAGGTCGCCGGATCGAATCCCAGGAGGAGCAAAAATCCTTCATTTTCCGCTGCCACACGTGAGCGACACGTAGGCGCCACGCGGGTGCCACGATGTCGCCATGCGGGCGCCAGGGCATGTGCCACGACGTCGCCACGTAGGCGCCAGGGCGGGGTGCCACGTATGCGACACGAAGGCGCCAGGTCGTGTGACACACGGGTGCCACGTAGGCGCCACGCGGTTGCCACGTCAGCACCAATTTCTAGTCACAAAAATTTTACGGAGACGAAATTTTTCGTCACTAATTTTCAAATTATTGGTGACGAAAAATTTCGTCTCCAATTTTCAAATTATTAGTGACGAAAAATTTCGTCTCCAAAATTTACTGTTGGTGACGAAACAATAATTTCGTCACCACGTGACTTTCGGAGACAACCTATAGGTGGCAAAACTATTTTTCGTCACCAATACCATCGGAGACAAAAACCATTCATTTGATGACGATTTAATTCGTCTCCAAAGACCAAATTTCTTGTAGTGCTTATTGTGCCATAGAGTGCTAAGACTCTCATTCCAGCTAGGGATCAAATTCCTATTGCGTTTGGATTCGGATATGTCCCCTAAACCCCTTGGGGTTATCTATTTAATGACAGGATCCATCAAGATTAGGTTTGAGGAGACTTATTATGCTCTGTTGAACAACTCAGTTTCCTTGGCGTCTGAGTTGTATTTCACTCCGAGCCGACCTCCCGACCTGAACTGACGATGAGGTCAGCTCGGACCCATCAGTTATGAAAATGAGCCTTCAATTATTTGGTTGTTTTGTGGGTTTCGCAATGATTCTCTCGACAACTCAGTGTCACATGTTATGAAAATGAGCTTCAATTATTTGGTTGTTGATGGGGTTGCTTTTTGTCTGTGGTGATAGGCCGGGTATGGAGCTCCTTCGGAAGATTATTTTTTGGCATGGGTATGGGCACGTGGTGGAGGAGGGTGTTGAAGTACCGTGTGACGGCACCTCAAAATCACAAAAACTAGTTACTCGTTATGTAGATATAACCTTTCTGTCTTCATATTCTTTTCTAGGATAATGTAGCTACTTTTGGCCAAATTTGCATGGATCTGATGCTGGTTTCTATAAATGAATGTGATTGATTTCTAACTTTGTCGGACTGGTATGGTCATCAAAATGGATGGAAAGTTTCAATTTAATACTAGTCTCGCGCTGCACGCGTTATACAATTATGCGCTATGTTTGTTTATGTTTTATTCTTCTCATTTTTTTTTTTCCCCATTTTCAAGCTAGAGAAAACTGATCCAGAGATGTAGCTCAAACAGTTTTGAGTACGCATTTTGTTCACTCTCATTATGGTATTCTCATTCCGTGTCTTACTACAATAATGAAAACCATTCTTTTATTTAAATTCATTTGTTAGGAGATTATACAAAAATTCAGCCTTATCGGATTTTGGTAAACGCTTAATCTAAAAGTTTAATTTTCGATTGAATTTTTTCAAGAAAATAAATTCACTCCAAGATAAAGCACTTACTAACGTTCGACTAAGTTGAATTATAATTAAGTGGTCTCCTAACAAATGAATCTGGAAAAAATGAATGGTTTGGATTAGCAAAGTAAGACACATAATGAGCATACCCTAGCCAAGAGTGACCAAAGCAATAGTAAAAAAATTGCTCTCCATTTAGATGCCAGTTATTTTTTTTTTTTGGTCATACGTCATTCCTAATATATTACATGGGGTCTATATTTTGACCTTTCAACAACTCGAAGGGTTTATTTTCTTGGATCCAAACAGTGCTCTAGCAATGCCCTCTAAATTTCTCTCCATTGCCATGCCTCAATTGTCAGTTCTACCTATATATACATATATGTAAATATATCAAGTTGAGCCATTTCAAATTTTCAATCTTCAAAAAAGCAAAACAAACATTGAGTTTTTGGATCCAAACAGCACCTTAAGCCAGCCCCATGGATGATCATGAAACAGAGCTCCCTCCCCACGTGCTCATCTTCCCATACCCAGCACAGGGCCACGTCAACTCCATGCTCAAGCTAGCCGAGCTTCTCTGCCACGGTGGAATCCACGTCACCTTCCTCGTCACGGACTACATCCACGGCCGTCTCCTCCGTCACAGCAGCAACGTCCAATCGCATCTCGCGAGCTATTCCGGCTTCCGATTCGAAACTATTTCGGACGGGTTACCCGAAGACGACCCGCGTTCGGGTGATAAAGTCATGGAGCTGTTCCGTTCGTTTAGAGTCACGGCAAAACCACTCCTCAGAGAGCTGCTGAGATCGGATCGGGTTAGAGATTCGGACTCGGGCCGGAAGAGGATATCTTGCATCATAGCTGATGGGGCAATGAGTATTGCTACTGACGTTGGTGAAGAGATTGGGATCCCAGTCATATTCTTCCGGACTACCAGCGCCTGTAACTTTTGGGCCTTCTTTTGTGGGCCCAAACTCATTGAATCCGGTGAAATCCCCTTCCAAAGTATATAATTCTAAACTTATGCTCCTAATATTTCAATAATCTTTACAACTACACATTTACGAGGACCCTCGGAAACAAGGATGAAGTCATGGGTGGCTAGTACATATAGCCTATCCCCTACACAATAATTCTGGCTTCGTCATTGCTTAGAGGTCAAATAAAAATAGGAGATCTAAGTATCTAACATAAAATGCAGCACGAGGACTGCCGGGATAAAACTCATGAAATTCTAGTATTTTTGAAAGAAAATAACCACTTTCTTTGACTAGTTTTAAGAATATACAGATATTTATAAAATTTATTTTAGAAAAAAATCAGATTGATCAACATTTGCTGCATTTTGTTTTTGCAATTCCTGTGTTTATAATTGTTGTGAAAACTGCAAACGTAGGAAACGATATGGATGTACCTATAAAAAGTATTCCTGGTACGGATGGCTTTCTTCGACGGCGCGACCTCCCAAGTTGCTATCGCGTTAGTGACATAGCTGATCAGAACTTACAAGCAATTATGAGTGAAACCCTACAAACTACTCGAGCACGAGGTACCATTCTCAACACGTTTGAAGAGTTAGAAGGACCCATTCTCGCAGAGGCACGTTCTCAATGTCCACAAATTTATACTGTAGGGCCACTCCACGCACACCTCAAGGTTAGACTTACGTCAAAAGTTACTTCAAATAGTTTGTGGGAAGAAAATATGACTTGTATAACATGGCTTGATGTACAACCGGCTAAATCTGTGATCTACGTAAGTTTTGGGAGTATTACGATGATGACAAAAGACCAGCTGATGGAATTTTGGCAAGGTCTGGTAAATAGTGGGAAACGGTTCTTATGGGTCATTCGACCAGATTCTGTGCTTGGCAAAGATTGGGAAAATCATTTATCAACAGAGCTCTTGAAGCATACAAAGGAAAGAGGATGCATAGTTGGTTGGGCTCCACAAGAAAAGGTCCTAGCTCACAAATCTGTTGGCGGGTTTCTAACTCATAGTGGGTGGAATTCAACGTTGGAGAGCATTGTTGCCGGAGTACCAATGATTTGTTGGCCATACTTCGGTGACCAACAAATTAATAGTAGGTTTGTGGGAGAGGTATGGAAACTTGGATTGGACATGAAAGATACTTGTAATCGAGTCCTAATAGAAAACATGGTAAGAGATCTGATGGATGTGAAGAGAGAAGAGTTTCAAGAATCGTCGGATCGGATGGCCAAATTGGCTAAAACAGCCATTACTGATGGTGGGTCATCGTATTGTAATTTGGATTGTCTAATTAGGGATATAAGATTGATGGTGTAGATTAAGTGTATGTTTGGTTTGTAAGAAATGAAAATAAAAGTAAGTCTTGTCTCAGGAGCAGAGTCAAAGCCTTGAAGCGGGGGAAGATGGTAATGCCATCCCCGGGTTCAAAAAATAATAATTTTTATTGTAAGAGCAATGTTATTCTTCAAAACTCATGTATTATTTTTTGTATTAAGCATATTGATGAGTGAATAGTTGATGGATGATTAGATTATAAAAATGTGTATCATTTCGGGTAATAGAAATAATTAATCTTTTTTTTTTTATCGGTGAAATAATTAATCTTAGACTACTTGTTCTTTTTTATACAAATTACTTCTTCCACCCATAACGATAATCCACAACCACAAAACCTTCAATTTTCGGATAAAAAATAAAAGACTTCCGTTCATGATTGCTTACATTTCTTGGCACAAAAGTAAAGAACTAATTGAGATTTTTATCCACAAATTGCATATCGATTTTATAATAGACTATTTTTGTGGGACGGAAAAGAGGACAATATTTATTTTGGCTGTCACATCCAAGTCGAAATTTTGACTCTGTCCCCACTGATCAGGAGTACATCGTTTAGATGTATGTAGAGATGCAGCGTCCTACCGGATTTTGTCTTACCCCTCTACTCCTCTAGTAAACTGTAAAATACTTACTTACCATAAAATAAAAAAAACTTTAAAATACTTCATAAATCTAAAATAAACTTATTTGAAATTCATCGTTTGAAAGATTCGCTTGTTGCAAGTGGTGGCTAACTCATGCAGTAGAGCTCACCACACTGCATCCTGGGATCGAGTCTCATCCCCCCTCCCCCATGTTATAGATTAAGAATGACGAATGACAAAAAAAAAAAAAAAAAGGTTCGCGTGTTTTAATTTAAATTTTGCATATTGAGTGGCAAAAATAAGAGCAACCTATATTTTCTCGACGACACTGGTTGTCTCTCAGTACATTTACTGGTTGGTCAAGCCAGCAACCACAATATACATCCAGGTACACCCCAGACTTTCACATGCATGCACAAGTACAACCATGTCAACCAAGGTTCCGTCCGTCCGTCTCTCTCTCTCTCTCTCTCTCTCTCAACATGGGCACAATTTCTCTCTCCTCAACTCCCCAAACCGTATGAAAGTGCCTAAATTTTAGGGTACTCTATGAAAGTGCCTAAATATAAACTCTAGGGTACCCTATGAAAGTGTTTAAATCACTAAAACTCTATAATAAGAAAGTGCACCCTAAAACCTAAACCGTATGGTACCCTATGAAAGTGCCTAAAATCCTAGGATACCCTATGAAAGTGTCTAAACCACAAAAACCCTATAATAGGAAAGTGCACCCTAAACCAAAACCCCAAAAAAGAATGACTTACCTTAATGGTAATTAAAAAAAGTGACTTACCCTAGTGGTAATTAGATACCTCTTTTCTAGACTTAGAGGTAAAAATCTATTGTCTCTCTATGATTGGAGCTCAGCCAAGACCCAACGCTCTATGGGCTGGGCTTAACCAACAAAAAAGCGATTAGCTTTTAATTACTAACTTATAAGCTAACATATTCACCCAGATATATTGCTTACGCCCGTTCCTCTTATCGATTTTTCCGAGTTTCTGCTCAAAAAATCTCAGAAGTTTCTCCTAATAAAAAAGACTTAAAAACTCGAGAGACGAAATACAAAAAATGAAAGGGAGGAGGAACTAGATCAGACAAGATAGCGAACTCAATCATAGAACCGATGGCTTCTTTTAGACTTAAACAAGAAATATGTGTTTGTTGTGATATATGATGGGGTCTTTCAATGACTAATGAAACTCCTAAACATAATTCTAGGCAGGAAAAAGAGTTCCATGTCTCTGTCCACACCCACAAACTCCATCATATCGTCGCCAGTGGAGGCTACCAACCATAGTTTTGAATATCGATGTATTGGCCGGTTTGTCTGGGATTTTGAGGCTCCAATACGGTACAAATGTGATTTTTAGCAACTTATTTTTATCTAATGGAAAACAAACGTGATTTTAGCAAAATGGTCTTGCCTTGAAATTTAGGGGTTTGCTCCTGTCTAAGGTCTCAAATTCGATTCCTCTTGCCAGCAAACTCTTGGGGTCACTGAGGGTTATGCTCATTCGTTATCTCCAGGGTCCCGGAATTAGTCGAAGTTCTCACAAACTTGCCCCGACATCCAGTTGTAAAACAAATATGATTTTAACAACTTCGCTAAAACTCAACTTTTATGAAATTTTCTATTTTAGCAAATAGAAAACTTGGCATCATGAGAAAGTCTAGTAACGTGATAGCAATACAACAACTCATCTAACACGCTAATGTGAGACTATGAAATTTTGATTAAGTATAATAATTTTGAAATCACTAATCATGCAGTGTCACTGTATATATCTGTGGGCTTCTTCGACCAGTTAAAAAAGCCTCTACAACAAGGGGGAAGCTACAATGTGCTCTTCCAAATATGAGATTTTGTTACTCAAAATATGAGATTTTGTGGCTCTAAATATGAGATTTTGTGGCTGGAGATATGAAGTGCATATGGTGTGCCACTTCATATGAATAGTCACAAAATCTCACATATTTCCAGAAAATCTCATATTTGGAGCCACACAATCTCATATTTGGAGCCACACAATCTCATATTTGGACCCATGCAGATTGCTACAGTGATGCTATAGTAACGCTACAATGCTACAATCTCATATTTGGAGCCACAAAATCTCATATATTTCCAGAAAATCTCATATTTGGTGCCACAAAATCTCATATTTTGAGTCACAAAATCTCATATTTGGTACCACAAAATCTCATATTTTGGAGCCACAAAATCTCATATTTGGCGCCACAAAATCCTCATATTTTGGAGCCACAAAATCTCATATTTGGTACCACAAAATCTCATATTTGGAGTCACAAAGTCTCATATTTCCGTATGGGGTGCATACCATGTGCCATATCATATTTGGAGCCACCAAATCTCATATTTGGTGCACAAAATCTCATATTCTCTCATATTTGGTGCCACAAATCTCATATGGGAGGGGGTGCACATTGTAGCAACACTCCTACAACAATTGTCCAACTTGAATTTTTCTTGAATGATTGAATCTGGAGACACCCTTTACCAATCACCCCAATTGGCCCAACCACCAATCAATCATAATAAAGTCTATAGTATTTTCTCCCATCAAATTTAACAATCTCAACGGACGGGTTACCAACCAGATTAAGGCTTGGTTTTTCATTTGATAAAATGAAAAATCCATAAAATCAGCTAGGTTAATTTTAGCAAATGATCATAGTTGATTTTACCAAATGAGGAGACCAATTGCTAAAATCAACCAATTGATATCATGGATTTTCCATTTTCAGATGAGAAACCAAGCCTAAGCCCAAGGGGGTGTTCCACTAACCCAGTTTTTTTGAATAAACTGGTTTTTCACGGTTTTTTATGTGATGTAATGTGTTGTGAGAGAATGACCTGTCTTGGTGTTTAAAAAAACAGTTTTTTGTTAGTGTCTTTCTCCAAATTATTATTACTACAACATGTCCATACCCTTAATATTATTGCTTATAAATATATACTCCCTCCATCTTAATGTGTTTGTCCAATTTTGGCATACGTGCCCTTCAAAAAATTGAATTGGGGAGGGATTGCACCCATGTTGTCCTCAATCTGGGCCGTCCGTGCTTGGCAATGGACAGCAGCGGACGGTTCGGATGTGTTTGGACAAGATGTGATCCGAGCCGTCCATCGCCGAGCACGGACGGCCCAGATCGAACAAAATGCACCCTGGATTTTTTGTTTATATCTTACAATATACAATGTTTTATGTTTTGAGATGTATCAGATAAGATTTATACTCTATATATAAAAAGTGGCGTATTGGTATTGAAAACTATCAATAAAACTATAGACAATTTTATTGAGAGGTCCAAAATAGTGAAAAGAGAAACAAATAAAAAAATAAATCGGGACGCAGAGGTAGCAGGCAAATATATCTAGCTGACTCATTTCAATCTTCAAAAACTGAAAACATTCATCAGTTTTTGGATCCAAACAGTACCTTAGGAGTTGAGCGCCATGGATGATCAAGAAACAGAGCTCCCACCCCACGTGCTCATCTTCCCTTACCCGGCACAGAGCCACGTCGCCGCCATGCTCAACCTAGCCCAGATTCTCTGCCACGGTGGCATCCACGTCACCTTCCTCGTGACCCACGACATCCACCGCCGCCTCCTCCGCCACAGCACCGCCGTCCAATCGCACCTCGCGAGCTACTCCGGGTTCCGATTCGAAACTATTTCGGACGGGTTACCCGAAGACGACCCGCGTTCGGGTGATAAAGTCATGGAGCTGTTCCGTTCGTTTAGAGTCACGGCAAAACCACTTCTCAGAGATTTGCTGAGATCCGATCGGGTAAGAGATTCAGACTCGGGTCGAAAGCGGATATCGTGTATTATAGTCGATGGGGTATTGGGTTTTGCTCTTGGTGTTGCTGAAGAGATCGGGATCCCTGTCATTTTTTTCCGGACTACCGGCGCCTGTAACAATTGGGCTCACTTTTGTGGCCCAAAACTCATTGAAGCCCGTGAAGTTCCCTTTGAAGGTAAGAATTTTGGAGAAACTAATAATGATTCCTTCTTGCACCCCGCGGAATACTCCTTCTGTCCATTGTCGGCTCATTAGTTGTGAAGACCTCAAATTGAGTAATTAGACGAGGCCGTCCATGTAAAAAAATTTCAACATATATCTTCATAAAAAACCATTAAAATTTTTTATCGTTGCACAAAGTTAAACATATATTCATTAAAAAATAAACCACCATCACAATATATAGTAAGTCTTCATGTTTGGAGGCCCTTATTTTTTATATTTTGGGGGACCCCGAAGCGGTGACTTTATTGGCTTATGCCATGAGTCTGCTCTGCCTCAGTTCCGGATCAAGGGTGCCTAATATGCACCATGTGCACAGCACCGTGTAGTGCGTGGATCCGAACATCCATTGCAAAAATGCACCGCTCGGATTTAATCCGAGCAACAATTCGGATTAAATCCAAGCCGTGCATTTTTTATATGGATGACCAGATGCCCCGCACCATGTGCATGGCAGAACTCCCCTCCCGTCTATTCCTCCTTTAGTTTGGAAAGTTCTAGTAGCCGCAAATGAACTGAGTTGCTAGCGATCAGCTTGTGGCTCAACTCATTATATTTTGGTTCGTTTAGTCATCGATCTAAGCTCGAGCTTGAGTTTTAGGTTACTTTAGTAAACGAGCTCGCTAAAACTCGGATCTTTTGTCTAGGCTTAGCTCTTTTAAGGAGGCTCATTATGTAAAATTACCCTGACTCGGTTCGTTAAGGGTTCGACTAGTTCGCAAACAAGCCGAGCTTGAACTCAAACACTACAAAGCTTGACTCGGTCTGTTTGCACCGCTCGATTCAATTATTTTGATGATAGGAAACGTTTACCTAATAGAAAACGCCGAATATTATTAAACTACTACTCCAAATTTTAAGTTTGTAGGATTTCATAAATGCATGAATGGACATCCTATAAACCTAAATTTCGTATTTCTATTATTTTTGACTTACTCTTTAAGGGGAACGGTTTTAATTATCAAAATGATAAAGCCTATATGCTAATGTAGTAAATTGGTTGTAAATTTGGTTGTACTCGCTCCATCCTATTTTATTATTCCCCTTTGGAGTTTTCATTTTTTTAAAAATACGTGCATATAATGTATGTTTTCTCAAACAATTGGTGGGAATTTCCATTATTGTTCTTTTATTATCACTTTTAAAGTTATTTTTAAGCATTCATAGGGCTAGTTTTGAAAATTTAAATATTTTTTTCTTTGACTTTTAATAAAAGACTAATTCTTTGGGATATCTCAAAATGGAGAAAGGGACCAATAAAAATAGGATGGAGGGACTAAAAATGAGCATGTGATCAAACTTTTCCTTAAAATTCTAATGGGTGGTTTCCCATTTTTACCCGAGGTGACTTTTAGCCAAGTTGTTTCTCCAAAAAAACCCCAACTTGGCCTTTGGTTTTGTCTTAATTTAAAAAAAAAAAAAAATCTCGATTGCTAGTTTTGCACTAAACATTTGTGAATTATTAATTAGTCTTGACGAGAAGAATTGAAAAAATATAAAATTGTGAGCTAGACTCAAATTCTTTTTGAATTATCGAAGAATTGGTCCGTTTAGCCCAGACCTTTTAGGCTTTTTCTTGATAACTTCAAAACAAATTGAGTTTCAGTTATAATTTTATACTTTTTCAATTTCTCTCGTCGAGACGAATCAATAATCCACAAAATTTTGGTAAAAAACTAAAAAATACAAAAAAAAAATTGAATAATAAAAAAAAAAGTGGGAAACAACTCGACTAAAAGCACTCAACTTTTGGTCAATCTGACTACAATCCAGCTTGGCTAAAAAGGAAAACCACCTCTAACTATTTATAAAAGCACTCAACTTTTAGTCAATCTGACTACAATCCAGCTTGGCTAAAAAGGAAAACCACCTCTAACTATTTAAGAAAACATATGATATTTACGCTTTATGTCAAATCTTATTTTGTCATTTACTTTATTGCATCTCAATGTAAGTCATTTGAATTAGAATCTAGGGGTCCTTTGGAAACTAACATAATCTAAATTTTTAACATCGTAGAGGAACTAACATTTTGAAACATGCGAAATTGCAATAGCAAACTAACAACTTAAATGGAGAAAATAGTATTTTAACAATATTCAGTATTCACAACTAAAAATTTATGTGGAAAACCCAACATAAATGCATGATTGTTTGTGGACGGAGTTTGGGGCCATGACCATATTGAATATACTTAGAAAATTTCGACAATTCTGGTAAATTCTAAGCTTTAAAAGAAAACATCCTCCGTCGTTTTTATGAGTAGTACTTTTTTTTTTTTGTCATTCGTCATTCCTAGTCTATTACATGGGACAGGGGGTAATAGGACTCAATCCCGAGATGCAATGTGGAGCATCCAAGAACTCTACCGGATGAGCTAGCCCCCACTTGTTGATGATTGGTACTTGGAAAATCAGAATTTTTACTTCAGAAATTAGATGGATCTGCATTTGTTCGGTTTTCTTTGCAAGTCCGGTGTTAATATTAGTTGCTAAATTTGTAAACGTAGGAAACAATATGGATGTACCTATAAAAAGTGTTCCCGGTATGGATGGTTTTCTCCGACGACGTGACCTCCCAAGTTTCTACCGTGTTATAGACGTAGCAAATCATGACTTGCAATTATTTTTTAGTGAAACCCAACAAACTACTCAAGCACGAGCTATCATACTCAACACATTTGAAGAGTTAGAAGGACCCATACTTGCTCAAGCACGTACTCAATGGCCACAAATTTATACCGTGGGGCCACTCCACGCACACCTCAAGGTTAGACTTACGTCAAATGTTACTTCAAATAGTTTGTGGGAAGAAGATATGACTTGTATGACATGGCTTGATGTACAACCGGCTAAATCTGTGATCTACATAAGTTTTGGAAGTATTACAATGATGACAAAAGACCAGCTAATGGAATTTTGGCATGGTTTGCTTAATAGTGGAAAACGGTTCTTGTGGGTCATTCGACCAGATTCTGTGTTCGGCAAAGATTGGGAAAATCATATACCGACGAAGATTTTGGAGCGTACAAAGGAAAGAGGATGCATAGTTGGTTGGGCTCCACAAGAAGAGGTCCTAGCTCACAAATCCGTTGGCGGGTTTCTAACTCATAGTGGGTGGAATTCAACACTGGAGAGCATTGTCGCGGGAGTACCAATGATTTGTTGGCCGTACTTCGGTGACCAACAACTTAATAGTAGATTTGTGGGAGAGGTATGGAAACTTGGACTGGACATGAAAGATACTTGTGATCGAGTCACAATAGAAAACATGATCAGAGATGTGATGGATGTGAAGAGACAAGAGTTTCAAGAATCGTTGGATCGGATGGCCAAATTGGCTAGAAAAGCTATTACTGAAGGTGGGACATCATACTGTAATTTGGATTGTCTAATTAGGGATATAAGATTGATGGTGTAGATTAAGTGTGTGTACGGTTTGTAATAAGAAAATAAGTGTAAGTCTTTTTTCAGAATTATTCAATAATTGCAATGAAGTTTACATTGTTTCAGGCGTAGAGGTGTAGCTTCATCCAAGATATTAGCCCTCTAGTGAACTTTAAAATACTCGCCAAAATTTGCAAGATGTTTGGATTCATAAATCTCAAATAGATTTATTAAAAAATCAATGGTTAAATCCCCAGATTTTTATGTAATTTTGGCATATTGACTCAGAAAAACAAGAACAAAGAGTAACACTAGCTATTTGGGCTGGGCTTAACCAACAGAACTGATCAACGTTTAATTACTCCCTCCTATGGGAAACTTGTATTTTGTTGGACGTGAAAAAATGTACTTCCATGTGTTTTTTTTTTTATTGCACCAAATGATCACTTTAATTTGGTGTATATTTTTTGGGATTCGACAATGCACGTATTCCTGTAGTGGACACTTAAAAAGGGACAAAGGGAGTAGTAAACAAAAGATTCAGTCCAAACACAAGTTAAATGCACATACGTACGATGACATCCACTCATTTTTCTCACTTCTTTTCCCAATTAAAATGCTATGGGATTATTAGAATAGAGCAGTATATCAATAAGCAACTAGGTCTAGTTTAGCAGGCTTGGACTCTTTCATCTGACTAGAATATATCAGGAGTTTGAATCTTCTTCATATTTATATTCTCCTACTGTGTGGAAAAAATGAAGCAAAAGAATACTATATAAATGGTATTATATAAGCTACCTTCTTAAGTGTCCCTTTCATGAAATGAGTATTTTCTCGAAGTAAAAAAAAAATTGTATTTTCATCTAATCTTTTTTAAAAATTTTCCCACCGATTAAAAACTGCTCAATGAGCACTTTAATTAATTTGGTGTAAGAAAAATGAAAAAATTCTATTGAGATATATTTTTTGGGAGTTTGAAAATGAACATATACTTATAGTTAACACTAAAAAGATGTGGATGGAATAATGCTTCTCGATTCGCTTCCGTGTCTTTAGTTATTTTTTTCTGAAATTTGACAAATTATTTTCTTCTTCTTGGGTTTATATGCTGTAATCTGGAAAGTAAAAAATAAAAAATAAAAAACTCTAACAAAAAATTCACCGCAAAACAAAAAAAAAATTATTAAAAAAAGTCGAATTTTCCCCGTCAATAAATAAAGGCAAAGTTATATCTTTTTTTTTTTTTTTTTTTTTTCTGTTTTTACTAAAACTTTTTGATAAGTTTTTTACTTTTCAAAGTTGTCCAATTTGGATGTACTTAAAAAATTAAAAAAAAACATATCGAAAAGTGAAAAAAAAAAGGACTAAAAAGTAAAAAATACACAATCTTATAGAATCATTTAATCTCAAAAAAGTCATTTTAAAAAGGGGGAGTTAAATAGGGTCATGTTTCATGAATATGGGAGTGCTATGCGGTAGGTGTTGTGCGCCATATTATGCGACAAAATTACATCATTTTGCTCATTTTCTTGGTTTTAGAAATCACGTGTCTCATGTCGTATTCGTATCTGTGCTATACAGTTGGTAACAAACAAATTAATAGTAGGTTTGTAGGAGAGCCATGGAAACTTGGACTTGGTATCAAAGGTACTTGTGGAGTAATAAAAAGGGATTATTACCTCTAGGTCTAGAAAAGAGATGTCTAATTACCATTAAGGTAAGTCACTCTTTTTTGGAGTTTAGGTTTAAGGTGCACTTTCCTATTATAGGATTTTAGTGGTTTAGGCACTTTCATAGAGTAAGCTAAGATTTTAGGCACTTTCATAGGGTACCCTAGTCATAGGGGTACCCTAGAGTTTATGTTTAGAGTGCACTTTCCTATTATAGGGTTTCAGTGGTTTAGGCACTTTCATAGAGCACCCTAAGATTTTAGGCACTTTCATATGGTACCCTAGTCGCAGGGTACCCTAGTCATAGGCTACCCTAGTCATAGGTACCCTAAGTTTATGATGCACTTTCCGATTATAGGGTTTTAGTGGTTTAGGCACTTTCATATTGTATCACTTTGACCTGATGGGAATTTTTCAAAGTTGGGCTTGACCTGATGGTAGTTATGAGATCTAAGGGTGACCTGATGGTAAATGTCCCTAATAAAAAAGATAGTCCCAATTTTGATGGATGTACATAGAGGAGTTTTAACATTAGTCGAATCGGATGCCCAAATTAACTAAAAAAGCCTAACTGACGAAACGATTGAAACTGCGGACCACAGTTCTCGTCGTGTAAGACTTGAACCCTTCCAAGGTTATCTCTTTGACGTAAATTTTGAGTTCAATTCACTACTCCAGAGACCATGTAATTCATCAAACGCAAAAGATAAGAGTTGTCAATGGTGATATGGAGGTGCTTGCCTGGAATCATAGAGTGAAGACTGTGGTAGTCGAGTTTTGAAGAAGGTGGTGTTGAGGGTTTTGGAGATTAAAACACTAGATAAAATCAAAGGAATGGCGGACTCGAAAAGGTGAAAGGACGTCGGAGATCGAAACCCTAGTTTAAAAGCTGTGAACGGGACGGGGTTTGGAGAGAAGAGAGAAGAATTTGATACTACAATGGCAACTAGACCTAAAACACGATTGAGTCTAACATTTTTTTTTTTTTTGGCAGTTGTTTTTTTCACTTTTTCCAAAAGAAAAGTGTTCTTTTTCAACTTTCACAAATTTCACAAATAGGGAAATTGATTTAAAAAATTTCTAGTGAAAGTAGTGCACCAAACAATTTTTCATTCTCAAAATTTCAAAAAATTCTAAAATAAAAACAGAAAACTAAAAGTGAAATAGTTACCAATCAAGTCCGTAGTAAGCAAAAGATTTGGCCAAGACACAATGCTTATGTCCTTTTACTTTGAAAAAAGCATTAGCCACTCTCAAAATGCACATACGATAACATCGTCTCATTTTTTCTACTTTTATTTTCCCAAGTAAAATGCTCGGGGATTAGTAGAACGGGGAGTATAGGAATAAATAACTAGTATAGCTCAGTTGGCCAGAACTTCTCCATTTCACAATGAGATCATTCATATCTTCTTAACTTCGTATAGATGTGATTTTCCTTGTATTTGCTGGGTTATTTATCAGTTTAATGGGACTATTTGTGATGCAGATTGGAAATTCATATTACTTATTACAAATATAGTGTTTTAAGTTTTCCTTATTTTTATTTTATTAATTTTGTTAGGAAGTCTCCAATTTTAGAAATAAGTGTTCTAGAGTATTTTGATTCCTAGTTGGATTAGGGTATGTTATTTGATTCCTAGTTGGATTAGGATTTGTTATTTCATTCCTAGTTGGATTAGGGTTACTTTGGCCCTATAAGTATCATTGTAAGCCTAGTGGCAAAATTCGGTTGTTTATGAATTAAGAAAATCGAGTTTTTACTCAATATCTTGGTCGTTTAAGGAGGGAGTACCTCCGGGTCGATCTTATTCGTTTGTTCAAAGAGGGAGTACCTCTGGCTCAAACATTATTCGTGTCTCTCTTGCACGATCGATTTCGTTTCCATAGGCTGCGTTGCATCAGTTGGTATCAGAGCTGCAAGTTCCAATTCTGAGATGGCTGCCAGAGGACGTGCTGGAGGTCGGGGTGGACGAGGCAACCGTACGACTGTTCTTGACGAAGTCTATGAGCGGGATGACGTCGCTCGAGAAGCTCGGATTGAGGACGGAATTCAGCGGATAGGGTTGACACTCGAGGCAATCATGCAACACGTTGAGGCCCTAGAAGTTGGGAATCCGACTTGCCATCGCCCTGTTAGACCTAACCCTCCGATCGAGGATGGTTTTTCAGACGATGAAGATATCAAACCTTTTGGTGGCGGAAACTACCAAGGGGGGCGGTATAGAGACGTTGCGGCTAGAACCCGTGGCTCTCATTATTGTGAGTTTAGTAAGAAAATTGAGGTTCCAAAAAAAATTGGGTTTCCACAATTCCATGGAGGGAGAAGAAAAGATGTCATAGAAGAAATTTTGGTTGAGGGAGATGTGAGAGATTTTATCGATGATATATTAGAGGAAGAATTCGATAAAATATTTTTGGACACAAATCCATCGTTGTAGTCTGAAATTGATTGGGATTCACCTCCAAAATTTGATGAGTACTCAAATGAGGAGGAAACTGTCATTCATAAAGTGGAAGAGAATCTGAAGGATGAATTTGTGCAAATTGAGAAGAAGTTTGTCACTATCCTTGACAAAGTTGATGGTTTGGCTTCAATCGATGGCGTCTTGAACGTGGGAAAAAAGGCGATCAATGTATGCCCATCGTTAGGATTCGAAGCATCACAATTTATCGATCCTTTTTTGGAATTTATTGAAGACTTTGCAAGCAGCAAATCATGTGTTTCATACCTAACAATGAAAATTGTTCCTCTAATTTTTGAAGATTTCTTTTTGGAATTTGGCTTCGGAAAAATCAATTTGAAGTTCAAGATGGAAGCAGACAAGGTTCGGCGAATTCAACTATATAAACTCGAGGACGAGTTTCTTCAAGCAGAGGAGAATGATGCAGATTGGAAATTATATTACTTACAAATATAGTGTTTTAAGTTTTCCTTATTTTTATTTTATTAATTTTGTTAGGAAGTCTCCAATTTTAGAAATAAGTGTTCTAGAGTATTTTGATTCCTAGTTGGATTAGGGTTTGTTATTTGATTCCTAGTTGGATTAGGGTTTGTTATTTGATTCCTAGTTAGATTAGGGTTCCTTTAGCCCTATAAGTATCATTGTAAACCTAATGGTAGAATTCGGTTGTTTATGAATTAAGAAAATCGAGTTTTTACTCAATATCTTGGTCGTTTAAGGAGGGAGTACCTCCGGGTCGATCTTATTCGTTTGTTCAAAGAGGGAGTACCTCTGGCTCAAACATTATTCGTGTCTTTCTTGCACGATCGATTTCGTTTCCATAGGCTGCGCTGCATCAATTTGTTGGGTGAGGCTTATGGTGACTGAGAAATATATATCCAACACGAATAGTGTTTGAGAGATATGTATATAAATTATATAATATAATATATTCTGTTGGTTTTTTTGTTAACCCAAATGGAAAGAAGTGTAAAAATAAGAAGTCAAAAGGCCACTCTCCCCCTACTTCTGACCTCTATTCTCTGATCCCAAAAACCAAAAACTCATTTTCAGGGAATGTGTTTTGACCGTAGTTTGCCAAACACCTAGAAATAGAAAATCAAAAAATCAAAATGCAAAAAATAGTTAACCAAACACCTCCTTATAGTGATTATGGACTTTATCTCCAGACGTAGTTCATACTCTTATTCTCCTATATTTTGAAAAAAAAAAAAAAAAGAGGAAGAAAAATACTTCTACAGTATAAGTCAATGTTTTAAAAACTAAACCGAACTGAACAGTTCAACCGGTTAACCCGTCGACCGGAGCTTGGTCTGGTTCGGTTTCATCTAAAAACCGCTGTGTTTCCAGAACCAGTCTAAAAATGAAAAACTGTTCCAAGTTGACGGTCGAACCGTCAACCCGTAGGAACCGAAACTGCGTTGGTCTACCCGGACTGGAAAACTGGAACTGTATTTGTGCACTTCATTCATGCATTGCCGAAGGCTCATGCATCATGACGTCAAGAAGGAACTTTGGTGGTGGACCCGTGCCAGCTTCCGCACTTAAATGACGTATTAGGCTTGTGAAGAAGAAGAAATTGACCACCTTGTTCGGTTTAGGTTTCAAAACTCTTCCTGCACGGTCCCCAATAAAATTTTGTTTCTATCTCTCTCTCCTCATTACCCCCCAAAAACCTCTCTCAAAATCCAAACCGAACAAAGCTGCACGTTTCGACTGTCCAAAAGGAGAAATTGACGTTCCGGATTTGAAATGTTTTCTTACCTCTCAAAATTAAGAAATTATTTCAAGTCCAAAACATCGAAAAATGCTTTTGTATAGTCGGTATGTATTGGTGTGCATTGGGGTACGCGTGGTGGTGTACCCATATCGTTTTTTTTGAAGAAAATCATACTAGGAACAAAAATGTGTAGCACAACTCTTTTAGTTTCTCAAACTTTCTATAAAGGAATTTTTTTAAAAAGACCCCTATTCTTTCACCCCCAATGTCCCAAAAACACCTATCCTTTCGTTTATTTCAATTAGACACCTATCTTTATCCACCGTTATTAAATTGGATCCCCGACCCAATTTACCGTCCAAATTTGGACGGAAACTACCCAGTTGGCAATTTTTTCATTGAGGTGGCTTGTTTTGGGGGAATAAAAGAAAAAAAAAGAAAAAAAAAAAAAAGAAAAGAAAAGAAAAGAGAAGAGAGGAGACAAAAGCAGTACCAGTCACCCACTCCATTCGGCCACCACCCACTCCGGGCATCACTCACTTCGGTGAGCCGTACCACTCCAGTCACTTTCGCGCCTGACAACTCTCTCCCTCTACAACACTAATCTCTCCCTCCCTCTCGGCTTTTCTTTTTCAAAAAAAAAAAAAAAGAAAAAGAAAGAGACAAAAGCAGTAGCAGCCATGGCCGCCACTACCATGGGCGCTGTTTGCAGTCGTTGAACACCTCCACCCTCCTCTCTCCTCACCTCTTCCTTCTCCTCTCTCTTTTCTTTTTTTCTTTCCCTTTCTCTTTCACTCTATGCTAAACAACAAAACTCTCTGCCGCCACACCGCGGCACAGCTATGTTCAGCAGCAGCAGCTACTGCTGTTCTTGCCAATGTTTTCCTCTTTGTCCTCTTCACTTTGAGCTCTTTAACTCTCATCTCTCTCACGGCAATCACCAATTCAACAACAATAATGAACCCATCAAAACCCCCAACAACAAATGCAATACCCAAACTTCTTCAAATCGATTCAAGAAATCTAAATTGAACCCAAAACCCAGTTTACAATTGACCCATCAATTGGGCACCAAATTCAAATTGAGATAGAAAAGGGCCTTCAGATTTCCTACCTGAGTGCCGCCTCCACGGTGGAGGGCTGCCGTAAAGTAATGGGGAGGTTTGGTCCGGTGACAACTAGGGTTAGGTATGTTGGGTTTACATAGATAGAGTGGCGGTGGGTGAGTTATAGGTGGAGTCTCTTTTGACACACACACAACACACGCCAGTATTTTGCCATCTCAGCATGTATGTGCCATTTCATCATCCAAAAATGCCAATTGGTAGTTTTCCGTCCAAATTTGGACGGTAAATTGGATCGGGAACCCAATTTAATAACAGTGGACAAGGATAAGTGTCTAATTGAAATAAACGAAAGGATAGGTGTTTTTGGGACATTGGGGTGAAAGAATAGAGGTCTTTCTGAAATTTTCCCATCTATAAATTAAGTTATTCCCATCGCCGATGGAAACAAAAATTTCCTTCAAATCGATTGCATTATGCCATGTGTCCAAATAGCGGTCTCAAATAGTAAAACATGGACATGTGGCGCAATATAATTGACTTGGAGGAAATTTTGTTTCTACCGGCAGTGGAAATAATTTAAACTCAACTTTCTATACACTTATTTTAGTGAATTATATATTTCTTTATTATAATTATAACATTAGGGTTTAGATACGACCGTAATTGAACCAGTGACCCATCTGTCCGGCCACTTTTCCGATTCGCTCTACAATCCGATTTTTAAAATATGGGAAAACATAACGTGTGCCTATTGGACACACATTAAGGTTGAAAAAGTATATTGAAAAGTATGAAAATACATAAGAATATGTGAAAGTATATTAAAAAGTGTAAAAAAGTATATTAAAGTTTGTATTTTTTTTTATTTGTTAGTGTATATGCCTAGTAGTCACACGTTAGCAAAACCCTTAAAACATTGGTATCACCTCTATATCACATCAGACAACATAACAAAACGTCAAGAATATTACTTGATCGGTTGAACCCCATCAACAACAATTCAACAAATTGGTTTTGTCCACCATTCCCTGTCCAAGTGAAAAGACCAAAACATCCCTTATCAACATTGCCTACAAAACAGTTGACCCATTTCAAACTTCCAACTCAAAACAGTCTTTCTTTGGATGCAAACAGTACCTTAAGCCAGCCCCATGGATGATCAAGGAACAGAGCTCCAACCCCACGTCCTCATCATCCCTTACCCAGGACAGGGCCACGTTACCCCCATGCTCAAGCTAGCTGAGCTTCTCTGCCACGCTGGCATCCACGTCACCTTCCTCGTCACCGACGACAACCACCGCCGCCTCCGCCTCCGTCACAGCACCGTCCAATCGCATCTCGCGAGCTATTCCGAGTTCCGATTCGAAACCATTTCGGACGGGTTACCCGAAGACCACCCGCGCTCGGGTGATAGAGTCATGGAGGTGTTCTTTTCGTTTCTTGCCACGGCAGAACCGCTGCTCAAAGAGATGCTGAGATACGATCGGGTAAGAGGTTCGGACTCGGGTCGAAAGCGGATAACTTGTATTATAGCCGATGGATTACTGGGTTTCGCCATTGATGTTGGTGAAGAGATCGGGATCCCAGTCATTAGTTTCCGGACTACCGGCGCCGGAAACTTTTGGGCTTTCTTTTGTGCCTCAAAACTCATTGAAGCCGGTGAATTTCCATTCCAAGGTACGAAATTCGAAAAACTACTGAGTCAACGTCCTTCATTGATTATGATTTGAACATCAATCGAAAGAGATGAACTTATTCACCGAGGCAAAAAGTCTTGATTTATTTGATCGGAAAAACCCAAATAACAAGTTTTATTTGATCGGAAAGACCCACGTAGTAAATTGCATGCTCGATCGTGTAGTATCCTATATACTTACGTATCTGATTATACATATATCTACATATCCATATACGTACTTTTATGCTGCATTTCATACATAAAAATTGGGTACTGGTGATGTTGATGATTTGGGGTTTTATGGTGGTGCTAGAATGGATTGATTTTGTGATGGGTGCTCAATTTGTGTGTGCGCTGGGGATGGCTGCAATTAGAGATCGGGGAGATAGGAGTTGGTAGTGAGTAGAGAGAGGTAAGGGAAATCGCAATTTGATACAGCAATGGCGGTGTCGCCGGTGGACGGGGTGCATGTGCTGTGGCAGTAGGGTCGGTAAAGAGAGGAAGGGGAGATACTGCAGAGAGAGGGAAGGGATTGGGGAAGTTATTAGGTGAGAAAGGGTCTAGGTGAGAGGTGAAGATTAGTGGGTGGGTCGTCTAACTTTGTGATGTGGCATCATGTGAGTGGATTTTCATAGATCAAGACTTTTTGCTGCTTCCGTGAATAAGTTTATCTCCAATAGAAAATTCTTAGTTCTAGTGTTCTTCCTTCATATTGCAACTTTATATATTTTTGGTGATGCATCATATGTTTAAACAAGCAAGCAATGGCGGAGCCACCTAGAGACCAGTAATGACACAAACTCTCATTGGATTTTCATATTTTACTTTTTTTTTTTTTTGCATTTGTAGAAAATATATATTAGAAGTTTCATTAGTATATGAATTTCTTTTATATAAAAAATTATTGAGTGCTCTTGGGGTGTGACCACATGGTGTTATAACGTCATTCTGCTACATATATTGATATGGGACTCAAGATCACTAAATAGATGAGGTTCACCTAAATAAGTGATGATGAAGGCCGATAAAAAAAGTGATAGAGAATGGTATTACGGGTATTAGGGCACCTCGTGGCGATGCTTCAGGACCACTGAATAATTAATTACTCACAATCAAGCCTCAATTCACTAAATTTTTGCCTCGAAACTATTATGTGTTTAGAAAATTATTAATTACTATATTATCAAAAAGTGTAAATAAAGCGAAACTTCTTTTACATTCTCCTTTATTTCTTTTAAATCTAATCAATAACTCCTCTATCCACTGTGTTGAAGATAATGTGATACAATTCAGCACTATTCAAGTAAAAATTACTTGAAGAAAAATTTAAATGAAAATCAAGTAATGTTAGATTCGTAAGGAACATAATTTTTTTTTTTTTTACACAACTAAACTATTGGTGCTTTTGCATTATGCTCTCACTGTTACAATTTTTAGCTACGTCAGTGAAGTAAGCCAAATGAAAATCCATATCTCAACGTTGGGCATAAATGGTTGCTTAAGGCTTGTTTGGATATCAACTTTTTGTATTTATATTCATTCGTTATGGCATTTTGGGTCCCTTCTTCGAGATGAGTTTTCACAAAATGCATTTTTTATTTTGGGTGATAGAGAGAAAAATGCAAAAGTAGAGGAAGAGAAGTTTTTTGACTTCTCATTTTTCACTTTTCCCATCTTCAGAATGTATTGTGTACATTGCTTTCAAACACTACTCATATTAGAAAATGCATTCTATACATATCTTTCAAAACACTCTAAACATTAATAGTACATTTTGACTATAGTATATAACAAGAGAATAACTTATTCATGGACTGTGTGCAAACGGTCACACGGTGGATCTTGGCTATCCATTCCGAGATCCAACGGCTTGGAGTGATGTGCTCTCTCCTTCTCTCTCCTCCTTAAATGCATTTCAGATGTAAAAAAAAAAAAAAAATAGAGCACCGCTCCGAGCCGTTGGATCTCGAAATGGACGGCCGAGATCCCGAGATCCGCCGTGTGCAAACACCCCATTTGCACATGGTCCGTAAATAAGTTATTCTCATATAACAAAGGCGAAAATGCATTATGAATTAAAAAAATCCTCTTTCTATTAGCACTTTTAGAAAATCCAGCATTTTATTTGGAAACGTTAATGTCCACTGATAAAAACCAATTAAGTTGAAGGTGTCATCCTTCTATAAATTTTATTTACCATATTATACTCCATGTTTTATAATTGTACTTTAACATAGTTCCATGAGGGTCCACTATGCAAAATGGCTTTAAGGCCCCAAAAATCTCAAGACAGACTCGGATACATCCTAATTATATTCGCAACTACGCATTAGTGGAATCCTGTAAGCAATCATCATGAAAATTCGTGATTTTTTTTTTTTGGTGAATCTTTATTTCATAAAGAAAACTTCCAAACAAAATTTCCACTATCATTCTCTATAGGTTTTATGTAAAAGTATCACAAATTTCAATTTTAGAAATCAGATGAACTTGATCTACATTTGTTAGTTTTTTGTTTTTGTTTCTGGAGTCCTGTTATTATACTGCCACAAAAAAAAAAAGTTGCGTTTATAATATTTGTGCAAATTAACTGCAATGCGCAGGAAACAATATGGATGTACCTATCAAATCCGTTCCAGGTATGGATGGTTTTCTCCGAAGGCGTGATCTCCCAAATTTCTATCGTGTCAAAGACATAGCTGATAAGAAATTACAAGAAATTGTGAGTGCAACCCAAAAAGCTGCTCGAGCAGGAGCTATGATACTGAACACCTTTGAAGAGTTAGAAGGACCTATACTCGCTCATGCAAGTTCTCATTGTCCACACATTTATACTATAGGGCCACTCCACGCACACGTCAAGGTTAGAGTTGCTTCACCAATTACTTTAAATAGTTTGTGGGAAGAAGATATGAGTTGTATGACATGGCTGGATGCGCAATTGCCGAAATCTGTGATCTATGTAAGTTTTGGAAGTGCTGCAACGATGACAGAGGATCATCTAATGGAATTTTGGCATGGTCTAGTAAACAGTGGAAAACAGTTCTTGTGGGTCATTCGGCCAGATTCTGTTGTTGGCAAAGATTGGGAAAAATGTTTATCGACTGAAATCTTGAAGGGCACAAAGGAAAGAGGATGCATAATTGGTTGGGCTCCACAAGAAGAGGTCCTAGCTCACAAATCCGTTGGCGGGTTTGTAACTCATAGTGGGTGGAACTCAACGCTAGAGAGTATTGTCGCTGGAGTACCAATGATTTGTTGGCCACATTTCGGCGACCAACCTCTTAATAGCAGGCTTGTTGGAGAAGTATGGAAACTTGGGTTGGACATGAAAGATACTTGTGATCGAGTCATAATAGAGAAGATGATCAAAGATTTACTGGATGTGAAGAAAGAAGAGTTTCAACTATTGTCGGACCGGATGGCCAAATTGGCTCAAAATGCCGTTACTGATGGTGGGTCATCGTACAACAACTTGGATTGCCTGATTAGAGACATAAAATTAATGGGTGTTGATTAGGTATGTTTGGTTTGTAAGAAATGATG
This sequence comes from Vaccinium darrowii, assembly GCA_020921065.1. Classification (NCBI taxonomy): domain Eukaryota; kingdom Viridiplantae; phylum Streptophyta; class Magnoliopsida; order Ericales; family Ericaceae; genus Vaccinium; species Vaccinium darrowii. The sequence goes on from CM037160.1 coordinate 4,938,197, forward strand.
TAGAGGTGCAAAATCTAGTACTAGCCCTCCAGTGAACTTCAAATTTTTTGCATGAATATGCAAGGTGATCAATGGATTCATAAATCTCAAATAAATTTGCTTGAAATTCATAGTTCGCAAAAGTTTCCCTCTTTTCTAATTTTAATTTGTTCGCACAAGTTTAACTTTTTCTAATTTTATTTTTGCATGTTAAGTGAAAAAAATAGGGGGAAGCCATAATTTGTCGACAATGCTGCTTGTCAACCCTATGGACTGCAGCAAAACCCAAGACCCAACACTTTCTGGGCTGGGTTGGGCTTAACCAACAAAGTAATCAGTAGAATTTAACTAAGCATACAGATTCGGCACAGACACAAATATATCTTTGGCTATTTTCTTTGAGACATTTGAGAAAACGCTAACCACTCTCAGTTGGACATTGGATAACCTCATCTTTTCTCTAGCAATATTTGTTTTGCTGCGAAAAGATGTTAGCATATTAGTAGGATAGACTACTATTAGAGGTGTCGATGGTATTATATTGGCTGCCGCTCGAGACGTCATATCACAAAGTGCAAGATGTTATTAATATAAAGGTGTATAACTTTTTATGTTCCCGACAATGTTTTTGAGTAGAAATCATCTGTAACATTCCTAAGCCATCGGGTGAAATCAAAGTTGGGACCCGTTTGTTTCACATTATTATTTACGTATCATGTTACAAAGAAGCAAACAAGTGATTATTTGGCCACCAACAATTACCTTGAGTATTTACGAATTCGTTTGCTTGGAGTATTCAGTTTTGCTTAATTTGCTCATTCGAGAGGCAGTTGCCCGATTGTTTGCTCATTGCTTGAATTTAAACAATAATAAAATTAGGAAGGGAATCAAATTGGACCTTTCTATGTGTGTAGATGCGAAAAACTTTTGTTTGGTGTTAAGGTGAAACTAATTTTGTATTATCCGTACTTACCCAATTATTATTATTTTTCCGTTAACATTAAATTTACCATTATGTAGGGGGACATTAGTGTAAACTTTCGAAACTCCTGGGGCTTAACTCTATTTTCATCAAATGTCAGAGGAGGTCCGTTTTGTTAGATCCATATAGAGGAGTTAACATTCGTCGGATCGGATGCCCAAATTAGCTAAAAGAAGCCATTACTAAAGGTGGGTCATCGTACTGTAATTTTGATCGTTTAATTAGTGACATAAGATCGATGGTGTAGATTAAATATGTTTGGTACGTAGTATAAACATAATTGTAAGTCTTATCTCAGGATTACTCAATAACTGCGATGAAGTGTACGTCGTTTTAGGCGTAGATGTGCAGCTTCATCCATGATTAGTATTACCCCTCTAGTGGACTTTAAAATACTTGCCAAAATTTGCAATAGGTTCGGATTCATAAAATTCAAGTAAATTTAGTTGAAAATCAATGGTTAACTCCCTTGTTTTAATGTAAATTTTGCATGTTGAGTCAGAAAAATAGGAAAAGCACAAACCTAAAGAAGTACGGATTAGCGGATTGAGACCCTTGCTATTCATGATGGATAATATCTACTAGATTTCAAAATCAGAGAGTTCATCTCTCACCGACTGCATTTCCTGCATTATTGGACCCTCCTTGACATTGTCAACCGAAGAATGATTGTTGTTCTTGTGTTTAAAGCGACTGCCGCCTTGATTGCTCTTGTTTGATGCATATTTTGGGTGTCCTAGTGGTTACCCATTCGACTTCCAACACGTTTCTCGCACGTGATGGTCTTGAACACAGTAAGAGTAGTGTAATGATTTTTCGATTAGATGAGTTGGAATGAGAAGAAGAACCATGTCCATATCGAACAGCCAGGCTGCTATTTCATCCCTTCGAACAACCATGGCTGCCGTCTCTGTTGTCTCACGTGTAGTGTCCAGGCTTTGCTGCTTCTCTTCTTGAACAATGGAACAGTAAGCCCTTGTAACATTAGGCAGCGAATTCATCAATAAGATCTGCCCTTGAATTGCGCTATAGGACTCATTGAGTCCCCATGAGGAACTGCATCAATTTGTCTCTTATGGCCCGCCCCACAAGAGCAAACGGTGTCATTATAGGAGTCCAATTCATCCTACAATCCTTTCAGCCTTGTATAGTAGGCCGCAACAGTCATTTGATTTTGAGCGAGACAAGCAATGTCCCTCTCAATTTGAAAAATACGAGGAAAATTGCTTTGAGAAAAACGAGCCTGAAGATCTTCCCATACCTCCTGGGCAGTGGTTGAATAAATAACGTTGTTTGCAAGATCTAGTGTGAGGATGCAAAGTCGTCTGGTGTGTTCTTGGTAGACGGCGTGTCACACCCCGCTCCAGCACAATCTAGCATGCACAAAATGGCATAACACCTGACACCATCTGTACGCCTTTTAGGCTACTCACTAAAGCTATTATACAAAGCTCAACTGCAACTCGTAACGAATGCAAACAAAAGATATTATAACACCAACTCAACTGCCATAACCAAAACAGGTGTTCACACCTCCTCAACAACAGTACAGTCAAAATCATTTGACATGTACTCAACCACACTAACTCCACAAAATACTGATTATCCACATCACCCACTGACTGACAAAATCACAGAACACAACCTCTAGGAACACCTGACTAGCACTCTGGCACTGTAGTGGACCGACGTCTAGCTCAACTGGAAATCTGCAACCAAAAAGGTTACAGGAGAATGTACCTTAGCAACATAATAAATAGAAATGATATGTATTTAGATGCATCGAAGTATAAACAACACACCAACACATGTGCTTAAACAATTTAGATGGATCAAAATTTTTAAACATCACACCCACACTTTTATCTCAAAAACACAGCACACCCGTATTTATTTCGAAAATACAGCCCACCGGCTCATCTCAAAACACGGCCCACCGGCCCATCTAAAAACACAGCCTATCGGCTCATCTAAAAAAAAACACGGCCCACCGGCCCATTTCAAACACATTTTTAAAGGATTTCAAAATTAGCAACATTCTCTCTCACAGCAATAAGTAATAACAACTAATTTTACCAAATGTGCCAACGAGTCGTCTACCTCACGACCGGGAGTTATGACGGTACCGTTACCTCGCTCACAGGCTCACATATAGTGGCGGTGATGAGGGCCATTCTTTATCACCAATGGTAGGTGCAGCCCACAAAAGGTAAGCAAAGCTCACCGACAAGCCTCACAAATTGCTTGCCATCTCACAAAGGGCTCGACAAACCTCACAATTGCTTGCCATCTCACACAAATAGCACATCCACAAATATCAGCACAGCCTACGCTGCAAGATGCCAACCTTGCAACTTTTTGGCTCCACAAAGGTAAGCAAAAGCTTACTGGCAAACCTCACAATTGTTTGCCGCTCACACCAACATTGGCACAAGAGGCGTAAAACATTCTCTTTTCACCCACCAAAAATCATTTGATCCATCACTAAAATCATTTAATCCATCCAAACACAATACTTCTAACATATACAAAAATCATGAGGAGAGTTTTCCAAAAACAGCAATATTCACACAACACATTTGAAAACACAACACATCTGAAAACACATCACATTTCTATTTATTATAGAAGCTGTACATTCTCACCTGCCACAAGAGAACCAACTCCGCCATAGACTTAACCTCTACGCACCGAAGACGTAACCACAACCATCCTTACAATAAAATCACCTATAATAACAATTATATATATCACCCATAAGCTCACTACCAAAAATTCATGCCCAAATGCAAGTGAAATGCATGAAAATGCATACTACGACTCAACAGTGCTGCGCTCTACGAATTTTCAGAATTAATCTACTTATCCGATTCCCACGAAATTTTTACCACAAACTCCAGACTCATACATCATCATCATATCCAAAATTTAGAATTTTCTGAGCTCTGCAACAATTTTTAAACAACCTCCAAATAGACCCATAACTTGCTGCAAATTCCCCAAATCAGACTTTTCTCCAACTTCAAATTAAAAACTGCTATTCTCTGGAAATAATTAAGGCACAACCCATACATCATTTCGAAGGTATACGAGTCTAGTTTCAGAATCAAAAGACGGTGTACCAATCGGATACTCGAGCTAAAAGTTATGACCGTTTTCCTAAGACATGTCAGTGCTGTCTGTACAAACACGAACCTGACATCAGATTGGTTCACGAATTTTCATATTTTCTGTACTTCGAATTAAACTCTGAAATTTTTACACAACACACACGACATCCATGGGTAGCTACTGTAAAAATATCATAAAATTCTGACTTCTAGAACCATGTCTTAAAATTCGCCAAAAACCATGGCAGATGTGGTTTTGCACAAAACCAGTCAGTGAACCCTTCACCTTCCTTTCACGAATTTCATAAAAATCAAACCCCAAATCACTCTTATGAGATGCAAAATCAGTGATTAACTTGTAAAAGAACAACGTATATCAAGAATTTCATAAATTAAACTCTAATTCGTACCTTAATTTTGGGTTTTTCCACAATTTTTCCTTCTTCTTCTTCTTCTTCTTCTTCTTCTTCTTCTGCCGACTTCTCTCTCTCTCTCTCTCTCTCTCCTCCTTGATTAACCCCAATCATCTGCCCAAATAAACAGAGAAGAGAAAAAAAATATCTCTTGCCTCATTACACTTCACCCCTCCAACTTACATAGCTATTAGCTTTAAGCCCAACACTTAAGAAAATTACATTTCTCTTCTTTCCCTCTTTCCATAATTCGGGTCTCACAAACACCTCAAACCGTACCCCGCATATATGAGCATATCAATACGTCCGCTAGCATCACGTGAAAAGGTATCAAATATTTTTGAAATAACTCGGGGTGTTACACGGCGCTATGATGACCTAACTTGGATTTGACATTCAAAGAGATGGTCATGGCTTTACACTAGATAGAATAATTATCCCATTGAGAGATTTGGAAACAAGCACCATTCTGGGATGATCTAAATGGTGGAGTCAATAAGGATGGGTATTGGCGGCATTGGTCTTGCCTGAAGATTGCTCGTTCACCGTGATGATGGGAAACGGTGATGGAAAAAAACCGAGATAAAAAAAAGGGGCAGAAAGCTTTCGTTCCCTGCTCTGATACCACGTAAAATAAAGAAGAAGTATATTGGTGAAGTGATTTTTTTATTGAATCAGAGGATACAACTTTATATAATAGACTTTCTACAATTGTGCTATTCTATTCTAGGTAATTTAAATAAAATCGTAATCTAAATATCTTACAAAAAAATACAATCTAAAGATCTTTAAAAATAAATAAATAAATCTAGCCCATATATCTCTAAAGATCTTACAAAAAAATAAAATACAATCTATCCCATATATAGCAAGATATCAAAGATCTTAACAAGTAGAAATACCAAAACCTCCCCTGTTAACAATGCCCACTAAATTTCTCCCCATTCCCATACCTCAGATATGCCTATATACATATTTGTATAAGACTATTTGGAGAATATTTTAGGTGCAAATGGTACCGCACATGTGGTGTCCGAGTGCGCATCTCGGTCGTTCAATAGTATTTTGGACATCTCAGATTTCTCCCTTTCCCCTCTTTCTTTTTCTAAAATCCGGACCATCTAAAACACTTTTAGAAAACCGAGATGCGTGCTGGTTACCGCCACGCAAGGGCGGATGTATGTTTGGACTATGGTGGGCTTAAGCCCAGGTGACTTTTTTTTTTTTTTTTTTAATTTTTTATATGTAAAATTTTAGCTCAAATTAATTTAGCCCACCTCATTGATTATTATAGCCCAACCCATTAAGGAAAGAGGAGAGACTAGAGACGAGAGAAATTGGTATAGGAATATAGAAAATGCTAAAATGTGTCCAGTGCGCTTATGTTAAGGTTGAAAAAACACATTGAAATGTGAAAAGTATATAAAACTAGGTCTTAATGCATTGAAAAGTGCAAAATGTACATTGTAGTGCATATTTTTTTGTCTATTGTGTGCCTAGGCACACAATAACAAGACTTTAGAAATGTTAGATCTTTTGTTGAAGCGTGAAACTAATATTTATTTATGTAGTCGAAGCCTGTATTTTAATTATGGCGATCAATTCAGAATGATACACTCAAGTATATTGGTACCGGCATGTACCATTTTTAAAAACAATACGTTGTCTGGCACGAGATTGATAACCTTAATGAATTCTACTTTCGGAGACATGTCAAGTATAACTTCATTAATGTACGTTCATTTTACTTTTTTGAAGACATTGTTGTGTATTTTTTACAGGTACATTTACATATTTATGTACAAGCTTTTATTAGCCTAGGGTAGATTTGAGTCCTGGATCCGCCCTTGGCGCCACGTGGTGGTTGGTACTCAGCCGGCATCCAAGGAACCCAGCCGGCACGGCGGCACCCATGGTTTTCTCGACTATTATATGTATCCAGTTGACGCATTCCCATATTCAAAATCCAAACAGTACCATAAGCCCCATGGAGAATCAAGAAACAGAGCTCCCACCTCACGTGCTCATCTTCCCTTACCCAGCACAGGGCCACGTCACCGCCATGCTCAACCTAGCCCAGCTTCTCTGCCACGGTGGCATCCACGTCACCTTCCTCGTGACCCACGACATCCACCGCCGCCTCCTCCGTCACAGCACCACCGTCCAATCGCATCTCGCGAGCTATTCCGGGTTCCGATTCGAAACTATTTCGGATGGGTTACCCGATGACCACCCGCGTTCGGGTGACGCAGTCAGAGAGATGTTCATTTCGTTTCCTGCGACGGCAAAACCGCTTCTTAAAGAGTTTCTGAGAACCGATCGGGTAAGAGGTTCGGACTCGGGTCGAAAGCGGATAACGTGTATTATTGCCGATGGATTACTGAGTTTTGCAATTGATGTTGGTGAAGAGATTGGGATCCCAGTCACGAGTTTCCGGACTACCAGCGCCGGCAACTTTTGGGCTATATTTTGTGGCCCGAAACTCATTGAAGCCGGTGAAATTCCATTCCAAGGTACGAAATTCAAAAAACTACTCAGTGCCGGCTCAAAGTTTCTTGAGACTAAAGTACGACTACTGAGTAAACGTCACCGTATATCCCCAGGCCGGTCCAGGCCCGGCCCCTGGCAAAGACCCTGACACCGCCTAGGACTCCCAATTTATGAGGGCTGTTATGCGCCCCCAAGGGGACACCCCTGACACACCCCACTCCCATTGGTCCCACCCCCCAATTCCCCCAATACCCCTCCCCCTCCCCCTCCCCCTGACTTCGGCCCAACTTTGTGTTTTTTCTTTTTTTTTTCTTTTTTTCCTTTAACTTTATTTATTTAATTACTTATTTAATTTAGTTTATTCAAATTACATTTGCAAGTAGATTATTTTTTACATTGACATTTAAACTTGACTTTATATTTTAATTAGTTAATTAATTTGCCTTAACAATGAATAATAACAATAAAAACTTCTAAAAGTAAATAATATTACAAGAAATCTTATACGCGCCCCGCTTCTGACCGCGCCCCGCCCTGGGCCCCAGCCCCCTGACACGTCATAATTACTATTTTGCCCCTCCTTCTCTCCTCTAATTACCAGCTAATATATTATTTATATTAATTATATTAATTCATTTATATTACTTTATTTACTTTATTTATATTACTTTATTTCCTTTAATTACTTTATTTACATTACTTTATTTCCTTTAATTACTTTATTTATATTAATTATATTAATTCATTTATATTACCTTATTTATATTATTCACTTTTAGAAGCTTTTTTTTGTATATTATTCATTGTTAAGACAAATTAATAAATAAAGTTAAAAGAAAAAATAAAGAAAAAACAGAAAAAAAAAAATTTTACTTGCAAATGTAAATAAATAAAGTTAAAAGCAAAGAGAAAAAAGAAAAAAACAGATTTGATTTTTCAAGTTATTTTTTTCCGATGACACACTTAACGATATCCGATAGATTTGATTTTTGACACACTTGTAGTATTCGACGAGCTCTACGCAATGGACGTTTCCGATTATTGTAATATTATTTACTTTTAGAAGTTTTTATTGTTATTATTCATTGTTAAGGCAAATTAATTAACTAATTAAAATATAAAGTCAAGTTTAAATGTCAATGTAAAAAATAATCTACTTGCAAATGTAATTTGAATAAACTAAATTAAATAAGTAATTAAATAAATAAAGTTAAAGGAAAAAAAGAAAAAAAAAGAAAAAACACAAAGTTGGGCCGAAGTCAGGGGGAGGGGGAGGGGGGAGGGGGAGGGGGAGGGGTATTGGGGGAATTGGGGGGTGGGACCAATGGGAGTGGGGTGTGTCAGGGGTGTCCCCTTGGGGGCGCATAACAGCCCTCTATTACAATAATCGGAAACGTCCATTGCGTAGAGCTCGTCGAATACTACAAGTGTGTCAAAAATCAAATCTATCGGATATCGTTAAGTGTGTCATCGGAAAAAAATAACTTGAAAAATCAAATCTGTTTTTTTCTTTTTTCTCTTTGCTTTTAACTTTATTTATTTACATTTGCAAGTAAAATTTTTTTTTTCTGTTTTTTCTTTATTTTTTCTTTTAACTTTATTTATTAATTTGTCTTAACAATGAATAATATACAAAAAAAAAGCTTCTAAAAGTGAATAATATAAATAAGGTAATATAAATGAATTAATATAATTAATATAAATAAAGTAATTAAAGGAAATAAAGTAATGTAAATAAAGTAATTAAAGGAAATAAAGTAATATAAATAAAGTAAATAAAGTAATATAAATGAATTAATATAATTAATATAAATAATATATTAGCTGGTAATTAGAGGAGAGAAGGAGGGGCAAAATAGTAATTATGACGTGTCAGGGGGCTGGGGCCCAGGGCGGGGCGCAGTCAGAAGCGGGGCGCGTATAAGATTTCCCAATTTATTGACCCAAAATAAGGCACGCCAAGCACCACTTAGAACTCCTTTTTTGGGCCCAAAATAGGGCACCGCCAAGCACCACCTATAACTTCTTTTTTTGGGCCCAATATAGAGCACCGTGTAGGACCTGGTACTTTTTTTGCCAAAAATGATTGTGACACAAACTTTGTGCCACAATCAACCACAACCCCACTCACATGGGGTGTGGGTCCCACATGGGCCCCATATGCGGGCCCCACACTCCATGTGAGTGGGGTTGTGGTTGGTTGTGGCACAAAGTTTATGTATGTATCATTATTCTTTTTTTGCTGTCTTTCGTCGTAAATTTTTGGCTCAACAAAAGAAAAATGAAAAGTATAAAAATGTAAACCAAAATTACTTTTTTAAAAAAATATCACCAATTTGATAGTTCTCCCTCTTTAGTAAAGTATAAAAAAATATCACCAAATCGACATAGGTGCTAGGCAGTGGTCCGCCGCCTTGACTAGGAGCCTAGACACGGGATTAGGAGGCAGGATGATTAGTCATTCACTAGTAGGGATGGCCATCTCGGCCGACCCACCCTGATCCACCCCGTCCCCTCCCCGAATGGGTAGGGGATTCGGTGATTTTTTCAGGGATCGGGTAGTGGAAGGGGATTATTTTTTAAAAATTTCGGGGATAGGGTAGGGGATGGTATTGTCAGTCCCCTACCTAATACCCTCCCCTATCCCCGACCCTCCCCGTTCCCTGACACTCCCCGACCCTCCCCGCATCCCCATTCACACATATATATGTGTATAGGTATAATATATATTTATATTATAAGTTTATACAAAAAAATTCCCTTTTATAACTTAAAGTTAGGTTCTTCCTCGGGAATATTCGTCCGCGAAACTAAGCAAGAGCACATAGTCATTAACATAATTAACCCCAATAATTATCCCTCTCTCTCTCCCCCCATCTCCAACCTCTGAATTAAGTGCTTTGCCTACCCAAATACGTTTTGCTTTGCCTGCTCAAATATGTTTCTTCTTCCTCTGCCCAAAAGTAAGTGTTGTTGTAGTACAACTTTGTAGTTCCTCTATTTTATTTTATGCCAACTTTTAGGTTTCTTTTTGTTTGGTTTATGAAGCAAACAACTTGATTTCAATTAAACCAATTTGAATTGCAAGTGTAGTTAAGATTTGGATCCCCGATTCCCCGTGCAGATCTCTGTTCCCTGCATTGGGGCGGGGATGGAGGTAAAAAAAAAAAACCCCAATGGAGATCGAGGAGGGGATGGAGATTGATATAGGTTTGGGGATTGGGGATGGAGGTAGTGGTATCCACCCCTTACCCTCCCCATGTCCATCCCTATTCACTAGGTGGGATTACTTGACGACTATCGACTAGCTGGCTAGGCAAGATTAGCTGGCTTGGTGGGATTAATCAGAGAAAATAGGAGAGTAGGCAGGATTAATCAGAATGTAGGATTAATTAGGATTAAATAAGTAATTTCTCAAATCTGAGGAGTTAAATGATGTGATTATACACTGTGAGGGTTTTGGCGTAGTTTTGATGTAAAAAGTATATCTACACCACAACATGAGCGACCTAAATCTAAACATAAACCAATATAAATAAATCATATACATGTATACTATACAACATAAAGTGAAATTATTTATATAAATATAAATATATCATATTAATTGTTTTGATGTTATTAAATATTTTGTTCTTCCTATATTATTCTACTCGCCAACTATCCAATCCGGGATCCCGGATTGGAGTTTTTTTGATGTTTTGAATGTTTTAAAACATGTTTTTGTATGATCCAAATCGTCCAATGTGTTTAAAAATTGTTTTCAAAGGGTCCCCGCAAGAAATTGTCCAAAAATAATATAGGGAATGGCTTGATCCAAGCAGTTTTTCACAAAAATTGCACATATACAGTTTTATAAAAAACTACTTAGATCAAGCCCTTTCCGGTATTTTTTTTTGGATGATTTCTTGTGGAGACCCTTGAAAGCACGTTTTAAACACATTGGACGGTTCAGATCATGAAAATTTGATCCGGAACTATGAGTCCCGGACCTAGGAATCCCAGATTAGATCCAGACCCTTATTCTATTTATTCAAAATTTGCGAAGGATGTGAATATTATTTTTAAATAAAGAAGAGAATACCGATAGGTGATTCCTGGGTGTCTCTGACTAGTGACTTCTAAGAATATTGGCCTTTAGACAAAAGTTTGGGTATTATTAGTGTTTACTTTCATAAACATACATATCAAAATTATGCACTCAAGACCCCAAATTCTTAAGCACGCACCATACCACCACAACACGTCTTCAATTCATTATGATTTAAACATCACATTAATAAGAAATCGAAATTGGATCTTTAGGCCCCGTTTGATACGAGGTTTCATTTTGAAGGGATTGATAATGAGATGGGATTGGGATTGGGATTGATAATGTGATGGGATTATTAATGAGGAGATGAATCCTTTCCTCGTGTTTGTTTTGCACAGGATTAGATCACGGGATTACTAATATCATGTTTGTTTTGCTTAGAATAGGATTAGGTAAAAATAATTTGTTTCCAACTCTATCCTTATTTGGAAACACCATTTTTTTTTTCCAGATTTCAAATGAAAAATACTGTAACATTTTTTTTTTTTCCAGATTTCTAACCACCGCATCGGCCCCCAATTTATAAACATGGCTAAATTACCTTTGTTTAATTGTTCAAATATGTACTTCGCTAAACTCGTCAAAAAACATATAAATATCCAATCACGCATAAATTGTTCAAATATGTACTTCTGTCCCAAATTGCTCTTTTTCAGGTGGAACCATGCATTGTTTATGCAAAAAATAATGTATTAACATGAATATTTTTCTAAAAAAAGTGTACTCCAATTTAACGATTTCATTGAGAAGAAATAAAATGTGCAAGTTCTTTTCACAAAAAAAAAATATCATACAAAATACATTATTTTTTGCATATAAAATGTTTGAATTTTAAAAACAAGCGAGTAATTTGGTGCTGGTGCATATGTTTTAAGCCAAAATGTTGAGGTTTGAAAGTGCAGAAATGCAAAAATGCTATTTTGAAATGCAGAAAATGCAGAATTACAGTTTTCAAGTGTCTAATGGCATTTTCAAGTGCAGAAAATGCAGTTTTGAAGTGCAGAAAATGCAAAAACGAGAGTGCACAAATGCAGAATTATAGTTTGAAAGTGCAGAAATGGCATTTTTCAAGTGCAGAAAATGCAGTTTTGTCATTATTTGCCCAATCCCTTGGGACAGGATTGAGAATACCAACCCCCCCTTGGGTTGGTGAAGCCGGCCATTTGGGGGGATTCAAAATCCCAAGGGATTGTTATTCCCAAACCTAAAAAACAAACCAAACACCAATTTAAAGGGCTCACCACCTTAACAATCCTAATCCCCCCCTTGAAACCTGGTAACAAACATGGCCTTAGTTCTCTAGTTTTCTTCCTTGGTATTGCAACTTAATATATTTTTGGTGATGGATCATATGTTTAAACAAGTAAGCCAAATGAAAATCCCTATCCCAATGTAGGGCATAAATGGCTAAATCAGAGTACTTAAGGGGTGTTTGGAGGATATCAAGTTTTTGCATTTACTTATTTTTCATCGTTATTGCATTTTGGGTCCCTAGCCTTCTCTGTAGGGGTGAATATGGACCGGATTGGTCCAATCCTATGGTAAACCAAGAACTAAACCACTATTTACGGATAATGAATTTGGAGAACTAAACCAACCAAATAAAATTAATACAACCAAACCAATCCAAATAATTAAAGTATGGTTCGATTTCGATTCTGAACCACAATTCTTTTGAAATTGAGATTTCATCTTCATAAACTATTTAAAGTATATAAAATTGCATAAATAAATTAAATGAACGATTTTTAAAACCATGTCTATTAAAATCACAAAAACTCACGAACGTCAACCAACTAATGAAGAGTACAATACCAATAATTAGTGAACGAATAGATTAGCAAATTAGTTACCAAGCGAAAAAATTAGGAATCAATAGACTATGCCAAGCCGTGTATGCTTAGTGTATTAAAATTATATGAATAGGTTATCATATCTACAAGTTTAGGGAACTAATGTTGGAAGTGAAGGAATATAGATGGTGGAATGCAACATTAGATTAAGAAAGTAATTGACTATTGAGAAAAAAGTTTATTTACACCTTGTTTGGTTGGGTTTTCGAAACTCGGTTTTGAGAACCTAAATTTGAAAATCGTTTCAAAGTGGTCCCAAAATCTGGTATTGGGTCCCTCCCAACTTTAAGCCTAGAAAGAAAAAAAAAAAAAAGAGAAAAGGGCAAAGGACAGGTTGAGGAAACCGAACAAGGGCCAGGTTCTCAAAACCCGATTTGAAAACCCCAACCGAACAAGGCCTTGTATCTAAATCTAATTGTATAGTATATATTTCATGCGCACAGTTTGGATCGTTTTGGAATCATAACCATTAACTTAAATCCACAAAACAAACCATTTAGCACGATTTCTAATTTTTTAAAATCGGGACCAAACCACATTAGTAAATAACCAAACCAAACCAAATCAATCCAAACCATTTGGATTGATTTGGATTGGATTTGCGGATTGACGATTATTTTACTCACCCCTACTTCTCAGAATGAGTTTTCACAAAATGCATTTTTTTTTTGGTGATAGAGAGCAAAATGCAAAAGTAAGGGGAGAAAAGCTTTCTGACTTAACATTTTTTCATTTTTTATTTTGTTTAATAGGCGCACTTAAATAATCATCATTTTACTCACTTGAAATTGGAAAATCATCCTGAGCCTTTTTATAAGTTATGTTTCTATCCAAAAATTCAAATTCATCCAAAATTAACTATGTTTCCATCCAAAAATTCTTGGCCTATAGGGTAAAGATTTTTTGGATGAAAACATAAATAATTTTGGATCAAATTCATCCAAAATTAATTATGTTTCCATCCAAAATTTTTTTGCCTATAGAGTAAAAATTTTTGGGATGAAAACATAAATTATTTTTGTCGTTGTTCTTTATATTTTCATTCAAAAATTCTTGATCCAGTAATCATGGTTAAAATTTTTTAGGGTGCTGCATGCGCGGGCCAAATTCATAAAAGGAAACGATCATGGTTAAAATCAAACTAGCAATCATGTCAATGGTTTTTGACATTTTTTTTTACCATGATTCAAGATGTTAATTCAATAATTATTACCATGTTACAGTTACAAGGAGAGTGTACATATTCCTTATCTATATAGGCCCGCGCAACAATTGTTTTAATCTTTTTACCATGACTTTTTATCCTTTTTTTTATTTTTACCATCAAATGCCGATTATGTGGTTGATATGTTTTTACCATAATCATGGTAAAAATAAAAATACAAAACATAAAATATAGTAAAATCGAGTAATCATGGTAAAAATTAAAATGATTGAGATAATGAGCCAATAATATGGTTAAACGTGATTCCAACAACAATTATGATAAGATATCATCCCTCTTTGAACTTGATCAACATTTGCTAGTTTTTTTTCCCCTGAAGTCCTGTGTTTATAGTTGAGATGCGGGCAAGCTGACCCGGACATCCGATTATAAAAAAAAAAAGTCTTGTGTTTATACTGCCTATAAAAAAAGAATTCATGTGTTTATAATATTTGTGCAAATTAACTTCAATGCGTAGGAAACAATGTGGATGTACCTATCAAATGCGTTCCCGGTATGGATGGGTTTCTTCGTAGGCGAGATCTCCCAAGTTTCTATCGTATCAAAGACATACTTGATCAGAACTTCCAAATAATTTTGTGTGCAACCCAACAAGCTACTCGAGCACGAGCTATGATATTCAACACCTTTGAAGAGTTAGAAGGACCTATACTTGCTCATGCAAGTTCTGATTGTCCACATTTATTCTATAGGGCCACTCAACGCACACGTCAAGGTTAGAGTTGCTTCACCAATTACTTCAAATAGTTTGTGGGAAGAAGATATGAGTTGTATGACATGGCTTGATGCACAATCACTGAAATCTGTGATCTATGAAAGTTTTGGAAGTATTACAACGATGACAGAGGATCATCTGATGGAATTTTGGCATGGTCTAGTAAACAGAGGGAAACATTTCTTGTGGGTCATTCGATCAGATTCTGTTATTGGCAAAGATTGGGAAAAGGATCGATTTACCGGCAAAAATCTTGAAGGGTACAAAGGAAATAGGATACATAGTTGGCTGGGCTCCACAAGAAGAGGTCCTAGCTCACAAATCTATTGGTGGGTTTCTAACTCATAATGGGTGGAACTCAACACTGGAGAGCATTGTCGCTGGAGTACCAATGATATGTTGGCCACACTTCGGTGACCAACCTATTAATAGTAGGTTTGTTGGAGAAGTATGGAAACTTGGGT
Organism: Vaccinium darrowii; assembly: GCA_020921065.1. Classification (NCBI taxonomy): domain Eukaryota; kingdom Viridiplantae; phylum Streptophyta; class Magnoliopsida; order Ericales; family Ericaceae; genus Vaccinium; species Vaccinium darrowii. The sequence goes on from CM037160.1 coordinate 4,953,521, forward strand.
TGGACATGAAAGATTCTTGTGATCGAGTCATAATAGAGAAGATGATCAAAGATTTGTTGGATGTGAAGAAAGAAGAGTTTCAAATATCGTCGGACCGGATGGCCAAATTGGCTCAAAAAGCTGTTATTGAAGGTGGGTCATCGTACAACAACTTGGATTGCCTGATTAGGGATATAAAATCAATGGGTGTTGATTAGGTGTATTTTTGGTTTGTAAGAAATGAAAAGACCTAGTTTGTCAATTGATTAGTCGTACAGGTGCAATATCATATGATAATTAAGTATTTTAAATTGATAATTAAATCAGGTCCAGTCAAGTGCCGCTAAAGAAAAAAGGAAGCGAAAAAAATAGATAGCAAAACGACGTAGTATTATGCCTCTGAGAAACTGCCCCATTAGACCCAGTTTTTAGAGACACCAGCAACTGCCCCATCAAAATTACCACAAATAAATTAAATATGTAAAATGTGGATTGAGATCAAGTGCCGCATTAGGTACAATCAAATGGGGCACTTAAGAAGGCAGTGCCTCATTAGTAACTTGATAGGGCAATTTAAAAGAAGTGCCCTTTAAAAAGTGCCCCTAAATCCCCATTTTGTTGCCATGCATGGTACTCCACATGATTTAAGACTGCCCCTCTAGTGAACTTTAATTTTTTTGCATGAATATGTAAGGTGAATGCATTCATAAATCTCAAATAAATTTGTTTCAAATTCATCGTTTGCAAAAGTTTTACTTTTTCTGATTTAGGGGGTGTTCCACTAATTGGTTTTTTAGTTTTTTGGTTTTTTTTTATCTTTAGTTTTTCAAAAAAACCAACTAGTTCCACTAACAAGTTTTTGGTTTTTTGGTTTTTTTAGTTGTGTTATGAAATTACAAATCTACCCTTCTACCCAAACAACTATTGCTCTCTTTTTTTTGAAGGGAGGGCAAATTCGTAATTTTACATGATTAAAGTACATGTACTTGATTGTGCAATGATTTGGTTTTTTTTTAGGTTAGTGGAATGAAGTGGTTTTTTTGTTGGTTTTTTGTGGGGTTTTTTTTAGTGGAATGAAGTAGTTTTTTATTTAAAACAAAACTAGTTTTTTGTTAGTGGAACATGGCCTTAAGGTTTTTCCGCACGTTGAGTGATAAAAATGAGAGAAACCCATAATTTGTCGACAATGCTGGTTGTCAACCCTATGGATTGGTGCAAAGCCCAAGACCAAAACTCTCTGGGTTGGGCTTGACCAACAGAGTAATATTCGGCTCACACACAATCTTCGGCCATTTTCTTTAGAAAAATTGAGAGAAAGTAAATTGATTTTGACACTTCCCAAATTATTAACTGCACTCTAAAAGGGAAGTGTTGAAATAAAGCCTCTAATTTTGAAAGGAAATTGATTTTGACACCCCAAATTACTAACTGTACTCTAAAAGGGGAGTGTTAAAATCAATCTCTATATAGACTTGATTTCGGCACTTGCCTTTTCGTGTACGATTAGTAATTTGGGAAATGCCAACACTGCCTTGAAGGCAAAAGTAGAGGGCACTGCGTGCACGGATAAATATCATGTTGGTTTTTTCAATTTCTATCATCGAGGAGAGTGGTAGAAGTAAATCTTTGACTAAGAAGTTAGAAAATCCATTAAAGGCAAAAGTAAACCAAATACACCTAGATCTTGGGCTGTGATTAGAAAACCTACGTACAAAAGTTTTGCTTGAATATGTATTAACCTAGTAAACATATTTGAATCTTTATTGTGCAACTTTCTTATTTTATGGACACTGCCTATCAAATTATGAACGGTTGAAAAACGTGGATGTTTCCATACACTAGTGACCGTCCGCCACCACTTTCGGAGTAAGGATGTGGGACCCCGGAGGCTCTGTTATCTCTTAGGGATGGTAGGCCTTGCCAACCTATCCGAGCCGTCCACATCGGCAATCAATGGTTCAGATCTACAGATGCATTATTACCAGTAAGAATTAACTTTTATCGCTAAGAATTTATCTGTGAATTTGAATTGTTGATTGCGGAGATGGACATCCTAAATGAGTGTTAGCAGGGGATGTCGTCCATTAGGGACAACAGAGCCTAAGTTTGAGGAGGTGTGTATAGAAGGTAGATACTTCTAAGCACCCACTGTTTCCTAATATGATTTTGTAAGAGTGATTATTGGAAAACTTGTTTATTGTTTTGTTTGCAGACTTCCATTAAAATAAATAAATAAATAAACCTCTTAGTGTACATGAAATGTTGTATAATTCAAATTGACATCTGATCTGTGGGCGTACAAGGGAGGGATCATGAACCCATTGATAGCAGGGGTTATGGCAACAAGAGAGGCTAGTACTGATGTTTGAAACAAAACTGGCTACAAAGCAATAGAAGTTGAAGGATATTCTCTACCGCTAAATACGATACAATGAGAGGTGGATTAGATACAAGTAGTCATGAAGGTTATTGCGTAAGATATCAATTAAATGTGTCAAAGAGGGAAAAAATTGCAATGTCGAGCGGGCACTACCACGTGGTGCCGAGCGGGCACTACCACGTGGTGCCGAGCATCCATCTCGTCCATCCAAAAATATTTTGGACGGCCCAAATTTCTCTCACTCTCTCTCCTCAAGTACAAGGAAAAGCACTATTGCCGACTAAAATTGCTGACTAAAAAATGTGGCCGCTAAAATCTTACCATTGCCGACTACTTTTTGTCGCTAAAAACTTACCACTACCGACTAAATAAAACTTTAGTCGCAGAAAGTGATGACCAATATAGCTTTAGTCGGGGAATATTCAGCCGACTAAACCACATTTAATGGGGAAAGACAACTATTTCACGACCAATTTTTAGTCTTTGAAAATATCCTTTGGCAACTAAACATCATATTAGTCGGCAAATGTTCTATAATTGTTGATTGGACTTTAAAGAAAATTACACTTTATAGATGTTAATTTTTGTTTTTCAAGTTTATGTTAATTGTTTATAAAAAATATAAAAGTTTGTTAAGTATTTACTTTATAAAATATATAATTCATATACTTTATACAATGACATAGATATCTTAGCTGTTAAAGTGGTTTGGTTCGCATCCAAGAGGTCTTGGGTTCAAGACTTGGGATTAACACATTTCAAATTTGCATGTACTCAAGATGGGGTCCAAAAGTTGCCATGTCATGGCCACATGGCACAACTTTTTTGGGTGACATCAGCGCCACATGGCAATTACTTTTGCCGAGGTACATGTTGGCTACCTATGCCGACTAAATATGTAGTCGGTAAATGTTGGCGACCTTTTGCTGATTACATGCCTGTTTAACCAGCAAAGGCTTTCACCGAAGGCGATTCACCCATAGGCGGCTCCACACATCATCAAGGGTGGTCACTTCAACACTCCCAAAATAATTTTTTGTTTAGAGTACATGTAGAAATTTTAGTTTAATCCTTTATTGAACACCCACCCCGAAATTGTTGAACACCCTGTCCAAAAATAATTGAACATTCAGTCCAAAAATAGCTGAACACCAAGCCCAAAAAATCAACACACAATTCAATCCAATGGAATCAACCAATTACAACCCACATAAAAACCCAAAAAGAAAATTGATGAAGAAAACAAATCTAAGTATCCACTTAGAGAACCTCTTTGTAGCAAAGAAAAAACAAAACTACATGTGCTATTGACCATCGTCAATGGTGTAAATGTGTCAATTTTGTATTGATGACCTTAACTAAAGTAATTGATGTTGTTTGGTTAGCTTATAGAATTATGGCCAAGCTTAAAATATGAAACCTTGTTTGGGACATCTGTAAAATTCCAAAAGCTAGTCCGTAACGCAAGAAAAAATTTGAATTTTTGTTGGCAAATATATATGAAAATATATTTAAGTTCTCTTTGTGCATAGTAAACAAAATTTTCCGAATGGAGGTCTTGTTTGTTGACCGCACTATTTATTCTACTCTACTCATGGTGCACATAGAGGGCTGATTAATTGAACTAGTAGAGCTAAGGTAATTTTTGAACACCTTATTTCAAATTTCTGGGGCCACAACTGGATTCGCCGACCAAACTACCGACTAAATTTTTTAGCCAACAATTCCTTACAGCAACTAAATTTCTTAGCCAACAACCCTTTAGCAACTAAATTTCTTGTAATGCCTCTTTCTTTCTTTAAAACCTGGGTCATCCAAAATACTTTTGTACGGCCGAGATGTGCGCTTGGGCACAAGGTAGACGGCCTGCTCAGCACTGAAAAATTTCTCGTCAAAGAGGGTTTGATGTGTATTGTGTGTTCATTTTGTGAGGAGAACGGGGAATATGGCAGCTAATTAAATTGTTTATTTTGCGAGAAAGTGTGTTGAGTTGCCGGGATTCTATACTTGGCATGGTGTCCCATCCTCCGTATCCACCACACATTTGTGTCGCCGTATTCCCTTTTTTAGGGAACCACATGTTACGGCAAGTTCCAGAGAACTATTTCATTGATAGAGTTAATTGGAAAACAGTTTACATAAACTAGAAATAGAATTGAAAAACTTAACGACTTCTGTGAAAACCACAGTCTCCCTAAAATATGTTCTCCGCCTACTAAGGGTGTTGTAGGTGAATCAACGTTTGTCTACCAGGCTAAAACGGCTGAAGCGTGAATGTTGGAATACTTCCGATAAATGCCTTGGCGAACTGAATCTTGTATGTCTCTCTCTCTCTCACAAAAACCGAATATCAAAGTAGTGTATAGAGAACTCGAATTTTTGGTAATCAAACACAAAACGGGATTAACATAATATAGATATATATGGTGAATAATACCTTTGAGTTGCTAGGCAGCAAGCAGTACGAAACTGCCACAATGAAACCAATCATCAAATCCACATTATGGGGCAGGTTACAGGCATTAACAAGCTACACCCTTAACTCCATTGCCCTGAATTGATGAACCATGCACGGGATGGGTCTCTTCGGTTGTCTCGAGACAAATTTGTTTTGAAAGCAAATTTGTTCACCCTCAGTCTGATTGGTGAAAAAAATGTGAGGTCCATTACAAATTAACACCATAATTATCAAATAGTGTATTGATTCTACGAACTCCGTACCTTTTTCACCAATCAGAGCGATGGTTTTGTTCACAAATTTGCACTCCAATGTTCGTGGAGACAAAGAAAGAGGGAATTGCAACGTTTGGGGCATAATAAAATGCCAAGTATTTCCTAATTAAAACTATATACTATATCCATGTGGTCCCTATTCCAGTTTGGACCATTCATTAATTTCTGTGTCTTTGAATGCACTTTTTTTTGTTACACATACTTTTCCCTCTTTCCAAAGGGAAGTAGCCAAAAACTGTAATCCTTACGGGGAACATGTCCATATAAAGCACCAAATTTTTTTGGACCACTTGGAAAGTCACTATCACGGTCTCACCCTATTAATTAATTCCTATCCCAAAAATAATAATTATCCGACAAATTTCCCGGGAAAAAATATTTTCAATTAATTTGCATAGTACTCGTGACTTGTGAACAGAGAACTGATCGCAATAGATTGTCAATTTATGTCCATTGCTTTCATAAATTGCTTATCCTCAAATCGGCCCCTTCAAAGCAAGTCGGCCACGTGTCGAAAAGTCAAAAAATAGCTATGTTCTTATACACCTTAGTACTGTAATTTGGACAAAAACTTAAAAATCGATGTCTCATTTGTAAAAGTAAATCAAATTATTTGGATGAAGTGAGAAAAATCGGCATTGCCAATCAGTAAATGGCTCCGCGTAGTCTTGGATTATGCCGAATTATAATAACAGCTAGGGATATGGCAGTGAGGTGGACTTGCTCTAAGCAAATATACAGACGCGTGTGTATATATATTACTTTTTTACTTTATGTTCATGTATTTGCTAACACATTGTCTCAAAAAGGGTTGGTCTATTGTGTGTATGCTAGCAAAAAGACAGATAGAGGCTTAATTAGTTAGAAACAAAAAAGATATTAGTTGTGTCATTATCTAAGTTAATCTTTACGATAGTGCATATACAGTGTGTCCATAATAAACAAGAGTAAAAATAAGTTTAAAAAATGGAAAATTCTACAATACACACCCCTTAAAGCTGTGTACAATATGCACCCATTGTGTGGTTCATATTGTGCCACTTCATTGGCAATCGTAACATTTTTTTGTGTATCGTAACTTTTTCAAAAAGTATGATTCGTAACATTTTCTATGATTCGTAACATTTGGTGCGTCTCGTAACTTTTGTACAAAGAATCCATAACTTTTATTATAATTCGTAACTTTTGTTAATCGATTCGTAACTTTTATAAGGGTGCATATGATACACACCCAAATAGGAGGGGTGTATTGTAGCCATTTCCTTAAAAAAATAGTTAAAACCCATTATTGCAAATATCAAAAATAATATTGGGTGATACAAAATTTCTCGACCTCAGCTATATATACACTAACATGTACCAACGAAAGATATGTCGTATTTGCATGATAGATTTGATGAATATCATAAAATATATATACAATTGTTTTTAAAATAATTGGATATCTGGGCTAGTTTGCGTGCACATCGACTAATTCCAAAGCCTTGGAGGTAATGACCAGGCATAACCTCAGTGTCCCCAAGAGTTTTCTAGTGAAGAGAACTGAACCTGAAATATTAGGTATGAACAAACTTCTAAGTCTCAAGACAAGACTATTTTGCCAACCTCTTTGGGTTAGTATCATAAAATATTTACCTAAGTGTAAGATACATTAAAAGATACATATTGATATTTTCCCTATCAACAATGTTATGCGCAAGGAAACTTACAACAAACCATATACAAAATGTGAATGCTTTTTAAAAACATATTTGCAAAGCACGACTTCATGTTCTCACATTCTGTGTATGGTTCGGTATAAGAATCCTTGAGCATAGCATTTCTATTTCCCTAAACCTGCTGAATTACAAAGACACGCATCAAATAAGATGTGTAAGCATATCGAAGAAAAACTTGGGTACCGGCTGGTACCACGTGACCTTATTCAATGCGCACATTGACCATTCAAAAGTATTTTGGACGGTTTGGATTTTAAAGAGAGAAAGAGGAGAGAGGGAAAGAAATCTGGGCCATCAAAATAACTTTTGAATGACCGAGATGCGCTCGTACTCGGACACTACGTTTGCGGTACCCTATTTCCACCCACATTTTCTCAAGCATATCGAGTCAATTATGTTTTCATGAGTTTCAAGAATTGCTTATCCTCAAAATTCCCCTTAAGCAAAATAAAAAATATGCAATCTGATTGGCCCAAATAGGAATAGTTTAAGTCTTTTTATTCAAGTAAATTAAAAAGCACATCAAAGCTTAATTGGTTAGAAAAAAAAAATAGTCGTTACATTTTTTTTTTTAACAGCGAAAAAGAATTTTATTAATCTACCCAAAGATTACAGGGATTAAACAGTGACTAGGGAAAAGGCAACAATGATCAGAATAAAACATCCCAATAAGACTGCCACACTCTTCCAGAACAAAATATTTGTTACGCTGTCTCATTATCAAAGTTATCCTTTATTCAAAATTATGTATAGTTACGTTGTCTCATTATCAAAGATATCCTCGATGTTAATTATGCATAGAATCGTACACGATATTGCGCGTCTTACGACACATAAATAAGAGTAAATATAAAATATTTACAACCAATGATATGGCATATTAATTACATGAAAAAACTGGATAAGTACGATCATATAATATTTACCTACGTATATATAAGATCCATTTAAAGATAGGATCAGCCAATCTGCTCTAAACATACCGAACAATTCGTTAGATTTGTATCACATAAAATGAATACCATATATAAATAAATCTAGCATAATTAAGATTATATCAAATTTTTCACATGTACGTACTGTTATAGATTTTGCTAAGATTTTCCTAACAACTCAAACGAGAAAGTGGGTGGACCAAGAAGATATGTGGTACAGTACATCACTAGCTAGGTCAACCTCGACACCCCAACCAAACCACAGGATCCATGATTTGTGTGCTTTGCTCCTTTTGTCCACAGCACAATAACTCAATACCTTCTTACTAAAGCAATATAAATAGATACACCCACAAACATATATAAATATATATATATATATATATATATATATATATATATATATATATATATATATATATATATATATATTTATATACAGAGAGAGAGAGAGAGAGAGAGAGAGAGAGAGAGAGAGAGAGAGAGAGAGAGAGAGTAGCCTATATATGGTACAACCACCAAGAAAATTTGATAGCCAAAAAAATATATATAGTTAGCCAAGAAACTACTTATTTAATACCAAAAAAAATTCTTATCTAATCAGGCAAACCAATCCGTAACCATTTTGTAAGGTTTATTGTTTATTTCTAATCTATTCGTGATTTTACTCGGAAAAGGCCGTAACCGATACCATTATAATGCGTAATTATGAACTGAATTAATATTTTGTAGCATGCACCAGAAATATACATAAGATCCTCTGAAACTCTGCGTGCATACTTTAAGGTTTGCTGCCCATTTTTTTTAAGGTTTACTGCCCATTTCTATTCTATTCGTGATTTTACTTGCAAAAAGGCATACCATAATAATGCATAATTCTGAACTGAATTAATATTTTGTAGCATGAAATCCTCCTAAATTCTGCGTGCAATGTACTTTAAAGGTACATCAATGTGTAAATATGGACTAAATTAATATTTTGTACCATGCACCAGAAATATACGTAAGATCCTCCGAAATTCTGTCGTGCAATATACTTTTAAGGGCACATCAATGTGTAATTAACCCCAAAAAATATGTATCATAGGTGTACTAAGCTATATATAGGCGTAGCATAGCTTTCTCCTTAATTAAATTCCTTAGCATTGACCAACTGGCTTTAGACATTCTTAAACCTAATCTTCCATTAGCTCAAAAACTTAACGTTTTCAGATCCAAAAGAGTTTAAGAAATAAAACTCTCTCTCTCTCTCTCTCTCTCTCTCTCTCTAATGGATCATCACCCTCCTCCCCATGTCCTCATCTTCCCATTCCCGGCTCAGAGCCACGTCAACTCCATGCTCAAGCTAGCCGAGCTTCTCTGCCACGCTGGCGTCCACGTCACCTTCCTCGTCACGGACTACACCCAAAACCGCCTCCAAAGCCACAGCAAAGTCCACTCCCAATTCAAACGGTACCCCGGGTTCCGGTTCGAGACCATCTCCGACGGGTTGCCCGAGGACGACCCCCATTCGGGCGAGAACGTCGTGGACTTGCTTAAGTCTTTTAGGGACGTAGCAAGTCCGCTACTTACTGAGTTACTGATATCCGATCGAGAAAAGAATTCCGATGGCAGTACTACCGGCCGGAGGAAGATAACGTGCATCGTGGCCGACGGGCTGTCGGGTTTCACGATTGATGTTGCTGAAGAGATTGGTATACCGGTGTTTTCTTTTCGGACTGCGAGTGCTTGCAATTTCTGGGCATATTTTTGTGTCCCAAAACTCATTGACAACGGGGAGCTTCCCTTCAAAGGTACATACATATGTTGACTATTTTTTGTTGACTTTTTATCGTACCTACTAATTTTCTTGTCTTAATTCTCTAGTACTCTTGGTGCACCAATTCATTACTCTAGAATTCATCATACATGAGATAATTCGCGCGTATCAAAAAATTTTTTAAAAAAAAGGACGAGGAAATCGTTCACGAATTTAATTTCCAATTGTCCTATAGAAAAATAATAACATGTGTACTAAATAATCATCTATTTCCAAAAACAAAGTTCCAAATATATTTATATATATAATAAGTCAATACCTACAACTCTAAAGATTTACATATTCAGCCAATTTAGATAGAAAAATGGAACTATTTGGATTAGGGTTTGGGGGTCGAAATGTGGGAATGGGCAAAATGGTAAAATCCTTGTCCACCCTGGGCTTGCTATGGAAGCTTGGTGAATAAATGGGTTGGCCAACAAAACTTTTGGAGGGAAAAAGAAAACACCAGTGGGTATTTTTAGTGAAAACAGATGGTATTTTGGCATTAGGCGGAAGACAAAAAGAATATAGCGTGAACTGAGTTTAACATGTACTTTCTCGGTTATTGCTTTAAAATTTTAATCAAATGAAATTGTAAATTAGTACCTAGTCTTCTTGCCATAATAGAGCCCAAAAGCCCATGTTTATGGGGGTAGCTAGAGAGAGGGAAAAAATTATCCGGTACTACTCCCTCTAGGGTTGGGGTTAGATCTTATATATTTTTGTGGTGGTCAATTACTGATCAACAAAACACCTTTAGTAACATAATGGTAGCTGTAATTGTCATTTTCAAGGGTGAGTTGAACCCGCTTTCCTATTATATAATAAGGGAGTTGCCAATGCATCGGGTGACGTGCCGAATAAACTATCCAATCCATAAGAATCCTCGCCTAACCTTCCAAAAGGGAAGAACCTTTTCCGATCAAGCTCCGTAAGATCCAGTAGGATAAATGAAATAGATGTTCGCGTCACCCTGAAATCAGCATGATGCCATGGTGCATGTTCTTTAATCACCAAAGTTTAGTCATGAGATGAACCTACCCCAACTGTAACAACTAAGTAAAAATATATAAATTATATTAGATCCTGTCTATATGTCTTGTTTGAGGTCTCATAGGTTAAAGAATTGTGTGCTTAAGTCATGGCAGTAGACTCGGAGTAAAGAATAGTATAATTTCTTTAGTTTGAAACAAAACTTTGTACAGCTGTGTGCTCCTAATTGCAAGATATAATGGCCAAGGCATGTCCAACAATGAAAGGTTATTAGAAAATGCTGCAAACAACCCATTGGGTGGTTGCAAGTGGGCTAGCTCATGCAGTAGAGCTCCTGGATGTTCCACACTGCATCTTGGGATCGAGCCATATTCCTCTCTCCCCATGTAATAGACTAGGAATGACAACTGACCAAAAAAAACCCATTGGGTGGTCAATAAGGGAGTTTTTCCTGGGCAAGAGTCATGTTTTTTTTTTTTTTTTTTTGTCATCTTCTAACCACTCAATGGGTTGTTTCTAGCATTTTCCTGACAGTTGAAGTACGAATTTTTTATATTGTGTTGTCAGTAGACTCTTCAAATATGGTTAGTATTTTAGTTGTTTTTCCATTGTCTTTAACTGCTTTTTTTTTTATTGGGAAAAAATAAAATATTCATCACAGGAATTAATAAAAAATGAAACCATTATAATAAGGGGAAAAATAAAGCATTGAGAGCCTCGAAGAATGCACACTACCCTCCTACCACTATCACTCACAACGTAACCCTAATTTTTACTTTTATTTTTTCGTCGAAATTTTGAAGTTTTCTTAGATATCCCCAGCATACCAAATAAATTGTTGATCTCTGTCTAGCTCCTTAACTTCCACTTAATTATTTATAACGTGCAAAATGTAAACAAACTGCAGGAAAAAATCTTGATGTACTCGTAACAAGCATTCCCGGGATGGATGGTTTTCTTCGACGACGAGACCTCCCAAGTTTCTGCCGTGTCGGGGACGTGACGGACCCTGACTTCCAGTTGTTTGTGGATGAAACATTGCAATCCTCTCGAGCACAGGGTCTAATACTCAACACGTTAGAAGAGCTAGAAGGACCTATACTTGCTGAGACACGCTCTCGGTTTCCAAAAATTTATACCATCGGACCGTTACAGACACATCTCAAGAGTAGACTCGAAGCACCAAGTTGTTCTAGTAGCTTATGGGAAGAAGACATGAGTTGCATAACGTGGCTTAACGCGCAACCCTTAAGATCTGTGGTCTACGTAAGCTTTGGAAGTCTTACGATGGTGACGAAAGACCAATTGATAGAGTTTTGGCATGGTCTAATAAACAGTGGGAAGCAGTTCTTGTGGGTCATTCGACCAAATTCTGTACTAGAGAAAAATGGAGAGAGTCAAATTTTGAAAGAGCTCTTGCAGGGTACAAGGGACAGAGGATATATCGTCGATTGGGCCCCACAAGAGAATGTCTTGGCTCACCAGGCCATCGGTGGATTTCTAACCCACGGTGGATGGAACTCGATTTTGGAAAGTGTCGTAGCTGGAGTGCCAATGATCTGTTGGCCTTATCACGGGGACCAACAGATCAATAGTAGATTCGTGAGCGAGATTTGGAAACTTGGGCTCGACATGAAAGACACGTGCGATCGACACGTGATTGAGAAGATGGTGAGAAAGTTGATGGATGAGAGGAGAGAAGAGTTCAAGCAATCGACGGATCAGATGGCGAAATTGGCCAAAAATGCCGTTAGTGAAGGTGGATCATCGTACTGTAGCTTGGACAGTCTTATTGAGGACATAAGACTAATGTGTGTGGATCACTAATGAGTAAATACCTTACTGTTTGCGTAGTTTGGTACAGGTGCGAATTAAGCCTCTCGCGTTAGGAAAACAACACATAATTCTAGCAATTGTTGAGACCTAGGGTTTGAGTCCTCAAGGTAAAGTTACGGGTTCAAGCTGATGGAACAACGATCGGTCTTTATAAATAGTAGTATTCTGATGTTCTAACATATCAGTAACATTTATCGCCTGGGTAAATATTTGTTTTCTCGATTTACTAATCTCAAATAACTTGAATTTATCATTCATCATTTATTAAATGGTTTGTTATACATTCATAGTACATTCATGGGATACTCACGGGGAAAGAGAATATAAGAAAAAACAACAATGCTAGGTACCCCGAAAAACTATCCCGTAAGTGAAATTAGTGCTTCAAATTTACTTGGATGTTTATCTGAACCATTAATTTCACTTTTAGAGTAGTTTTCGGGTACTTAACGTTTTCCTATATATATATATATATACTACAGTAGGCCGTAGCGTGTATTTAAAGCAGTACTCTGCCATTTGTTAGGCAGGTTTTCTGAGTACCCTCTCTCTCTCTCTCTTCTATATACTACCCTCTCTCACTCTCTCTCTCTCTCCCCTACACTACTTGTAAATTACCTCCATCTTCAATCTTCAATAAAATCAGTATCTTCAGTAAGTATTGATTTCTTTAGTATACGATCCTTCTGTTATTTGGTATCAGAGCCAGTTTATGGCTTGCTAAATCAGTAGTTAATTCATATATGAGGAGAATAGATAGGTGTAGATAGTTCTTTAATAAATCATGTATCTCTTTGGTTGTTATGCTTAATAAGATTCTATGATGGATCTGAGGTATATGTTCCTCACCCAAGTCGCGTTGAGGTTTTGTGTGCCTTTAGGACCCGAGAAGGGTATTGATGGCCTTGACTCGTAAACCGTTGACAGATGGGTATATCTGAGATCCATTATATGAATCCGAAGTAAGCGTAATAAACAACGATGATACCTGGTTTATTTTATGAAACTATCCGTTCTATTCTCATTCATATGTAAATTAACGTCTTCAAAATGAACACACTATCTTTGGATAGGTCTTCTGTATCAGTAAAAAATGAAGAAATTATTGAGTATTCACAGGCTCAACAACTTAATCAGTGGACAATACCAGAAGTAGAACCCAGGAGAATTTACAAATTGGGTCTTTTTTATTATATCAGTAAAAATGCTGTTAAGACTTCAGAACAAACCATTTGTCTTGACACAAATGATAAAACAATCAAATTATTGTGTTTAAAAGACATCCAGCGGTACTTGCATAAATATAAATATTTGCATATTGGTTTGATTCAAATTGCCTTCAAGCCTTTGACGTTACCAGGATTGAACTCCAGTATTCAAGCTGACCTACGGGATGCTAGATGTAATGATTGGAAATCTTCTCTTATGGGGATTGTTCAGACTAGCTTATGCCATGGACCAGTATATTTTAATGTTTATCCTAATCTTGCTCTATCTTTGACAGATAGGAATTTATTTGAAGCAGTAACTTTGCATATCCAAACTCAAGGATATAATTTCTTGCCAGGATCAGAAACTGTTGCAGTAATTTACCGTATTCACTACAAAGTTATTAATACTATGTGTCCTAATGCTATTTTGCGTAGTGATCCAGGGAAAACTATAGTTGTTGAGAGTAATCTCTTGACCACCAACGTTGCGGTTCCAAGACTTATTGATTGGGATAAAGTGACCTTCCCAACCTCTTGGACTATCCCGAATGCTGTACAACCACAACCAGTCATCAGTAGTCAGGTGGATCAAATCACCCAAACCACAGAAGGGGATATAGAGATTAGATTCACCCCTGATATTGTTAGCCGTATTTCTTTACCTAGAAGCGTTTCCTCTAGAAACAGCTTCCCACCTTACAGAGTATCCTGCCCAAACACATCTAGACACTCTGTTTCGGAAATACAAGAGCAAATTCCTACTGAAGTTCCATCAGAACCTTTGGAAACCCATATAGAAGGGCTCCGTATATCAGAACAACAAATTCCTCATGGAATTTACAGCAGTAGTAGTGTGAGTAAAAAGCATGACTCACCAACAGCATCAGAAATGGCTTTTCATATATAGTTTTATGGATTATACACCCAATTCTCCTATCCGTTTACTTATCAGTAAAGATTTCATGTCTTCAGAAAATCTGGAATTTAGAAATTTGTATTTTCTTAAGTTTGATGAGTCTGAAAGAGATTTTATTAAAACTCATTTTTATCAGGATTTGGAGTATCGCCAAACTATTATACCTTTTAAAAAATGGTTTTTAAATTGGTATCAAAATCAGTATCATATCGCTGTTATACATGATTTTCAGAAAGTTTGGAGTAAGATGGATGGGACGATTATTAAATCTGTTCATCCTCCACCAGAACCTATTAAGATGGAAAATAGTAAAAATATTTTGGAAGCCGTTCCTTATGTAGATATTAATTAGGTTTCTATTGATAAGTACTTACCTGAAAATATCAGTCTTATCAAACAAAATAATTTTACTAATATGAATTTGCAGACTATGGGTCAGCAACTCATCCGTATTGAACATGATGTTCAGGCCATTATTAAAAATCAGAAGGTTATTGGTTCCACCTCTTCTTCTTCTTTAATTAAATCTTTGGAGGGGAAGGATACCAAACCAGACATTAAGCCGCCCATTCCTATAGACAATTTTAGATTCTCAGATCAAAAAGAGAATTCTGAGTTTATTGATCAGCTTATCAGTCGTATGGCTAATAAGCTGCACATCAGTACCCTTAGTTGCTTAGAAGGTAGCGACACCAGTAATTCTGATGAAGGGTTAATACCTTATCAAATCCAAACTGTTCAGGATTCTTTCCAGAATATGAAGGATATGGATATTAATAAAATAGTTTATAATGATAATGAAAATATCCATAGAACCTATTATAAGCGACCAACTCCGCAAGATCTTCTTTGGGAAGAAAATTATTTCCAAAACCAGGTTGCTTATAGTGCTAGAACTATCTATGATTGGAATATTGATGGTTTATCAGAATACCAGATTTATGAAATTATTCAGAAAATGCTTATGTACTCAAGTGTTTGCAAAGCTGCAGGGAATAATGATAAGGATATTGCCATTTTTATGATTAATGGTTTTACCGGTAGTCTTAAAGGCTGGTGGGATAATTATCTCTCCATAGGCCAGCAAACAGAAATTCTTGGGGCAGTTAAGCAGGAAATCATCACCGACATAGCTGTTGACCAAGCTTCTGGACAAGCCTTACCACAGCAAAGAACTACAAATGTTCCTGATGCTGTGTATTCCTTAATTCAGGCTATTATTCTTCATTTCATAGGAGCAGTAGACCAACGCCAAGAGCGTAATAGAGAATTATTACAAAATCTTAGATGTCCTTCTTTAACCCATTTTAGATGGTATAAGGATGTTTTTATTACAAAGGTTATGCAGCGCAAAGATGCGAATTCAGAACATTGGAAGGCCAAATTTATTGATGGTCTACCCCCTTTATTTGCCCAAAAGGTTCGTCAAAAGCTCATGGACCTTAGTGTTGGGAACATAATCCAGTGGTCTGGTTGTACTTATGGACATCTTATCAGTATTTGTGTCCAGGTAGGATTGTCTATCTGTAATGACATGAAGTTGCAGTACCAGCTTAAGAAGCAGAATCTCACAGGAAAAAGAGAAATTGGTGAATTTTGTCAACAATTTGCTTATTTCATTCCAACCAACTATCCTAAGAAACACCATAGGAAATCAGTATCCAAACCTTCTAAACCCTATAGGAAAAAATATAGAAGGAAATTCCAGGATGGGAAGGATTCCAAGCCGAAAACCAGGAAACCTAAGGGCAGGGGTAAGGAACCTTATGTTCCTAAGAAAAGAAAGTCTAGAACAGAAGCCCGTTGCTACAAGTGTGGCAATATTGGCCATTATGCTAATAGGTGTTTAACCAAGAAGAAGCTTAATGAGCTTCAGTTAGATGAAGGTCTTCGCCTTCAACTCAGTAAATTGCTCCTTAACACAAGTGAGGAGTCAGATCAGGAGTCTAGTGATGGGATTAACGAGTTGGATTATTCCTCCTCTTCAGAATCAGACTATTCGTCTCCAGAAAATTGTACAGGTAAGTGTTGTTCTTCTACGCAGGATTCTTTAAAGGTTTTTGCTAGTCTTAATGGACTTAGTCTTAATGTTTTGTCTAAGTCTCAGCAGGATATTCTTGATCTTGTGGATAAGGTTCAAGATTCAGAAATCCGTAGAAAGATTATAGAGTTATCACTCAACTCTACTATATCAGAAGCTGAACCATCTGAAAAACCTCCCAACATTACCAGGTATTACAGTATTAATGAGATATTTAGTCGATTGGAGGCTAGCAGTTCTAAACCAGCTACTCTTCAGGATCTCCAGAAAGAAGTCAATGAACTCAAGTCAGAGTTAAGATTACTAAAGACTTCTCAGTTAGAACAGCAAGGAAGTATAGTCTCAGTAAAGCAGAGACTTTCTAGTCTTGAACAACTTAGTTTGAGATTACCAGAAACTAAGATTGAGCCTGAGGTTCCAACCTATTTAAATAGCATCAGTAAGATCACCCATCAGAAGTGGTATATCCAGATTAATCTTGTTATCAATCAGGAATATACTATTCAAAATATTATAGCACTAGTTGATAGTGGTGCTGATATGAACTGTATTCAGGAAGGATTAGTTCCTACTAAATATTTTGAGAAAACTGTTCAGTCTTTAACTGCTGCAGGAGGTAGCAGAATGCATATTCAGTATAAGTTATCTAATGTTTTGATCTGTAATGATGGTACTTGTTTACCAACTATGTTTTTACTTGTAAAAAATCTTCAGCAACAGGTGATTTTAGGAACACCTTTTTTAAATATGATTATGCCAATTAGAAAAATAGATCAAACTGGCATTTATAGTCGTATTCAGGATCATGATATTACTTATCCTTTTGTTACTGATCCTGAAACTAGAATCATTCAGGAATTGCAGGGTTTTCTCCAGAATAAGGAAAAACAACTGAATTTTCTTCAGAAAGAAATCCAGATTATGGATATCAATCAGAAAATTCAATCTCCAATTCTGCAAGAGAAAATTAAGGAGATTGAAAATCAATTTTTAAAAGAAGTTTGCAGATATATATATATACGGAAAATTTCCTATCCACACCTCCCGGAAATAAGAAAAAAAGGGTTTTTTTGTGGTGCAAATTTTTTTTGAAAAATCCAATCCGTCCAATGTGTTCAGAAGGTGTTTTCAAGGGTCCACGCGGAAAATCTTCAAAAAAAAAATACCGGGAAGGGCTTGATCCAAGCAGTTTTCGCAAAAACTGTATTTATATATTTTTGCGAAAACTGCTTGGATCAAGCCCTTCCCGATGTTTTTTTTTTTAATATTTTTCGCGAGGACTCTTGAAAACACCTTTTGAACACATTGGACGGATCGGATCATCAAAAAAAATTTTGTATAAAAAATCCGGAAATCAAAAGTCCGGATTAGACCCTTTTCCTATATATATATATATATATATATATATATATATATATATATATATATATATATATATATATATATATATATATATATATATATATATATATATACGGGTACTCTCTAGTTAAGGATCCCGGATTTCCCGGATTGAAGCGTTTTGATGCTTTTAAAAATTGTTTTTGGGAAATCCGAGCCGTCCAATGTGTTCAAAAGGTGTTTTCCAAGGTCCACGCTAGAAATCTTCAAAAAACAATACCGGGAAGGGCTTGATCCACGCAGTTTTTCGCAAAAGCTGCATATTTACAGTTTTGCGAAAAACAGTGTGGATCAAGCCCTTCCCGGTATTTTTTTTTGAAGATTTCCCGCGTGGACCTTGGAAAACACCTTTTGAACACATTGGACGGCTCGGATCATGAAAATTTAATCTGGAACTATGAGTTCCGGACCGAAGGGTCCCGGACTAGAGAGTTCCTCTCTCTCTCTCTCTCTCTCTCTCTCTCTCTCTCTCTCTATATATATATATATATATATATATATATATATATATATATATATATTACTTCCTGTTCTGCTTAATATTCCAAAAAAATTTGAGATGGAGGGAGTACATAGCTTTCCTACCAAGTACCATGTCATAAAGTAGTACTTCCTCCGCCCATTAATTTTTGGAATAATTAGTCATAAATACATAATATTTTGTCTATTTGAAGGGAAGGACAAGGAACTTTTGCAATTGAACATAAAGACAAGGAACTTTTACAACTAAACATAAAGACATGGTTTGTACCCATTTACTCAATTTTCTTCCTCCTTTTCTCGCACTACTCCGTACCTAAACCAGTCACCCAAAATTGAGGACGGCGTTATATATTCCCGCCCCAAATGGATACGAGATTTCACCACCACCAAATGGATACGAGATTTCACCACCACCACAGCGATTCGGAGCAATTGGGCAATTATTTGTAATCAATTGCCGAGTGAATATGGTAGTAGACGCTCTCTGCTAATGCGTGGCCCATTAGCAACCAGTTTATACGAGTGCTTGTTTACATAATATTCTCCTTGGTTTGCTTTAAGTCTGAGTCCTTGGGTTTATTAATTTGTTTCAAGGATTATTTGTTTCCTAGTATCAAAATTTCAAGTATCATTTTACCCTATTTGTTTCCTGTGGCATAGATTCATTTTATCATGTTTCCAGTGTCAGTATAACCCTTGAAATTTTGAGCGTACACTATTACGCTTAAAGTTAGTTTTTTTTCTCGATATACCCTTTGTCGAGTTCTTAATAAAAAAAATTCGCCGATCAAAAAAAAAAAATCACCACCACCACCACCACCGCTTACTGAATGAAATGCACTATGGAAGCAACTAGCAAGCAATTCTCTCTCTCCACCTAGTGTCGATCAGCCTTTTGCTGAAATTTGTCCAGTTTCTGGCACTTTGAAGTTTTATTTATGCCGCAGCAGTGCTTCAGAGTATTTTGGGAGGAATAAATTACCCACCGAGGCAACGAATTTATTTATTTTTATTTGTCCATTTTTTGATCATCATATGAATACAACTTTTGAGAGATGTTTTGGTCACCGGAAGTGCTCGGCCAGAGGTGGAGTGGTGGACGGCCGGAGGTGGGGTGTTGATTTTTTTGAATTTTATGTTGAAAATTTAAACTTTTAAAAATTAGTAAAATGGCACTAATTTTTTTGGTCGCCGGAAGTGCTCGGCCAAAGGTGGGGTGGTGGTCGGCTGGAGGTGGGGTGTAGATTTTTTTGAATTTTATGTTTGAAATTTGAATTTTTAAAAATTAGTGACACTTCACTAATTTTTTGATCGCCGGAAGTGCTTGGCCAGAGGTGGGGTGGTGGTTGGCCGGAGGTGGGGTGGTGATTTTTTTGAATTTTATGTTTGACATTTGAATTTTTAAAAATTAGTGACACTTCACTAATTTTTTTGGTCGCCGGAAGTGTTTGGCCAGAGGTGGGGTGGTGGTCGGCCGGAGGTGGGGTGGTGATTTTTTTGAATTTTGTGTTCAAAATTTGAATTTTTAAAAATTAGTGACACTTCACTAATTTTTTTGATCGCCGGAAGTGGTCGGCCGGAGGTGGGGTGGTATTTTTTTGAATTTTATGTTCGAAATTTGAATTTTTAAAAATTAGTGACACTTCACTAATTTTTTTGGTCGCCGGAAGTTGCTCGGCCAAATGTGGGGTGGTGGTCTGCCGGAGGTGGGGTGTTGACTTTTTTGAATTTTATGTTGGAAATTTGAACTTTTAAAAATCAGTGAAATGTCACTAATTTTTTTGGTCGCCGGAAGTGCTCGACAAAAGGTGGGGTGGTGGTTGGCCGGAGGCGGGGTGTTGATTTTTTTTAATTTTATGTTCAAAATTTGAATTTTTAAAAATTAGTGACACTTCACTAATTTTTTTGGTCGCCGAAAGTAGTCAGCTAGAGGTGGGGTGGTGGTCGGCCGGAGGTGGGGTGGTGATTTTTTAAAATTTTATGTTCAAAATTTGAATTTTTAAAAATTGGTGACACTTCACTAATTTTTTTTTGTCTTTATGTTTGATTGCAAAAGTTCCTTGTCCTTCCTATTAAAAATGGCAATTGTTTTTTGTTTTTATGTTTGATTCCAAAAGTTCCTTGTCCTTCCCTCTAAAAATGCCAAATGTTTTGGATTTTTGGCTAAGTGGCCCTTAATTTTTTCCTTTTCTGAAAGACATATGAGTTAGAATTTAAAAACTAGAATACACCCGTGATTAATTTTTTTAAGTTTTTCGGGCCAATTTATCGAACTAATTGAGATCTTTGAATTAATTTGGAAAAGGAAAAAAAAATAAAGAATTGTTATAGGGTCCATTATAGCTTTTTATAACACCTCTAGTCCACCTAATATTTTCATAACATCTCTAATCCACCAAACCATTTTTTTTATTCTCTTAGGTTCATTCTATTTTTTTACTAGACAAATGTACCCTTACATTAAATTTAATACATAATATACCTTTGCCGGAAAAGTCGCCGGTGCCGGAAAGTGTGTAGGGAAGCCGCCGGAAAATTGGACTTCGCCGGAAAAGTTCGCCGGCGCAGGAAAAATCGCCGAAAAATTGGACTTCGCCGGAAAAGTTGTCGGCGCAGATAACCATATTTGGAATCGCAAGAGGTGGTTATCTGGACAAGATGTGGTTATCTTGATTTGCAAGAGGTGGTTATCTGTACTCATAAGATGTGGTTATCTGGGCATATTTTTGTTTAAAAAACTTACTTGGGATCAAGTCCTCAACCACTCAAGCACTACAAGGTAGCAGCACAAACCCTCTGCTTTTAACATAAAACTTTACTAGAAATTTTACTGAAAATTTAATAAAGCAAAAAAACCACTTTTTTCAAAATGGAGGTGATTATCTGGACTCAAAAGAGATAGTTATCTAAACTCATAAGATATCAAAATAATGAAATGCTAATAAAAATTCAACAATAAATATAAAAATATGCTCCATGCTTTGGTGCTTTGGTGGCAGTACCTTATTTACTAAGGAAGCACATAACCAATGTCCTCCCTCTTGGGAGTGGTGACTTGTCTCTTTATACAAAATTCATCTCCCCCCTTTGCCATGAGTCTTCTCTCTTCTAAAAATACCAAGACAATATTGAAAATTCAACCTAATTCTCCCCACTTGCTTGTCTTGTTCCTCCCTTTAACCATTTCCTTTCTCGAAAAAAGTAGGAGAAAAAAGGGGAAAAAAAAAAGTACGAAAAAAAGTACACAATTTGGACAAAGGTACTGCTACGACCTACACAATTTTAGACTAAAGCAATTATGAAGGCCAGTAGGCCACAGGCCTAAGTAGACAGCTAGCTTCTTTTTTTCACTTTTTTTCATCTTTATTATTACCTTCTTCTTCGACCAGAGTTCGACGCCGCTCCATTTTTTCCGTTTCTAAATCAGCGATGAAAGAAACCATGCTCAACCACCACTACTCCCCGGCTGGGTCGAAATAAAGGGATTTTTCGGGTATGGGGCCGCCGCCGGAGATAAGGTGATGTTTCGCCCGTGTTGCCGCTGGACATGTTTGCCGATTGAGGAGGAGGAAGAAGAGAAGGCGATTGCAGCTTCGTATAGCTCGAGGAGGGGCTGATCCGGAGCTGCTGCCGTTGTTCCCTCTCCAGTCACGCAGTGAACAACGAGAACCTGACACCGGCGACGAAAACAGCCGACTGGCTCTGTGTTTGGTCGCGTATAAGTGCGGGTAGTCGGGTCTTTTTGTTATTCTAGTGGATCTTATGTCTTAGAGAATATTTGGGTGGACCTTACACTATAGGAAATTGCTATAGTGGACCCTATACCAACTCTCCCTAAAAAAAAACTGAGAGCACAAATTTAAATAAATTGGGTTTTGCATATTGGGAAAAAAATCCAAAACTTTAGGATATCTTACAAAAATCATCTATCAAGGGAGAGAAGGTGTTAGAAGTTAGAACTTGTGCCTCACATGGAGATGTACCGAGAAGTTCTAGGAAAGTCAGATGCCAAACGAAGCGGAGCAAGGCATCTGACCCATTACAGATTCAACTGATTGAGCGAAACAACATATATAAGAACACAAACTTATCGGATACGACATAAACTTTATTAGATAGAATAACAGAGTAGCAGATGTGATACAACTCTAGCGAGTGCTAGAGGAATACATATACAAGCCAGTGGTTTGTGTCGTATCCAGGAGGGCATCACTTGTGGTCTTCAATCTTCAAGGTAAGGTATAACCTGCAAGACAGAATTCCAAAGGTTTTTTTGAAGGCTGAAACTTACTAAAACTTCAAAGTAATTATCGATTACTTCTTAGTGTGAATCACACTCTTAAACTGAGTAGAAATTACAATGATAATGAAGCTCGTATTTCTAGATATTGTCGATGGCATAATGGTAGTGATGACATTTTTTCTCTTTATTTTTCTCGAAATATTGTTACCAAAAACCCTCTCTTTATAATTCTTAATTTCTTTTTGCACAGCAGCCCTGGACAGTATAGAGGGTCGTTTTGTAATTTAACCCTACGAAATTGAATTTTGAGTAAAATTGAGTGAAAAATGAGTTTCCCTTTAACTTTTTTAGAATACTCTTCTAAGACATACACTTGTGTGATAACTCCAAAGCTAGTTCGAGACAATTAATGGAGAGGATTCAATTTCCGGGTGCGTTTGGTAACGTTTTTATTTTTGTTCTCAATTTTTTTAAAAACTAAAAACAAAAATGTGTTTGGTAATTTATTTATGTTTTATGTTTCTTGAAAACAGGATCGCTTAAAAAAAAAAACATAAAACAAAATTTTATTACCAAACTTTTTTTTGTGTGTGTTTTTATAAACAATAGACATGATTCTACGTACTTTTAGTTTTTTAGAAACAAAAAACAAAAAACAGAAATGTTACGAAACGCCCCTTTGTATTAAATATTAATGTGGAAACTTTGGTGGCTGACTCATCATAACGTGGAATTAGTCAATATGCACGTGAGCTCGTCCGGACATGCTGAATTATTATAGTACAAAAGTAAACATATAGAATGCAGTAATTACCTCCACACTTATACCCAACAGGGCGTTCAGCAATGTTGCAACGCTTGGGTATGGTCATGGCAACTTCAGGCTTAATTCCAGTGGCTTTAGCAGTATTTGAAAGCATGACAGCACACAGGCAAGGAGGATTCTGCCCCATTTTCTTCACCTGAGCGCAGCAACTACTCGAAGGAGTAGCCGAAGCGTCGGTCGCGGCCGACATACAAGGTGCCAATTTGAAGGCTTCGTTATCGGGAGAAGATTTTCCACACTCACCAGCCCCATTTGCTGCCCCATTGAAAAAGGCAATGCCTAGAAACAGAGCAAAACCCACAACCCAGATGAACTTCATGTTTTTTTGATGTTTTGTTATTGTTCTAGTTCAGCTGAATGTGTGGAAAGAGGTGTGATTTGTGTGGGTTTTTATAGTAGAAAAAGAAGTGTGAAAAGGAGATAGAAGGGCGGGAAGTGGGGGGCGCACTAGAGGGAAAAATTGAGGGTTTTTATTTTTTGAGGATTTTGATATGGCTACTTTCGGCTAATGGACCTTGGGTGTTTGCCAGATGTTGGGAAAAGAATACCAATCTGAAACTACAATTTTTTACTTTTTCTACTTGATGTAATTTGTATAAATATCCTTTTTCGTAATGTGATCTCAATGCGATTGCTTTGGATTAATTGAAGTTGGTTTATAAGACAATCAGCGTTCGTGTCTACAGATTATAAGACTACGTTTTTCGTTCTCTCTTTCTTTCTTTCTTTTTCTAGAGTGATACACTTAGCTTTTTTCACTCATTTGAGTTGGTCGTAACATATATTACAATTAAGTAGGGGTCCTGTTGTGCCCTCCATCCGGGCATCGGTCCGAGCTCAAAAACAATATCCAAACAAATCACTTTCTAGACATTGATGTGTCCTTTAGCCCCGTAAAAAGTCAAGTAAATTAGACATCGACAACCCAATAAATGAATTATGTTTTCATTTAGCAAAAGAACAGAAAATACAATTTAAAAAATACATAGCCGGCCCCCATGACAACTCGGAGAATAAAAAGAGTTTGCGAGGATATTAGTTTGTTTAGCATTTTCTTATTATTAGTGCTATTGACATTTTTTCGGATTTCAACAAACCATTGGAGTCTATATTTGGTTCTTTTTCTATTAGGGTTTGGGAGATCTTTTAGTGTATTGAGTCCACTTGTTCCGCCCGAGGGATCAAAAATTATTAAAAAACCATTGCCATCAAGAATGCTTGGATTTGATTAACAAGAGGTATATGCATTTCATTAAATTTGCAATGCATGTTAAAGTTTTTTTAAGCATCACAGTGGTAATTAATTTGATTAGAGGTTTCATGGGAAAATCTTCATTTATTTTCAATGGCATTGGTTTTCTTGGTTTGCTTTGGGGTTGATAGAGAAAAAATTTCTAAGGCTTGCCTCTCTTTAATAAGAGATTCTGCGGATAGCCCTTGATGAGCGCTACTCATTGCTCTCGCTGTCAATCAAGTTCTTCGTTTCAAAATAGATTCTGAGAGGACTGCTCATTCAGCGCTTTAGGCGTAATCTAGCGGCATGCGTTTTTCGTTTGAGATCATGCATGATGTCGCTTGCATTTTCCTTGGCGCTCGATAGTGCTCGTAGCGCTTTACTAGCGAAAATTATGTGTCGATTTCTCATTGGTCCTCTCTAGGGTTCCGAACTTAGCACTATAAAATTAGATTTTTCTCTCTTCTAGGTCACTTCTTTCTTGCATTGGCCCACTTTAAGAGAGAAACACTTCTCCTTTCATTTGTTCATGGGATTCAATATATGCATTAAATGTGATTTCTATTTTAATTTGATCATCTTATTCATCCCAGTACTATATTCTAATATCTATGTATATGCTCTACTTTGATTTTGTCAAAATCTTAATTGCATCATCAAGAAACATTCTCCTCTTATATTTATGTGTTTTGATGCATTAAGTATGATTTAAACTTTGTGTTTGATTATTTTTCTTATCAACCTAGTGCAATACTTTAATTTGTTCACCATGTATTTGCTCAAGATTTATTATTTTCATAAAAAAATCTTCATAAGAATCATATATTTATCATCTTGCATTGTTGCCTTTGTTCCTACGTAAGCCGGTTGAGACTGGTGGCAAGTTAACTTGGAGATCAAGACAGGTGTGTTTGTGGAGTCCATGAAATCAAAGAGGGGTACATGGTACTACATCAAGAATTCGAGCTAAGTATCACAAGGGGTTTGTTGGGTAATTTCTAATCATATTAATTATTGTAAACCTTTTGATTTATAGAAATACATGAGTAGGATTAGGACGTAGTTTTTATATTTAGGATTAGGATGTTTAGAGTACCCTAAGTAGTTTCACGTAAATCTTCTTGTCTTGTCTCTCTACTTTAATTGTTTTATATCTCGCTTATTAAATTGTGGCAATTAGAATGAGTTTAGGTGATTGGATATCTTATAATTAGACAAACAAATTGGGACGGAAAGAATAACTTAAAAACCTCTAGCTTGCAGGTTTAATGTTAACAGTTTTTGCGAAAAGTTGCTGATGTCGTTGAAGATAACTTTAAGGCTTACAGATTAATCGAATGTGCCTAAATTTGATCCCAACATCCTGGCATGAAAAGACTGAGTGGTAAAATTATCCCACTGAAGTCTAGTGGGGCAAGCACCAGGGGGACCTTTATTTTTCGTGTTGCAGCATTTGCTCCATTAACTGAGAGTTTGAGGTATACGTGGCCATTTTACGCCGAGATAATCTTTTTTTTTACGGATCATCCGAAAAAGGGGTTTGCACTGAGTAAATTTTCGTTGTCCATTCCGAGATGTAATGGCTCGAATGCTGTGCAGATTTTTTTTTTAAAATCCAAGATGCTTTTAATGAGGAGAGAGAGAGTGCACGACATCCGAGCAATTGGATCTCGGATGGACAGCGGGAATTTGCTCAGTGCAAACTCCCTCTTTTGCGGATGATCCGTAAAAAAGATTATCTCTTTTCGTCCAATCAACGCTCCCACGCCTGCTAAAGTAATCACTCATTGTCTAGCATTGTTAATAGTTCATACTATTATTTTGTCCCATCGGGGGCATCCGATACTATTATTTTGTTGGTTATTAGGTAATGGGTTTTTTTCATAAACAATTTAGGGTTTTCGTACCCCCATTGTTTCAGTTCTAAAATACACCCTTCATTAATTTTTTGACATTTTTCACACCAATTTAACGAACTAATTGAGATCTTTGAATTGATTTGAAAAGGAAATTTTTTTTTAAATAGATTGGGTTTTGCATGCCAGGGAAAAATCGAAAACTTGGGCCATGTTCCACTAATTTATTTTTTGGTTTTTTGGTTTTTTTTTTATCTTTAGTTTTACAAAAAAATCAACTAGCTTCCACTAACTAGTTTTTTAGCTTTTTGGTTTTTTGAGTTGTGTTACCAAATTACCAAGCTACCCTTGTACCCAAAGGATAAGGGGTTTGAAGGGGGGCAGATTCGTAATTTTACATGATTAAAGTGGTTTGGTTTTTTTTAGGTTAGTGGAATTAAGTGATTTTTTTGTTGGTTTTTTGTGAGTTTTTTTTAGTGGAATACTGGAATGAGGTAGTTTTTTAGTTAAAACAAAACTAGTTTTTTTTAGTGGAACATGGCCTTAAGATATCTTATCGAAATCATCCATCAAAAGAGAGAAGGGAAAAAATTTGCGCATGCCTAGAGTGAAATTCATCATCTCCAACTTGAGGGATTTAGAACCCTAGAGAGCTCTACCCCTTGTGGTGGTTATTTTAACTCTTTTTCACGATGGGGTATCTCTATAACAGTATTCCCATTTTATATAAGAAGCTTACACAAAATAACCTCACGGAGACGTAGGGGTGAGCAGAAAACCCGTCAAACCGTGAATCCAGTCCAAACCGATTGGTTTGGTTCGGATTTTTAGTAGCGTGGTTTGGTTCTGGTTTAAAAAAATTAGAATCCGTAGTCAATGGCTTGGTTTGTGGATTTACGTTCATGGTTTTGTTTCCAATTCGATCCGAACCATTTATTATTATTATTATTATTATTATTATTATTATTATTATTATTATTATTATTATTATAAGCTATAGTCCACTAACTTCCTAATTTAATTTATTCATTATTCATTCTCTAACAAGATTTTATTTTGCCTAAGATTCACAACTTATTCCCCTAATTCCAATACACCAATAGTGGTATAGTCATAGCAAATAAATTCGATGATGAAATTCTCCATTCTAATTTTGATTCCATGGCACATTTTAATTTTTTCAAATTTCTATACATGATTCGGTCATAGCCTATTCCTATTCCATGATTTCCTTCATTACCATGATTAATTACCCTAAATTTCTATATATGAGGACCTATTCGTATTCTATATATAAACCTAACGTAGTAAACCTAAATTGTAAGTACTCTAAATATTTTACAGAAATAATATCTCAATTTTAAGCAAACCGTGGTTCGAAACCAAATCCGATCCGTATTTTAATGGTTTGGATTGATTTGATTCGATGCCTTTTGTGGGTTGGGTTGGTTCGCCAAATTCATAATCCGTAAGTTGTTGTTTGGTTCTTGGTTTACTACAAATCTGAACCAATTCGGTCCATGCTCACCCCTACGGAGACAGCTTCTCTACAACGGATGCACCATATGTTTCCCGCAATCAATAGTTGAGATACAATCTCACCAAATATAATTGGGAAACTACTACCCAATAGAAAAATTCATGTTGTCAAGTAGATCACATAAATTGACTAGCATGGTCCAATCCATTAAATCCAATAATTACATTACAATCCAATTTTAGAAAACATAGCGTATAGGACCGGTTAAAAATAGATATTTTTTTATTTTGTCCCATCATTACAATCAAAGAAACACCATTTTATAAGCGAAACAGCACATATAAGTACACAAAGTTATTTACAAATGCGAAGTTTGGATACAACAACTTTATTCAGCAGTGCTACATACCTAGAAAATACACCCAGAATTTGAAATCAGTGGCCCAGATTCAAATTCTGAACATTCTAGGAGCATTTTCTGGATACTTAAACTTTCCCAACTTTAGTAGATAGAAGAACAGAGTAGCTAGATGTGATACAACTCTAGCAAGGGCTAGAGAAATACATATACAGTACAAGCCAGTGGTTTGTGTCGTATCCAGGAGGGCATCACTTGTGGTCTACAATCTTCAAGGTAAGGTATACCCTGCAAGACAGAATTCCAAAGATTTTTAGGGCAATGATACAGAACCAAAAGATGTGTTTTTTATTTGGATTAAGGTAAACTGGTGTGGTTCTAGGTCACTAGGATTTTTCGAAGGCTGAAAAGTACTAAAACTGCAAAGTAATTATCGATTGCTTCTTAGTTTGAATTGTACTAATTGAGAAGAAATTTGACCAATTATTTTACAATTAAAATGAAGCTCGTATTTCTAGAGATTGTAGATGGCCTGTAGTACTAATAATGATAGTGATGACATTTACTCTATTTTTTCTCGAAAAATCACTCACTTCTATGTTTGAGATATTGTTACCAAAATCCCTCTCTTTATACTCCTTCCGTCTCGTTTTCATAATCCAGTATTCCTTTCTGGGACACCCCAAAATGTATATCTACTTTCCAAAATAAGTAATAGAAACTTACTAGTATTACCCTTTTGTTTAAATTAAGGTACTAATGCTTTGATCAATCAAATCACCTTTTTGAGAGGGCGTAAGTGAAAAATTGAACACTTTTTGATATAATCATTGTGTCCCCTTAAACAGTTAGAATCCTCAAGTGGGACTATGAAAATGGGACGGAGGAAGTAATTCTTACTTCTTTCTACACGACAGCCCTAGACAATATAGAAAGGTGGTTTTGTAATTTAACCTACGAAAATTAATTTTGAGTAAAATTGAGTGAAAAATGAGTTCTCCTTTTAACTTTTTGTCCATTTAGCCCTTTATAGCATTAATATTGGGATCCTATTGGGTCAATGTTCTGGACTGTCCAATATTTTTTGTGACAACTCCAAAACTAATTTGAGAAAATTAATGGGGGTGCAAGTGCTCTGTTGTCCCTTTGAGTCGGTGCTGATCCTGCCAACAGCATTTGGAACCGTCAGCCTCGCTAATCAATGATCCAAATTTAAAATAAAACTCTTCAGGAAAAGAGTGGGACTGCTGACCCTTGGGACAAGAAAGCCCCCTGTTCAGTAATGGATAGGATCCACTTTCTTAGTAACAATGTGGAAACTTGGTTACTGGCTCACCATAACGTGGAATTAGCCAATATGCACGTGAGCTCGTCCCGACATGCTGAATTATTACAGTACAGAAGTAAACAGATAGAATGCAGTAATTACCTCCACACTGATACCCAACAGGGCGATCGGCAATGTTGCAACGCTTGGGTATGGTCATGACAACTTCAGGCTTAATTCCAGAGGCTTTAGCAGTATTTGAAAGCATAACAGCACAAAGGCAACTAGGATTCTGCCCCATTTTCTTCACCTGAGCGCAGCAACTACTCGTAGGAGTAGCTGAAGCGTCGTTCGCGGCCGACGCACAAGGTGCCAATTTCAAGGCTTCGTTATCGGGAGAAGATTTTCCACACTCACCAGCCCCATTTGCTGCCCCATTGAATAAGGCAATGCCTAGAAACAGAGCAAAACCCACAACCCAAATGAACTTCATGTTTTTTATGTTTTGTTATTGTTCTAGTTCAGCTGAATGTGCGGAAAGAGGTGGGATTTTTGTGGCTTTTATAGTAGAAAAAAGAGTGTGAAAAGAAGAAAAAGGGGGGTAGTGGGGGTATTGTGCCGACACACTCAAACGAAGTATGAGAATATCAACACACCGACAAGGAAAAAAATAAGACACAAGGATTTATGTGGTTTCTCTCAAGCACGAAACTCTAGAGGTACGTCCACGGGGAAAGAGCAAGAGGATTCACTGCCAATGGGGAGAAATACACAGAGCCGGCTATACCCTTAACTTGAAGCATCACATAGATAACTAGGAACAAATCTCTGAGACATGACCTACATAGCATTGATGTGTCACATACACAAAAGAGACGACTACGAACCCTAGATATCTCAGATCACAACTCGAGACTAATCAATGGAACAACCAAAAAACCCTAACAGACTACGGGGAACTCAATGGGGGCTCCCCCAAAGGGATTCACTTAAGAAGTCCAAACTCTAACAACCCTCAAGGTTACTATTTATAAGCAAGTACAAAAAAAAAAAAAGGTCAAAACTCTCTTAAAAACGCGTAGCCACACACATTCAGCGTAATTGGTCTGGACCATGGGAGCTGCAACCTTCCAGAACCTTCTGTGGTCCGAACCACGAACAGCATGGTCCGGACCATGGATATTGCGACCTTCTTTCCATACTTAAGTTTGCACCTTTCTTAGAATGTCTTGAATTCAAAACATATCTTCAATAGGGGGAGCACTAGAGGGAAAAAATCAGTGTTTGTTCTATGTTTCAACCACCTAGTTCCATTAGGAAGGAGTTTTGAGGATTTTGACTTAGCTACTTTCGGCTAATGGAAATTGGATGTTTGTCCAACGTAGGGTAAATAATACCAATCTAAAACTATAGTTTTTTACTTTTTCTATTTGTTGTAATCTGTTCCTAATGATTAATATATTATTTAAATCAATAAAATTGTAGACCTCGATACGTACTTTAGCCCTGTAAAAAGTTACGCAAATCCAATATGTTTCCGATGATTAATATATTATTCAAACCAAGCATATTGTAGACCTCGATACGTACTTTAACTCTGTAAAAAGTCAAGTAAAAATCCAGACATTTGCAATCCAATAAATGAATCACGTTTTCATTTGGCAAATGAACAGCAAATACAATTGAAAAAATACATGTAAAAAGAGTTTGTTTAGCATTTTCTGATTTTTCAGTTTCATTTTGCAATTAATGACAAAATGATAACTCGAAAACCAGTCGGTCACAAGTTCAATTTTAACAGTTTGCGAAAACCACAATGACAAATGAATTGGCTTCTTGCCCACCATTTGGGTGTGGGTCTCGGGTGACTTTTTGTCTGTGTGCTTGAGATCCTTTTAATCTTTGTTTTCTTTTTGAAAAATTAATAAAAAAAAAATTGCCGATAATAAATAAAAAAAGACAGTTTGCAAAAAGTTCCTAATGTTGTTGAAGATAACTTACAGATTAATCGAAATGTGCGTAAATTTGTTCCCAGCATCCTGCTATAAAAATAATGAGTGCTAAGATGATCTCACGATAGTCTAGTGGGGCAAGCACCGGGGGGGGGGCCTTTATTTTTGTGTTGCAGCACTTGTTCCATCAACTGAGAGTTTGAGGTATAAGTGGCCATTTTAGGCCAATCAACACTCCACGCCTGCTAAAGTAATCACTCATTGTCTAGCAGTGATACTATTATTTTGTTGGTGAGTAGGTAATGGGTTTTTTCATGAAATTTTAGGGTTTTCATACCCCGTTGTTTCAGTTCTAGAAAACTCTATGTCGACAAACAAGATGACTACTTGCTTACGATACGCCCAATTGTTTCACAAGTTGTTTTGGGCGACGGGTTTCTGAGCTCTCCAACGGGGACGGTGAAATAAGAGAGTCAGATTCAGTGGTGATACTGCGGCGGAACGAGATCCAGGGGCGATCCTCCATCCGCCCACCTCTACAAGCGGAGCGATGGATTCGACATCGAGATTGAGCGCAAGGGCGGAGTCAACCTTGGGATAAGGTGGGCTCTAGCCCAGGCGGAACCAAAAAAGAAAAAAGTTATATGTAAACTTTTAGCCCAATACAATTTAACCCACCCTATAAAATTTTTTTAATCCAGGGACCGATCTATAACTAATCAAAAAAAAAAAAAGGTCTGTAGTCAATTAAAAACAAAAAGGGTGGGGGGACGAATCTGAACTGAACTTGAAGTTTGTCCCTAGACTATCAACTCTCTGTTAATACAAAATGAAAACTTCACTGAAAATTGTTCAAATCAAGCCCTTCTCAGTCTTTTTTTTCTATGATTCCTCGCTTGGACCCTTAAAAACACATTTTGAACACATTAAACGGTTCGGATTGTCGAAATTTGATCAGAAAATATGAGTCCTGCACTTTAGCAAAATGCGAAATCCCTCATAGGAAGGGGCTGATATGTGTGTGTGTGTGTGCGCGCGCACGCGAGTGTGTTGGGTTAGCCCAAGGTAGATTCATGTCCTAGCTTCGCCTTTGACTGAGCGGTTTATATATGTGGCATGATTTGCTGTCAAGTTGGTAGCAAATATATATATATATATATATATATATATATATATATAGGGGCCGGTTCCGGAGACACATAAAAAAACACAAAAAAGACACTCCATCTCAACCCTTGAAACTAAGGGCTGAGATTAGAACTTAAAAATGTACCCTTTCTCTCCCTCTTCCCCATCTCACCTAATCCCACCCTCTCCCCTTCCCATCTCACGTTCTTTCCCCCACCACCACTCCGGCCATGATATCCTGCGACCTCTTTTACAATGTCCGTTCAACACCTAAGTTACTACCCAAGCAATATCTTCAACCCACTTTGATTCCAAATTCAGTACCCATTACAGTTGACTGTAAATTTCTCTTCATAAATTGGGGTTTTGTTTTATCGGTTGTGAAGGGTTTCGAAATCGTAGCTCATGCGGGTAAATTCAATACCCCATTATAATTGACTGCAAATTTCTTTTAGAAAATTTGGGGGTCGCTTATATCGATTATTAAGGGTTTTGAATTGCTAGCAAGACCCAAATGCTGTCTCTTTAAGGGTAAATTCAATCCCGTTAATTTTGACTATAAATCTGTTTTCAAGAATTGGGTTGTGGTTGTTATCGAATATGAACGGTTTTGAAATGGCTACCAAAAACCAACATGCCGTCTCTTTAGGTTGAATTCAATACCCATTGACTGCAAATTTATTTTCAAAGAATTGGGTTTTCGTTATTGCTGCTGTTATCAATTATGAAGGGTTTCAAAGTTGAAACCAACAACCCAAATTCCGTCTGGTGTAGATTCAATCCCCATACCAATTGACTGCAAATTCCTTTTCGAAAGTTGATCAGGAGTTGTTGTTTTTTTTTTTTTTTTTTTGATAACGAGGGATAAGACAGAGAAGTTGGATGGGAAGGGGAGAGGGAGAGATCAGGTGAGATAAGGAGGAAGGAGAGAGAGGGTACATTTTTAAGTTCTAATCTCAGCCCTTGGTTTCAAGGGTTGAGATGGAGTGTCTTTTTTAAGATATCAATCCCATCATTCACTAGCAAAGTTTTATTTAAAGTAAAGTTCTATATGGAATAGCTACAAACAAGTTAATAGCACATGAGATGTTCAAACTTGAGACATTTATGAAAGAACAAATTCTTTAAGTCTCAAGCCTTGTCCATTAGGCTAACTCTTTGGGGTTGACACGGTGGTACTTGTTGGTAATGACTGGAGCGGCAGGGGGGAGCTTAGGCTAGACTAACCCTCGGTTACATCGTACAATTTTTGGGCCTCTAATTGGGTAACTCATGTTTAGATCAATTGGATAACTCTGTGTTTAGATCAATTTCTGCCATTTTAATCTCAAAATTTCTACCAAGAGCTAATTTTTCCAAGACAAATGTGGTCTGATTGTGTGACGACCTATCTTTTATGGACAACCAACTCAACGGGTCAGAAAATACACTTTCGAAGCATGTATTTATGTAACTATTAAAAAATGCACTTCCGAAGCATGTTTTTAAATGTTTTCTACAACAAATTAAAGTACTCAATGAATACTTTAATTTGGTATAAAAAATTGAAAAATTATATAAAGAAATATGTTTTCTAAGAATTATTTAATTTTTTTTTTTTTTTTGGGACGGAAGGAGTATTTTCATACCGAACCAATGTTTGTTGTTTTTTCAGTTCTAGTATTTGATAATTTGATATTTTTCATCAGAAAATGAAGAAATTCGACAGAAATGTAACTGCAAGTTTAAACGTCTAAAGGGTGGTTTTCTAAAAACACACACGCCGTTGCCGGGGATCGAACCCGGGTCACCCGCGTGACAGGCGGGAATACTCACCACTATACTACAACGACCTTGTTGACAGGGAAAGCCCCAATTATTCCTTTAATAAGTTTTTTTTTTCACTTCGGTCAATGCCACTATTGGAGACTCAAATTTGACAATAGTAGACGAATTTAACTTATATTTTCTACTTTTTGTTCCACTCATGTAAATCTTCAAGTTTCAATGGTGGTAAAATACATGTAAAACACAACTATGTTTGATAATACTTGATTTCATCGGTTAATACTGAAAGAAGGAACGACAAGAACAAATTTTTTTGTTATGACTTAAAGATCCGACTAGCCTTGACTCTTTAGATTTATTAGCATAGGCTTAGTTGTATAATTTGGAGGAAAAACAGGTCATAATTAAAGATTATCCAGAAAAGACTAGCATCCCCCTCTCTTGTAGATGGAGTTACTTGTAAAAATTATCACTAGTGGCCTAACAAAAAATAAATAAAAAGAGTGTCACTGGAAATTTATCTTTAATACAGAAATTTTTAGCAACATAATTCACTACCGGAAAATGCATGACGCGAGAAAATAGATGTCTTGTAACTCCCCTACACAAGTCTTGCAAAAATAAATCCAAACAACTTACATGACCTAGACCTTTTTGGAAACGGCAAAATAATTGTATATGATTGCAGATTTGCCAGTTCTAAATACCGACTTTATGTAACGTATCAAAGTAAGTAATGGGAGTTTAGACCTCCAATACCAATCTTTACCTGTGAATGTCCGATATCGAATGACACGAGACCGGATCAATCACCGATATCGCGATATAGGACACCGGAAATTGCTCAACCCCATGAACAGTAAATGGAGCTCTTAAAGATGTTTTGTTCAGAAACAACCCCAATTACTTTCACTTCTGACCCATTTGAACAAACTGAGGAACCATACAATCACTACTTCCTTCCCTTGCTACTTCAAAAAAAAAAATGCCCATTTAATGGCAAAGTTTCAATTTCTTCCGAGCTGGCCCGAACATTTGTTTATCAACAAAGAAACATAGGGACTTATAATCCTACTGTCTTCATAATACAACAGTGCATTGTCTAGGAAGACACCAGGACACTACAAACTATGCTCAATAATGATCATAGTCAATTACAACCAAGAACTTATCTATGTTAATTTTACATAAAGATCTCTCTCTCTCTCTCTCTCTCTCTCTCTCTCTCTCTCTCTCTCTCTCTCTCTCTCTCCACACCATGCCATTTTACGAAGCAGGTGATTCAGAACTTCTGTTCGGAACCAAGCCTAACCCAGTTGTTGGATTTCCACAAATCTTCGCTTTAGCTTCACAACCAAGATAGTTTGTCAGCGCTCTTTTCACTCCAAAACCACGACGGGGAGGCTTGTTGTTGTTGTTGTTGCCACTCAGGAACGGAATTCTCTCCCCCTTTGCAGGACTAAACGACGGTAGTGCTGGCAAGAAATTCGATGTGATAAAAGCAGTTTTACGAGGAGTGCCCGAGATGGACACTGAATATGGAGCTGGACTTCTCTTTTGGTTAATCAAGTTGGCTGCAGCAAGCTTGTGAGAATGCCTCGTCAGGTCATCTACGTATATGAGGTCATCGATACGTGCCACAATATTGAACGCCAAACTTTCCAAGACTCTCGAGTAGCTCTCCAGAATCGATTTCCCAACATCCTGAAAAGTACAAAAAGTTGTAAGAACAAAAAAAAATATGGACAATCGAAAAACTATGTTCATGATAATGCGATATAGAGGCAAAAGAATGGCACTTGGATTGGATCCCGGATTTATGAACATATCGCACTATCATAACAGTAGATACTGGACAGCTAGAAGAACAATATATTTCAATGTATCAGAATTGAACCTTGTTGTATTGAATCTTGCTAGTATCCAAAGTAGTCTGTGTTAGACCGGGGAACCGCTGTCTCAAGCAAAGGAGGAGGCCTTCGGCTC
Organism: Vaccinium darrowii; assembly: GCA_020921065.1. Classification (NCBI taxonomy): domain Eukaryota; kingdom Viridiplantae; phylum Streptophyta; class Magnoliopsida; order Ericales; family Ericaceae; genus Vaccinium; species Vaccinium darrowii. The sequence continues at coordinate 4,990,045 of CM037160.1, forward strand.
TTGCTATAACCAGTCCTCTCTTATCTCCATCAAGCATTAGATCCTTCACCATCTCCCAAGAAGATTTTGCAGCAGAACGGTTCGTGTTAGTGATGTGTTTTGAGTGGAGTCGCCTACGCCATACGTATATGGATGCCTCCACACGGTCTGCAATCTCCAGAGCAATATGTTCCGTCGATAGGTCAAGGCAATCGAGCAAGCACTCAGACGAAAACTGATCTGAAGTGATGTATCGGTGTATAAAGTCTCCTAGACAAGCTCTCCCGTTCTAAAATCAAGGGAAAAAATCTACGTAAGCACAATCTTGCATTGATCGCGTGAGGGAAATTATACGGAAGGTTTATTGAGTTTCGCACCTTTGGAAGTTCTTCCATGTATGATTCAGGGACTTCCATTTCAGCTAAAGCCATACTGTTGATAGCCATAGCAGCTTTCAGTATTTGACTTGCACATTCACGTTTGTGATTTAACTGCTTCCTTGTACATCCAGGGAGGCCACCGTGAGGGACGCGTGGCACCGGGAGCCACCATTTATCCTCGTGCCGCTGAATGGGCTTCCTAAAAGAGGCTGAGCCGTCTGCATCTCGAGCTGTAATCCCTTGATCAATGTACCAAAACTCTGTGTTGCTAAAACTGTCCAGTATCTCCTGTTATAGCGAAAAAATGGCAGTTTTATATCGAAAAGGCTTTTCGAAATCTAGTGGATACTTAAAAAGGAACGTTGAACCTTACAAGGAGCATGTCATCCAGTTTTCGCAGTGCCGGGAGATGGATGTAAATATCTGACCGTTGTCTGCAGGTCATGACCTGATAAGCAAATGCAAAGACAAACCAAGAAAGTATTAGCCATGATACTCCCAGTCGCGGAATCAGCTTCTTTAACCAGTTTTCCCTTATGGGGTTGTTGCCATTTTGGTTGGATCCACTAAATTTCATAGAATCAAGGAACCGGGGGGCGTGTAGTGCCTGAATAGTTGAAAACTAGTCACGGTTTGACGTGGCCATTTCTCTGAAAATTAAGTCTACTGTCAAGATTACAGTTACCTCCAGCTTCCTTCCATCAGCAAATGTTCGCCAAGAAGGTATTAACTCAACAATGTGATCGCTAACGCAAAGAAGCCATTCCATCTCTCTTCGCCACAAAGATTTCTTTTCGGAAGATAATGGTTCCAATCTCCAAAGTTGCCCGAAGACAGTAGCTACAAAAATGTTACAAATTCAGTGATCATAACAAGCAGAGGACCAAAATGAAGGAATTGCAACAAAAAGACTTACCAGTCTCACTTTCACTGAAAACCAAATTCAGAGAGAGAGAGTCGTACCGCATAGATTAGTGATGGCATTGGAAATGGCCAGTGCTGAAGAAACGCCTTGACCGTTCCCTGACATGTCTTCGCCAAGCAGCAATTTCGCAAACCTCTCCTTCATCATGTTTACTTCTATTCAGTTCAAGAAAAGAAAAGGTCAAATTGTTAGGGATCGAAGAACACGTTCAATCCACAACACCTTTACGGATCTTTACGGATTTTGGAAACTAAAGTGATAGAAATCACAAAGCAGAAAGAGTGCCTTACGAACAGAAAACAAGAAAGACCCACAGATTTATGTGAAAAACCGTAATGCGAGAAAAAACCACAGGAGCCACTATAATCGAAGAATATGGAGGCCACTATAATCGAAGAATATGGAGTGCAAGTTCTCTCTTTTCTCTTGGAAAAGTTTTCTCTTGCCTCTCTCGTTTATAGAATGAAACACTCACACCCTAATTACAATAAAACAGCAATATAAATAGGAAATGCCCCATGACCAAAATTGTTTCTGCCAAAACACAAACAAAATTTGTCAGCATCCCCAATGACAGAAAACAACTCGAAATTTAGAAAGTAAAAATTTTCCAAATCTTGTGAAAAATCTATAAACAGTTAGATATATCATGAATTCAACTCCATTACATAGTTAAATCCACTGTCAGATCATAGACTTCAATTCTTCTGCCAAATTTTCCAAATCTCTCCTAGAGGACCCAGAAAAAAGTACATCTGGATAAATTTCTTCTCTGTGTTAACCATTGAAGCAATATTACCAAATGATAGCATTTGCCATTTGGGCCAAAAACGAAAAGAACAGGAAAAATTTAAAAAAAAAAAACAGAAAAGAAAAAGAAAAGTTTAAACTGAAAACGACATCACAATTCTCTTTTGCAGAAGTGATTTTTTACCAAAAAGGACATCACAATTCTACAGCATGATTTTCTTGTCCTTCCAATCTGGGCAACGAAGATGAGCCTGACTAACCTGAAATTGGAGAACCCAATTGCTTCACCTTCGAATCGTGCGACTGGGTTTTGCTTTCCCCTTCAGAAACCGGGCATTTTCGCACACGGGATTTGCGAATAGGCCAACCGAATGGAGCCGGCGAAGAACACTCCGCGGAAGAATCAGAGCTCGAATATTGACTTGAACAAGTGCTACTATCCATAACCGATTCGCAACTTTCTGGGAAAAATTCGAACACATCTGAATTCCTCGTACTCTTCTCAGCTGATGTTTCCATACTGTGATGCTCCTACTGAATTTTCTCGGAAAGTAAATCTGGATTCTCGAGAAAATCTGGTGGAAAAACAAAAACCCAAAGGCTAGAGATTGCTGTTTGTTTGCCAATTGACCAGTGCCAACGTCTCTTCCCTCTCCCCCCTCTCTGATTCAAATTCGTCCGGGAAAAACGGAACGTTCAAAAAAAGGACATTACAATATTTGTAATCTAGCCGTGGGGAAGACGGATACATGAAACATTTATACTACGCAAAATTTTAGGCTTAAAAAATCGAGAGATACCTACACACACTTCAAAGCGGGGCCTATACATTTTTGTGACTTGTGAGACGGAGTAGCAATTGTTTTTGTAGTATAAAATGTCTTTTTCCAAATTTTCGGAACACGAAAAAAGTCTCTTACAGCACGAAATAATTTTTTAAAGGGTCTTGTTAACCTCCGGTCCATTAGGCAGAAGTTTTTCTAATCGGAACACGAAAAAAGTCTTTTACAGCACAAAATAATTTTTTAAAGGGTCTTGCTAACCTTTGGTCCATTAGGCAGAACTCACTGCTGTAAATGAACTGAGCCATTCGTGAACTATTCGAGGCTCGGCTCGGTTAAGACTCGTTCGAGTTCGATTCGGATACTAAACGAACTGAACCTGAACGTCAATTTTAAGCTCATTTAATAAACGAGCCGAACCTGAACTTGACAATATTCGGCTCGATTAGGCTCGCGAACTTGGAATATATGTATATCTCATAAGAATTTCATATATAACCTTGGATATGTATAAACTTTTACATATACGTAATGAAAATTTTATAACTTGTACTTGTATAAACCAATAAAAGTATTATAAACTTAAATTTTACTAATATGTTTTTATAATTTTATACATTTATGAACTTATTTATGTACAAAATAGATTTTTTTTTAAGTTCTAGACTTATATTAGAGCATAAATATCTAATATTTTTTCCTTGTTAAGGCTCGTGAACAAGTTCGAGTTCGACTCAAACCTAGGCAAGTTCGGCTCGAGCTCGGCTCGTCATATTTTCATTGAGTTTGTGTTCGGCTCGAGTTCGTTTAAAAATTTAATGAACGAACTTGAACATTCTAAAGCTTGGCTCGATTCGGCTCGTTTACAGCCCTGGGCAGAAGATAATATGCATGGGGTGGAGGGAGTAAGAGACAAGAGGGGTCACCTTAATTTCTCGTAAGGATTTTTCATAATTTGAAGCTAAATTTTACAATTTTGACCCAACAAAAATTTCATAAATTTCCCCAACTTGCTTAAAATGCATATAAAAAAAAAATCAAATTTGTCCTTTTCTTTTCAATAGTTGACAGTATTACAAATGAGGTTATCGTATTATTTTCAAAATATAGTAAGTCATTGCGACCAATTGTAAAGCAAATACATGTATTACTTGTATATCTATGTTATAGTTAACTTCTTAATTTAGTTATTTCTTTGGGAGCTGATTTTGGGGCTTCCTTTTTTTATGCAAGCACTCCAAAATGTAACGAAGTTACAATATTATCCTTTTGAAAATATAAAAATTACTAGAGGCACTTCACCCCCAAATTATCTCCTCATTTACTAAGGCACTCCAAACAAAATATCGAACCAAAACCAAACGGAAAAAGTCAGAAGCAATTAACATTAGCAGTCCAAATGGTAAAGGCAGAAGCAATCATAGTCCATAAGCTAGGCAAATCTATTGTTGCATGTTAGATCAAAGCAGGAGAAATCAACGATCGGCATGGAGGCTGGATGGATTGGGGAGGGAGATTAATCAAAACACTTAAAAAATCAAAAAAACAAGGGAAGGGGAGGGGAGGGGAGCCAGTGTTCAAGAGACTGGTGTGAGGCGCTCGGCCTCCCTGAACAGCGACGACTGGCTGAGAGGCAGCTAAAAAAAAGGGGCTTACGTGTAGAGAGAGTTGGGTTAGAAAAACCTCAAAAATATACATAACAAATTTACAGCTAGAACATGGAAACCTTAAAAAATTTACAGCTAGAACAAGGAACCTTATATCAAAATATCAAGGTAAGTTTCGACGTGGAGAATCTACTCAAAAAGAAATAAAAATAATCACGAGCTTAAATCAGCTTTCAGATCCGAAAATTTCCAACATTTTATGTCTGTAGTGGTAGTGGTGGGGATGTATTGAAGAGCATCAATGCTTTTTCCCTTGTTTGGTTCCCCTCTTATCTGGATTTGTGAGGAAGCAATGATGGCGAAAATTTTTAGCCGAACCACGCCCTTCTTGAAATACACAAAATTCACCCAATCATAACTTAATTTCGACAAAATCATAAGAAAAGAACTAAAAAAAACTACCTTCCAAGCTTGAATCCTTGATCTACAACACTCAAGTCACAATAGAATTTTTGTTGCAGGTTAGGGTTTAGTGGGCGTCCATTTTTTCTTCTTCTGTTAACAGAGGAGGCAGAGGAGAAGAGTAAAAAAAATTAGGAGCGCCTGAAGTAAATTGAGAGTAAAAAACTTTAGGAGCGCCTGAAATAAAATTAGAACTTGCAAAAGGGTGATTTTGGAAAATCACTGTAGTTGAGAGTGCCTGCATCAATTTCTGGAGTGCAATTATCAAATTGAAAAATAACTTGCGTGTAGCTAATTTTTGCCCCCGCTACTTCAAATCCTGGCTCGGCCCTGATAATATGCATGTAATAACAAATAAGTTCGGATATCAATACATATTTCACAGATATCAATAAAATTTTATTGAATATCAATACAATTTTAACACATTGTCCTATGCGCTAAGTGCGGAGGTTAGCATTTTAGAAAATATAGGAACACATGATATAACTTAAAGTTGAAGTCAAACGGGGTCAAACATAAATTTTGCGTTTATTTGTTTTCCACTTTGAGCAGAAAGAAAAAGATTTGCAATTATGATATTCCATTTCGCCTCCACACGCTATATTTTAAAATTTTGCGAATAAGACTTTTATACTACAAAATATTACTATATCAAGTCAAAAAATGAATTTTTATGGGCTCCCACTGTTGAAAGATGCTCAAAATTTGGTTGGATTCTAGTAATTCGGTTTTTATATTAGCTAAGAATCTATTTTAATATTTTACCATTCTTGATGAGAAATATTCTCTCTTTATCGATCATTCATTCTTTAAATTATATTTGACAAATAATTTGGAAAAAATACCCACCGTCTTCCTATTATTTTAAAAAAAAAATGCAGGCAAGGTTTTCACAAATTTCCTATCGAAAAAAGAAAAAAAAATAGAGGTTTTCAGAAATTTGGAAAAGCATACTTAGGTTTTCACAAATTGTCTTTGTAAAACTATTCGAAAGAAAAAGTTAAGGATCAGTGAGGTTTACCCTTTTTCTAAAAGTGCAAAAGTCTTAAATTGCTAAAATACAAATTTCGAGACAGATCATCTCTTCACGTACATCAACTACTTTTAGCATTTTTAGTCGTTTTAGCACTTTTAGCAAAAATAGGAAACCACGTAGATATGGGTATTTTGGTAGTGACTTACCTTTAAAATTAATTGTGGTAGTTTTTTCCAGATTTGAAGGACAAAAAAGACATAGCTATGCATTAATCATTATGCAGGTGAAAGTGATGGTTCAAGTTTTAACAGTGAGAAATTACCCAACTGAATTTGATCCTTCAACTAAAACTAGCCAGTAATTAGGTTATCCATTTCCACATTGCACCTAACTCTGACCCACATTGTTGAATTTTGCATTTATGCTCAGCAAATTGGAATTAAAAGAAGAAATATATAAATGCCCATCCATGACATTCATGAATGACAATGCAGTCTTTCAACATCGTTATGTTTCTTCCAACCAGATCACCTGTATCAAAACCCGCTTTACCTCTTTTCTCGTGCATTTTTTAGCCGCAAGATTGTAAAAAAACTACTAAAGTATGGGAGTATTACTTGTAGGATACCATTGTGCTATCTTGCGGATGAAAATGCACGAGAACAAAAATACAAAGAGTTTACCAGTACAGAAGATTTGAGCTCCTGTTTCTTTCATTGTATTACAGAAGATTTAAGCTCTTGTAAGAATTTTCCGCTCTGTATTGTAATATAGATTGGTTTCCAAGGGCTTTTCATTGTATTACTCCCTCCGTCCTAAATTTCTTATTCATTTTTACTATTCCAAAAACATAGTATAGGATTATGCAATATTAGTTTTATTTGATAGATCTTGGCTAAATCAATTAAACAAAGTTTTCAGAATCGTAAAAAAATATTATACTACATTGAAAGACAAGTAATTTAAAAATGATACGCATGTCAAAAAACGAATAAGAAATTTGAACAGATCGATAAAGTGTGTTAGAGTCTTGTAGGTGCGGTATGACTGCTTTGAAATGATATTGCCATTTTCAAAAAAGAAAAAAGAAAAATATGACTCTTTGCTGACCACACATGACACAGCATAGCTTAAGGTTACGGTTTGCATGAATTTGTCCATTTTTTACTACTGAGATTAGATGAAGGGATCTTTACAAAAATTAATTCATCGAGCTTATCAAAATGGGCGTAGCCGTTTTAGGGAGGGCCACGGCCTGAAATCAATAATTATTCCCTAATCATCATGTTTTTTGAATTTTGTAGCCTCAAAATAAGCCCCCCTAAGCCTTTGACCAGAATTATGGGAAGAAAACTAGTATAGTACTCAGAGCATTTTTCTTCTTTGAAAGTGGAAAAAAACATGGATGATACACATGGCGATACCTGTCGCGCACCTCAGCTGTCCAAAAGTGTATTGGACGGATTTCTCTAACCTTCTCTCTTCTCTTTCTCTTTAAAATATAGGTCATCAAAAAAAACTTTTGGACGGCAGAGATTAGCGCTTGGCACCACGTGTACCCCTACTCGCTCGGCACCCAAAACTTTTGTAAGAAGGTGGGTATATTTTTTATTTTATTTAATAACCGGGTGTCCGGGCCAAATTTCGTGCACAATGATTAATCCTAGGAGACTAATTCCACCGTCGTCCACTAGCGGAGGCCCCGCTTAAAGCCAGAGCAAAGCTTTGTATGGACCGGCCCCACAGGAGTTGATAACCTACGAGATTTCGAATTTGAGTCCTTAGAAGGGACCAAACCCCTAAGTCTCAAGTCTTGATCACTAAGCCAACTCCATGGGGTCTAGTAACTTTTTTTTTAATCAATTTTTTTTGGTATTTTGATATCTCAAGGAGACTAATTCTTCCGACCACTAGCGAAGGGGGCAAACAAATAAAATAAGTCCTTTTTTTTAATTATCAAGTATTCGGATCAATTTATGCACAAGTCGATTAATTCCGAGCCTCTAGTTTGACAACATAACAAATTTCTACTAGTATTTTTGAAGGGTTTTTTCAAACAATGTCAAGGGAGTGTGGGTTTTACGCTAGGTACTTTTCTCAACCATTCTGCAATGCTTTATCCTTTATGTCTCGTTCCAAAAATGCAATAGGCCCCATAACGGCTAGTCGGCCACAAAATGGCTTTGACAAAATTGGTTCAAAACCAAACCAAAATCTAGAAAGGAAAAAACAGAGCATGCTCTCTCTGTACCGTTTTGTAACAAATGATGATAGCTCTGTTTGACTTTTGGTGTACAAATCATGCTTGCATTTTCAAAGTTCGTTTGCTTACTCATCTTCACTCATCCCATTACTTTCCCACAAATTTCAAAAAACAAACGAAGGGGGTCATTGATCGTTTTTGAAACAGGACTTTCTTAATTACTATTTCAAACGGCAAAGATCTATATTGCAAAATTGTACCCCTTATTTTCATGTTTACACTGTATTGGTGATAGCACAATCTAATGAGCAGAACCAAAAGAAAAATCAATAAGTCGCCATGAAGTGAGTTAACGGCCGGCCTCCTTTGACAAAAAAAAGTTTAAATCGGTTTTTTGATTTATTCGTTTTGTCTTTATTCAAAAAAAAATTACATTTGTTAGTTTTGCGTCAAGTTTTCGTAGATTTATTGATTTATCTCGACGAGAGAAATCTAAAAAGTATAAAATTATGATTAAAAAAAATAGTTTTCACCATAATTTTATACTTTTTGGATTTCTCTCATTGAGAAAAATCAATAATCCACAAAAATTAGATGCAAAACTAATAATGTAAAAAAAAATTTGAATAAAGACAAAACAAATAAACCAAAAAGGTAACCCAAAAAAAAGCCAGCTTAATACTTCTATTGTTGAATTTAAATCTTTTTAATGATTTATCGGTTGATGTTTGATATAATAACGGTAAAAATAGGGTATTTCTATGGTGATATCTCCTCAGTACAGGCCCTCAATTCTATTCTACGAGGTTTATAATTGCGAACACAATAAATGACATTACAATCTCCGAAAAAAGAAATGGCATTATGATCAAATCAATTGAACGAATTTATTCTGTAAAGTTTGATAAACAAATTTTAGAAATACTGTCTCCATAGATGTTCTTGCAAACCTATTAAGGTTGTATCAGTTTGTTAGAGCATTGAACTATGATACGAGAAGTTCAATGTTCCCTTTAATAAAATGAGAATCTCATAAAACCAATGGGTTGATTTTAGCAAATAGTTTTCTCATTTCCTAAAATCAACCCATTGATTTTATGAGATTTGGCTAGTTTTCCATTTGATAAAATGGAAATCTCATTAAAAAAAAAAAAAAAAAAGAAGTTCAATGTTTGAATCTCAAAGGATCAACCAATGATAAATGGAAAATGCTAACTGGGCACACGTTGAAGTTGAAAAAATGTATTGATATGTGTGAAAAGTGTATAGAGATACGTGAAAGTGTATTGAAAAGTGTAAAACATGTATTGGAGTGTGTTTATTTTGTTTGTTTTTGTGTTTATTGTATGCCCATTGGGCACATGTTAACAAAAAAATTTCAATCCTCACTCCCGTTGAGGGTACAACGTATGCGAATTCTATCAATGCATGTGTTAGAGTTGAAAAATGAGCACTTGCTTTTCTTGGGAAAAAAATTAAAAAATGCTTAGAACATTCAAACCAAATGTTTATAAGATGCCCTGTCAACAACTTTTTTTTTAAAGCAGAGCTGCACCACTTTCTTTTTTTCCTTTTGAACTATGCCACCACTTCAACGTTTAATTTTACATTGTTAAGATTAGAGATTGAACACCGCATATAGTATAATTGATTCGTTACTTTCCAAAAAAGAGAGGTCCAAAGTTCGAGACTTCATGTAAAAAGTTGCCGACTCCCGTTGTAACGCCTCCTATCGTTTTCTGAAAATGAAAGATCAGACTTTGCCTTTAAAGGACCTCAAGCTTTAGAGGGCAGAAGCATTGCGCGGTTTGTTGGATTCAAATTCATAAGTTCAACCCTCTCACAGTGATTAGACGAGGAAGAAAAAGGAGTTCCTGTTCAAAAGCACACAGCCAAAACTCGGCCCAATAGGAGTAGTCTATTTGTATTTCAGAGCCCATGGGCCCCATACAAGCCACGTGATGGACTTTTACACTTTTCATTTCAAGCCCATCATATTTTCTTCCACATCAAAAATTCAAAATTTACCAATCATGCATATTCATTTTTATTTTTTTTTGGCCCCTTTTGCCCCGTGATAGAGAATGTCTTATTCTCATGAGCATCTTTCCTTACGTTCCCCTCAAACCTAACCCTCACCACCCCTTGAAACTTCCCAATATAGGTCGGGTATGTGAGATTGGGTGAGATAATGAGAGGATTAGTGGTAGATGAGGTGGTCTTTGGTTTTGACTTATGGGTTTGCGTCATCTAGAATGGTGTTTCTCGAAAGCTCGTAAATGAGAGCCGATACTTTTTGAGATTGAGTGATGGAGGCTAAGATTCAATCAATGATGAACGACATAGTTTCAATGAGAATGGAAGAATTAGATCGGATGAAATCTTCTCGCTCTTCTCTCTTCGCAAATAATTCTAATTTTGAATGAGAAAATATGAAGAGTGTTGGAAGATGAATAATGATACAATATCATCTGGAAAAATAATATAACATGACAATTTAGTCGTACCGATGCTTCAACGCTCCATAGAATGGGTTGATCCACGAGAATATATAGAATGTAGCGTCGTGTGGACATATAGAATGAATTTAATTTCGTCAAATAGAAGTTAGTGATTGGGGCTATTGGAAATAGTTAAATAACCGAAAGGTCAAAGTAAGGAATGTTTTCTCAGTCCAAGAGTTGATAAATTGACAATACCGCATGCCAATCAAACTGACAAGACACCTAATTATTAAAAAAATAAATACAATAATTACGTGTTAGGAATTCTCCGTATGTTGACCAACCAACAATCTTATAGGAGTATTTTTTTTTTTCCAAGTGCACTTATTTCATCGTTCTTTCCAAGAGAATTTAGAGAAGTACTCTTCTATTTATTGTTAATATTTCAAATCCACTTGCTCAAATCCATTTAATAAAGACAAAAGATATAAATAGAAATGAACAGAGAGAGTAATTAGAAAGATGGAAAAATACAATACTTCTTGTGCCCCGTTTTGTTTGCCGATTTTAAAAGACATGGAATAGAGGCAGACGATACAAAGATAAAGTCCATCACCGAGATGCCCCCCGCACTCTCAACGAACACTCCTATTATCTCATTCTAATTTTGTATTTCAGAGCCCATGGGCCCCATACAAGCCACGTGATGGACTTTTACACTTTTCATTTCAAGCCCATCATATTTTCTTCTACATCAAAATTTCAAAATTTACCAATCATGCATATTCATTTTTATTTTTTTTTCCCTTTTGCCCCGTGATAGAGAATGTCTTATTCTCATGAGCATCTTTCCTTACGTTCCCCTCAAACCTAACCCTCACCACCCCTTGAAACTTCCCAATATAGGTCGGGTATGTGAGATTGGGTGAGATAATGAGAGGATTAGTGGTTGATGAGGAGGTTTTTGGTTTTGATTTATGGGTTTGCGTCATCTAGAATGGTGTTTCTCGAAAGCTAGTAAATGAGAGCCGGTACTTTTTGAGATTGAGTGATGGAGGCTAAGATTCAATCAATGATGAACAACATAGTTTCAATGAGAATGGAAGAATTAGATCGGATGAAATCTTCTCGCTCTTCTGTCTCCGCAAAGAATTCTAATTTTGAACGAGAAAATATGAAGAGTGTTGGAAGATGAATAATGATACAACATCATCTAGAAAAATAATATAACATGACAATTTAGTTGTATCGATGCTTCAACGCTCCATAGAATGGGTTGATCCACGAGAATATATAAAATGTAGCGCCGTGTGGACATATAGAATGAATTTAATTTCGTCAAATAGAAGTTAGTGATTGGGGCTATTGCAAATAGTTAAATAACCAAAAGGTCAATGTAAAGAATGTTTTCTCAGTCCAAGAGTTGATAAATTGACAATACCGCGTGCCAATCAAACTGACAAGACACCTAATTATTAAAAAAATAAATACAATAATTACATGCTAGGAATTCTACGTATGTTGACCAACCAACAATCTTATAGGAGTATTTTTTTTTTTTTCCCAAGTGCACTTATTTCATCGTTCTTTCCAAGAGAATTTAGGGAAGTACTCTTCTATTTATTGTTAATATTTCAAATCCACTTGCTCAAATCCATTTAATAAAGACAAAAGATATAAATAGAAATGAACAGAGAGAGTAATTAGAAAGATGGAAAAATACAATACTCCTTGTGCCCCGTTTTGCTTGCCGATTTTAAAAGACCGTATTAATTTTTAATTGTTCATATCTTTTAAATTATAAGGTTTCTCATGATTCTGAGAACTTTATGTTTTAGAACTAATCGAGAAGTATACAAAAACATTCATATTACGAATTTTGTAAAATACATATTAAGGCCATGTTCCACTAACAAAAAACTAGTTTTGTTTTAAATCAAAAACTACTTCATTCCACTAAAAAAACCTCCACAAAAAAATCACTTCATTCCACTAACCTAAAAAAAACCAAATCATTGCACAATCAAGTACATGTACTTTAATCATGTAAAATTACGAATCTGCCCTCCCTTAAAAAAAAAAGAGAGCAATAGTTGTTTGGGTAGAAGGGTAGATTTGTAATTTCATAACACAACTAAAAAAACCAAAAAACCAAAAACTTGTTAGTGGAACTAGTTGGTTTTTTTGAAAAACTAAAGATCAAAAAAAACCAAAAAACTAAAAAACCAATTAGTAGAACACCCCCTAAGAGATACTCCGTATAAGCGATTGACCCGATGATACAATAAAAATTGACAAACAAAATTTGACGGATTCACGGAATTGTATTTTCACGGATGATGTCCGGAGAACAAGAAATGGTCCATAGGCGCTGGGGGTTGGTTAAAAGCGGATATAAAGACCTTCCCTTTTCACACAACCGAAAGATGGGAAAAAGGGGAAAGAAACAAGGACGACGAAAGATAAGGGAAAACTCCAGAAAAAGCTCAAAAAACCGTCGAATTTACAGGTCTCTTTCTCAACCGATTCACTCCGAATTTCGATTTCCTGATCGCCTTTTTATTTTCAATTTTGTGCCGTGAATTGTCTGGACGTTACGGCGCGTGCTTGTGATGATTAACTCGTTAGGATTTACAGATTGTTAAGGATTCGGATCTTCGCGAATTTTTAGATTCTGTTTTTGTTCTTACGAGAATTCACGAATCGAGTAGTTGAATCAGATGGATCATCGCAGTTTTCGTCGGTTTGTTATAATTCGTGTTACGGATTGAATTGCATCGATAGAATTCTAATTTGCACAGAGTCCTCAAACTGAATTAGTGAAATTTCCACATCTACCACGCATCACAGCCTCAAATCAGCAGCTGCACAAAACTGTCAAAACGTGTCTCGGAAATTCGATTTTGTAAAGGTATTTTTTCATCATATACCTGGTGAAAATCTGAAATGATCGAAGACGACGAAGAGTACAAAGTCTTTACTATATATTTTCCCGGTTTCGTAAATACTGCAGACTTAATAGATTTAATATGATAAGTTGAAGGATTAAATATGAGTCAACTCAATTTCATAAGGTGAACCATTTTAAAGCTCTCAATACTTAACTAAGGGCAACTTTGTAGGGCGAGTTGGGATGCACACAACATGTAATCCAATCCACTTACATGGACCGCCACTTGCTGTGTGGCAATCCCGTGCATTGTTACCAAAATTTTAACTATCAGCAGTTACTCGCCATATCAGCTGATACATAAGAGTCTTTGAACTTTTAGATACCGTTACCACCCTGATATACTGGTGAGATGGAAAATCAAATGAGAATCAGTCGGTTTCTATTACAAATTGGTTTGTTTCGATTTGCAGAACGGTTCACCGCCGATACTCAACTGTTACGGGTGATTTGGGCACTTCAATTTTTTCTTGTGTAAAAATTAAATTTAAAAAAATTCACATCCGGTACAACCGATTTCCATCATGTATTGTTGGATATCCCAAATACCGGTATATGTCCCGGTACTGTTATTTAGAACCTTAATTATCACACTTATTATTCAATGGAATTTTTCTGGATTTTGAAACACAAAACTGTAGTTTTATCCTATTTCCCACTTTCTGATAGTTTACATGTTAAAATCTCCATCAGGTACAAGAAATGGCAATGCAGGAATAATTTATCGCAAGCACACCAAAAGGCTATTTGCTGCTTTCATTATAGTTCAGAGGGCTTTGTGTCTGTATTTTTAGCTCTTTAGCAAAACACATTGGTTATTTTGGTCCCATATGTGGCCTTTGTATCTTCTTCTTAACAAATTTTTGAAAACGGGCGAAGAAAATGTTCAAGGATCAGTTGGAGATCATGTGACAGTGGTTGAAGCCTACCCATTTGGACAGTCTGTGAATAAGGAGAAAGAAAATGATGCAACCTTGACTCGCTCGCACTTTGTTGAAGTAAGTCCACGCGATGACTGATGTTACTGATTCCTTCTTGTTGAATGTGGCGAAAAATGACTTTTATGTTTTCAAACAGACTGAATTACCTCCATAAGAAAAATTTGATTTTGTTAGATGAAGTCCACTTTGTGTGTTGAATTTACTAAATTTATGTTACAAGAGGGTGTTTTGCATATAGGTACCGCTCGTAAACCAGGAACAGGCATGGGATTGTGGCCTCGCTTGTATTCTGATGGTTTTGAGAACCCTTGGCATCAATAGTTCAAATATTCAGGAACTAGAGGAACTCTGCTGCACAACTAGGTGCCTTCTTTTTTTCCTTCTTTTCAGAAATTTGGAATTTTGCCAGTGTCTGATGCTTCCTAAAAAGGTTTCAGATTTGGTCTCTAAGTAGTTAGGAAGTATGGAACATCTGCTGTTCTGCAAGAATAGAAAGCATAAGCTGTTTTTGCTATGTCAGTTGCATGTCAGGCTAATGTCTGCACCATGCCAATGCCACATGGATAATTTTTTATCGGGTCTCTGTGGAAGCTAGAACTTGAAGTTTTTATTTTTATTTTTATTTTTATTTGTATTTGTATTTTTTTATTGAACTTAATGCTAATTTGGTATGCAAACACATCAAAAGTAGTTTTTTTTATCATCCATCAAATGTAGTTCAAACCTCAAAAGATCAATCGTGTGTTTTTGTTCCCAGCACTAGAAGAGTTGAAGTCGTCAAATGACATGCAAAAATCAGTCTTCTCAATTTGTTTGACTTTCCCTGTGTGACCACTTCCATGAATGAGCAGGGGTTCTGAAGTTTAGGAGAAGAGAAATTTTCATTATCCTTGGATAGACGGTTTGGGTCAGCAAGATTGATAGATGATGTCGTACATACTAATTACTATACGGTATGCATATAGTGACTAGGAATGGTATTGCTAGATGATCAAGATGTAGTTACCCAAGGAAAAAGAGAAAAACTGGAATATCATATGAATTCTCTTTTAAGTGATGGAAAGGCTGCGTCTCTATAAGCAAGCATGCATGATACATGAACTTATGGCTTGATGCGAAATTGCGAATGTCAATGGGTGTTTTTGTTGATAATCCTATATGTCTGACATGTTGTTTGCAGCATTTGGACTGTTGATCTGGCATACTTGCTGCACAAATTTTCTGTTAGCTTTTCCTACTTCACAGTAACAGTAGGAGCAAACCCCAATTTTTCCATGGAGACATTTTACAAGGTAACTGTCTCGTGAATTGCTATCTTTTCCATCTTTCACTTGTTTTATTATGAGTTCTTTTTTTTTATTAAAGGTTGCATACCTGTTGGGTAGTATGTCATGTATGATTGACTGTTGTATCGGAATAGTTACGTGTTTTCATTGTGCATTGGATTCTGTAAGTCCTGCGGAGCATGTTGTCTTCAAAGTGTAACAATGTGAATGCTATTTTTTGGTCACTGGCACCTACCCTATCGTCCAAGTTTCATCATTCAGGTAATCAGGTTTACTATCCTTCCTAATCTGTCACATCATGAATTCAAGGTTAATTATTAGAGTGTGGGAAACAAAAGGTACAATGAGTCATTCTACAGATGCTGGGAATAAACTGCAGATTTCATGTATGCTTTGATTTGCCATGTCAGCTGTCAGATTTATTCAATGCTGGCTTTGGATTTGGCTGCATTGGTTTGCACTCATGACTGCCTTAAGTGGCAAATTTGAGGAACCACGCAGAGGCATATCTGCACTAGGGAAAAAAGAAAAAAGGATTAAAAAAGGTATTGTTTGAGAGGAATTGCAGAATGACACAGTACACCTTCTAGTACATTAAGGTGATTTTTAAGTGGTTGGCAATGCAACGTTTTTAGTTTGGGCTGCCATTGCTTGGTGTATTTAGATCTTTTGGACTTTACCATGATGCGTGGAGTTCTTTGGCTCTACAGATTGGGATTTACCATGTTGCTTGGATTTGTTTTGCTTTACTTACAGTTACTCTTTAGCTTTTAGTCTCTTCTGGGTTATATCCTCATGTATGTCTTGTTCTGCAGGAGCAATTGGCTAATGATGTAATGCGAGTTAATATGCTATTTCATAAAGCACTGGAAGCTGGAATTACTATACAGGTACAATTTCCTAATCTGAGGCTTGTAGTTATAGTACTAAATTGGTTTTCTTTTGTTCTCTCGAGTGCTTGACATTTGCTACTGGTCAATGTTAAACAAATCCATCGCACAAACGTTACAAATCTTGGAAACATTGCTAAATT
This sequence comes from Vaccinium darrowii, assembly GCA_020921065.1. Lineage (NCBI taxonomy): Eukaryota > Viridiplantae > Streptophyta > Magnoliopsida > Ericales > Ericaceae > Vaccinium > Vaccinium darrowii. The sequence continues at coordinate 5,006,766 of CM037160.1, forward strand.
TCTATCCTTGGATTGTAGTGTTTTTACCCATGAATGAGTCCTATAGAGTTTCTTTAGGTAACTGATTCAGTTTCTCTTTTTTACAGTGCAGGTCAATCAGTGGAGAAGAAATCTCTGGATTGATCCTGTCAGGAAACTATATTGCGATTGCTTTAGTTGACCACTACAGACTTAGGTAAATTGTTATATCCTCAGTTTTGAAAGATATAATTTCGCTTAACTTCTTGTCCTATGTCCCACTAATCCTGCAGCTGCTTTCTCTCTTTTACGCAGTCAGTCTTGGATAGAGGATGTTTGTGTTTCAGGTTTCTACAGTGGCAACTCAAGCTACACTGGTGCGTATTAATGAGCCTTTTACCTCACTCTTTTTGTAAAAGGTCAGGTGGGGGGTGCTATCATTTGACTATTTCTATGTTCATGTGCGGCTGAATGGTCTTCTTTTTCTGCTGCCATTGATGTCTAATTTTCTTCTCCGTGTTTTTTTTTTTTTGGGTTAATCAGAATCATTAAATAAACCAAACCACCAAGTTTTTTATTTCTGGTTCTCTTGGTGTTCAAGTCACTGCCCACTAATCTTATCTCATGGCTTCTGAACTTATGTTTATTATGCATGATGCATGTATCTTCAACTAACTGGACTGTAAACTTTCCATAGGTCACTACGTCGTAATCTGTGGCTACGATGCTGAGACAGATGAGTTTGAGATTAGAGATCCAGCAAGCTCTAGGTACTTTGCATATTGTCCCTGTACATTGATAATAACCATCCACAGATTGATTTTCTCAGAGGATAAATAAAACCAGAGCTTGTTTCATTTTCTTTTCTTTTGTCGCGAGATGATATAGATATCAGCTAGATATAAAACGCTTGTATCACATTGATTAACTTTTTAGCTGTGGAATCATTTGACCTGTGAATGCTTCTCGCTTTATTTGCTGATCGACCAAAACCATTTGAGAAAAGGTTGGAAACTAAATTTTCTGCATATATTTTCATGTTGTGGGGCATCTTTCTGCCCGTATGGGTGCATGCAAGTGTGGAATGGTTCAGGGTCGATTAGACTGAAGCCTGATTTTTTTCCCCAAACAGCTACAAAGAGAGATCTTAACCAGAAGTTTATGATGTTATAAAACTTGAGTCTAACAAAGTATATATTGAGTTCCACTGTTTTTGGGTTGCCTTAATTTTGGCAATTGGTTTTATTGTAGTCCTAACCTTGGATGCTTGCACAGGAAGCATGAGAAGGTCACTTCAAAGCGCCTGGAGGAAGCTCGCAAATCATTCGGAACTGATGAGGATCTTCTCTTGGTAATATAACATTCTTCATAAGTTACTCTACAGAGTACCATCAATGGACGGAACATCTTTCTATAGTCTTTGGCTTTAGTCACACACAGAATGAATAGAATCTATATCCATGTTAGACGATACAGAGGATGATACTGCCACTTTAAGCTTTGTTTTGGTCATAAAAGTAGAAAGTTGCAGGGGATTTATGGAGGTAAAGGAGAAGTTACAGAAAAGATAAGAAGATAATGAAGTGAATAAGATAAATTTATTTCTTTAAATTCCGTATCATTTTAGACGATACAGAGGATGACACTGCCACTTTAAGCTTTGTTTTGGTCAAAAAAGTTGCAGGGGATTTATGGAGGTAAATGAGAAGTTACAGAAAAGATAAGAAGATAATGAAGTGAATAAGATAAATTTATTTCTTTAAATTCCGTATCATTTTCCTTCTCCTCTTAATTCTCTCGAAGCCCTATGATCCTAACCTTAGTCACATAATCCTTCAAAATGCCCGGGCTCACGCACTCAATCCTCGCACTGCGCTCATGCACTTAATCCTCGCACTTGCGGATTTTATTTTCAGGGTTTGTTTCAAAGACACTTTCACGCACACGCATACGAATTATGTGACTTGGATCCTAACGCAATACTGGTTTCCCGAATTCTGCATGATTGCCTGGGAAAGGGAAAATTGCATGAGAAATTTAACACTGGACTTTTGTCACATGACCAGTTTACACTTGCTAAATCTAAGAGTCTGGTGTTAATTTATCTTTCCTATTCTTTTGCAGTAGCCTACCGGTTCCCTACTACAGTATTGTTCTTCTGATTGTTCTGTTTTTATTTGTTCCCCTTTCCCTCTTCCTTTACTCGTCTCTTTCTTTAGTAGTAACAGAACGATAAATCTAAAATGAACGTTGTTTTCGGTGAAAATGGAACTTTGTGCTTTGTGGTAAAGATTCCCATTCAATTTGTCAATGCAGATATCTCTGGACAGGTAGAGAATTAATCGAAACATCCCTTCAGTATTCAATACATGACATTCTTCCTTGGATTAGATCAGCTTCTTTAGCTCTTCGGTACCGGTATTGTTGTTTGTTGGTGTATAATTTGTGCTTGTACCCAATTTCAACATTAAAATGTACAAAAATCCCATGTAGTTAGGTGACCGTGTATCGCTCACTCACATTTACATGTAATTGCAATAGCTCTGTTATGTTCAATAAAAAAAAATACACAGTTGGAGAAGGAATGAAGATTCTCGAGTTTATGTATGATCTGCCATCTCAAAAAAACACAGATTACACACTGCATATGCTTTATTGATACTGGAAAATACTAGTACAAACTTGTAGTACACCACTCATCTCACCATAGACCGAAATACGAAACGACATACGTATTACGATATGTATCGACGACCTTTACTTCGATATGATTATAGATTTATAATGCCATGAGAAATGTGCCATTATTTCTGTCAACCAGATATGTCAATTGCTTTGGCATCAGGTTTCTTCACTTCCTCCTTGGGCACAGTCACAGTCAAGACCCCATTCTCCATACTAGCCTTAACCTGATCCACCTTGGCATTCTCCGGCAGCCGGAACCGGCGGAGGAACCTCCCCGAACTCCGCTCCACGCGGTGCCACGTGTCGTTCTTGTCTTCCTTCTCTTTGTTCCTCTCCCCACTAATCTGCAGCACCCTGCCTTCCTCCACCTCCACCTTCACCTCCTCTTTCTTCAGCCCTGGAAGGTCCGCCTTGAACACGTGGGCCTCCGGGGTTTCCTTCCAGTCGATACGGGTGTTGGCGAACGCCGCTGTTTCATTGGCGAATTCAGAGCGTGGGACGGAGAGGGCAGTTGTAGCAGTGGTGGGGATCAATGGGAAGTCCTGGAATGGGTCCCAGATGTCGAGAGAGAGCGGGTCGAAGACGTTGGTGCGTCGGTTGCCGAAGAAGCTTGGAATAAGCGACATTGTCGGGAAATTGGGTATAAGTAGATGTAGAGATGGAAATCAAGTTGTTTTTTTATAATGGAGAGGAGTGAGGTTTAGAGAGAGAGAGAGATTTGATCGAATTCTGTCTGTCTGTGGTTAGGTGAGATGGAGAGGAGTGAGGTATTTATAGAGACATGATCAGGAGGAAGGTGGAATGGAGAAGTATCCAGAAAAATTAAAGGGCCAGCAATGCTTACACTTTTACCGGCGATCGACATTCGCCTTTGGAGAAATGTCTAGAGGAGTGGCGACATTTCTAGTACTTGCTGTAGTTGATGGACTCCTGTCCAAAGATTTTTTTATTGATAAGTGTCGGGCCGGGCCGGGCCGAGTTGGGTTGGATAAGCCTGCAATGAAAGTCACTACCAAGTCCACTCGTAGGACTTGGGCCTGCGGGTATGAGTCGATCGGATTTTGTATGAATGGTAGGAGTCGATCAATTACTTATTAATATTCGATAGAATTGATTTTTTACGAGGTGCTGTACAAATTATTCATTACGGGTCAGATCATGTGCAAAATTTGGAGTGACCCCCCATTTAGAAATTCTAAATGGACAGAAAACACAGACTTTGTTCGTTCGGCTTTTCCAGAACCATCTCCTATCTGGTCTTCAATAAGTTTTTCCTCTATTTTTTTATTTTTATATCTATCTTCCTTCACTCATTACCATAAAAATCTCTCTCAAAACCCGAACCAAAAAATGGAACATTGTAGGTGATCGATTAGCCAGTACATCATGTCACATTGTCAAAGTGCCTGCTGTAATTTTTTGTTTCAAAATTGGCATGGACCAATACCGCATGGTGGTCCAAGAGAATTTAATGCGATAACACAGACTCTTAGCAATGACAAAGAAGCCAATTATAACTTCCATGGACTTGACCAAGGTCCCAGTGGCCACCATTAAAACTCATCACATGAACCCAATATGCTACCAACAAGCAGCATTTTATGTACGTCTCTCTTGAAAGCAGCTAGGGGTGTAAACGAGCTGAGTCAAACTTTGTAAAGCTCATTTAAATTGAGCTCGATCTATTCAAGTCGTGCTCATATAATTTACTTAACGAGCCTCTTAAATGAGCCCAACTTTTGCGGGCCAAGCCGAACTTTACCGAGCGTGTTTTCTAAACGAGCCTAAAACTCAAGCTCGAGTTTAGCTTGATTACCAAAAGAGCCAAGCCACGAGTTGCTGCAAACAGTTTGGCTTGTTTACAGCCCTAAAACCAGCCCTTCCCTTCGGGATTAGCTCACCCCTACCCTTCATTCACTGAGCCCCTCCAAACTCTAATTTAATGGGGACCACAACTGTGGTCCAAACCATTCATCATGTATTTCTTGCAGATAACAACATTTAAAAGAAGGGTGCTGATTTCGGGATTCTTTTTTTTATGCAGGCACTCCAATATTTAATGAAGTTACAAAAGTATCATTTTTAAGATATGAAAATTACTGGAGGCACTCTACCCCCAAATTATCTCCTCATTTACCAAAGCACTCCAAACGAAAAAATGAACCAAAACCAAACATAGACATTAGGTTCTAAACATTAACATTAACACTGGATTTCAAACATTAAACATGCATCTATGTCGGATTGCTTCACGCCACTTTGCAAAAAAAAAAAAACTAAACATTGCTAAAATTCTCCAAAATAAACAACACACAATTAAAAATGTTGATGCTGCAAAATCTTCATAATGGCTGCAACACAAGCTCTTTATATTTTCGTACTCATTATCTACCATTTTTCCCCCAAAATCTTCATAACGGCTGCAAATCTACATTTTAAAACTCATAGTAAGACAAACAAAGCACAACACCAAAGTCAGAGAATTCTTGAGAGGAAAAGTAACAGAACTCTCAAGAGACTTTGCATGGACAAAAGGATGATTCTACAATCATAGGCCAAAGACCATTTGCCTAGTTGCAGAACATGGAGACAATAACATAAAGACTTTACCAAGGAAACATTACATATGGAAGTAGGTAATTCAGTGATGTGCAGTAAAAAGAGTTGAACAACTATCTGCTTTTTTCTGATAAAAAAAAATATTTGCTTTTTTAGAGTGTCCGAAGTAAAGAAGAAAAGTAAAGGTTTTTTTGAGTGCTTGAAATAAATCATGGAACGCAAAAGGGTAATTTAGGAAAACCTCTGTAGCTTGGAGCCCCTGCATTAAATTGGGAGTGCAAATATCAATTTCGTAAAAAAATACTCAGCTCAATCGGTCATTAATAAATATATTAATTAACAATCCTTTTATTAATACAATTTGTTTATGTAATGATGACTGATTATATCAATTGTTTGGGGCTATTGGGGGTGTGAGACCCAAACAATTGAGTTTGGACTTTGGAGGGAGCTGGGGATAAAAAAGTCTCGAGGCGAGCTCATCTCGTACATTTCTGTGACAAAGATGGCGACGAAATCCCTTGTGGCTCTCGGCTGTGCTGCTGCTGACATGATTGACGTGTAAAACCACCCTATTTATGGAGAAAATTTGTGGTGCCAGATGGACCGGTACCATGTGGCTGTACTTGTCGTGAATTTTATTGGTCCAAAAATCTTAATGGTCCGGATTTGAAATAAATTATTACTAGTAATAGTTTATTTCAAATCTAGACCATTGATAACACTTTTGAACAGCTAGGATGCGAGGCGACGGGTACCACATAAGGCACATGTGATACTCGTTCGACAACTAGTTTTTTCTCCTATTTATGGCAAGGGCTTTAGATCCTCCTCTGTGATGTCAACTTTGATGGCTAGAGTTTGTTCACTTTTCACAATTCATCGAGGGAAAAATTTATGTCTATGAGATATTAGTTGATGAGTCATGAGTCTTTAGAACACGTTAACGTCATCAGCCAGGCCAAAAATTTAAATCTCTCGTCATTTCAATAAAATTTGTTTGAACTCTACGTAAATGTGTTGTGGTGATCTAAACACCACATGACTGTACTTCGGGACTACGGAATAAATACTCCCTGCCCTTATATATATACTGCCTTTGCATGTGATTCAAGAAACAAAAACTTAGCCCCTCAACTGTGAAAAACAACCTGCAAACTTGCAATGGAGAACCAAACCCCAAAGCCTAAAACTAACAACCACCATTTAGTACTCTTTCCAGTCCCTTTACAAGGCCACATAAACCCCATGCTTCAACTGGCCAACATCCTCCACTCCAAAGGCTTTTCCATCACAATCATCCACACCCACTTCAACTCCCCAACCAAATCCAAACACCCTCACTTCACCTTCCTCCCCATCGCCGACGGCCTCTCGAAAACCGAGAGCTCAATGGAAGATGCCATCTCTCACATCACTCTGCTCAATACCAACTGTGTCGCCCCGCTTCGGGACTGTTTGGCTAGATTGTTGGCAGATGGGCCGATTGCTTGCTTGATTACAGATGCTCTGTTGCACTTTTCGCAGTCGGTTGCGGATGGGTTTGGGTTACCCAGGATTGTTTTGAGGACAAGCAGTATTTCTTCGTTTCTGGTTTTTGCTGCCATGACTATGATAAAGGAAAAGTATCTCCCCAAACAAGGTGTGGGATCTATTGAACTCTCTTTTTCTTTCTCTATATCTCTAGATTTGAGTTACTTGCAAGTGGAGTACTAGGCTCGTAGCTCAGCGATAAGCATTATGTACTGCCATGCATTTGACCGAGTTATTAAAACATCACTTACTACGGTCTACAACAGACTTTTGCCAACAAAAAATAAAAACTTTCAGTTACTTGTCATTTTTCCAAACAATTCATATATATATATATATATGACTATCATCTTAATCTGTCTTCATGTTACCTTTTTTTCTTTTTCTTTATTTGGGCATTGTTCTCCAATGGATTTTAGGTACATAAAATCTCACATTTTATGACACTCCAATCTCAACACATAAAATGTAAAAGGCATTTTATGATATTTTCATAATCCTCCTAAAATCTATAGGAAAACTACTACATTTTATCAGATGGGAAAACAACTCCATTTTATCACCTCTCCATAAAATGCTCATTTTATGAGATTTTCATAAAATCTACCTAAAATCTATTGGATAACAAGGCCCTGAACTGGGTCTTCATGCTTGCTCCTAAGAACATAAACTTGCGGGTAACACACATACCGTCATAAATTGACACTAGAAAACGAATGCGCACGGCAGGCCAAAATATTGTAACAACCAGGGGCGAAATCATTGTAGATCGCACTTGCCCTTTATATATATATATATACACACAACAAGGATCCGGTCCATACTCTTATATCCACACCTTACGTCTAAACCTTCATTTTCTGATCAAATTTTCATGATCCGAACCGTCCAATGTGTTTAGAAGGTGTATACAAAAACTGTTCGGATCAAGCCCTTCCCGGTCTTTTTTTTTTTTGCTTATTTCTTGCATGAACCCTTAAAAACACCTTTTAAACACATTGGACGGTTTGAATCCTAGCCATTTGGCCGGAAAGAGAGTGGTGTGGATGTAACGTTGGTCAAGGAGTCCTGGCTGGATCCTAACCCTATATATATATATATATATATATATATATATATATATATATATATATATATAGAGAGAGAGAGAGAGAGAGAGAGAGAGAGAGAGAGAGAGAGAGAGAGAGAGGCAGAGAATTTTTTATTTACGGACAAAGAATCACGCACTAGAACTTTATGTCTTGTTATTCTTAGTTTCCAACAATACCCCCGTTTGATACGAGGTTTCATTTTGGAGGGATTGATAATGAGATGGGATTAGGATTGGGATTGGAATTGAGATTCATAATGTGCTGGGATTATAAATGAGGAGATGAATCCTTCTCTCGCGTTTGTTTTGCACAGGATTAAATCATGGGATTACTAATAGCATGTTTGTTTTGCTTAGGATAGGATTGGGTAAAAATAATTTGTTTCTAATTCTACTCTTATTTGGAAACACCATTTTTCATCAGTAGCTCAACAACACGTTTTCATGTCCTTTTTTTTTTTTTTTTAAGATTTCAAATGAAAAATGACATTTTTTTTTTCCAGAATTCCATGTAGATTTCTTTGAGCCACGTTTTCTAGTGATTTCTAGATAAAAGCATCCAAGGTAATAATAAAGCAACACAGAAAAAAAATTGAATTGGGTTATTTTAAGTCTTTATAAATTTTTTTCCATGTGTTAGTTTTGCTAGTTAGGCGCTAATCTTTTTGGAGTATTGGTTCATGTCAGCACGAGAAATCAGAAAGATTTAAAATATGAACCATAGGTTTTTTTTAAAAAAATAAAGATAAAAATAATATAAGTTTTTTTTTTTTTTGTCTTTTAAAATGTTAAGCATTAATTGCAAGGCGTTGTCAAAAATAGTTGAGAAAAACTGAATACATTTTGCGTTATATGCATGCACTGGCAGATCTATATAGGGGCTGGGGGTGGCCCCGGCCCCCCCGAATTTCCTATTTTTGAGTATATTTTGTATATTTTTTATAGTGTTTTTTAGAAAAATTATAAAATTTCAAAAATAATTAAAAAAGTAAGAGCAATTTTCATTTCAAGAACTCTAAATTATGGTGAATAATACCGTGTAATAATGATACTGTATTTGTCGAGTGATATAATAACAGCAATACTCGAGAATAATTTTTTAATTTTATCAAAACCATCCCATTGAAGCATAAAATATTGGATTTAGTCTTGAAAAAATTCATTGTACCGAGATTCTTTTATAATCCGGCCCCCTCCAAATTTGATTCCTGGCTCCGCCACTGTATGCATGAGGGTAGTTGTGTCAATAGCTAAAAAAGGAGAGGACATAATTGTCTTTCTTGCGTCAATCACATGGGACAGGTTTCACAATACCACACCCCCCTTGGGTCGGCCAATCCTGTAAAAATTGGGGATTCATAGTCTCCGGTGATTAGCAATCCCACCCATACAATTTGAAACAAACATCATTTTTGGGGGCCCACCTCTCTCCTAATCCAATCCCATTGCTAACCCTCCTGTCAAACACGGCCTAGGTTTGGAAATAACGGCCCCTTGTGCCCAAAGAATGGAAGCTTTAATAATGGGCAAATTGGGAAATGAAGTCAAAAAACTAATTGTTCATTATCCGATTTTAACTCATCGTTGGTACTGTTTAGGCCGTGTTCTCCTATAGATTTTAGGTACATTTTATGAAAATCTCATAAAATGAACATTTTATGGAAGGGTGATAAAATGGAGTTGTTTTCCCAACTGATAAAATGTAGTGGTTTTCCTATAGATTTTAGGAGGATTTTATAAAATTCTCATAAAATCACTTTTACATTTTATGTGTTGAGATTGGAGTGTCATAAAATGTGAGATTTTAAGTCCCAAAAATCTGTTGAAGAATACACCCTTAATCAGACCAAAACACTGTAGCAAGCAAGGACGAAAGCACTGTAGATCGCACTCTCGCTTTATATATAGGGTAGATCTGCCATCCCAATTTTAAATTTTTTACCTTACAAGATTCATTGACTAATGCTATAAGTACAAATTAATTTTCAGTTTCTTAAAAATCAAAAAATAATTCTATGTACACAATTTTGAAACACAACTGTGTCTTCCACCTTTCAATCCACACGGATTCATATCCATCCAACGATTTCAAATATAATTATGTCCAAAATCTTGTTTAAAATTACGTTCTAGACTTTTTGAAATAAAAATGCTAGACACAAATAAAAAAAACACAATGCATATGCTTTATTTTGATTAAAAAATGTCACACCCTTTAGTGATTTCCACACCCTTTTTTTGTCTTCTAGTGAAATTTTCATGTGTAAAAATGTCACTAAAAGATTAAAAAAAAAAAAAAAGTGTGAATAACAATTTAGGGGGTACGAATATCAATTACCAAAAAAAAAAAAAAAACTACAAAACTCTTAGTACACAATCCACAAGGACCACTCATCTCACCATAGACCAAAATACGAAACGACATAGTAGAATAGGATGCATATAATCAACGACCTTCACTTTCATATGATAGCAATTTCAATTGCTTTGACATCAGGTTTCCCTTCTTTACGAGTTTATTACCATTAAGGTCGCAAAGCAAATATTTATTACTATTAAGGTCAATCACTTTTTTAATTACCATTAAGGTCAATTCCCTTTTTTTTGGGAGTTTATGTTTAAGGTGCACTTTCTTGTTATATTGTTTTAGTGGTTTAGGCACTTTCATAGGGTACCATAAGATTTTACGCACTTTCATAGGGTATCCTAAATTTAGAATGTACATTTAGAATTTAGACCGTATATTTAGAATATATATTTTAGAATTTAGACTGTACATTTAGAATTTAGATCGTACATTTAGAATTTAGCACTTTCATAAGGCATCCCAAGATTTTAGGCACTTTTATAGGATACCTTAGGGTTTAGGTTTAGACATTTTTATACGGTACCTTGGGATTTAGGCATTTTCATAAGATACCTTAGGATTTAGGTTTAGGATGCACTTTCCTATTATAGGGTTTTAATGTTTTAGACATTTTCATAGGGTACCCTAAGGGTTTGGTTTAGGCACTTTTGTAGGGTACTTTAGGATTTAGACACTTTCATACGAGGACCGGGGGGGGGGGGGGGGGGGGGGGGGTTCTTCAAAATTTAAAAAAAAAAGGAGACAGAGAGAGACTAATGAGCGGAGTTTTTGGTGCATTTTTTGAAAACTGATGAAGTTTAACGTGCACGACCCAAAAAACAGGACCTACGCGTGCTTTTCCCTTTCTTTACCTCCTCCTTGGACACAGTCACAGTCAAGACCCATTCTCCATAGTCCATACTAGCCTTAACCTGATCCACCTTGGCATTCTCCGGCAGCCGGAATCGACGGAAGAACCTCCCCGAACTCCGTGCAACACGGTGCCATGTGTCATTCGTGTCTTCCTTCTCTTTGTTCCTCTCCCCACTAATCTACAACACCCTGCCTTCCTCCACCTCCACTAACCCACTCCTTTCTCATGGTACGGTCATCAACAAGTTTTTCCTCCAATTATATAGTATTACTCTAAATTTCTTTATCTATGTTGTTGGGTTTTGTGGGGTTCAGCACCCACCTTGTATTTGAGCGTCCTTGCTGGCAGGGCAAGCGCATTAGAAGGACTAACCGACTTCACCTATCGGTGTTGTATGGGTAGCATTGCGAAATGCCTCATGTCTACCTGCCGTTAGATGCAGGGCTTTGCGCTGCCCTTTAAAATTAAGTGGCGCCTTCCTCTAATAGCAATTGATTTTGAATGAATTGGTTAGCACCTGATCCAACAAATATCTTCCTTCACTCAACAAGTACATGATCGATTACCCATTACATCATGCGCTGTTGTCCAATTGCCTTTATCATTTTTGGTTTCAGAATTGACGTGGCCCAGCACCACATGGTACTGGTGGTCCACGAGCATTAAACCCGACTACACAGAACTCTCACCAATGACGTAGATGAACTTTGGACGGTAAAAGAATAATTAAAAAGACGGCATCCTATAATGCGGTGCTGCACCGCTTGCTTTAAATTTTGCTCGTAAAAAGTTAACTCCATTTATGGACCAAAAATGATATGCGTACACTTAACTTGCACCTTACATGCACACCAAGGTGATGTGTCAGATAAAGAGAAACCCAATGTGCAGCCCACCTGAAATGATAGGCTTCTCCTTATCTGTCACATCACCTTGGTGTGCATGTAGGGTGCAAGTTAGGTGTACGCATAGCATTGTTGATTTATGGACATTGAATAATGACTTCTCACCCTTATCAATGCGGCGTGTACGGATGTGTGCGTACGCAATATGCACAGATGTTATTTGGCATTTTTCGCAGTCGGTTGCCCATGGGTTTGGGTTACCTAGGATTGTTTTGAGGAATAGCAGTATTTCTTCGTTTCTGGCTTTTGCTGCCTTGCCTGTGATTCATGAAAAGTATCTCCCCCAACAAGGTGTGAGATTTATTGAACTCTATTTTTCTCTCAATATATTTCTAGCTTTGAGTTACTTGCAAGTGGATCGGTATCCGGTAGTAGACAACATGTACTCACATGCATTAATTGAGGTTAAAATTTCACTTTCTACAACTTACACTGACTCTCATCTGGTGGTAGACAACATGCACTCATATGCATTAATTGAGGTTAAAATTTCACTTACTACAACTTACACTGACTTTCATCGAAGAAAAAAAAAAAAACCTTTGAGTTACTTGTCATTTTTGCTATCCATTAATAGATGGTGGTAATTGCATGTATTTGAGTTTCTATGATTTGTCAAGTAAACAGTAGTTATTTATTTGGAAATATTAATTGGAGCAAATTTTATAAACTTGTGATATGTGTTTTCTGAGAAGTGGGTTGTTTTTTGGTGCACCCCACCTTCATATATTTGCGTGTGACACCCGTACTCTTGTACACTAGAAAACAATTATTCACAGCCAAACTCGTGGAGTTGTGACACACGTTTTTTTTATTTATGTATTTAATTTATTGCCATTGTAATGATTCACACGTTTTTAATTTAATAAAAGCTAATTAAAGAGACACTGTTAGATCGAATTCCTTCTCCTTGCGGGGCTTACATGCTTACGACTCCGAACACACGATGTGTCCTCACCAATGTGTCCCGACATCTCTGTCAATATTCAATAGTTTTGGTGATCTTTCATTCAATCGTTCATTCCGTTTTCGTTAATGTTTTTTTCTACAGATTCCCAATTAGAATCACTAGTGCCAGAGGTACCACCTCTCCAAGTCAAAGACCTTCCCACAATCACCACAAACGACTCCGATGACTTGTACAAACTAATCGCCAATATGGTGACACAAACCAAGGCCTCCTCAGGCCTAATTTGGAACACCTTCTCAGAACTCGAAGAATCTGCACTATCCCAATCCCGCGAACTATTCGCCATCCCAAATTTCCCGATCGGCCCGTTTCACAAGTCCTTTCCTGCCTCCTCGAGTAGCCTACTAATCCAAGACAGGAATTCCATATCCTGGCTAGACACCCAAAAACCAAAATCTGTGTTATACGTGAGTTTCGGAAGCATTGCTGAAATGGACGAAAAAGAATTCAATGAAATGGCTTGGGGATTAGCCAACAGCATGCAACCCTTTTTATGGGTGGTTCGGCCGGGACTAGTCCGCTGTTCAGAGTGGCTCGAGGCATTGCCAAGTGGGTACATGGAGAAAATTGGGGACATGGGGTGTATCGTCAAGTGGGCTCCACAGCAGGAAGTGCTAGCCCATTTTGCTGTAGGAGGGTTTTGGACCCATAATGGGTGGAACTCAACGTTAGAGAGCATATGTGAAGGCGTGCCGATGATATGTTCGCCTTGTTTTGGAGATCAGTTGGTGAATGCCAAGTATGTGAGTGATGTTTGGGGGATTGGATTGAGGTTTGAGAAAGGGGTGGACAGAGAAAAGGTGGAGAGGGGGATTAGGAGAGTAATGGTAGAGAGAGAAGGGGAGGAGATGAGAGAAAGGATCTTGTCCTTGAAGGAGAAAGTGGATGTCTGTCTCAAGGAAGGGGGATCTTCATATCAACACTTGGAAGAATTAAGTAGTTATATTTTGTCTTTTTAAAATATGTGTTCTTCCATCTGTGGGACTCTTTTTATTTCCTTTATTGATTATGCGGCTATTTCTTCTTTTGACTGCCAATTAAGCTAGTCTAGGAAATCCTTTGTTGATTATGTGACTATGTTTTCGTCATTGGAACACTTTGTCACCCCTCGCCTCTAGTGATTTTCGTAGTCTCCAGTGACCTTTGTCTTTTCTCAACCTCTCTCTTTTCTCGGCAATAGTGGTAGGAGGGTGGTGGTAAGAGCAGGGGTGCATTTAGGGATGGCAATTGCGACCGAACCGATGGGTACCCGAACCGAAACCGCTATTTTTCCCCGAACCATAACCGAAATATTCCCCGTGGGTATGGGTATGGTATGGGATATGGCCGAACCGAATGGGTATGGTTTGAGGTCATACCCGAACCGAACCGTAACCCGAAACGAACCGAAATATGAAATTACATATTTACCCCTAAAATTTATAGTAATTGTGTATGTACCCCTGGCTATATATATACCCTTATTTTATATATACATATTACATAAACCCCTTAGGTATATTTTAAAATTACACTTTACCTCTCGTATATATATGTAAGATATTCACAGGTTAGGTTTTGGTCTCACATTCTGTACATTTTGAGACTCTCTTGACTGATATTTTATAGTATTATAGTCTTGAGTTTCTTGACTGATATTTGTAGCCTCCTTTTGTTATTTTTTTCATGTTTTTTTCAATTTTTTTGAGATAATAAAATATCCTAAACTCAATTTATTCATGTTTTAGTACGGTTTGGGGCGGGGCGGGATGGGTACAATTCGGTTACCCAAATGGGTAGCTATTTTTTCCTTCGCAAAATCGGTTACCCGAAATTACCCGAACCCCGAATGGTTAGGTTATGGTTCATCCTCTCCCTTTTCCGAACCGAACCCGAACCGAACCGAAACGAAACCCTTTGGGTTTGGGTGCGGATCGGCCAAAACCCGAACCGATCCGCCCCATTGCCATCCCTAGGTGCATTGGATGAGGACGAGGATTGAAGAGGAGGGTAGAAGAAAGGTAAGGGGGTGGGTATTGAGAAAAGAGAGAGGATAATATGGTATATTCCTTCCACTATTGAGAGTATTTGAGAGATTGAATTCATTCGTACCCTTTTTTCACTTGATGAATTCTGGGAGTTAATCTAGCTTGAGTAATTACTAACTTTTAAAGTTATTTTTGCCTCTGAAATAGAAGTCGAAGATGTGATTATGATGTCTTTGCAGTAAAATAAGAGTTTAGGGGTGCTTTCGCAAAAAAGATAAAAATTGGTTTTTTGGTTGTCTTTATTCTTTTTTTTTTTTTGCATTTGTTAGTTTTACGTCAAGTTTTTGTGGTTTATGAATTTGTCTTGACAAGACGAATCCAAAGAGTATAAAATTATGGTCAAAAGTAATATTTTTTTTCTAAAGCCAAAAATAAACTCTTTGAATTTGTCTCGTCAAGACGAATCCATAAACCACAAAAACTTGACGTAAAATTAACAATTGCAAAAAAATTTGAATAAAGACAAAACCAAAAAACCAAAAAATCAGTTTTTTCTTTTTTGCCAAAGCACCCCTTAATCTTAGAAGTAGAGAGCCTTGCCATACACCTTTTCCGACACGCTTCTCAAGCACACTACCTAATAGCGTGTGATCGCAAAAATTATTTTGAGAATTTGAGACGTTTATTTTGTAGCTCTAAAGATCATTCATACAAAAACCAGATTGGTCAGATATAGATAAGTGCATAATTCAAATCAATTGATTAAAAATTAACTATCCAATTTTCTCATGGAAAGTGTAAATTTTTAAAATTGATCCCAGTATCCGATGAACATCAACTTAATTTTTTGCCTAAACAGTTTATATATCGAGGCCTTCAAATTTAATGGTTTGGATTGTCAAAATATGTTGTGGAGCTTACTCTATTTAACTGTATCTTTGAAAAGTGTTTGAGAGGTGTGTGTAAATAGAATTACCAAAAAAAAAAAAAAAAAAGCAAAACGCATAGTAACATCAAACAAAGTGTTGCTCCCAAACACCAAACAAAAACTGTCACTCCCAAAACAAAGCCAAGCAAATGTTTTTGCCTTCCAAAATTGTGGTCAATGTTCATTCGGGCCATATAAAGTTTTTAAGGCTGAGTTTTTTTTTTTTTTTTTTTCGGGGTTCTTCCTAGCCGGCTCTTTTTTGGGAGGGTGTTCCCATCTAAACCCTACGCCATATTCTTTCATTTAGGCCCTTTTTCACACGCGCGTCAAAGGACGCATACCATAATTTTTTTCGCTTTTTCCCATTTTTTCCCATGCTTTTCTCTATTCTCCCTCTCTCCTCTGTGCACCCACCTAATAACCTGCATTTATTCTTGCATCATTAATCCTGTACAACCAACTACATGCACGAAACCTCTCCCTCTCTCTCTCTCTCTCTCTCTCTCTCTCTCTCTCTCTATTTTATTTTATATTTTAAAATTAAATAACTTTTGTTATACACATGTATTTTTTATAAAAATTATATATTTAAAACCTACTCGACGAGATCTTTAAAATAAGACCGACA
Organism: Vaccinium darrowii; assembly: GCA_020921065.1. Taxonomy (NCBI): domain Eukaryota; kingdom Viridiplantae; phylum Streptophyta; class Magnoliopsida; order Ericales; family Ericaceae; genus Vaccinium; species Vaccinium darrowii. The sequence continues at coordinate 5,023,210 of CM037160.1, forward strand.
TTGAATATGAAAATATGTACACAATAAAAAAATTATTTACACTCCTTATCACACAATTCACACCCTCCATAACGAAGAATTCACATAACTAATTTAGACAAATACACAATTCACAGCTCAAAAATGAAACAATTCACACCCCTCAAAATACAGAATTCACACCCTCCAAAAAAAATAAACAAATCACCCACATCAAATGCAGACACACAACTTACACCCTAAAAAAAACACAATTCACGCCCCAAAATGAAAGAATTCACACCCGCAGATGTAGAATTCACATCTTTCAAAATGAAAGAATTCACACCTGTCAAATGCAGAATTCATACCCTCCAAAAGGAAAGAATTCACTGCATTTTTGAACAATTCACACTATCTAAAAATGAAAGAATTTACACACCTCAAATGCAAAATTCACACATCGTCTACACAAACTCACTCCCGAAATGAAAGAATTCACACCTCTCAAATGCAGAGTTCACATCCTCCAAGTCTACACCAAAAAAAAAAAATTATACACATAATTTCATATTAAATATGGGTCTTGTTTGGTAGATGTCGTCGAGTATGTTCTAAAAATTAAATTTGATTAAAAATAGATATGTAAAATAAAAATTATATACATTTAAATTTTTAAAAGATAAAAAGGGGAGAGAGAGAAAGAGAGAGAGAGTGGTGGCTGCTGACCCGCATGTCAGCGTGTGGGTATTTATGGTATTAAAACACATTAAAGTGCTTAGATAGGACAAACCAGTAAAAGGGGGACCAGCTGGGAATTTCCCCTTTTTTTTTTAAACAGGCTAAACGGGCTAATTTAAAATATTTGAATTTCGAAGCATGTCATTTTTTTTCTCATACATTAACTAAAAATTTTAAATAGCGAAAACTATTAATGTAAATTAAGTGACGGATTTTTAATGGGAGAACTCACCCTAACTTTCTACCAATTTTTTAATGTCTAAAACCACTAAACCGCAAGCCCGTTTCATTAAGGCTCAATTAGCCACGTAGGACGGATGTTTGCTTATTCCAAGTTTCTTTTCACAGACAATTGTCCAAAAGGACAAATTTGGAGGCTTAAAGAGTGTTTAGTCCAGCTTAACTTATTTTAAGGCTTTCAATACATTGTTAGAAAATTTTTGAGGGCTCAAGGACAACACTAGACAAAAATACCTTTAATGATAACAAAATTACAAAAGGAAAGCCAACAAGCCCAACACGCATTGGCCAACCATGGAATTTGATGGGACGGAGGGAGATAGGTGACTAACACGTCACTGTCAGCCCCGACAGTTGTCCCCATTTTTTAAACGAAAAGTGCTCACTTATGAGATCCGACCCTCTCTCTCACTCTCTCCCTCTCTCTCTCTCTCTCTCTCTCTCACACACACACACACACATCCGTGTGGGACAAAATTGATGGGTGGGGCAAAATTATTTTCTCTCCTCTCAATTTTGGGGTTCAATTCTAGGCTCTTTAGAGGTTGGGTATAGTGGGTTTAGGCATTTTGGGTTTAGGCACTTACGGTGCACTTTCCAATTATAGGGTTTTCGTGGTTTAGACAATTTTATAGGGTACCATAAGGTTTTAGGCACTTTTATAGGGTATCCTAGGGTTTAGTTTTAGGCACTTTTATACGGTGCCCTAAGGTTTAAGTTTAGGGTGCACTTTCCAATTATAGAGTTTTAGTAATTTAAGCACTTTCATAGGGTACCCTAGGGTTTAAGTTTGGGTTTAGGCACTTTCATTAGGTTTTGGGGTTTAGGCACTTTCATAGGGTTTGAGGGGTTTAGGAACTTTCATGGTCTAACGGGGGTATTTTTGAAATGTGTAGGTGATTTGTCCTCTTAGCATTAAAAAATTAGTTTGTGTCCTATGATTGACTCATATATCATGTCCTTATTGAATGAAGACCCTTGTTTTTAACGTGTTTTGACAAGAAAGATGGTCTACGATTTTTACTGTAGGACTGTCTTCGAACAGGAGTTCGAGTTTCTCAGTCTTAATTTTTATTTTCAGGAGGCCAATATGGTAGCAGATGTTTTGACAAGAAAGGCCGTAAAGGAGCAAAATACTTTACCAAACTAGTACCGAGAAACATACCAGCGCAGTAGAGAAAACAGAAGTGATGAATTGGTAAATTTTTCCAATACAACAATTACTTATCCAGTTGTAGTGAGTTATCCCACCCCACATGTGATAACCCGACTTTTTAAACACCTCAAAAATCAATGACATTTCTAACAACCTCAAAATTTTACAACAAAGCTCCAAAAATTACAATGGGTCTAAAATCCTCAAAAAAGACAACTACGACTTCTGCAAATAGCATTTGAAGCTAATCCCTCCAAATTCTCCGATTTTAGCCTTTTCCACCTGAAAAATATAAAATGGCCGGGTAGTATGTGCAATACGAGAACAATAAACATAGCTCGACATCAAGATGTGCACAATTAATCGAGGATAGCAAATCAAAGCGAATAATAAATCATCTGCAACCTCTTTCCAGGCTCATCTCAGTAACACGCCAAGCACCACCAAAGTCAAATTCGTGTGCCCCCTTCCGGGCCATATAAAAGTACATTAGATTTCCCTCAAGGAAATCACTCATATTTTCTTACTCATTCACCCGAGGGCTTGCACATGTACCAATCGGCTCCATGGCTTTTAGCCAAATATTCTCTGTGTCACGGCACAAGATGTAACAATAATTGAGCCAATAAACTTAGATATCAAAAGAATACAACTATGAGAGAATCAAATAACATTCTTTGCAAAGAGATTTAGCAAGGAATGCATTGCACACTACCCGCTATATACCTTACATCATAATCGCGTACATAGGATACTAGTGTTGAGTGAATCCTCCATGTAGTTCAACTTCCATATCCATTTCCTTTGCTTGAATCCACGGCTAGGACAACAAATTTGCCCAGGTCAAGTCTTAGCAATTCCTCTCACTCTCATCTCCAAGAGTTGCTCTCATGAAACCCAAATTGGGCTGCATAACTATGATAAATAATAGTTACTTCTTATTACTCTTTCTCTCTCTCTAACTTTCCCTTCCCCCTCTCGAAACTTCTCCTTCACTGTTTCCAGATCTGGGGGTGGGATTCCCCCCCCCCCCCCCCCCCCCCCCCCCCCCCCCCCCCCCCCCCCCCCCCCCCCCCGGCCTCTTCCTCCTCTGTCCCTCCCCTTCTACCCCCTCCGCCGGTGTGTCCTCCACCCCCATCGGCACCGTTCTTCACGTGTGTGGCTTTGATGGCTTGTTGCGCTGATCCCCTTTGACGGTTTCCGGCAGAGGTGCAGATCTGGCTTCGGGGCTTCAGACCGGCAAGGTGAAGAAGGACCGTGGTGGTCCGGTGTTAGGCGGCTGGCGGTGTGGCGAATAATGGGTGAGGAGGTTTTTGCTTCTTTTGTTCCAACTGGGTTTCCCCTGGTCCGGCGTGTCCCAGTCTGATGTTCCAGATCCGGAGGGTTGGGTGGTGGGAATAATTTTAGTTCTTTTTCTTTCTGTTCGATTGATCACCATGAGTGGTGGTTTGTATTTGTTGTGGCTGTTTCCGGCAATATGGCCTGGTTCCATCTAATCGGGAATGTAATGACTCAGCGTTTGCTGGCAACATGCCCGTATCGGATCAGGATATTGTCCGGTTTGTAGGCAACTTGCTTTGCCTTTGTATTGTTTCTCTGATGTCGATCTGTACTTGATCCTTATGGATCTTCCTGTTAATGGCAATGGCATGCTTCCATTTCAAAAAAAAAAACTATGATGAATAATAAGTCCAACACCTATATGTATATGTTATCTATCCACCGAACACCAAGCCCATGAATTCCTTTGGACTTACTTGCATTTCAACATGTGCTGGCTACACCTAGCAAAATACATGCAAGGATTATTTCCTTCATGGCTTCCACGTGGAGTCTACTGCCACCTCAACGATTTCCTCTAACATTTCTTTTTTTTTTTTTTTTTTTAGCTACTAAAAATATGGGTTGCTACACCACATGTGAAAAGCATTATAAATAACCGTTGCATTAAAAAAAAATTCAAGGTTATAGGTGTTAGATTGATAACTTTTAACAAACAATCCAGAATTTATCCACAAGCCAAAGATTTCACATACGTCTGCAGCTGGCCATTGAACTCAACCTCAACTTTGACGAATAATTATGGCCAAAAAAACTTAAAGCTTGACGAATATTCACAATCCACATAAATCAGACGTTCGGTTATTAGTTCAGATCCAGTAGTTATTCGCTACGCATTTTGGGAAGAAAAAAGTGTCCTTTAGGACAAAAAATTAGAGACCGGGGAGTGTTTATGAGATACTATTGACAAGTCTTTAGAAAACGTTAACGTCATACAGCAGCAGATCAAATGGGGCCTGATCGAGTATATGTTTGAGGAGAAGTGTAACTACCTAATAATCATTTAATTCAATTTTTGCAACGAAAAATGGTTGATGACATAGAATTAAGGATTTTTTTTTATTCCGTCACATTAGATAGGAGTCTTAGGATTATTTTCCAGAAAAGATACTTGCAGGGAAGGCGGATCTATCAGATTTTCTTAAAATTAACCTAAAAAATTTAAATAATTAATAAGAGTATTTGAAGTCATGAAAGTGGAGTAATTGACTTAACAAATTTTGAGTCAAAAAATTTAATGAACAGTGTACATTTTGCATTTTATCTATCCACATCTCTTTCAACACTTCAACAATATTATCTATTTTACCGATCATTTATTAAATATTGTCTTTTTCATTCCAAATTTTTTGTATGAACCAATAGAAGAAAGAGAGAGAGAAAGGTAGGGTTGGAAAATAGGAGTATTAAACAAATGAAAGGGTGGTGAATAGTGCCTCAACAAATTCATTAGGTTTTAGAGAGTACTGTAGCAAAGTTGTATAATACCTTGGGCTTTACCTAGTCTCCTAGAGCATAGATTTTGGCCTTTCCCTTGCTATTTTGCCTAAACGATGCACTTCCCGAATCTTTTGTGATTGCTCTTATTCAATGCTCCCGGAACACTATGATCTAGGGATGGCAATGGGGCAGATCGGTTCGGGTATTGCCATAACCGAACCCAATCCCCGAAGCCAAATGTGTACCCACAACCGAACTGAAACCCGAACGGGGTGAGTAAAATGAAACCACAACCAAACCGGCCAAATGGGGTTCGGGTATTCCCCGAACCGAATGGGTACCCGAATAATCTCTTTTAATTTCCAGATTCAAGCCCAACAATGAGTGCTCAATGAAAAGAAAAACAAGGTACTGAAAGGATTTCACTCACGGGATTTATACACTTCAAGTCGCCGGGGTTGATCAGAGAAGAAGATCAACAAGGTCGGCGGTCGCAGCCCTCCGTCTGGGTTTATGAGGTAGCAGCGGTCGAACGGGTAACGGACGATGGCGAGGTGAGGTCCTCGCCTCCTCGGTGGTGTCGGAACCATGTTTCTCTCGCTCGCTCTCTCTCTCTGGTCTAATTTTTTTTGGTAAAAAGGAAGTTCTCTCTCTAGTCTACTAATTGAGAAGATGAATAGTCTTAGTTTTAAATATTGGTTTTGCGACACGTAACGGTAACGGTTTTGATAGCATCGAGCGTTACGTAACGAGAATCGAGTGTAACATTTGTGAATTTGCTAAAATCACTAGCGACACCTATAAATCTCTATGTACACATTAACAGTTGTGAATTTACTCGCTTTTTATCTCGAGAAACATGTTTGACAGCCAAGCACAGCTTTAGTCCAATGTTGTACGCCTATACAGAGTCCCCACATCTTTTCTTTGTATTCCCCCTCCACTCTCACTACAACAGATTATGATCTGAAAACCCAGCGATCATGAGTTGATTCGGCGAAGGGGTTAACTTGAAATCAATGAATCCATGTCCGCTTTGAAGATTCCAGTGGCATCGAACCCTCCTCACCGCCGTGCTTCTGCAGAATCAAGGTAAAACCTTCCTTCTCCAAATTGCCGTCCTTTCAAATACCCCGCCGGAGAATCGATTCCCAGAGCAGATCTGGGCCCGGCGGCATCCTTCTACTGGAAACCAAACCTCAAATTGTCTTTACTGTTCTTTTGGTCAGAAATAGCTGCAGAGCACCGAACAGGTCAGAAACAAGCGAACCGGCCCGTAACGGTTCAAATATCCGTTACACCCCGTTATGTAGCGAGAACCGGCCGGTTCGCCTGTGATTTTCAGCTCACACCGGTATACCGGCCCGCAACCGAACCGAAACCTCAAAATCCCGTTACGAACCGGCCGAACCGCTCCGTAACGGCTGGTATTTAAATCTATCATTGGCATAGAGAGATTCAATTATTTTTCAGATGCACAGTCAAGAAGAGAGCCTCTCATAAATGATGTCTCCCATGTGCGTCTAAGTGTGGCAGGAAGAGTAATTTTTGTGCTCTGTGGAGCACAACTGTAAAGAGATTAGATGTACTAGTAATTAACATATATATATATATAAAGGGGTAATTTGTAATTATATAGGTTCGGTCCGGTATCGGTTCAGTTATCGGGTCAAACCATAACCGAATCGAACCGAACCCGTTCGGTTATCCCATATCCTATACTATACCCATGGGGAATATTTCGGTTATGGTTTGGGGAAAATAAACGGTTGCGGTTCGAGTACCCATCGGTTCGGTTGAAATTGCCATCCCTACCGTGATCATTCCAGAATCACACATATAAATGGGATTGGACGACACGTAAATGTGTTGTACTGATCCAGGACATCACGGACTGTGCTCCGAGACTACTGAATAATTACCCGACGCTCTTATATACTGCCTTTGCATATGACTACAGAAACAAAACTTTTATCCCCTCAATTGTTAAAAACAACCTGCAATGGAGACCCAAACCCAAAAGCCTCAAACCAACAACCGCCATCTGGTACTCTATCCATACCCTTTACAAGGCCTCATAAACCCCATGCTTCAACTGGCCAACATCCTCCACTCCAAAGGCTTTTCCATCACAATCATCCACACCCACTTCAACTCCCCGACCAAATCCAAACACCCTCACATCACCTTCCTACCCATCTCCGACGGCCTCTCGAAAACCGAGGCCTCGACGGAAGATATCATCTCTCTCGTCACTCTGCTCAATACCAACTGCGTCGCCCCGTTCAGGGACTGTTTGGCTGGATTGTTGGCAGATGGGCCAATTGCTTGCTTGATAACTGATGCTCTTTTTCACTTCTCACAGTCGGTTGCGGATGGGTTTGGGTTACCCAGGATTGTTTTGAGGACTAGCAGTATTTTTTCGTTCATGGTTTTTGCTACCTTGCCTGCGATACATGAAAAGTATTTCTCCAAACAAGGTGTGTGATTTGTTATACTCTCTCTCCCTCTCCCTCTCCCTCTCCCCTCTCTCTCTCTCTCTCTCTCTAGCTCTGAGTTACTTGCAAGTGGAAGAGTTACTTGCAAGTGGATAAGTATCCCAATGATCGGCACCACTTACTCACATGCATTTGGTTGACGTTAAAACTTCACTTACCAGTGGCGGCTCCAGGAAATTTTAACAGGGTGTTCAGAAATTACCATTAACTCTACTAGCTTAACTAATCAGTCGTATCTGCACAAAATTTCATATACTAGTATGTATAATGCGACCTCAACAATACAAAAACACGTAAAACGTTGTAGTTGTTTTTAGTTTTTTTATATTTTTACCAAAGCAAAATCAAACAGAAGCATAAATATGCTTATTTTTTTTTAGGAAATTATGTAGCGAATACGTTTGCACGGATCTTTTTAAACATATGTTTTTATTTTTGGATTGTCTGCTCTAAGAAAAACTACACCATAACGATACCAATAGATATTTTTTCCTCTCCATTTTTTGTCATTAAGATGTCTATCTTGTTTTGAGATGATATATTAAGTATTCAATTGTAAATCACTTGAATTACAGTGTGTTTTGTTTATAGTATAGGACTAAGTGTTCAAACAAAATATTAGATAAAATTACTAGATGCAATATAACAACAAAATAAAAAAGCGTGTTCAATTGACCACATTTTCTTATATGTGGTGCCACCTATGATTGAGCTATAATGGGATGTAATTTAGGTTGTTCAAAGTAGACTAATTTGTTGGTGGGTGTTCATTTAATTTTGCATTGGGTGTTCATTCATATTTTAGCTGGGTGTTCAAAACATGAACTAACCTAAAATTTGTACAAATTTTTACATGTATTATTAGTACAAATTTTTTTTTAGGGTAGTCATGTGACCATCCACCCCATAGGGTGGAGCCGCCAGTGTCACTTACTACAATTAATACTACTAACTTTCATCGAGATAACTTTCATCCAAAAAAAATATAACTTTGATTTACTTGTCATTTTTTCAAGAAAAACTTGGGTACCGGAACGGTACCTCGTATCGCGCATCTCGGCAATCCAAGAATGTGTTGAACGGTCCCGATTTTAAAGAGAGAAAGAGGAGTGAGAGAGGGGAACGGTTTGGGTTCGGGACCGTCCAACACATTTTTGGAGGGCCGAAATGGGTAACGGGTACCGTCACGTGGTACCCGTCCAGCACCCAAAATTTTCTCATTTTCCCTAACCTTGCATAGATATTTGCATGAACTTGAGTTTATGATTTGTCAAGTAAACATTACTAATTTATACAGTAATTAGAGATACATTAGTAATTTATTTGGCATTACTAATTACTGTATTTTTTAGAAAATCTAAAATATATCTCTCATAAAAGTGTGTACCATGTACACCTAATGTGTAGTTCAAATTGTGTCACTTCATAACTATTAATAATATTTTGGTGTTTCTCATAATTTTAATAATGTTAATGACACTCCAAAAGTTTTCACTTTTTGGAGTGAGAAGTGGGTTGTTTTCAAAACATTTATTTATTTATTTTAACTGGGTTTTCAAAACATTTCGGGTGAAAAAAATGTTCCCTTTGCTGTGCAATTAATTGGCTGGGAAAAGACTCGTTGCCAAGATTTTCATATCCAAAAGAGGCAGAGTGGGACAAAGTCGTGACAAGAAAAGAGAAAGGGGGGTGAATCAATTTTCTCTAAGTGATTTCTTAGGAGAATCTGCATATTTATCATCTTTATCTTCATGTTTCCTCCCACCATCATAAAGTTGCGTGTAACACCCATACTCTCTTGCACTAGAAAACAAATGCACAACCAAACAAAAAATGTTACAAGTGGTGGCTAGCTCATGCGATAGAGCTCTTGGATACTCCACATTGTATTCCAGAATTGAGTTTCATCCCCCCTCCCCTCTATAATAGATTACGAATGATGAATAATAAAAAATAAAAAATAAAACCCAAATAATGTTAAAATCCATGGAAATTTTTCCCGAAATAGTTCAGAAAAAAGAAATCAACGATTTAGATTCACTATCAAAGTTTTCATGGATTCTACTATTCCTCCGGCCATGTGCTCGATTCTCGTCTCAACATATCAGAGTACGATGGAAATGTTGGATAGACGATTTTGTTAAAAATTTCCTCGATGAGCATCTTTGGCCTTCACACATTTTCATGCCTTAATTACTCTTAGACCTGACAAATGCAGTATGCATTCTAATTTCTCCATTACTAATGCCAGTCGCCGCTAGTACTTTTATATAAATCTTCACTTTGCATTAATATTTTAACATCGCATCCCACAAATCATACCTCTTAGATGCCTCAGCAAGCTCCAATTTAGGCTGCTTTGGCTTAAAAGCCAAAAACTGGATTATTGGATTATTTGTTTTGTTTTTATTCAAAAAAATTTTGCATTTTTTTGTTTTGCGTCAAGATTTTGTAGTTTCTGGATTCCTCTCGTTGAGATGAATCCAAAGAGTATAAAATTGTGGTCAAAAGTAATAGTTTTTTGAATAAAGCCGAAAATAAACCAAAATAAACCAGTTTATTGGTTTAATTTTGGCTTTATTAAAAAAAATTGAGTTTTGACCATAATTTTATACTTGTTAGATTCGCCTCGTTGAGAGGAATCCAGAAACCACAAAATCTTGACGCAAAACTAAAAAATGCAAATTTTTTTTTGAATAAAGACAAAACGAAAATATACAATTATCTGAGTGAAAATGATATGTGGTAACGATGTCAACAAAACATGTGTCTATGTTATAAAATGGTAATTCTTGACGAGTGTTCAACAAAATTATTTTCCAAAATGGGAATGGAAAATTTGAAATTTTTTACGGGATGACAAAGATCCAAGCTTTCCTAACGAACTCCATACTTTTATATCCTGGTTCATTCATTCATTGGAAAAATGCTTTGAACGTAGAAGTGTACAAATCCAGTCTGATGTGGTACAAATCCATTCTATGTTATCCCGACATCTCTGTTAATATTTTTGGTGATCTTCCATTCATTCCGTTATTCTATCTTCGACAGATTTCCAACTAGAATCACCAGTGCCAGAGGCACCACCTCTCCAAGTGAAAGACCTTCCCACAATCACCACAAAAGACTCCAACGACTTGTACAAATTTATCACCAACATGGTGACACAAACCAAGGCCTCCTCGGGCCTAATTTGGTACACCTTCTCGGAACTCGAAGAATCTGCACTATCCCAATCCCGCAAACTATTCCCCATCCCAAATTTCCCGATCGGCCCGTTTCACAAGTCCTTCCCTGCCTCATCAAGCAGCCTACTAATCCAAGACAAGAGTTCCATATCCTGGCTAGACACCCAAAAACCGAAATCCGTGTTATACGTGAGTTTCGGAAGCATTGCCGAAATGGGTGTGAAAGAATTCAATGAAATGGCTTGGGGATTAGCCAACAGCATGCAGCCATTTTTGTGGGTAGTTCGGCCCGGACTAGTCCGCGGTTCAGAGTGGCTCGAGGCTTTACCAAGTGGGTATGCGGAGAAAATTGGGGACAGGGGGTGTATCGTCAAGTGGGCCCCACAGCAGGAAGTGCTGGCCCATTTTGCTGTAGGAGGGTTTTGGACCCACAATGGGTGGAACTCGACATTGGAGAGCATATGCGAAGGAGTGCCAATGATATGTTCGCCTTGTTTCGGGGATCAGTTGGTGAATGCCAAGTATGTGAGTGATGTATGGGGGATTGGGTTGAGGTTTGAGAAGGGAGTGGAGAGAGGAGAGATGGAGAGGAGGATTAGGAGAGTGATGGTAGAGAGAGAAGGGGAGGAGATGAGAGAGAGGATTTTGTGCTTGAAGGAGAAAGTGGATGTTTGTCTCAAGGAAGGGGGATCTTCATATCAGCACTTGGAAGAATTAAGTAGTTACATTTTGTCATTCTAAAATACTTGTTCTTCTATTTGTGACACTTTTTATTTTTCCTTTGTTGATTATGTGGCTATTTTTCTTTTAAAATTCGTGTTTTGGCTGCCAATTAAGTTGGTCTCGGAAATCCTTTGTTGATTTTGTGGCTTTTTCTTCATTATTACCTCTATTTTTAATTATTATTCTCATTTCTATCTTCATCTCTTTCTAATCATTACTCCTAATTTTTAACTATTACTTTCATTTCTCTTTCTACCCAAAACTGAAACCGAACAAGGTGGTAACATGGTACAGGATCGATTACCCAGTACATCATGTCACATTGTCCAACTGCCTCCTATCATTTTTTGTTTCAAAATTGACATGGACCAATACCATATGGTGGTCCAAGAGAATTTAAGCCGAAAACACAAACTCTCAGCAATGACAAAGAAAGCCAACTAAAACTTCCATGGACTTGACCAAGACCCCAGTGGCCACCATTAAAACTCGCCACATGAACCCAAAATGCTACCAACAGGCAGCATTTTATGTACGTCTCTCTTGAAAGCAGCTAGGGGTGCAAACGAGTCCAAAATCGAGCTCAAGGTGGGCTCGTTCATATACGAACCGAGCCAGCATAATTTACTTAACGAACTTTTTTAAATGAGTCCAGCTTTTGCAGGCCGAGCCCAGCTTTACCGAACTCGTTTAAACGAGCCTAAACTCTCGATTATCAAAAGAGCCAAGCTACTTGCGAACAGCTCGGTTCGTTTAAAGCCCTAAAAGTAGCCCTTCCCTTTGGGGATAAGTTCACCCCAAACCCCTCATTCCCCAAACCCCTCCAAACTCTATTTTAATGGGGCCCACAAGTGTGGTCCAAACCATTCATCATGTATATCTCGTTGATAACGACATTCAAAAAAATATTCACTTCCATCGGTCATTAATAAATATATTAACAATCCATTTTATACAATTTATTTATGTATTTATTGATGACCGATTAAACTGATTTTTTTATACATATATACGTTGTTTTTAGCATGGACCATGGAATTTACGTTTTAAATTATTATTGCGGGTCTACAATAAGACCCAAACAATAGTTTGGAGGAAGTTGGGGATAAAGTCTCGAGGCGAGCTCATCTCTTACATTTCTTTGACAAAGATGGCGACAAAATCCCTTGTGGCTCTCGGCTTTGTGCTGCTGACATGATTGGCGTTCAAAACAATCCTATTTATGGAGAAATTTTGTGGTGCCGGACGGGTACCACGTGACGGTATCCCTCGCGAATCTCATTGGTCTAAAAGTGTTATCAATGGTCTAGATTCGAAATAAACTATTAAAACAAATTATTACCAGTAATAGTTTATTTCAAATCCAGACCATTGACAACACTTTTGAATAACTAGGATGCAAAGCGACGGATACCGCATAAGGCGCCATGTGATACTCGTTCGGCACCCAGGTTTTTCTCCTATTTATGGCAAGGGGTTTAGATCCTCCTATGTGAAGTCAACTTTGATGGCTAGAGTTTGTTCACTTTTCACAATTCATCAAGGGAAAAAATTATGTCTGTGAGATATTAGTTGATGAGTCTTTAGAACACGTTAACGTCATCAGGCAGGCCAAAAATTCAAGTCTCTCATCATTTCAGTAAAATTCGTTTGAACTCTACGTAAATGTGTTACAGTGATCCAAACACCACGTGGATGTACTCCGGGACTACTGAATAATTACTCCCTGCCCTTATATATAATGCCTTTTCATGTGATTCCAGAAACAAAAACCTGCCCCTCAACTGTGAAAAACAATCTGCAAACCTGCAATGGAGAACCCAACCCGAAAGCCTAAAACTAACGAACACCGTTTAGTACTCTTTCCAGTGCCTTTACAAGGCCACATAAATCCCATGCTTCAACTGGCCAACATCCTTCACTCCAAAGGCTTTTCAATTACAATCATCCACACCCACTTCAACTCCCCAACCAAATCCAACCACCCTCACTTCACCTTCCTCCCCATCTCCGACGGCCTCTCGAAAACCGGGGCCTCGAAGGAAGAAATCGTCCCTCTCCTCGCTCAGCTCAATACCAACTGTGTCGACCCGTTTAGGGACTGTTTGGCTGGATTATTAGCTGATGGGCCGATTGCTTGCTTGATAACTGATGCCCTTTATCACTTTTCGCAGTCGGTTGCTGATGGGTTTGGGTTACCCAGGATTGTTTTGAGGACAAGCAGTATTTTTTCGTTTCTGGTTTTTGCTGCCATGACTGTGATGAAGGAAAAGTATCTTCCCAAACAAGGTGTGGGATCTATTGAACTCTCTTTTTCTTTCTCTTCATCTCTAGATTTGAGTTACTTGTAAGTCGAGGTACTGGGAATTCATAGATAGTGGTAATTGCATGAACTTGAGTTTATGATTTGTCAAGTAAACGGTACAAATTTATTTGGAATTATTAATATATATTGCGACTGGTGTTTTCTAGGGAGTGGTGGTTTCAAAACATTTTTGGGGGAAAAAACGTTCCACTTGGAACTAGGGATGGCAAAATGCCCCGCCCCACCCCTAACCCGCCCCGCCCCACCCCGATTAGGGCGGGTTTTTTATAGAATTTTCGGGTACCGGGGCAGGTACGGGGGAAAATTAGAAAAATCCGGCCGGGTTCGGGTCGGGGTCGGGTTTATATTACCCCGCCCCGAACCCGCCCCGAAATATATTTATATATAAAATTATACTTTTATTTTAATCTAATTATCATTATACTAAAGATATTATATTTTTTTCATAATTTTATTATCATTCTACTAAAAAACTTTCATTCTTACCTTAATATTTTAATAATTACACTAAAATATAACTTTATTTACATGTATTTACTTTTATTTTGTTCTTAGATTAACAATTTTTTTTAAAAAAATTATGAAGCGGGGCGGGGCGGGTAAACCCGTCCCCCGATCGGGGCGGGAACGGGGGTACCCAAAAAATACCCGGTCGGGTTCGGGTCGGGGTCGGGTTCGTGTACTAATTTTCGGGTCGGGGTCGGGTATGCCAAAAACCCGCCCCGCCCCGCCCCATTGCCATTCCTACTTGGAAGTGGAATTGGCTGGAAAAAGATTCTTTGCCAAGATATTGAAAAGAAAAGAGAAAGGGGTGAATTTTCTCTAGCGAAATGTTAATAATAACTTATTGGGTTGTGAGTAAGAAAGAAAGATGATAAAAAAAAAAAAATACAATTATCGATACACCTTTGGCACTATAGTACAAGGTATTTTAACATATCAGAAACTGTATTTTTTTATCCTCTTTGTCGTTTATGGATTGTTATTAGCATTTTTCCTTCTCTCTAATACAGTCATTAATTTGGAGCCATGTGGTTTGTTGGGGAATCTGCATATTTATCATTAAAATATATGACTATCATCTTAGGCTGAGTTTTTCATTTGATTTTAGCAATTCAGTTGCTAAAATCAACCTTCATTTTAGCAAATGAGCTCACCAGGTGTTAAAATCAGGGTTGATTTCAGGCTAAAATCAACACTAATTTTAGCACTTGATGAACTCATTTGCTAAAATCAGGGTTGCTTTTTAGTAACTGAATTGTTAAAATTAAATGGAAAACTCAGCCTTTAATTTGTCTTCATGTTTCCTTTTTTTTTTTCTTTTTCTTTATTTGAACAGGGTCTTCATGCTTCCTCTAGTTCCTCCTACCGACATAAACTTGAGGGTAACACCCATAAATTTTACACTAGAAAACAAATGCGCACAGCAGACCCCACAAAAACGCTAACTCATTGTCCGATTTTAACTCATTGTTGGTACTATTTTAATCATACCAAAACACTGCATCAATCAAGGACTGTATCACTGTAGATCTGCCATCCCAATTTTAAATTTTTTACTACCTTACAAGATTCATTGACTAATCCTATACTAATTAATTTTCAGTTTCATAAAAATAAAAAAGTAATTCTATTTACACAATTTTGAAACACAACTGTGTCCTCCGCCTTTCAATCCACACAGACTCACATGCATCCAACGATTCCAGACATAATTATATCCGGAATCGGATTTAAAATTACATTCTAGACTTTTTGAAATAAAAATGCTAGACACAAATAAAAAAAAAACACACAGCATTCGAGCATTCACCTTGTATTCGAGCGTCCACCTTGTATTCTCACAAATAAAAATGCTAGACACAAATAAAAATGCTAAATTTCTTTATCTATGTTGTTGGGTTTTGTGGGGGCCAGCATCCACCCTGTATTCGAGCGTCTGACGGGGCAAGCGCATTAGAAGGACTAACCGCCTTCACCTATCGGTGTTGTATGAGCAGCATTCCGAAACGTCTCATGTCTGCCTGCGGCTAGGTGCATGGCTTTGTGTCACCTTTTAAAATTAAGTAACGCCTTCCTCTAATAGCAATTGCTTTTGGATGAATTAGTTAGCACCCGGTGGAACCGAGTATCTTCTTTCACTCAACAATTACATGATCGATTACCCAGTACATCATGTGATGTTGTCCAATTGACTATCATTTTTGGTTTCAGAATTGACATGGCCCAGTACCACATGGTACTGGGGTACAAGAGCATTAAACCCGACAACACAAAAACTCTCAGCAATGACGTAGTTGATATAATGACGAAGTTGACATGCGTACACCTAACTTACATCCCACATGCACACTAAGGTAATATGGCAGACAAGTAGAAACTCAATATGTGACTCACCTGAAATGATTGGCTTCTCCTTGTCTCCCACACCACATTGGTGTGCATGTGGGGTGCAAGTTAGGTGTACCTATAATATTGTTGATTTATGGAAGCTAAATAATGACTCCTCACCCTTTTGAACGCGGCGTGTACGGATGCATGCGTACGCAATATGCACAAACAGTGTATCCTGACCGTCCGTGCATGAATGCACCGCCTGTGTATGAAATCAACGGTTCAGATTTTAAATAAACTATTTGCACTAATAGTGTGTATATCGCATATGCAGACGTTGACACGCGAGGTAATTTTGCACCCTTATATACTACATTTGCATTTGCAGAAACGAAAACTTAGCCCCTCAATTGCAAAAGACAACCTGCAATGGAGACCCAAACCTCAAAGCCTAAAACTAACCACCATCTAGTACTCTTTCCACTCCCTTTACAAGGCCACATAAACCCCATGCTTCAACTGGCCAACATCCTCCACTCCAAAGGCTTTTCCATCACAATCATCCACACCCACTTCAACTCCCCAACCAAATCCAACCACCCTCACTTCACCTTCCTCCCCATCTCCGACGGCCTCTCGAAAACCGAGGCCTCGACTGGAGATGTCATCTCTCTCCTCACTCTGCTCAATACCAACTGTGTCGCCCCATTCAGGGACTGTTTGGCGAGATTGTTGGCAGATGGGCCAATTGCTTGCTTAATTACAGATGCTATTTGGCATTTTTCGCAGTCGGTTGCCGATGGGTTTGGGTTACCTAGGATAGTTTTGAGAACTAGCAGTATTTCTTCGTTTCTGGTTTTTGCTGCCATGCCTGTGATACATGAAAAGTATCTCCCCCACCAAGGTGTGAGATTTATTGAACTCTATTTTTCTCTCAATACATTTCTAGCTTTGAGTTACTTGCAAGTGGATGGTATCCCAGTGGTAGGCAACATGTACTCACATACATTTAATTCAAGATTAAAATTTCACTTACTACAACTTACACTGACTTTCACCAAGGAGGAAAAAAAAAGAACTTTAATTACTTGTCATTTTTGCTATCCATTCATAGATAATGGTAATTGAATGTATTCGAGTTTATATGATTTCTCAAGTAAAACAGTACTAATTTATTTAAAATTATTAACTATTGTATATGCTTTTTATATCTAACAGCAAATTTTAAAAACTTGTGATATGTGTTTTCTGAGAAGTGGGGGTTGTCAAAATGGGAAAATGCTAAGTATCCCGAAAACTTTTCCGAAAGTGAAATTAGTGTTTTTCGAAAGTGAAATTAGTAGTTTAGATAAATATCTAAATAAATTTGAATCACTGATTTTACTTTCGATGTAGTTTACCTAACATTGTTGTTTCAAAACATTTCGGAGTGGAATTGGCCTGCTGGAAAATGATTCGTTGCCAAAATTTTCTCAAATAGTAATTTGTAGCCATGTGGTTTGTTGGGGGAATCTGCATATATATGATTATCATTTTTGTCTTCATGCGTCTTCCTCGCATTATTTTTTGTGGTGCACCGAACGCTGCTAGGGTACCCCATATATGGGTATCCCAATTGCACCCCACCTCATCTGGGCAGTCCAAACACTTTTTTGGGCGGTTCAGATTTGAAGTGTATGACCGGTCATAAAGGTTTATGACTGGTCATAAAACACTTCAAATCTGGACCGCCCAAAAAAGCCTTGGACGACCCCGATGAAGTGGGATGCAATGGGGGTACACTTGGTGGTGTACCCAAATAATTTCCGGTGGTGCACCTCACCTTCGTATATTTGCGTGTAACACCCGTACTCTCTTCCACTAGAAAACAATTATTCATTCGTTCTCAAACAAGGCAAATGATTTACACGTTTTTTTTCTACAGATTCCCAACTAGAATCACTAGTGCCGGAGTTACCACCTCTCCAAGTCAAAGACCTTCCCACAATCACCACAAATGACTCCGACGACTTGTACAAACTAATCTCCAACATGGTGACACAAACCAAGGCCTCCTCAGGCCTAATTTGGAACACCTTCTCAGAACTTGAAGAATCTGCACTATCCCAATCCCGCGAACTATTCGCCATCCCAAATTTCCCGATTGGCCCGTTTCACAAGTCCTTTCCTGCCTCCTCGAGTAGCCTACTAATCCAAGACAGGAGTTCCATATCCTGGCTAGACACCCAAAAACCGAAATCCGTGTTATACGTGAGTTTCGGAAGCATTGCCGAAATGGATGGAAAAGAATTCAATGAAATGGCTTGGGGATTAGCCAACAGCATGCAGCCCTTTTTATGGGTGGTTCGGCCGGGACTAGTCTGCGGTTCAGAGTGGCTCGAGGCATTGCCAAGTGGGTACGTGGAGAAAATTGGGGACAGGGGGTGTATCGTCAAGTGGGCCCCACAGCAGGAAGTGCTAGCCCATTTTGCTGTAGGAGGGTTTTGGACCCATAACGGGTGGAACTCGACATTAGAGAGCATATGCGAAGGAGTGCCAATGATATGTTCGCCTTGTTTTGGGGATCAATTGGTGAATGCCAAGTATGTGAGTGATGTTTGGGGGATTGGATTGAGGTTTGAGAAAGGGGTGGACAGAGGAAAGGTGGAGAGGGGAATTAGGAGAGTGATGGTAGAGAGAGAAGGGGACGAGATGAGAGAGAGGATTTTGTGCTTGAAGGAGAAAGTGGATGTTTGTCTCAAGGAAGGGGGATCTTCATATCAACACTTGGAAGAATTAAGTAGTTACATTTTGTCTTTTTAAAATATTTGTTCTTCTATTTGTGGGATTTTTTTTTATTTCCTTTATTGATTATGCTGCTATTTCTTCTTTTGAGTGCCAATTAAGCTGGGCTGGTCTGGGAAATCCTTTGTTGATTATGTAGCTATTTTTTCTTCAATGGAACACTCTTTGTCTCCCTCGTCCCTAGCGATTTTCGTCTTGCCTCTGGCGACCTTTTTCTCAAAATCCCTTTTTCTTGGCAATAGTGGAAGGAGGGTGGTGGTAAAGGTAGAGGTGCATTGGATGAGGAGGAGGTGGGTACTGAAAAAAAAGAAAGGATAATATGATATATTTACCTCCTTCCACTATTGAGAGTATTTGAGAGATTGAGTTCATTCGTACCCTTTTTCACTTGATGAATTCTGGGAGTTAATTCAGCTTTTTTACATTGAAAAGGGTTGAGATTTTATCAAACCTCTTTTCTCATTTGTTAAAATCAACCCTGATTTTATCAAATCTTGATTTTATCTTTGATAAAATCTTCTTGGAAACTCAGCCTAAGTTATTTTTGCCTCTGAAATAGAAGTCGAAGATGTGATTGTGATGTCTTTGCGGTAAAATAAGAGTTTAAACTTAGAAGTAGAGAGCCTTGCTACATATGCACATCTTTTCCAACACACTTCTCAAGCACACTTCTTAATATCGTGTGATCTCAAAAATTATTTTGAGAATCTGAGACATCTATTTTGTAGCTCTAAAGATCATTCATGCAAAAATCAGATTGATCAGATATAGATAAGTGCATAATTCAAATCAATTGATTAAAAAGAAGAAATTTAACTATTCAATTTTCTCATGAAAAATGTAAAATTTTTAATTGATACAAGTATCCGATGAACATCAACTTAATTTTTTGGCCAAATAGTTTATATATCGAGACCTGCAGATTTAATAGTACGAATTGTCAGAAAATGTTGTGGAGCTTACTCTATTCGACTGTATCTTTGAAAAGTGTTTGAAAGATGTATGTAAATAGAAGTACCAAAAAAAAAGCAAAACGTATAGTAACATCAAACAAAGTGTCATAACTCCCAGGGGTTGACCTAGTGGTCAAGACTTGGGATTTAGGAGTTTGCTCCCTCCGAATGTCTCAGGTTCAAAACCTCTTAGGTGATATCAACTCCTTTGGAGCCAGTCCATACAGAGCTTTGCTCTGGCTTTAAATGGGGCCCCCGCTAGTGGACGGTGGGATTCGTCTCCCAGGATTAGTCGAGGTGCGCGAAAGCTGGCCCGGACACGTGGTTATAAAAAAAATCAAAGAAAGTGTCACTCCCAGAACAAAGCCAAGCAAATGTTTTTGCCTTTCAAAATTGTGGTCAATGTTCATTTGGGCCATTTAAAGTTTTTAAGGCTTAAGTATTTTTAAACAGGCTAAATGGGCTAATTTTAAAAATATGGATTTCGAACCATGTCATTTTTTATTTTTTATTTTTACATTCATTAACTAATATTCTAAATAACGAAAACAATTTATGTAAATTAAGCGACGGATTTTTAATGGGAGAACTCACCCTAACTTTTTACCAATTAAAGTCTAAAACCACTAAACTACAGGCCCGTTTCATTGAAAGATGCACGGTCTACGATTATCATATTTTCTCAAATTAACCTAAAAATTTTAAATAATTAATAAGAGTATTTGAAGTCGTGAAAGTGGTAGGATACCCGAGAGCCCCTTGTGTCTGCCGCTGGTTATAGCATCCCTCGCCCTTGTCTAACTAGGCCATCCCCAATAAACTCAACAAATTTTAAGTAAAAAATCTTAGTGAATAGTGTACATTTTACATTTTACTTACCCACTCTTTCAACACTCCAACAATACAATCCATTTTACCTATCATTTATTGAAATATTGTTTTTTTCGTTCCAAATTTTTGGTAGAAGAAAGAGAGAAATAAAGGTGGACTTGGAAAAGATTAAACAAATGAAAGGGCGGTGAACAGTGTCTTAACAAATTCATTAAGTTTTAAAAAAGCACTGTAACAAAGTTAGGAAAAATATAAAATAGCTAGGGCTTTACCTAGTCTCCTAGAGCATAGGTTTTGCCCTTTCCCTTGCTGTTTTGCCTAAACGATGCACTTCCCGAATCTTTTGTGCTTGCTCTTATTCAATGCTCCCGAAACACTGTGATCATTCCAGAATCACACATATTTATGGGACCCAAGACTTAGTATATGGATTACACGTAAATGTGTTGTACTGATCCAGAACATCACGTGTTGCCAGTGGCGGACGCAAGATTCCTATCTCGAGAGGACCGAATCGTAAATATTCATAAATTAACAACAAAATATCATCCTTAGACATTAATAACACAATTTTGAGGGAATCTTTTTTTATATATAATTTTTACAAACAAAACCTAAAATATGATAGAAAAATTGAAATAATTGAGGGTGTAGGGTCCCGGGCCTCTACTTGCACCCCCTTAGTTTCACCCCTGCGTGATGTGCTCCGAGACCACTGAATAATTACTCGACGCCTTTATATACTGCCTTTGCATATGATTAATTGATTACAGAAACAAAACTTTTAGCCCCTCAAATCTCAATTGTTAAAAACAACCTGCAATGGAGACCCAAAAGCCTCAAACCAACCACCGCCATCTAGTACTCTTTCCAGTCCCTTTACAAGGCCACATAAACCCCATGCTTCAACTAGCCAACATCCTCCACTCCAAAGGCTTTTCCATCACAATCATCCACACCCACTTTAACTCCCCGACCAAATCCAAACACCCTCACTTCACCTTCCTCCCCATCGCCGACGGCCTCTCGAAGACCGGGGCCTGGACGGAAGATGTCATCTCTCTCGTCACTCTGCTCAATACCAACTGCGTCGCCCCGTTCAGGGACTGTTTGGCTGGATTGTTGGCAGATGGGCCGATTGCTTGCTTGATAACTGATGCTCTTTTTCACTTCTCACAGTCGGTTGCGGATGGGCTTGGGTTACCCAGGATTGTTTTGAGGACTAGCAGTATTTTTTCATTCATGGTTTTTGCTGCCTTGCCTGCGATACATGAAAAGTATTTCTCCAAACAAGGTGAGTGATTTGTTTCTCTCTCTCTCTCTCTAGCTGTAAGTTACTTGCAAGTGGATGAGTATCCCAGCGAGAAACACCATGTACTCAGTGCATTTAACTGAGATTAAAACATCACTTGCTACAACTAATACTACTAACTTCACCAAGGAAATAATATAACTTTGATTTACTAGTCATTTTTCCGTGAAAAACTTGGGTACCGGCGGGTACCTTGTGGCGGCACTTATCGCGCATTTTGATAGTCCGAAAATGTGTTTGATTTTAAAGATAGAAAGAGGAGTGAGAGAGGGGAAGTGGTTTGGGAGAAAATCTGGATCGTCCAACACATTTTTAAAGCACCGAAATAAACGAAGGGTATGTACGTCATGTGGTACCTATTGGCACCCAACATTTTCTCATTTTTCCTAACCCTTCATAGATAATTGCATGAACTTAAGTTTATGATTTGTCACATAAACAGTAGTACTAATTTATCTGGAACTATTAATTACGTACTGTATAGGAGTATGCCTTTTGGGCGTATGCTTTTTCGTAACATTTTGAAGGTGAATATGGCATACACTCAAATAGAGATGTGTATTGTACATAGTCTTTCCCTTGTTTTTTTATATCTGATCAGAGCAATTTTTAAAACTTGTGGCGACAGATATTTTAAGAAAGGAAAATGATATTAGCGCTCTTCAAATTGTTAATGACACTCCAAAAAAGGAAGTGTCAATATCAATATATGAACTGGATATTGGCAATTCTTTTTTTGAGTGTCATTAACCATTCGGGGGAATGCCGATCAAACATGGACGGGTCAGTGGAATTGGCTGGAAAAGGATACGTTTTGGCTGGAAAAAGATACCTAAAAGGAGCAAAGTGTAGGACAAAAAGTCATGAAAAGAAAAGAGAAAGAGGGTGAATCAATTTTCTCTAGCGCTCTTCAAATTGTTAATGACACTCCAAAAAAGGAAGTGTCAATATCAATATATGAACTGGATATTGGCAATTCTTTTTTTGAGTGTCATTAACCATTCGGGGGAATGCCGATCAAACATGGACGGGTCAGTGGAATTGGCTGGAAAAGGATACGTTTTGGCTGGAAAAAGATACCTAAAAGGAGCAAAGTGTAGGACAAAAAGTCATGAAAAGAAAAGAGAAAGAGGGTGAATCAATTTTCTCTAGTACTACTAAATAATTTGGAGCCATGTGGTTTCTTATCTGCATAATTATTATTAATATACTATTATCATCTTTGTCGTAGACTCATAAAGTTGCGTGTAACACCCATACTCTCTTGCACTAGAAAACAAATGCGCAGCCAAACCGAAAATATTGAAAAGATGCTTTGAACGTAGAAGTGTACAAATCCAATCTGATGTGGTTAATTATTTAATTAATTCCCACGTGCTGTCATACGTGTGTGAGATTTCGATGTTTCGGACAGCTCCGAACACACGATATGTATCCCGACATCTCTGTTAATACTTGATAGTTTTGATGATCTTCCATTCATCGTTCATTCCTTTATTATTATTATTATTATTATTATTATTATTATTCTTTTTTCTTTTTTTTTACAGATTCCCAACTAGAATCACCAGTGTTAGAGGCACCACCTCTCCAAGTCAAAGACCTTCCCACAATCACCACAAAAGACTCCAACGACTTGTACAAATTAATCACCAACATGGTGACACAAACCAAAGCCTCCTCGGGCCTAATTTGGAACACCTTCTCGGAACTCGAAGAATCTGCACTATCGCAATCCCGCAAAATATTCCCCATTCCAAATTTTCCGATCGGCCCGTTTCACAAGTCCTTTCCTGCCTCCTCGAGCAGCCTACTAGTCCAAGACAAGAGTTCCATATCCTGGCTAGACACCCAAAAACCGAAATCCGTGTTATACGTGAGTTTCGGAAGCATTGCCGAAATGGGTGTGAAAGAATTCAATGAAATGGCTTGGGGATTAGCCAACAGCATGCAGCCATTTTTGTGGGTGGTTCGGCCCGAACTAGTCCGCGGTTCAGAGTGGCTCGAGGCTTTACCAAGTGGGTATGCCGAGAAAATTGGGGACAGGGGGTGTATCGTCAAGTGGGCCCCGCAGCAGGAAGTGCTGACCCATTTTGCTGTAGGAGGGTTTTGGACCCACAACGGGTGGAACTCGACGTTGGAGAGCATATGCGAAGGAGTGCCGATGATATGTTTGCCTTGTTTTGGGGATCAGTTGGTGAATGCCAAGTATGTGAGTGATGTATGGGGAATTGGGTTGAGGTTTGAGAAGGGAGTGGAGAGAGGAGAGGTGGAGAAGGGGATTAGGAGTGTGATGGTAGAGAGAGCAGGGGAGGAGATGAGAGAGAGGACTTTGTGCTTGAAGGAGAAAGTGGATGTTTGTCTCAAGGAAGGGGGATCTTCATATCAGCACGTGGAAGAATTAAGCAGTTACATTTTGTCATTCTAAAATACTTTTTTTGAAGAACATTCTAAAATACTTGTTCTTCTATTTGTGAGACTTTTTTTTTATTTTCCTTTATTGATTATGTGGCTATTTTTTCTTTTAAATTTGTGTTTTGGCTACCAATTAAGTTGGTCTCGGAAATCCTTTGTTGATTAATTATGTGGCTTTTTCTTCTTCATATCAGCACTTGGAACACTCTATCTCTAGCGACCTTCGTCTCGTGACTCTTGTCTCCAGCGACCTTTGTCTACCGTTTTACACTTGATGCATTCTTGGTGCTAATTTAGCTTCAGTAACTACTAACTTTTTAAATTTTTTTGGCCTCAGAATCAGAGGTTGAAGCTGTGATTATAATTTCTTTGAGGTAAAATAAGATTTTAAACGTAGAAGTAAAGAGCCTTGCTATATGCACACCATTTCTAAAACGCTTCTCAAACACACCACTCAGGGCCGGCTCTAACGTTTGGGTTGCCCTAGCCGAACCGTGAGCTTGGTTGCCCTAATACTAGTAAGTCATACCCAAAAAAAAAAAAAAAATTGAAACAATAAAAAAAAAAAAAACATACAAGTAAATGAACAAAGCAAAATCGAGGTTATATTTTATGTTTTTAGCTTGAAAACACTAACAAAAAAATTCAAAATCAAAATATAACATTGGTTAATCGGTTATAGTGCGTTATAATTAACATGATCCGATTCAAACAAACAACTTTCTATTGCCTATTGTTGCCCAGTGCCCACAAAGCCCACCAAGTGGGTGGGAAATTAATGTTGAATTGAGAAAGAATGGAACCCTTGAATTTGATTGTGAATTGGGAGAGTTCCAGGTTGCACTTTTGGAGACCCTCGAACTCTTTCTCCGTCAAAGTCTTATTTTTTTCCTCTCTGATGAAAGAAGTCAATTTGTATAAAAGAGAGGATTTGTCATTTTGGGCTTTAGATGAAATAGGTTTTGTTATTGTGAGTCTTTTATGCTTTAAACTCTGTGGACTTAAAGCTTAAACAATATAGTGATCAGTCAACATATAATTTTTTTTTTTTGCTTAACGAAAAGGGGCAAAACAAAGAGGGACGGAAGCGTGGGATGGGAATTGACCCCCAGTCATGCGGGAGTTGGAAGCAGCAAGGAAACTAGCATGCCAAGTTGGGTCAGGGCCGGCCTTGACACCACTTAATAGCGTGTGGGCCCAAAAATTATTTTGAGAATCTTAGACTTCTATTTTATAGCCCTAAAGATCATTCATACAAAAATCAGATTGATCATACATAGATAAGTGCATAATTCAAATCAATTGATTAAAATAAAGTTACTCCATTTATGGGCACTTCCTATGTTTTTTTATGTGTTTTGTGTAGGAAAAAGGTCTGCGAGTTTTACTATTGGACTGTCTTCGAACAAGAGTTCGAGTCTTTCAATCTTAGTTTTAATTTTTCGGAGGCCAATAAGGTAGCTGATTTTTTGATAAGAAAGGGCGTAAAGGAGTAAAATACTTTAGCCCAAATATTACAAAGATACATGCCGGCGCCGTATAGAAAAAAACAATATGGTAATCGGAGAAAATTTTCAATACAATAGTTACTTATCCCACCCCATGTGAGAAAATGTTATATATAACCGCTGTATTCAAGTTTTTTTTTTTCAAGGTGACAGGTCTTAGATTGTCAACTTCGAATAAAAAAATTCAGTATTTATCGATGGAAAATGCTAAGTACCCAGAAAATTTATTCTGAAAATTTCAAAAGGGCAGACCGATCGAGTCAGCTCTTAGCACTTGGGCCTGTGGGTATGAGTCGATTGGATATTGTAAATATTCGAAAAAATTGATTTTTTTTATTTTTTATTACAAGGTGCTTTACAATTATTCTTTATAAAATTGATGGTCAACATAGTCTCCCCCCACCCCACATATAGAAATTCCAAATAGACCGGAAATAGGTGAACCAAACTCTCTCTCTCACAACATAGTCCCCCATAAGTTTTTTTTTTCAATTATTATTCTCATTTTTCTCTCTCTCCCTCTCCACTGATTAACTCAAAAACCACTTTCAAAACTCAAAGAAAGTTTGTTATGTGGAATTTGGATTTTGATGGCTTGGCCAAGTTAGAACTAATTTGTAAAATCGTTTCGTTTTGGGGGTATTTTAGTCAATTCGTTTTGTGGGTACAGGTGTTTGAACTCCTACATGCATATTAGGCGTTGTAATTGGCGGCAGAAGGAATGAAATGGGGACGGATTCCTCTTCTGCAGAAAGCTTTGCATGGCTCTCCTGGGTGAAGTTCAAACTGCGTAAACAGGTATCAGCTAAACTCTTCCTCGCACATTTAAGTTATATTATTGCAAAAATGCAACGTTCTGTCAAAAGCAAAATCATAGCTGGTAATTTTACGTCAATGGGAATGGAAAATAAGATTAGACCAGCCATAATCTCACTTCCCATGTCTTCCACAGAACGAATATAATTATGCTGCACTCTACGTGTTTGTTGAAATATTTGAACGATGCTGTTTCCATGATTGGAGAAATATAATATTGAGTCACCATACTCCATTTTTAAACTAATTCATTCCTCAAATTCTTCTTCAAAAGCCTATGGTGGGTGAGAATGCTTTAACGCAACATGTGGTTTTGTTCGTTCTTTTGCTATATGAACTGGACAAAAGTGTAATCGAACCCACCCAAACCCAGCCAATAGGGCCCAATGGGATAAGGAAGAGGAAGTAGCTAGGAAGTCCACCTAAAAGTCCAGCCCATTCTGTAGATAGCCCATTTCACGAGTCCCAAAATTCTCCGATTGGAGAGAACTTCAATGCAGAGGGTTTGAAACATAATATCAAACGGAAATGGTATAATATGTCCATTGTATGCAGATGACGGTTGGCAGATTATAAAGAAACATGTAACTGGCGTAACGATTCTTGCTGAGACACTTTTCTGAAGGATGTAATGGAAAGTTTGAATGAAGGTCCATAGGATATTTCTATAAATATTAGAGTCTCATTTTAGAATGTCCATTTTCTTACACAAATATCCAGTATGCAATAGAAAGTCATGAATTTCTGAATTCCCCCCAACGTGTTGTGTCTTCAATCTTTTACAAATTTGCATGTTGAAGTGTTGGTGTCTGTCACATGTCCATTGCTTGGCTCGATTGAATAAGAAGAATAAAAGAATTATAAAATCTATTCATTTTATTGCTTTTCAAAAAATTTACCCCTTGATGCAAATTGTTTCTGGTTGTTTCTTTCTGAACGTGTCTTATGGATAATAGATCTGCAGTATCCTTCGAATACCATTCGATCATCTGTTTGAATAATATAAACTATAAATGTTTATGTTTTGACCGCCCATGAAGGCGTGAAAAATGATACAATGCTGAGTGGATATGTTTCTGAACATGTTGCAGATTCACTTTCTGATTCTCTTCAGCCGCCAAGGAAAGGTGAGGTTGACAAAGTGGTATTCACCTTATTCCCAGAAGGAAAGAACTAAGGTACTTTTATCTTGCAACTTCAACTTTTTGATAGCTGTTACACATCAACTTCTTGAAATTGCAGTACATGACAAGTGCAAACTGTAAGATGTCTTTTTGTTGCAATTTGCAGAGAACTTTTCAGCTTCCTTAATTTTTTTTTATTTTTTAGATAACAGCACTCATCATTTGTATTTCTGGTTAACTTTCAAGTGGAAGTGATTTTTGAGAATTTGGAAAAAGTTCTGGAATTCCTCAACCAGACAAGTTTTGGAAAAATGCTTCTGAAAGTTGCAACCAAATATAGCCTAGGAATTGAGTGTCGCCTTCAGGTAATGCAACATATAGTAACTGTTGAAAACTGCATTCTATTTCTCTGTGGATTTCATTGGGAGAAGATACATTAAGCATTCTTCTTTTGCGGCTTGGAGGCGTGTTTTTAGTTTCAAGCCTTCTTTCAGAAAAAAACTCAGCTTTATGGTCAACATAGGAGTTTTTGCGGCGATTCTTGCCTACTTTAGAAGGAAAATGTGTTTAGCTGTGAAAGATTGGGCATGCGGTATTAGTCTTACAGTTACAGTTATTCGTCTATTCGATAACAAGACTATTAAGGTTTTGCTTAAAAACATCTTAGACTCTTGATAGCTGTTTATATCTATCATTGTCTTGATAGCTGTTTATATCTATCATTGTTAATGAATTTGGGTGTTGAAAGGAATAAACATCCAAATCTCAATAACGTGTCTTAAGTGCGTCTGCCATGTTTATGAACTACTGGACCAATTCGAGCACAATGGAATGAATGGATTTGTGTACAACAAATTCAGGCATTATTTGTGACCTAATTTTGATTTACAATTTCAGGGCTCAGAAAATCCTCAGTTCAAGAGATTTCATAGTTCCTTCAAATTTCAGCATCAGGATTGCATGCAAAGCTACATTATCAACCCAACAAGGAGAAGCTACAATGGGCACCAACTGCAAATACGTAAATAAATATGTCTAAGAATGAAAATTAGGGGAACAAAACTAAACCGAAAATAGTGAAATACCAGTATGAGACCCTTCACACGCCAAACCTTGAGTTTTAGAACCACAATCTGTGAACCATGGGATGCAATGAGTGAAGCTCGTTTCTCACTGATTCGATACTTGGGATGCAATGGGATGCAATGAGTGAAGCTCGTTTCTCACACGCCAAACCTCTAATAAACTTTTCTGCTCTCCATAACACCACACGTGAGTCTCCAGCATTTGCAGCGTAGAGAAGTCCGTTGCATATCACACCGACCAAACAACATGATCCCACTGATGCATTTTGTGGCTTATCGACCCACTGCTGCCTACAATAGCAGATATCCCTTGATGCTCAGAGGAAAATTATGGAACGATGAGGAGAACAGCTTGTGGCTGGACAAAATTATCTAACTGCATATATCAACATTTTAATAAATAAATAAAAAATGGATTGCCCAAGAAAAAACTATTAAAATCTGTTTTTGACTTTGTTGGTACATTATCTGTAATATTAAGACTCACAGCTGAAATATTAAGCAGTCGAAACCCTCCATTTATGTGCAGCTTACTATGGTGACAAAGTCAGCTCACAAGCGAACTTGAAGGATAAATTTGGGTCACAGTTGAAAGCTTTGGCAGAGCATCTCTAAGGTCAGTATTCCTGCTTTTTCTTTGTTTAGCTTAGAAGATGTTTAAGGCTGATTTACCTGGTATATTTTACATTTGTATCAACTTATTCTTGCTAATGCAACTGCTCCAATATATTAGTACATTCTTACATTGTCTAGTGTACAATTTGTGGATCTGCTATTAAGCCACATCTATAATTTTCATTAGATGTCACAGAACATATGAACAAGGACAGTGTTAGAATATGTTTTGTCCCACATTGGTTAACTATGACTTGTAATGAGTTTATGCATAATATAAATAACACTTCTATGTGTTGGAGTTAATTAACACCTTAACACTTCTCTTCTCTTTCTCTTTCCCAAACAACATGGTATCAGAGCCATGGTTCTGACCGACCATAGCCGCCACAATTACCACCCACAACCACCGTCAACCACCACAGATTTGCCTCAGCCGTCGTCGTTAGCCTTCACAACTCCCAGCCTCCCAAACCGACACCCATACAGCCCTTAGACCTCTACAACGACACCCATACAGCCCTTATACCGCTACATCGGCACCCATACAGCCCTTATACCGCTACATCGGCACCCCGACAGCCCTCAAACCTCTACATCGACACCCATACAACCCCCAAACCTTCAAATCGACCCCCATACCACCGTCAAAACCCTAAATCGATCTTCATCCCACCTTCGAAACCCTAAAACGAAACCCAAATCGAACCTTATAGAACCCTCCAGACCCAAAATCGAACCAGTCGAG
The DNA here is from genome assembly GCA_020921065.1 of Vaccinium darrowii. Taxonomy (NCBI): domain Eukaryota; kingdom Viridiplantae; phylum Streptophyta; class Magnoliopsida; order Ericales; family Ericaceae; genus Vaccinium; species Vaccinium darrowii. Next base: position 5,053,346 of record CM037160.1, read on the forward strand.
TCCTTTAAATCCAAAATTGAACCCTAAATCGACCTATACGTGACTAAACGACCTCCATACGAACCCTTATCGAGCTATATGTGACCATACGAGACCCATTCCGTACCCTCTGGACCTTAAAATCCTATTCGACTCTTACCCAGTAGTTGTTAGTCTTTGAAACCCCATGTTCAGGCTCGCTCAGTGCTCATCGGTGCTTCAACACCCTCGATAGTCCTTATCCAGTACATGTTGGCACTTACTGGAGCTCTTACCGCTTCCTTTGTTGGTTCCTTTGCCTGGTCTGTTGGTGACTTGGTGTGTGTACTACATCCTTTGACGTCTCTTTAGTGTTGATCGTACTTGGTGTTGATCGATCATCTCTGAGCAGTTATGGATGTTTTCTTGGCTTGTTGCTGTTGCCTGACTGTCTAGGTTGCTGTTTCTGGTATGATAGCCGACTGTATTGGTATTTGTTGGTGATGTTACTGTTGGTTGATTCTGGTGACCATCGTATTTGGTTGATTATTGATTAAGTAGTATTTGCTATTGGATTGGTGCTCCTCCATTACTCTTTAAAAATGACTACAAGTTCTGGCTCCAGTATTTCTAGTTCTTCTAGTTCTGTCTCTGGTGATGTTTCTACCCATGTTTCTACTGATGTTTCTCACCACTGGTCTCCTAACATGTTGTCCATCACTGCTATTCGTTTGAATGGAAAGAACTATGCTACTTGGGCTAAATCTGTTGAGATGTATTTTTTGGGCTCCAAGCAATATGATTTTCTCACTGTTGATCCTCCTACTGACTCTACTACACTTGCAAATTGGAATATTGCGGATGCACAAATTCGCCTTAAGTTGTGGAATAGTATGAGCCAGAATATGTTTCTTTTTCCCCTAGAGTAGAGAGTCGTGTGTCGCGTCCTTTTCATTTAGTTTATTCAGATATTTGGGGTCCTATACATGTTCCGTCACGCTCAGGATTTCAGTTTTTTGTCATTTTTGTGGATGATTATTCCAGACTTACTTATGTTTATCTTATGAAAGCACGATCTGAGTTGTATACCATTTTCAAATCTTTTTATCAAGAAATAAAAACTCAGTTTGATGTTCTTATTCGAATTCTTCGTACTGATAATGCTACAGAATATTTCGTACCATTTTATCTGTTTTTCTTGATGACCATGGTATTATTCATCAATCTTCTTGTTCTCGAACACCCCAACAGAATGGTGTTGCTGAATGTAAGTTGCGTCATATGTTAGATGTCGCCCGTGCACTTTTATTTGAGCACCAAGTTCCTAAATCTTTTTGGAGCAACGTTGTTCTTACTGCAGGGTATCTTATTAATCGCATGCCATCAACGGTCTTAGGGGGTCAAATTCCATATGAAGTTTTGTTCCCTGGTCACCCCTGCATTCTCTACCTTTTAAGGTTTTTGGTTGCACATGTTATGTCCATGCTCTTGATCCTGGGCGGGATAAACTGGATCGCCGATCCATTAAATGTGTATTTCTTGGGTACTCTCGGACCCAGAAGGGATATAAGTGTATGTGCTGATGTCATCTTCAATGAGTCCTTGCCTTTTTTCCCCGTCTTCTACCCCAATGGATCCATCTCATTATATACTTACATCGGTTCCATCTCCACCTGCCCCTATGCCCCCAATGCAGGTATATACTTGTCGGCCGAAAGTTCCATCAGCTCCACCTCCGCCCCCACCCATCTCATCCGCCTCGTCGCAAGATCCTGAGCCGCTGCCCGATTCAGAGCCACATCCACCACCTTCTTCTGATTCCCTTCCTATTGCTCTTCGCAAAGATACTCGTGCTTGCAATTCTCATCCCATTGCTCGTTATGTTTCTTATGCACACTTATCTCCCTCCCTTCGTGCTTTTGCAACTTCTGTTTCATCCATTTTTGTTCCTACTATTATCCAGGAAGCCTTATCTATTTCTGAGTGGAGGATGGCTATGGAAGATGAGATGTCTGCCCTTCACCATAATGGCACTTGGGACTTGGTATCTCTTCCATCTGAAAAAACCACCGTAGGGTGTCGCTGGGTGTTCACTGTGAAATACCATCCAAATGGGTCTGTTAAGCGCTACAAAGCCCATCTTATTGCTAAAGGTTATACTCAAACTTATGGTGTTGATTATGCTGAGACATTTTCCCATGTTGCCAAGCATGGGTCTGTTCGTGTTCTTCTCTCTCTTGCTGCTAATCTCGGCTGGCCCTTATTTCAATTACATGTCAAAAATGCTTTTCTGCACGGTGACCTTCACGAGGTAGTCTACATGGAGCAACCACCAGAGTTTGTTGCTCAGGGGGAGCGTACTCGAGTATGTCGCCTCCGTAAAGCATTATATGGCCTTAAGCAATCTCCTAGAGCTTGGTTCAGCAAGTTTAGCGATCCAGTTTTGAGGTTTGGCATGCATCGTAGTGAGGCGGATCATTCTGTTTTTTCTCTTACATCGGCGAGGGGAAAAGTATTGTTGATTGTCTATGTGGATGACATTATTATAACTGGTGATGATTAGAAAGGTATTGTGGAGTTGAAAACCTTCCTACAGCAGCAGTTTTATACCAAGGATTTCGGAAAATTACGATATTTCTTAGGTGTTGCGGTGACACGCTCTAAAGATGGTATTAGCTTGTCTCAGAGAAAGTATGTGTTGGATATTTTGCAAGAGACTAGATTATTGGGAAGTAAACATGTTGAGACCCCCATGGATCCTAACGTGAAACTATGTGTTGACCAAGGGGAGTTACTTTCTAATCCAGATCAATATCGCCACTTGGTTGGTAAGTTGAACTATGTTACCATCACCCGTCCTGATATCTCCTTCGCAGTTAGTATGGTGAGTCAATTTATGTCTGCACCTCGTCTTCCACATTGGGAAGCAGTTCTTAGAATTGTGAAGTATCTTAAGGCTCATCCAAGGCGTAGTCTGTTTTATCGAGCAAGTGTCCACTTGTGTGTTAAGGCATTTACGGATTTTGATTGGGCCAGGTCTCCATCTGATAGGTGATTGACCACAGGATATTGTGTCTTTCTAGGTGGAAATCTTGTCAATTGGAAGAGTAAGAAGCAGACTGTTGTTGCTCGATCTAGTGCAGAAGCCGAATACCGAGCTATGGCTCATACTACATGTGAGATTTTGTGGGTGCGCTCTCTTCTTGAGGAAATAGGATTCAATGTGCAGTTGCCTATGAATCTATTTTGTGATAATCAAGCAGCAATCCACATTGCATCTAATCCAGTTTTTAACGAGCGGACTAAGCATATTGAAGTCGATTGTCATTTGGTTCGCGAGAAGCTGACAGTCGGTGTGATTGCTACTCCCTTTGTGTCTACCGGCGCTCAGTTAGCTGATGTGTTTACTAAACCATTATTTAAGCCACGGTTAGAATTATTGTGTAACAAGCTGGGACTTATTGATATTTATTCTCCAGCTTGTGGGGGAGTGTTAGAATATGTTTTGTCCCACATTGGTTAACTATGACTTGTAATGAGTTTATGCATAATATAAATAAAACTTCTATGTGTTAGGGTTAATTAACACCTTAACATTTCTCTTCTCTTTCTCCCTCCCAAACAACACACCATATTCAGAGTTGTCACAAGAAGAAAAAGATAAGACTTAATGAGCAACGAAGGACAAATCATATTGAGGGAAAAAAAAAAAAGTATGAGAGCATGTTGGTTGAAGTTGAAATGCAGGATAATACAAAATTACAAATGTCCAGCCAGTTTAGAGATGGCAATTATACCCATGCCCATGGATATCCGATCCGATCCTCAGTCATTTTGAGGTGGATACTACCCATTTTTCTTATCCAATAGGAGTGGGTATGATGATAATCATATAATACCTGGTCGGATATGGGGAGGGTATGATTTTGCTATCCCCATACCCAAATACCCGTACCCGCCCTATCATATTCTTTCCTCATTATATATACATCTCTCTTGGACATGCAATTATATTTTTTTTTTACCTTAGTCATTGGCGAATAATCTTTTTTTTATTTTGTACTGGCCACTTAATTACTTATGTATCTTTGTTGCATTCACTTTCATTTTTGTTTTAATGATTTTGTTGTGAACTCTTATTTGGCCATGGTGTTAATGCAATAGTACCATAGTACTTATATTCATGGAATTTTGGACATAATATTGTCATATATTTATACATGTATTAATTTACTTAATGACTATTTCAGCTCTTAAGATTTTATAAAAAATTTAGTGATTTGCCTCTTTTTCAAAGTTTAATTGGGTATTGGATAATACATGTTCCACCCGTTATCCAAATGGATATGGATTTAGTGACTTTTAAGTATCTCCAGTTGGGTATGGGTAAGGGTATAGAGGTGAGCATAGAGTTTGGGGATCGGATTTGGAAAGAGCATCTCCGATCCAAACCCGGCCCGTTGCCATTCCTAAGCCAGTTAGAGTTACTGGAAACTGCAGTCCCTGTGATAAAGTCGGAATGTCATCAATAGGATCAAGCTCAGCATCCTCAAGTGCAATGGAAGATCAACCCTGTATGGAATCAGATTTACACGTTACTACACTTGAAATAAAATAGATCATCTTTGGAATCTAATACCATTTTGCGGTGTCTCTTTAGGTTTGATCTAGGATGTTTCGGTAGGTATATCTTCAAACCCAACTATTACATGAACAAATTGGTTTCCAAAGCTTTTGGCCGCACGTAAGCTTACTTGGTGAATCTAGGTGCCTTTTCCTTTCAATCTTTAGGAATGTCCATGAATGGTATGAAGCTGCTAAAAAGTAAGCCTCATCATTTGGCTCATTGTCCCGGGGCCCGTCTGAAGCCCGCAAGGCCCGTCGGGCTTTACTCGAGCCCGAGCCCGCCAAATGGGCGGGCTAGCCCAGCCCGACTTTTTCTTGGGCCGGGCTTGGGCCTAAAAATTTTAGCTACAACCCGCCCGCCCGATAGCCCGGCCCGCCAGCCCGAGATACTAGCCCACCCGTAGCCCGGTACACTTGTAATGCATTATTGCACGGTTAATGTACATAAGATATAATATATATATATAACGTACCAAAAAAAAGATATAATACAAATGTACCAAAATAAAAAAAAATAATACACAGTTGGACATATGTGTGTAACTATGTGTATATATCTCACAGTAAAGTTCTAATAAAAAACTAAACATATGCATTAAAATTTTGAGAAGATCTGAACATATGCATTGATTGACCATTCATTTGTTGCATGAGTAACTAACAACTGCTCATGGTGTATTATTGTTACAACATATGGTTGGCTAGACAAGGTTCAGTTGTAATTTAAAAAAAAATGGCTCCAAAAGGTTCAGCTATAACAAACATAAAAAATAAAAAAAAGGGCATTTGGCCCGCCCAAATAGCCCAGCCCAGCCCAGCCCAGCCCGCCCGAAGACTGGCCCGCCCGACTAAAATAAGCCCGTGGGCGGGCTTGGGCTTCAACTTTTGAAAGATAGCCCGGCCCGCTAAAAAGAAAAAGCCCGCATAGCCCGGCCCGCGGGCTGGCTTGGGCTGAAAGTTCGCGGGCTGGATGATGACCCTTACTAAAAAGTATTTAGCTGTAAGCAACTAAGCATGATTCTATTTTGCTTGCATGATTCTATTTTGCTTGACGAGTGGAATGGCTGCCTTAGCTTCTGTCCCTCATCGTATTGGAACTCGGTTTTTCCCTTCTGTTCTACGTCTTTGCACTTCGCTGATTTAAAGCCTCATTCATGTTTAGAACTTGCCAAGCAGAAATCTCTCATTCTTGACTTTGCTCTGTATCATTCATAAGAAAAAAAACCTGTTCTTTGCCTTCAGCATAAGGTTCTGTAGTACATTTTCTCCCTCCACTTGATACATCGTATGCATGATGTACACGAAGAACACTGATTTGCACCGACAACCAATCTCGCACTGGGCATATACTCTCGTGTGGAGCACGCCGGAGACCACCTAATATATACTAAAAAACGTAACATATACTACATCATGTCACATTATTGATCCGACATATACTACATCATGTCAGATTATCCAACTGGTATCATTATTTCAAAATTTCCATGAACCAATATATACCACATGGTTGGTGGTCCACCCAAGAGAAATTAACCCCACATAACAAACTCTCAAGCAATGACAAAGAAGGCCAACCAAAACTTCCATGGATTGGACCAAGATAACAGTGGCCACCATTCAAACTCGTCATATGAACCTGAAATGCTACCAATATTTTATGTACCCGTCTCTCTCGAAAGCAGCCCTTCCATTTCGTGATCACCTTGCCTCCATACCCCCTCATTCACAAAACCCCTCCAAACTCTAATTTAATGGGCCCACAGCTGTGATCCAAACCATTCCTCATGTATTTCTCGCTGATATCAACATTCAAAAAGATATTCAGCTCGGTCGGTCGTCGATATATATACAGACAATCCATTTTATACAATTTGATGGCTAGAGTTTGTTCACTTTTCACAATTCATTGAGGGAAAAAATTATGTTTATGTTATTTGATAAGTGTTTAGAACATGTTAACATCATCAGCCACACCAAAAATTCAAGTCTTTCGTCATTTTAATAAAATTCATTTGAAACTCAATTTGGTATAGAGTTAGTAAAGGGATTTGGGTGAATTTTACGAACTTTTAGTAGATTTTGAAGTGACAAAAAATGGTGACTGTGGAGATGTTCTAATAAGAGTTACATGCGAACACAATATTTATCTCAATTTGAATCAATTCGTTTAAAAATCAATTTGGTATGGAGTTAGTTATGGATTGGGCCGGGTGAATTTTACAAACTTTTAGTAGATTTTGAGTTTGAGTAACAAAAAAGGGTAACATTGGAAATGATCTAATAAAAGTTACATACAGCACGAAATACAAGATTTGGTCTCGAACGGGGGGGCCAGAACTACACGTTTGAGGGGAGATGAGATTGATGCGTAACTATGTAATAATCATTCAGTAATTTAATTCTAAAAAGAGACTTGCAGCCTGCAGGGCAGGGTGAATCCTTAGATTTTCTTCAAATTAACCTCAGAAATTTAAATAATTAATAAGAGTATTTGAAGTCGTGAAAGTGCTAGGATACCCAACACCCCCTTGTGTCTGCTGCTAGTTAGAGTATCCCTCACCCTTGCCTAATTATCGGAGCACCGCGATCACTACAGCACCACATATTCTTATGTTTATGAGATATTAGTTGATAAGTCTTTAGAACACGTTAATGTCATATCCACGCCAAAAATTCAAGTCTGTCGTCATTTCAATAAAATTCGTTTGAACTCTACGTAAATGTGTTACAGTGATCCAAACACCACGTGGCTGTACTCCGGGACTACTGAATAATTACTCCCTGCCCTTATATATACTGCCTTTTCATGTGATTCAAGAAACAAAAACTTAGCCCCTAACTGTGAAAAACAACCTGCAAACCTGTAATGGAGAACCAAACCCCAAAGCCTAAAAGTAACAACCACCATTTAGTACTCTTTCCAGTCCCTTTACAAGGCCACATAAACCCCATGCTTCAACTGGCCAACATCCTCCACTCCAAAGGCTTTTCAATTACAATCATCCACACCCACTTCAACTCCCCAACCAAATCCAATCACCCTCACTTCACCTTCCTCCCCATCTCCGACGGGTTCTCCAAAACCAAGACCTCGACGGAAGATGCCATCTCTCACATCACTCTGCTCAATACCAACTGCGTCGCCCCGTTTAGGGACTGTTTGGCTAGATTGTTGGCAGATGGGCCAATTGCTTGCTTGATTACAGATGCTATTTTGCACTTTTCGCAGTTGGTTGCGGATGGGTTTGGGTTACCCAGGATTGTTTTGTCGACTTGCAGTATTTCTTCGTTTCTAGTTTTTGCTGCCCTGCCTGTGATACAGGAAAAGTATCTCCCTAAACAAGGTGTGGGATTTATTGATTTCTGTTTTTCTCTCTTGCTATCTCTCGCTTTGAGTTAGTTGCAAGTGGAGTGGGCTCGTAGCCCAGTGATAAGCACTACGCACTGTCATGCATGGGTTAAAACCTAATTTATACTACAACAACGGACTTTCTCTGACGGAAAAAGAAAAACTTTGAGTTACTTGTCATTTTTCCTAACAATTCATAGATAGTGGTAATTGCATTAACTTAAGTTTATGATTTGTCAGGTAAATATTACTAGTATATTTAAAACTATTAATTTTGCATATAATTTTTTTATATCTGATCACAGCAGTTTTTAAAAACTTGCGACTGGCGTTTTCTAAGAAGTGGGTTGGTTTCAAAACATTTTTGGGGAAATGACTGGAAAAAGATTCGTTGCCAAGATTTTGAAAAGAAAAGAGAAAGGGGGTTAATTTTCTCTAATAATTAATTTGGAGCCATGTTGTTTTCATCTTTGTCTTTTTGTTTCCTTTATTTTTTTATTTGAGCTGGGTCTTCATGCTTCCTCCTACCTTCATAAACTTGCTTGCACAGCCAAATTTTTGTGGGGTTTGTTTCTTGTTTTGCACTAGGAAAATTACACACTTTTCTATTTAACTAGATTACACCATTATATATTGTCATTCCTTTTTAATTATACACATAACAGAGCAACATTTTAATTATAGATAAAAGCTAAAGAGAGTGTTAAGATCAATTTCCTTCTCCTTTTACGAAAAAAGCATAAACGCAGTTGGTAACCATTTAAAATCTTGGTTTTTGGATAATGTTCCGAGACATACCAATTTGTTAAAAGCATCGAAAATATAATTTTGAATCCGCAAAAGTAAATTCTGAGTGAAATTGAATACACTATCAACAAAACAAGCGTTTGTGTTATAAAAAAGTAATTCTTGGCAAGTGTTCAACAAAATTCTATTAAAATGGCGAGCGAAAACGATCTCCATACTCTAGATCCCTGGTTCATTCATTCATTGGAAAAATGCTATGGACGTAGAAGTGTAGAAATCCAATCTGATGTGGTTAATTCCCACGTGCTGCCATGGAATGCATGTACATGCTTCAAACGGCTCTGAACACACGATCTGTGTCCCGACATCTCTGTCAATACTCGATAGTATCGGTGATCTTTCATTCATTCGTCCTTCCGTTTTCTTTTTCTTTTTTTCTACAGATTCCCAACTAGAATCACCAGTGCCAGAGGTGCTACCTCTCCAAGTCAAAGACCTTCCCTCAATGACCACAAATGACTCCGAAGACTTTTACAAATTTCTCACCAACATGGTGACACAAACCAAGGCCTCCTCAGGCCTAATTTGGAACACCTTCTCGGAACTCGAAGAATCTGCACTATCCCAATCCCGCGATCTATTCCCAATCCCAAATTTCTCAATTGGCCCATTTCACAAGTCCTTTCCTGCATCCTCGAGCACCCTACTAATCCAAGACAGGAGTTCCATATCTTGGCTAGACACCCAAAAATTGAAATCTGTGTTATATGTGAGTTTCGGAAGCATTGCCGAAATGGATAGAAAAGAATTCAATGAAATGGCTTGGGGATTAGCCAACAGCATGCAGCCCTTTTTATGGGTGGTTCGGCCGGGATTCATCCGCGGTTCAAAGTGGCTCGAGGCATTGCCAAGTGGGTACGCGGAGAAAATTGGGGATAGGGGGTGTATCGTCAAGTGGGCCCCGCAGCAGGAAGTGCTAGCCCATTTTGCTGTAGGAGGGTTTTGGACCCACGACGGGTGGAACTCGACGTTGGAGAGCATATGCGAAGGAGTGCCAATGATATGTTCACCTTGTTTCGGGGATCAGTTGGTGAATGCTAAGTATGTGAGTGATGTTTGGGGAATTGGGTTGAGGTTTGAGAAAGGAGTGGAGAGAGGAGAGATAGAGAGGGGGATTAGGAGAGTGATGGTGGAGAGAGAAGGGGAGGAGATGAGAGAGAGGATTTTGTGCTTGAAAGAGAAAGTGGATGTTTGTCTCGAGGATGGGGGATCTTCACATCAGCACTTGGAAGAATTAATTAGTTATATTTTGTCATTCTGAAATACTTGTTCTTCTATCTGTGAGACTTTTTTTTTTATCTTTTGTTGATTATGGGGCTATTTATTCTTTTAAATTTCGTGTTTTGGCTGCTAATTAAGTTGGTCTAGGAAATCCTTTGTTTATTGTGTGGCTTTTTCTTCTTCATATCAGCACTTAGAACACTCTTTGTCTCTCTCATCTCTAGCGACCTTCGTTTCGTTTCCGGCGACCTTTGTCTCGCAATAGTGAAAGGAGGGTCGTGGTGAAGGTAGAGGTGCATTGGATGATGAGGAAGAGAAGAGTAGAAGAAAGGTAAGTGGGCGGGTACTGAAAAAGAAAAGGATAATATGAAATTTGATAGCAAGGTGTGGGTACTGAGAAAAACTGGAGGTGGGAATAGAATTTCTCATCTGGTCAGGCAATTGAGAGTATTTAAGAGATTTGAGTTCATTTATACCCTTTTACACTTGATGCATTCTTAATGCTAATTTAGCTTGAGTAATTACTACTAACTTTTTTAAGTTGTTTTTACCTTGGAATTAGAAGTCGAAGCTGTGATTATAAATGTGTCTGCGGTAAAATAAGAGTTTAAACTTAGAAGTAAAGAGTCTTGACACACGCACACCCAACACGCTTCTCAAACACACGATAAAATAAAAACGCTATGCTGGTGGAGTGGCAGCCCAATGGTGGTTGGTAGCATGTTCTCCAATGCGAACCTCACTAACTACAACCTTTCGCCGAGGAAAAAAAAAAAAAAGATAAACTAAACGCTGTGATTCATGTGGTAGCCCAATGGTGGTTCGTTCACTTTTCACATTCATTGAGGAAAAAAATTATGTGTGTGTTATTTGATATGTGTTTAGAACACGTTAATGTCATTTTTGTGGGTGGTTCGGCCCGGACTAGTCCACGATTCAGAGTGGCTCGAGGCATTGCCAAGTGGGTATGCGGAGAAAATTGGGAACAGGGGGTGTATCATCAAGTGGGCCCCGCAGCAGGAAGTGCTGGCCCATTTTGCTGTAGGAGGGTTTTGGACCCACAATGGGTGGAACTCGACGTTGGAGAGCATATGCGAAGGAGTGCCAATGATATGTTCGCCTTGTTTCGAGGATCAATTGGTGAATGCCAAGTATGTGAGTGATGTTTGGGAGATTGGATTGAGGTTTAAGAAAGAAGTGGAGAGAGGAGAGATAGAGAGGGGGATTAAGAGAGTGATGGTAGAGAGAGAAGGGGAGGAGATGAGAGAGAGGATTTTGTGCTTGAAAGAGAAAGTGGATGTTTGTCTCAAGGAAGGGGGGTCTTCATATCAGCACTTGGAAGATTTAATTAGTTACATTTTGTCATTCTAAAATACTTGTTCTATTTGTGAGACTTTTTTTTATCCTTTGTTGATTATATAGCTATTTTTTCTTTTAAATTTCGTGTTTTGGCTGCCAATTAAGTTGGTCTCGAAAATTCTTTGTTGATTATGTGGCTTTTTTTTCTTCATATAAGCACTCAGAACACTCTTTGGCTCTCTCGTCTCTAGCGACCTTCGTCTCCGGTGACCTTTGTCTCGCAATAGTGGAAGAAGGGTGGTGATGAAGGTAGAGGTGCATTGGATGAGGAGGAAGAGGAGGGTAAAAGAAAGGTAAAGGGGCGGGTAGTGAGAAAGAAAAGGACAATATGGTAAATTTGTAAGTGGGGTGTGGGTACCGAGAAAAAATGGGGGTGGAAATAGATTTCTCAGCTGGTCTGGCTATTGAGAATATTTGTGAGATTTGAGTTCATTTGTACCCTTTTACACTTGATGCATTCTTGGTGCTAATTTAGCTTCAATAATTACTAACTTTTTAAGTTGTTTTTGCCTCGGAATTAGAAGTTGAAGCTGTGATTATATTTTCTTTGCCGAGTTGAAGCTATGATTATAATTTCTTTATGGTAAAATAAGAGCTGAAACTTAGAAGTAAAGAGCCTTGCACACCATTTCTAACACGTTTTTCAAACACCCCACTCAATAGCGTGTGGCCTCAAAAATTATTTTGAGAATCTCAATGTCTATTTTAGAGCCGTAAAGATCATTCATACAAAAATCAGATTGATCAAATATAAATAAGTGCATAATTCAAATCAATTGATTAAATAAAGTTACTCCATTTATGGGCGCTTCCAAGTCTATTTTCAATGTGTCTTGTAGGAAGACAGTCTACGAGTTCTTGGACAATCTTCGAACAAGAGTTCGAGTTTTTTTTTTTTTATCAACTGCAAATTTCATATCAAGAAGCCTAGCGGCACTTACATGAAATTATCATAAAAGCCGGAAAGAGCTAAAACTACTGATCCTGGGACATGAGCAACACCTCTGATGGGCATACATGCTCAAAGACACATTACTGCAGCAGCAGACCAACACAATGCGGCGCAGGGTCCGTCCGAGAATTAGAAGAAGAACGTCCCAGAGCTCAATCCATTAGATCGGTCCTTAAAATGGCTAACGATGGCATTCACGACGTAACACAATCGCAAAGGGATGCTCCAATGCAAGTTTCTGCTGACACTTCGAAACTCCGGGCGCGGTAGTAGACCAGACAACCCACAACGAGTTGGACCTCCTTGCAAGCACCTCTGACCGGAGACTGGTAAACCAGTCCAACAAGAATCAAACAACAGAAAACTAAAAACAAACAACAATTATTTACCCACCTACACCACCCACTAGATTTGGGGAAAACCCAAATCGGACCAAAGCCGGTGGAACAAAACAGAAAGAAAACAGAAAAAAGCAGGAAAGGCCCTAACCTACCACCTCTTTGTTACCTTCTGGCCGGCCACTAACACCTAGATTTGGTTAGACATGGCAGAGAAGAACAAGCCATGCTCACCACATGACAGCCGGAAGCCCAATCTTAGTTTTTATTTTTCCGAGGCCCATAAGGTAGCAGATTTTTTGACAAGAAAGGGCTTAAAGGGGCAAAATACTTTAGCCCAGATAGTACCAAGATACATAACAACGCCGTAGAGAAAAAAACATACGGTAATCGGAGAAATTTTCAATACAATAGTCACTTATCCCACCCCATGTGAGAAAACGTTATAAATAACCGTTGCATCCAAGTTACATTCAAGGTGATAGGTGTTAGATTGTCAACTTTGAACAAAAAAATTCAGTATTTATAAATGAAAAATGCTAAGTACCCAGAAAATTTATTCCTAAAATCTCGAAAGTGCGGGATAATTGTCGAGGCAAGTTGTTTGGATACCTAGCCTTGCTCTCAAGGGCGATTACACCATGCAACCAACAACCTCGCCAGGTTCAAAAAAATGCATTGGGAAAAAAATAAAACTTAGATATAAATTAAATTTTTTTAATATTGTTAACGCTGGGTTATTCTTAGGAGGTTAAAATAAATGTATCCAACTAAATTTGAACCAAATTTTTATAACTTCAACAAAACAAAATAAGCATAGCCCAATTATGAGAGCCCTATATATAATACATCTAGAGGTAATTAAATAATCATCCTTTTTTTTGGACATCACATAAGTTTTCATCCTGCCAACTTTTTGGAGTTATGTTTTCATCCTCTTTTAATGTGATTTACCGTTTTTAACCTTTCACTGGATACGCACACACGCACACAATAATCATTTCCTAATTTGTAGGGATTCTGTACTGTGACTTCCGAAAATCATGGAGTAATTTAGGTTGTGGGGGATTTTTAAAATGAGTGGGGCTGATTGTATTGCCTAAAATAAAGGAATTTTTGAAATAGTAAGTGGATTCAAAATTTAGTGGAATGATTTTATTCTCAAATATAACTCACACAAAGAAGAGTACCAAAAATCATGCTTTTTTAACCAAATCAATCGACTCACATGAAAGACAGTAACCATGGCAAAGATGAAAAATAGGAATATCTCTATAAATCATGGTAAAATCGAAACAAACCATTTTCCATGGTAAATTCCATCATTTAACAAAAACACAATTTTGTTACTTATTTAAGTAAACATAATTGCCTTAATTTGGCAAATATGTCAAATAATGGGTGGGGATTTATTTGATCTATACAACCGGATAATTGCCTTAATTAAGTGAACATAATTTCCTTAATTATTAGAGATTTCAAATTTGGAAAATATTTCAAATCATGGATGGAGATTTATTTGATCTTTACAACCGGATAAGAAGGGGAAATTTTGAAATTTCATTTTGATTGATTCCTTATTTACCATCTTGTCATTTTGATCATGGTTAAAAATATAGGTTCACTTCACATTTCAATAACCATGGTAAATATTTTCATGGTGAAATACATTGTAAAAGTCAATACTTTAATTATCATGGTAAATACTGTATGTCCATCATGGTAAAAAAAAAAAAACCAAGCCACCAAAGATTAATTCCTGTCATTTTGATCATGGTCAAACATATATGTTCACTTTGTATTTCAGTAATCATGGTAAATGTAAAATTCAATACTCCAGTTATCATGGTAAATATTGTGTATCCATCATGGTAAAAAAAAAAAGGTCACCAAAGTTTGATCATGGTAAAAATTGTATATATATCCACAACATCTTTCAACAATCATGGTAAAAAAAAAAAAAAAAGGGCCACCAAAATTTGATCATGGTAAAAATTGTATATTCACAACATCTTTCAGTAATCATAGTAAAAAAAAAAAAAAAACAACAGAGCACTACAACAACAAAAAAGAAAAAACCCGGTGGTTTGCGCCAACGAAGAAAGAGATAGGAGTGACTGGCAATAAGTTGTAGCGGCGAACATTGATGGATCTCGATTTGGGACGACGATTTGGTACAACGAGGAGGCGACGCCGATTTAGTCAGGACGAAGGATTGTCGCCGGCGATGGGACCACTAGGAGTGAAGTTTTGGGACATCAATTCGGAATCCCCTAGGAGAAGATTTCGTCCTTAAAGATGACGTCCCGTAGGTGAAAATTTCTGGAGTTGCAGAAATCCAATGCTAATGGGATCAATGCAGAAATTAGATTCTATTTTATAATGGGATAAATGCAATTACCGAAAAAAAAAGGGATTGGGTTTGTTTCAGCCATCCCTAAATTACGTGGTTAGTCCACTAAATTTTCAAATTAATCCTCATCCTTATCCGTGTATATATGTATATATAAAGGGCAATATAGGGTTTATTTGAATTTCGGGATTGAAACATAACTCCAAATAGAGCACAGGATAAAACCATAATTTCAAGGTGGTTAGAGGATGATTATTTAAGTGTCTCATACATCTATTCTAATCTCATATATAAATATAAATAATATATAAAGGGGCAGCAATCTTTTGGTGTGGACCAGTTATTGAGGCTGGCTCACATTTTCTCTTCCCAAACTATCATACAAAAACAAAAAAATTACACTTTACTTAACCTTTGAACAAATAATTGTAAGGGCAAAAGAGTAAAATGTCACATGATACACACCTAGGAGATAAGAATAATCTTCCACAAAATACAACAAACCACATGCCATCAGAATGTACCTTTCTCTGCTTTTTGTTCCAGCTTCATATTTCTACAATTCACGGGCATTTCATTGTTTTGTCCATGTGTATGTGTTGTCTCATCATCATCCTTCATTTGCTTAATGGTACTACTTTTTTGTGGGGGAAAAGGAAAGAACATACTTTTCTACTCTGTATAAGGTTCTGTAGTACAATATTTTCTCTCTCCACTTGATACATCGTACGCATAATATACACGAAGAATACTGATTTGCACCGACAACCAATCTTGCACTGGGCATATACTCTCGTGCGGAGCACGCCGGAGACCACCTAGTATATACAAGAAAACGTAACATATACTACATCATGTCACATTATTGATCCGACATATACTACATCATGTCAGATTATCCAACTGTTATCATTATTTCAAAATTTACATGAACCAATATATACCCCATGGTGGGAGGTCCACCCAAGAGAAATTAACCCCACATAACAAGCTCTCAGCAGTGACAAAGAAGGCCAACCAAAACTTCCATGGATTGGACAAGATACTAGTGGCCACCATTAAAACTCGCCACAGCCCTTCCATTTCGCGATCACCTCACCTCCATACTCCCTCATTCACCAAACCCCTCCAAACTCTAATTTAATGGGCCCAGAGCTGTGATCCAAACCTGCAATGGAGAACCAAACCCAAAAGCCTAAAACTAACAACCACCATTTAGTACTCTTTCCAGTCCCTTTACAAGGCCACATAAACCCCATGCTTCAACTGGCCAACATCCTCCACTCCAAGGGCTTTTTCATCACAATCATCCACACCCACTTCAACTCCCCAGCCAAATCCAAACACCCTCACTTCACCTTCCTCCCCATCGCCGACGGCCTCTCGAAAACCGAGAGCTCGACGGAAGATGCCATCTCTCACATCACTCTGCTCAATACCAACTGTGTCGGCCCGCTTCGGGACTGTTTGGCTAGATTGTTGGCAGATGGGCCGATTGCTTGCTTGATTACAGATGCTCTGTTGCACTTTTCGCAGTCAGTTGCGGATGGGTTTGGGTTACCCAGGATTGTTTTGTCGACTAACAGTATTTCTTCGTTTCTAGTTTTGGCTGCCTTGCCTGTGATACAGGAAAAGTATCTCCCAAAACAAGGTGTGGGATTTATTGATTTCTGTTTTTCTCTCTCGCTATCTCTCGCTTTGAGTTAGTTGCAAGTGGAGTGGACTCGTAGCCCAGTGATAAGCACTACGCACTGTCATTTTTCCTACCAAGTCATAGATAGTGGTAATTGGATGAACTTAAGTTTATGATTTGTCAGGTGAATATATATTACACCATTATATATTGTCATTCCTTTTCAATTATACACATAACAGAGCAATATTTTAATTATAGATAAAAGCTAAGGTGAGTGTTAAGATCAATTTCCTTCTCCTTTTAAGAAAAAAGCATAAACGCGGTTGGTAACCATTTAAAATCTTGTTTCTTGGATAATGTTCCGAGACATACCAATTTATTAAAAGCATCGAAAATATAATTTTGAATCCGCAAACGTAATTTCTGAGTAAAATATGAAGAAAACAGGCGTTTATGTTATAAAAAAGTAATTCTTGACAAGTGTTCAATAAAATTCTATTCGAAAATGGCGAAGGAAAAACGAACTCTATACTTTAGATCCCTGGTTCATTCATTCATTGGAAAAATGCTTTGGACGTAGAAGTGTAGAAATCCAGTCTGATGTGGTTAATTCCCACGTGCTACCATGGAATGCATGTACATGCTTCAAACGGCTCTGAACACACCATATGTGTCCCGACATCTTTGTCATTACTCGATAGTATCGGTGATCTTTCATTCATTCGTCCTTCCGTTTCCTTTTTCTTTTTTTTCTACAGATTCCCAACTAGAATCACCAGTGCCAGAGGTACCACCTCTCCAAGTCAAAGACCTTCCCACATTCCCCCCAAACAACTCCTCCGACATGTACAAATTCATCACCAACATGGTGACACAAACCAAGGCCTCCTCAGGTCTAATTTGGAACACCTTCTTGGAACTCGAAGAATCTGCACTGTCCCAATCCCGCGAACTATTCTCCATCTCAAATTTCCCAATCGGCCCATTTCACAAGTCCTTTCCTGCCTCCTCTAGCAGCATACTAATCCAAGACAGGAGTTCCATATCTTGGCTAGACACCCAAAAACTAAAATCTGTGTTATATGTGAGTTTCGGAAGCATTGCCGAAATGGACGGAAAAGAATTCAATGAAATGGCTTGGGGATTAGCCAACAGCATGCAGCCCTTTTTATGGGTGGTTCGGCCGGGACTCATCCGCGGTTCAAAGTGGCTCGAGGCATTGCCAAGTGGGTACGCGGAGAAAATTGGGGACAGGGGGTGTATCGTCAAGTGGGCCCCACAGCAAGAAGTGCTGGCCCATTTTGCTGTAGGAGGGTTTTGGACCCACAACGGGTGGAACTCGACGTTGGAGAGCATATGCGAAGGAGTGCCAATGATATGTTCGCCTTGTTTCGGGGATCAGTTGGCGAATGCCAAGTATGTGAGTGATGTTTGGGGGATTGGGTTGAGGTTTAAGAAAGGAGTGGAGAGAGGAGAGATAGAGAGGGGGATTAGGAGAGTGATGGTAGAGAGAGAAGGGGAGGAGATGAGAGAGAGGGTTTTGTGCTTGAAAGAGAAAGTGTATGTTTGTCTCAAGGAAGGGGGATCTTCACATCAGCACTTGGAAGAATTAATTAGTTATATTTTGTCATTCTAAAATACTTGTTCTTTTATTTGTGAGACTTTTTTTTTTATCCTTTGTTGGGGCTATTTATTCTTTTAAATTTCGTGTTTTGGCTGCTAATTAAGTTGGTCTGGGAAATCCTTTGTTGATTGTGTGGCTTTTTCTTCTTCATATAAGTACTTAGAATGCTCTTTGTCTCTCCCGTCTCTAGCGACTTTTGTCTTGTCTCCAACGACCTTTGTCTCGCAATAGTGGGAGAAGGGCGGTGGTGAAGGTAGAGGTGCATTGGTTGAGGATGAGGAAGAGGAGGGTAGAAGAAAGGTAAGGGGCAGGTACTGAGAAAGAAAAGGATAATATGATAAATTTGATAGAAAGGTGTGGGTACTAAGAAAAAATGGAGGAGGGAGTAGAACTTCCCATCTGGTCTGGCTATTGAGAGTATTTGAGAGATTTGGGTTCATTTGTACCCTTTTACACTTGATGCATTCTTGATGCTAATTTAGCTTGGTAATTACTAACTTTTTAAAGTTGTTTTTGCCTTGGAATTAGAAGTTGAAGCTGTGATTATAAAATGTGTTTGCGGTAAAATAAGAGTTTAAACTTAGAAGTAAAGAGTCTTGATACACGCACACCACTTTCAACACTCTTCTCAAACACACAGCTCAATAGCGTGGGGTCTCAAAAACCATTTTGAGAATATGAGACGTCTATTTTATAGCTCCAAATATCATTCATGCAAAAATCAGATTGATCAAATATGGATAAGTACATAATGAAACCAACTAATTAAAAAGAAGAAACTTAACGATCCAATTTTCTCACGAAAAATATAAGTTTTTAATATTGGTACCAATATCAGATGAACATCAACTTAATTTTTCGCCTGAATAATTTATATTCCAAGAACTTCAAATTTAATGGTTCAGATTACTAAAATATGTTGTGGAGCTCTATTTGACAATATCTTTGAAAAGTTTTTGAAACGTGTGTAAATAGAATTACCTAACAAAAAACAAAATGCATAATAACATAAACAATGTGTTACTCACAAGACAATGCCAAGCAAAAGTTTTTGCCTTTCGAAATTGTGGTCAATTTTTATTTGGGACATTAAGGCTAAGTTCTCTAAAGAGGCTAACGGCCCGTTTGGATGACGTATTGGTTTAAGAGGGATTAAATAGTAAGGGAGGATAAAATAGTCGGAGTGATTAAATAAGAAGGGTGGACCCACAGTTAAGAAGAGGGGATTAAATAATACATGGTTTGGATGAGGGATAATAAAAAGGGGATAAGGAGAGTGGATGATATAAAATCATGTCAAAATACTTTCTTGCCCTTGGTAATGCATATATTAAATTATGTATTTATAAAATTATATAAATACCAAAATTAATTACACTATTCAATATTTAATTTATAATACTTAATTGTAATATTTTTTATTTTAAAAAAATTTTTTATTTGTTTTTTTATTTATTTTATATACTATTCAACAAGCCAACACGCCAACAATGTAAAATTCTAAAGTATAAAAATTTTCAAATTTTTTTTTGTATCGAATTAAAAATCTCTATTAATAGTTTAATTTGGTGCAAGCAAAAATAAAAAATTATATACGGAAGTACTTTATTTTTTGATCCGAAGGATATTGTAAAGCAACTGAACAAGCCAACAATGTAAAATTATAAGATATAAAAAAATTCAATTTTTTTGTATCGAATTAAATATCTCTATTAGTAGTTTAATTTGATACAAAAATAAATAAATAATTATATGCTGAAGTACTTTATTTTTTGATCCGAAGGAAATTGCATGGGGGTAGGGAGGTAAATTGGGAGGCTAATCCCCCCCCCCCCCCCCCCTACTTATATTTAGTCAGGGAGAGGCATGACTAATTAGCCCGTCGGCTAATTAGTCGGGGGTTGATTTTGGCAGCCAAAGCATGGATGAGGTGTGGGACCATGACTAAATAACCCAATCTTCCTCATCCCTCTTTCATTTCCAGCATCCAAACGAAAAGTCAATAAAAATACGAATTTTGAAATATGTCATTCTTCTTATATACATCAACTAAAAATCTAAATAACGAAAATAATTTGTCTAAAGTACAAGCGACAGATGTATAATGGGAGAACTCACCCTAACTTTTTACCAACTGCAGGCTTGTTTCATCTCAAGTTTGTTTTTGTTTTGTAGGAATATGGTTCCACGAGTTTTACTGTAGTTCGAGTTTCTTGGGTGCTTTGGCTAAAAAGTGGATTATGATTTTTTGGTTTTTTGGTTTCATCTTTATTCAATTTTTTTTTTGCATTTGTTAGTTTCGCGTCAAGATTTTGTGATTTCTGGATTTCTCTCGACGAGATGAATCTAACAAGTATAAAATTATAGTCAAAACTCAAATTTTTTTGAATAATCCAAGTATTTCGGCTTTATTCAAAAAAATATTTGGTTTGACCATAAATTTATACTTGTTAGATTCGTCTCGTCGAGAGGAATTCAGAAACCATAAAATCTTGACGCGAAACTAACAAATGCCAAAAAAAATTGAATAAAGACGAAACGAAAAAACCAAAAAAACCATAATCCACTTTTTAGCCAAAGCACCTCTTAATCTTTTAGTTTTTATTTTCGGGAGGCCAATACGATTTCGGATGTTTTGACAAGAAAGGCCGTCATGGAGAAACATACTTCAGTCAAAATGGTAATGAGATACATACAGGCGTTGCAGAGAAAAAAAATCTGGTGATCTCAGAAAAAAATTCCAATACAACAGTCAGTTACTTATCCTACCCCATATGAGAAAAGTATTATAGATAAGTGTTGCATTCAAATATTTTTCAAGTTGACAACTTTGAACAAAAAATCCAATATTTATCCACAAGCCAAAGATTTCACATACGATGATGATCGTAATTTTTTTGTCTTAATTATGTGCCTATCAATCTCCGAGGATCGTAATTTTTTGTACCTATAATGTACTCAACATTTCTAAAAAAATAAACAATTTTGATCTCAAACGAAAATTTCGAGAATCCACAATTAAGATCACTACGGAAATGTAGCGGCTTAGGTCAATACGAAAAACACAAGTGCTCAACATTTCTGAAAAAATAAACAGTTTTGATCTCAAACGAAAATTCCGAAAATCCACAATTAAGATCACTACGGAAAATGTAGCGGCTTAGGTCAATACGAAAAACCCAAGTCCGTGAAAAAAACGTTACAGTAAATAACTATTGCATTCCAAAAAATTTCAAGGTGACATGTGTTAGATTGACAACTTTGAATAAAAAAAGAATCCTGTATTTATCCACCACAAGCGAAAGATTTCACCTACGTCAGCTGGCCATTGAACCTTAACTTCCACTAACAAAAAAATTATTTTTTTCAAATACCGAGACAGGTCATTCTCTCACAAAATACCACATAAAAAACCGTAAAAAACCAATTTTTTCAAAAAATCGGGTTAATGGAACACCCCTAAATCTGGCCAAAAAAAATTACTCCTATGCATGCTTGACGAGATGACGAATATTCCCAATCCACATAACTCAGATATTCGGTTATTAGTTCGGATCCAGTGATTCGCTGCCCACTTTAATCACACGTTATTCCATCCCAATCAAACGCATCACAACCGACCATTTCCCATCCACCATCCACATCGCTAGTCAAAGTCTCCAAATCGAACGGTCTTAACCTCACTCACAGAACAATCGCACGCCATACGCTGTTGGTTTCCGTAAGCTGCTGGCCAATGCCGTCACAGTTACGACGCCGTTTCGTTCTCGGCACGAAGAAGAGAACCCCATAGCACGCAGTCACGCAGAGAAATTGGAGAGAGAGAGAGAGAAGAGAGCGAGGACAGGAGACAGTTTAATTGTGAAGTTAGAGAGAGAGAGATAGAGAGAAAGAGAGTCTGTATGCAGACGGAGGCGAGAGTTGGGGGAGGAGGGCAGATAGCTCTCAATTCGAGCCATGGAGGCGTGGTCGTCGACGGGGGTCCGGCGCATGAATTCGTGGCGCAGCAGAAGAGGGCGTTGCAACGTCAACAATCGCAAATCGGGACCGTTTCGCAGCTCCTAGCCGGAGGCATCGCCGGCGCCGTCAGCAAGACCTGCACGGCGCCGCTTGCTCGCCTCACTATCCTTTTCCAGGTTAATTTTGTTAGAGAATACCTATGTTTGGTTGAAGTTT
This sequence comes from Vaccinium darrowii, assembly GCA_020921065.1. Lineage (NCBI taxonomy): Eukaryota > Viridiplantae > Streptophyta > Magnoliopsida > Ericales > Ericaceae > Vaccinium > Vaccinium darrowii. The sequence goes on from CM037160.1 coordinate 5,075,748, forward strand.
TCAGAATCGTTTCACCTACTCGATTTATCTTGTCCCGTGTGTTATGAATAAGATAGAAAATCTGATTCTGGACGATAAACAAAAACGCTGTGTTGGTGGAATGGTAGCCCAGTGGTTGGTTGGTAGCATGTACTCCCATGCGAACCTCACTAACTACAGCCTTTCGCCGAGGGGGGAAAATAAAGATAAACTAAACGCTGTGATTCACATTTTTTGAGGCGCTTGAATGAGAATTTAGGCCCAATTCATGTGCACTTGCATGAGCGGGAGCGCAAGCTTGAGGGCGAAAGTGCGAGAGCGAGAATTGAGAGCGAATGGAGGGCACTACTCAAGGATTATGTGACTGAAGTTTGGACATGTAAATGATGATGTGCAAGGATAAAGTCGGAGCAACGCTGTTGGCTCTCTACTTAAGTTTTTTACTTGAAATGACAAGTTAACTACTTACTGCACTTGCAAATATAAAGTAAAAGTTTAAAGTTTGAAATTTGCCTTTCCCCAAATTGATGATTGGAACAAATCGATGATTGAATTTTAACGAAAACAATGATGAGATGGACGGCCGGATTGGTCTCACTACAGGGTCTCCAAATCCGAATCATAGAACTTAGTGAAAGGGAAGAGATTAGAAGTTGAAGAAGAAGACAGTATTACTGTGAGGTTTTGATTAGGCTTGATGGACCTTGAATTTTTATTTTAATTTGCAAGATTGAGGTGAAAGAATTATGATTCGAGTAACAGAGTTGTAACCGCAAAACTCTGTGTTAAATGGTATTTGTCAGCTCAAAATTCAAGCTATGGTGGAGTGGGAAACATAGGAATGTTAGAGAAATGATGTGAAACACGCACGTAAAGGAAGCCCTCCAGTTTTCGTGGTTATAACACTATGGAGAAGGACAGTCAGTTATCAACTCTTGAAACCCTCTCCACAAAATATGTTCTCTCTCACAAAGCCCTAAAAAATGAGCCTTGGATATTGGAGTCCAGATATGAAAGAATGAAACTGAAACATACGGGCAAACATACTGGCCAACAGGCATGCAGCCTCAAGGCCTTTACAAATTTCCCTTGGTCCCACAATTGGCCATTCAACAAACCATTTCCAACAAATGAAGAATCTCAAAAAGCGTACTCATAAGAAACTTAGAATTACTTTAAGAACAAAAAGATCAACTTATTTCAAACATCTTCCTGACCTAGTCTTTTTGTCGAACCTGCATCTCTTTTCTGTATCCCCTGCATCTATTCTATATGATACCATCTTGATTCTGCAGGTGCAAGGCATGCACTCTGATATTGTCACGTTGAGAAAGGCCAGCATTTGGCATGAGGCTTCACGCATTGTTAGGGAAGAAGGATTCAGGGCTTTCTGGAAAGGAAATCTTGTCACGATTGCTCATCGTCTGCCTTACTCTTCTATCAGCTTTTATGCATTTGAACGCTACAAGAATGTTGGTACATACGTTCTATGATGGTTTTCTTCATGAAGTTAAAAATGCATTTGTAGACTATTCTCGTATCTGGTTCTTTGTTTGATCATTTGCGTCTTCTCATCTTACAGCTATTACAAAACATTTTGGGGATGGAAAATCATAGGGAACATATCGGTGCAGACGTTTTCATTCGCCTTTTAGGTGGTGGTTTGGCTGGCATTACTGCTGCATCCGCTACATACCCGTTGGATCTTGTAAGGACGCGTCTTGCAGCCCAGGTAAGAATAGATAGACGTTGTTAGTTTAGTCAGCTATCACACTCTAGCTTGTTTTAATTGTCATGCATTGGAGCATAGATCTCTGCAGTTGTCACAGAACCGATTATGCAGTGGTTTATTCTCAACCTTTAGTAAGTTACTACTCGCATGAAGGAAGGATAAAGTTGCCATACTTAGAACACTCTCCTGTCTTGTCTTTTTTGGCTATTCTATTATTTAGCTTGGAAATGGGAAAGCAATCCATTTCGCTATCAGGTGTCGCCTTTCCTCTATGTCATCAGTGATCTGTGATAATATGATGCTAATTATGATACATCAAAGAATCAAAGAGTACATCTAAAGGCACGATACGGGCATACGAAGAAGAAATTTTGACTTGGCTGCTAAACCACTCTTGGTTTATTTGACTTATTTCTGTCTGAGTTCCTGGTGCTTCATAATGCAAGAAGGCCTGCTAGTTCATTTGTTTTAAGACTCCACCTACTGACCTTGAGATTGTGGATTCAAACGTGAGGGTAACCACTTTGTGCAGAATGCAAGCTGAAGGTTACATTTCCACCCAATCTACCCGTCCCCCATTGTAGGAGACTAAACTAGCTTTGCTTGTGTTGTGCCTCTGAAGGACAATAGCCTGATTTCTGGTTGCATACTTCAACGTATTACTAGGATTCTTCACATGATGTCTGTTTTTCTTGTGCATATTTTTTGATCATTAGTTTTTACTTCACAGACAAATGTCATCTACTACAGAGGTATATGGCATGCTCTACGCACCATACCAAGGGAAGAAGGTGTCTTTGGCCTCTATAAGGGACTTGGGGCAACATTATTGGTGAAGTTCATCTTATTGTTTTTAAACCAAGTGTGCTTGATTAAGGGCATTTTGTGTGGTTAACTGCTGTTTTGAACTAATACAGGGTGTCGGGCCTAATTTAGCAATCAGTTTTTCAGTTTATGAAAGCTTGAGATGTCATTGGAAATCACAGAGGTAATACCTCATTATGTAAGGATTTGAAATTGCCTTTTAATATATCTATAGAGTGCTTCATGTTTTGGTGTTTTCTTTCTCCATATTTAGTTTGCATGGTGAAGTGATTCATAATTTGTTTTGTTGACCTCAGGCCCAACGACTCCACTGTCCTTGTCAGCCTTGCCTGTGGCAGCCTTTCAGGCATAGCATCGTCAACAGGTGAGTGATTTGAAACCTTCAACAGAAAGCCCTAAAACTTTAAGAGAGTTCACTTTTGGGTTTGCTTTGGAATACCATTTCTATTTTTGAACAAACAATGGAAACAAATGTATGCAGGAGATATGGTTGGGTTTGCTTTTGCTCCTGCATCTAGGAATGTTTTCCTCCTCTAGAATAAGTTGATGTTTGTAGTAATGTTATAGTGTTCTTTTCTCATTTTCCTTTCTGTATTAGTTGGCGAAAATTACAAAAAGGAAATAGTGATTCTATAATTTCTTGGCCGTTCTGTTCTGGAAACAGAACCAATAATCATTACGGGGTAGTAGAGGTTTTTGTGATGCTAATGGCTGGAATATCATGTCTATTTTATCCTCACAATGCAGCTTAAATAGATTATTAGTGCTATTAACTGGGAACCGTAATTTTTGAGGTTCTTTTAACATTTTTTGTATTGTCTTTATAAGTAATATCCGAGTCCAATTTCGTTCACCCTCATTTAAAGATGGAGAACAGTACCCTCACTTTGATTGGTGGAAATTGTGTAGGGTCCATGGGATCAATACACTTTTTCGTAATTATGGAGTTAGTTTGTGGCGGGTCTGACACTTTTGCCACCAATCAAAGTGAAGGTAACATTCACCCTCTTTTAATGAGGGTGAGCAAAATCATTCTCGTAATATCCCATGTATTTTATTGCTTCTTATTCAGCCTTCCTCACCTTCAGTAGGGAACAACAATCAAGCTCTTCAGTAGACTTTCTCTTTTAATTCTACTATTAAACAACGCTAATAGCGAATGAAAGAAGTTAATGCCTGTAGCTTGTCTTCAATGCTTTTGATGCAGAGAAGCAGGTTGAGATGCAGGCTTTGCACTAAGCATCTAACAGAGTGAAACCTAGAGCCAAAGACCCCGAAGAGAAGTCAATTTTTGTCTGATATATGAGGATCTTTAGTAAGGAAGCCAACAACGTAATATGTTTTGTTTTTGTCTTTTGCTAACTGACTATATGTTTTATGTTAAAATCTGACTTGGATGAACTTTGCCTCTCCTAAGTGAGATAACTCGGCTTTCAGAACAATGTAGTTTGTTCGAATATAGGGTGGCGTATTCTCAAGCGATCCTATACAGTTCTCTCAGTTAGCAGGCATGAGAGTGTACTCTTTGAGGTACGCTTCTCAATTCTGCTTCCTTTACCATCCCTCTCTGGTGATAGTGGGACCTTTTAAGTTTCACAGGTGATTTATGTGGGTTGATGTCATCTTTGGAGTTGTCACTCTACCGGGTGTACCTCAAAGCCCTTTTCTTACTTTTCTTCTCCTTGGCAGATCATATGTCAAAGGATGCTTTCCCTGGGCAGAAGAAAGTTATTGTTAGAGAGGAATTACTGAAGGCTGAAGCTAATTAATAGGCCTTAAATGAATGTGTGGGATTGGTAACTGAAAGCTAGTATCTAGAAATGATTTTCAGAAACTATTAATGATCAAAACAAAGAGGTTATGGCTCTAGCCTCTTGTTTGTTCGAGGTTTAGAATTCTTTCCAATCCTTATTTGATTTCATATTGAGATTTTTATCCAACAAGTTTCTCATAGCAGAGCCATAAGGTTCCATTGTTTTCGATTGTTAAAGCATCCAATGCAAAACCAATGGGCAATGAGGGGAGTTGCCACCCAGTCTCATATACTAGTTTTGGAGGGCATAACTAACCAATGTGGGACAAGCTCTAATAATCATGAACCTTAAAAACTTATCATTCCTTTTCAGTTGGTTCTGAAATTCAGGAAAACTTGCTTTTGACTTGATTAATCAATTTATAAGTCCGGAGAAATAGTGGAACAGCGAAACATGATTTATAGGCCATCCTCAAGTAGCTGGGAAAAGGGCTTAGTTGAGTCTGGTTGATATTTTGGGGGTGAAACCTTCTTTAGAACCCTTGTCAAACCAAACACACACTTTACTCTTTTTGGCAAGAGGAATGAAATAGCGAGAGGAAGGCCAATTAGTACCAAGGGATGGCAAAGGTAAACTTTGGAATAGGAAAAACTCCCCTGCATTGGTTGGTTGTGGAGGTCAGGAAGGAGGTAGGGAAAAGGGTGATTACTTGATCAATGGTGTAATCCTGCCTAATGGTAGAAAGATTGTGTGAGGGGAAAATGTGAAAACGAGAAGACGCCTCTACCCCCTTTTTCCTGTTTATTTTTTTGGAAAAAGGGATATGGTTGGCTTTGAAGGAAACTTTTCCCTTCGTCTTTTACTCTGCTTTCCCCTTCTTAAACGTGGTGGGAACCCTCAAGCCTCATCATGTTCTTCCTAGTACTCTTCCTCAGATTGGGGGGATATTGTGGACATATTGGGTTTGTTCGTTTTGGGTTTCAAACCCGATTTTTTCAATTATTATCCAATTATTACCCCTATTTTCAAATATTATTCTCATTTCTCTCTCTCTCTCTCTCTCTCTAATCATTAACTCCTATTTTCAATTATTATCCCTATTTCTCCCTCCAATCATTACCAAAAACCAAAATCCAAACCAAACACAACCATTGGCTCCAATGCAAAACTATGGAGAATGAGTTGTTTTTGACATGGGATATCAAACTGACATCCTTCTATCGTGGAAAGCAAGACATTTACACCAAGGCTCTGACTATTTGACCAGTATTTGAAGGACAAAATTACAAAATAATACATGTTTTCGAATCACCAGGAAAGCTTGAACTCTCTGTATTGTGTCAGGATGCTCTATCTTGTGTCAGTGTGACTCCCATCTCTGAGGCAGGAACAACTTAAGTTCAAGGAAGACAAATGATTTTGCTGCTGCTGCTGCTTTGTGTGTGTGTGTGTTAGGCATTTCGGAGAATTATCGATGAGCAATTCAATTTTGGATTGGACTGTTAATTTCTATACTGTTGTCGGCAGATCTGTGTTGTCAAGTGTCTACATTCCTTGGTGATGCTAACTAAGCTGACATTTTATTGTTGACTCCATTCAGATTCCTAAGTTTGGAGGATGGTAGTTTGCCATTCTTTCGCAAATAGGCATCCCAACCTAATTAAGTTGACTTTTACGTTGACATAGTCTATATGGGATAGTTCAGGCTATATAAGCCAAGCCTTAAGACCCTTGGGAACTGTCACCACCCTTGTACTCGGATTTAGCAGAAGCATTTCGCTTGTTAATGTGCATACTGTTCTCATATCTTCCTGGTAGCGGCTGCTTAGTTAAAGTTGCGTTCACGCCTCTATAATTAGTGTTGATTCCTCTAGCAGTGGTAGTTTGTGATTCACTTTTGACATGCAGTTCAATTGGCACTCTTTCCGATACAAAAATTCGATTTTACTCTACTATCAGGTTTTACGGGGCATGACCTTCTTCCTGGAAAAATGAAAGTCCGAGATAATCTCTTTTCAGGAAGCTGGTTGTAAAGTCTATGCATATACTTTCCCATATATACTTTCATGTGCACTTCCTCCTAATTTTCTGCTTGTATACGTGGCAGTTACATTCCCTCTCGACCTCGTGAGGCGACGGATGCAGTTGGAAGGAGCTGGCGGGCGGGCACGCGTGTACAACACCGGCCTTTTTGGTACGTTTGGGTATATTATCAGGACTGAAGGCATTCGCGGATTGTACAGAGGGATTTTGCCTGAATACTTCAAGGTGGTGCCAAGTATTGGTATAGTTTTCATGACGTACGAGAAAATGAAGCAGATTTTGTCAGATATTCCCGCCAACGGTAGTTTCCGTTAACACCTTTGAAGATCATTTTTGGTGCTTCAATTGGTGAGATCCATTTTTAACTAGCCTAGCTGAAAGATCAACTTATTACATTCCGTTTTTGGCTATATGACACAGTGGTTAGTCTTTGTGACTGCTGCTGGTAACCCTATTTTTGCATGTAAAGATGTGGAACAAGAGGAAGAACACCGCGTGACTCGCATCGCAAGTGTATCGCAAATATTGTTCATCACATGCTTGAGTTGAGATTAAAAGCTTTGATCATACTTTGTCTTCTTTTTTTTTCTTTTTTCTTTTTTTTAGAGGAAGAAAGAAGTTCCATTAGATAAGCCAAACTTACAAGAAGTCCCATAAGATCCAATAAACATAACAAAAAAACTAAACAATACATCATGAACTGGAGGGCTGAACATGAATTCCATCACCGGTGTCTGGGCGAGGAACAAAAGAAGGCAAAGCAGGTTTCGCAAGTAAGTGAGCACGCTGAATATGTTGGCGCGCAACCTTCGAAATCCTACAAAAAGACAACTCCAAGATCTCCTTTGCCAGGTTGCGCAACAAAAAAGTGTTATGATGATGACACTCAGCCCTCCCTGCTATTTGCAAAATGGCATTAAAAGAATCAGAATAAACATAAACATCATTAAAGTTATGTTTTAAAGACCATTTAATTGCTTCATGAAAAGCTTGTATTTCCGCTTGGATAGGTGTCGAACTATATGAAGATATGGCTTGCTTATCAATAAGGATCCCATTAGGAAGGCTAGTTGTAAATCCCAAACCACTCCAGGCCTTATCCTTTTTCCAAGCACCATCAACATGGAGATGACAGGTACGGCGGATGGAGTCAAAAGCAGGACAATGCATAATAACAAATGATAGATTTCTGTCAATCTGGGGTTCATGAGAAGAAGCTGCTGAGTTAGATTTGCAAAGCCAATTATAAGCACGAAGAATCCATTGAGTAGAGTCCTTAGCCATACAAATAGTAGCGTCCACATTGAAAGCCGAGTCCGAGAATACCGTGCGATTTCTATTTTTCCAAATGGCCCAAAGAATAGAGATAGAAAAAGGAGAATTTCCTCTTGTCCTTATGGAGTTGAATAATCCAGTCAAGCAACCAGTTAGAGAAAGTTTGAACTCCGGAAGTCAGTAGCATCCCATATAGAGGTAGAAATCGGGCAAAGACAGAACAAGTGTGTCTTCTTCGTATTTGGTATTGCAATTAGGGTGGTTTCTTGCTGATGAGATCAATAAAAAATAGCTCGAAGGTAGAATGATTTTTATCTTACTCTAACCATATACCGTATTACTTAAATTCCATGAGCCATAACGTGTGAAATTTCATGTACTTATTTTAAATCCGAAGCTTGTGAGAAGTCAAAAATCTCCGCCACCCTACTTTTGACATCTCTTCTCTAAACATCAAAGTGGAAAACTTATTATTCCAGAGTGAGTTTTTGTGAAAAATACTCAACCAGTCAAAAGATAATGAAAATGAAAAAAGTAAGGTGCCAAACCTCCCTCCAAGGGACAAGGGGTGGGTGTTGTGCACCCGGGTGCTTCGCACCGTGTTGTGCACTCCTCCGCCGTCCGATCATGTTTTGGACGGCCTGAATGCGTTCGGTAATTTTAATTTAATTTTGATTTATTTTTACCAATAAAAAATCAAAACACATCTAAGCCGTCCAAAACACAACCGGACGGCTGAAGGGTGCACATCATCGTGCGATAAATTATTAGGAGTTGCCGTCACCTGGTGTTATTAATTTTCTTCGCACTCTCTATGTAATTTTATATTAATGTGTATGAAAATGATTTTCAACCCCCCGCCCCCATCCTCGTATATTCTCTTTTTTGTCTTTTATCTATGTGAAGTAGTCATATTGGCCCTCACTAAAAAAGTGAACGTAGAATTAATAGTATGTGAGAATAAAAGGAGAGTGTGAATATCATTTTCCTAATTTATGTTCGTAAAAGGAACTGAACACCACTTAAAAAATGCCAAATACTAACAATTACTACTAATAAATACAGGAAATGAGAGGCGGAGAAAACTAAACTATATACACTACCGGGGCATGGTTTGACTTAAACAAGTCATTTGGCCTATTTTTTTCTTGAATAAAAAAATTCTTATTTAATACTAGTTTCACATATAACTTTTATGAATTATTAGTTCATATCGATGAGAGGAATCAAAGAAATTTTTTGAAAAAAGAAGTACGATCCAAACTTATTTTTTAATTTAAAACAAAAATACGTAAATTCCATTGAGGTGAGTTTCCACTACAATATTCTTGGTATTCTATACTATAAATTGCCAAATCAGACTAATCAATCGATGTACGTGAAGGGATTAACTTGTTGTTTTGACAACTTTTACTCAAGAACATTAAAAAATTTAACTAAAATTTTATTAAAATCATAGTTGATTTTAGCATTACGATCAGGGAAAAGAAAGGAAAATAAAAGGAAGGAAAGACTGAAGAAATTTAAGAGGAAAATTTTTAGCTAAAATAATTTAGTTTAGTTTTTTTTTTTTCTCAAACCAATCAAAAGAAGAGGAAATTTTTTTTATTCTCCTTTCCTTTCTTTTCCCTTCTTTTCCTTGAGGTTCCAAACAAAGACTTATATGTTGTGTTTGGTTTGGTTTTGAGTTTTGGTTTTTGTAATGATTAGAGGGAGAAATAGATATAATAATTAAAAAATAAGTATTAATAATTGGAGAGAGATAGAGAGAAAAATAAAAATAATATTTAAAAATAAGAGTAATAATTGAATAATAATTGAAAAAACCGGTTTTTGGATCGATATTCCATCAACCTTAAATGCCTAGTGGAATCTCTCTGTACTCGTTAAAAAAAACAGAGAGAATTTAATGGAAAATGGAAAATAATGGACTGAAGTGGACCTGGCCCGAATAATTGCAGGAGACGGGTACATGCGCCTCATTGGACGCGCACCCATCATCTCTCTCTCTCTCTCTCCCCTATGTACTACGTATATCTAGGAAACAGAACCCATTTGCCTCCACAGCCTCCATTAAGGTCAAGATTTGCATAGAAGAAGAAGACGACGATCGGAGACCAAATTAGGGTTTCATTTCTTGTGGTGGGGCTACCAAGCTCACGGGAGGAATGGACCCTGCAGTGGTTGACAACATAATCGAACGGCTGATTGAAGTCCGATTGGCGAAGCCGGGCAAACTCGTCCAGCTCACTGAATCGGAGATCAAGCAGCTCTGTGTAGCTTCTCGCGACATCTTCATGCAACAACCCAATCTCCTTGAACTCGAAGCTCCCATCAAAATTTGCGGTGATCTTTTCAACTTTCCGCGTGTGTATGTGTTTGTGTGTTTCTAGATATTGGAGCGAGTTGAAAGTTGAAAACTGTTTCATTGATTGAACTGGTTTCTGAATTAGTCTCAATTTTAATGCTCCTTTGATAAATGAGTCAGCCTAAACTGACTGCATTCGATTCGATTTGGCTCGCGGACGGGAGTCTATCGATTGAAAATTTCATTTATATACTTGAATGATAAGTTTATATATATGTAAAAACAAAATATGTACCCAGCGAAAATTGTAGAATTTGTGTATATAATATTTTCTATGCTCTGTAAACTTGTACTTATGTATATTTTATAGAATTTTGTATATGCATGAACTTATTTATGTACGTAATGAAAATTTTATTTGCAGCTCTATAGCTGTTTAAATATATGATATTACTCGTGAACAAGTTCCAGCTCGACTTAAGCCTAGGCCTGCTTGGCTTGACCTTGGCTCTTCAAATTTTGATTGGGTTCGATCTCAGGTTTGCTACAAAATTAACAAACCAACTTGAACATTCAAGCTCGGCTCGGCTCAGCTCGTTTGCTATCCTTGTCAAAGGAGAAGGATTTTCGAGATGGAGGCATGTGGGCTCACAAGAGGAGCTATCAATAGCAGTCTTAGCTTGTACTGTGCTCATCAATCATGATTGAATCTTAGCTATGCCTTTTCTTTGTTTACCCTTTTTACTTGCCTTTACTTGTTTACTTTTTTCAGTCTTTAATGCGGCTGAAGCGTCCTACATTTAATGAAGTAAAAGTCTATTGCATATTGCACCAGTGGATTAGTTAGAAGGTTCTTCTTAGAGTCTAGCACTGTGATGTGAAGTTAGCTTCAGTTGGGAAAATATGGATCATAATCAGTAAGTAGGTAAGGGCTTGGTGACTTGATGGACTTAGGGTTTATGAGAACTGGGTAATGTTTTAATGTGTTCAGACAACAAGCTAGCAATATTTTGGTATAGGTTTAGTGGAAAATAAGGAAACAATGGAGAGTGGAATAAGAAGTCGAAGTCAGAACCTAGGCAGAAGCGGGATTAAGATTTTTTCGTTTCTAGGAGACTAGGAATGACTTGCACGAATTGAAAATTCCTAGATTAACGTGCTTGATGGAATTTGTCGAAGTTGTTGCCATCCATAAATGTTCGATGCAAATGATTCAGACAATTCCTAGCTTTAAGTCCTAAGGAGATTTCGTTTTGAAGTTCGCGGTCATTTTTATAGCACATATTAGAAATGTATTGAGGTTACACAGCTTTTCCAGTTTCTCTTAACCAGAAATTTGTTATTCGAATGTCGCAATTGAAATATATTTCTCTATATTTTGTTGCAAAGACTGCAAGCCGAAATCAGTTTAAAGAGGTATCTCTTTATGGTTTTCATATTTCTTATTGGTGCTGGTTAAATACAAAAGGGTCCGTTTTTGGGAAGGACATAGTAAAGGGGTCTTTACTTCAATAAGGACATCAACTTTGTCCTTCATGTTAAAAGGACAAATCACCTACACCTTCCAAAAATGCCCCCATTAGCCAATGAAAGTGCCTAAACCCCAAAACCTAATGAAAGTGCATAAACCTAAATCCCAGGGTACCCTATGAAAGTGCCTAAAACCCTAGGGTACCCTATGAAAGTGTCTAAACTACTAAAACCCTATAATTGACAAGTGCACCCTAAACCTAAACCCTAGGGTACCCTATGAAAGTGCCTAAAATACTAGGGTACCCTATGGAAGTGCCTAAACAGCTAAAACCCTATAATGGAAAGTGCACCCTAAGTGCCTAAACCCATTATACCCTACCCCAAAGAGCCTAAACTCCCTAAAATTGAACCCCAAAAATTGAACCCACCCCGAAAATTGAAGAGAGAGAAATTAATTTTGTCCCACTCACCCAAAACTCACGCATGAAAGAGAGAGAGAGAGAGTGACGGGGAAAAGGAGTGAGCCAGGACCACATGTCGCTTTCAGTCACAGCAAAGGGGACCACACATCGGGCGTGAAAGAAAAGTTTTCGGTTTGAAAATTCAATGTTGTAGCTTTCGGTTTGAAAATTCCTCCACATGGTGCGCGTGAGTGTGGGTTTCATTAAGGGTATTTTTGTCTAGTATTGTCCTTGAGCCCTCAAAAATTTCCTATCAATGTATTGGAAGCATTGAATGAAAGAAGCATGGTAATGTGCACATAAATCAAAATGATTCTTGGGTCTGCCCTCTTTGATGCCTTTTGGCTTTGATTTGAGGGCATGATTCCGCAGCAAACGCGACGGTATAGGGGGATCACTGTTTCAGTGTTATTCTGTGAGCAGCCACTTTGTGCATTTATTGCCAAAGGTTAGGTCTGTCTCCAATCCATCTGTTTCAGTGGTATTCTGGGAGCAGCCACTTTGTGCATTTATTGCCAAAGGTTAGGTCTGTCTCCTATCCTTCCCCCGCCCATACCCCCAATTATTGGGGACTAAATGGGTTATGTTATTGTTGTTATTGTTGTAATGTATTGGAAGCATTAAAATAAGTTAAGCTAGATTAAACACTATTTAAAGCTCCAAATTTGCCCTTTAGACCAATTTTCTGAATACAGGGTCCGTTTTTGGGAAAGACATAGTAAAGGGGTCTTTACTTCAATAAGGACATCAACTTTGTCCTTCATGTTAAAAGGACAAATCACCTACACCTTCCAAAAATGCCCCCATTAGCCAATGAAAGTGCCTAAACCCCAAAACCTAATGAAAGTGCATAAACCTAAACCCCAGGGTACCCTATGAAAGTGCCTAAAACCCTAGGGTACCCTATGAAAGTGTCTAAACCACTAAAACCCTATAATTGAAAAGTGCACCCTAAACCTAAACCCTAGGGTACCCTATGAAAGTGCCTAAAATACTAGGGTACCCTATGGAAGTGCCTAAACAGCTAAAACCCTATAATGGAAAGTGCACCCTAAGTGCCTAAACCCATTATACCCTACCCCAAAGAGCCTAACCCCCTAAAATTGAACCCCAAAAATTGAACCCACCCCGAAAATTGAAGAGAGAGAAATTAATTTTGTCCCACTCACCCAAAACTCACGCATGAGAGAGAGAGAGAGAGAGTGACGGGGAAAAGGAGTGAGCCAGGACCACATGTCGCTTTCAGTCACAGCAAAGGGGACCACACATCAGGCATGAAAGAAAAGTTTTCGGTTTGAAAATTCAATGCTGTAGCTTTCGGTTTGAAAATTCAAAGTTTTCGGTTTGAAAAGTTTTCAATCACAGTAATGTCGCTTTCAATGTTGTAGCTTTCGGTTTGAAAATTCCTCCACATGGTGCGCGTGAGTGTGGGTTTCATTAAGGGTATTTTTGTCTAGTATTGTCCTTGAGCCCTCAAAAATTTCCTATCAATGTATTGGAAGCATTAAAATAAGTTAAGCTAGACTAAACACTATTTAAAGCCCCAAATTTGTCCTTTAGACCAATTTTCTAAATACAGGGTCCGTTTTCGGGAAGGACATAGTAAAGGGGTCTTTACTTCAATAAGGACATCAACTTTGTCCTTCATGTTAAAAGGACAAATCACCTACACCTTCCAAAAATGCCCCCATTAGCTAATGAAAGTGCCTAAACCCCAACTTCCAAAAATGCCCCCATTAGCCAATGAAAGTGCCTAAACCCCAAAACCTAATGAAAGTGCATAAACCTAAACCCCAGGGTACCTTATGAAAGTGCCTAAAACTCTAGGGTACCCTATGAAAGTGCCTAAACCACTAAAACCCTATAATTGAAAAGTGCACCCTAAACCTAAACCCTAGGGTACCCTATGAAAGTGCCTAAAATACTAGGGTATCCTATGGAAGTGCCTAAACAGCTAAAACCCTATAATGGAAAGTGCACCCTAAGTGCCTAAACCCATTATACCCTACCCCAAAGAGCCTAAACCCCCTAAAATTGAACCCCAAAAATTGAATCCACCCCGAAAATTGAAGAGAGAGAAATTAATTTTGTCCCACTCACCCAAAACTCACGCATGAGAGAGAGAGAGAGAGTGACGGGGAAAAGGAGTGAGCCAGGACCACATGTCGCTTTCAGTCACAGCAAAGGGGACCACACATCGGGCATGAAAGAAAAGTTTTCGGTTTGAAAATTCAATGTTGTAGCTTTCGGTTTGAAAATTCAAAGTTTTCGGTTTGAAAAGTTTTCAATCACAGTAATGTCGCTTTCAATGTTGTAGCTTTCGGTTTGAAAATTCCTCCACATGGTGCGCGTGAGTGTGGGTTTCATTAAGGGTATTTTTGTCTAGTATTGTCCTTGAGCCCTCAAAAATTTCCTATCAATGTATTGGAAGCATTAAAATAAGTTAAGCTGGACTAAACACTATTTAAAGCCCCAAATTTGTCCTTTAGACCAATTTTCTGAATACAAAATTAGACATTTTTATAGAAAAAGGGGGAAAAAGTGGTGCAATATTGCACAAACAAAGCTGGGGATAACTGTTCACAAATTAGAAGTCTACTCAACTCCTTCGAGATAAGTATAAAGTATCTAGTGGTTATAGGTATGTTTATAACATGTACACGTGCTGAAAATAATTCAAAGGAGACAATTCCTTCTCTAAAGTGCAAAATATTGATGGTTCAGTCAAATGAAGTTTATATTAGCTTAGTAAGTACATCTCTTAGGCTTTAAGCCACTTTTGTCATTTGAACGATTCAAAAATTGTGGCAAGCAATGTCATCTTGGACTGAGTGATTGGCTTGTTCTTTGCTTCGTATTGGGTAGATGAGTCTACAATGATTACTCTTTAACTTGCCCTGCATCATAGGGATTTCTTGACATGGGATGTGTTGTCTTTGTGGCTTGTTTCAGGTGACATTCATGGCCAATACAGTGATCTGTTACGACTATTTGAGTATGGGGGCTTTCCTCCTCAAGCCAATTATCTATTCTTAGGTGACTATGTAGATCGTGGGAAGCAGAGTTTGGAGACAATATGCCTCTTGCTGGCCTATAAGATTAAGTATCCTGAGAACTTTTTCCTTCTCAGAGGAAACCATGAATGTGCTTCGATCAACCGTATATATGGATTTTTTGATGAATGCAAGCGCCGGTTTAATGTGAAAATATGGAAGTCCTTCACTGATTGTTTTAATTGCCTTCCCGTTGCGGCTCTCATTGATGACAGAATATTGTGCATGCATGGTGGTCTTTCCCCTGATCTTGTGAACTTGGATCAAATTAGAAGCTTACCCCGTCCAACTGCTGTCCCGGACACTGGTTTACTATGTGATTTGCTCTGGTCGGATCCCAGTAGAGATGTCAAGGGATGGGGAATGAATGATAGAGGAGTTTCATACACATTTGGCCCTGACAAGGTGTCAGAATTTTTGGCAAAGCATGATTTGGATCTTGTTTGTCGCGCTCATCAGGTTACTGGCTTTACTGCTAACCCTAGCAAATTACGTATGGGAATGCACATCCCAAAACATGGAGTCATTTCAAGAGGGTGATGAATATAATAGTACTAAACTGATCCCCCCCACCCAAAAAAAAAAAAAAAAATGTATTTCAAAAAATTAAATGTAGTAAACTAAAAATCTAGGCAAAGTGGAGTTTGAACAAATGAAACTGGTTAAAGATTGATCATTTTATGGCCTTAAGTTTTAAATGAATAATTTGAAAATCTAGGTTTTGTTCTATAAGATGTTTCATCGCTTGGAATAAGTTCATCCAGTTTTCTGTTACATAGAACCATACCCCTATGGTACCGTTGTTTATGGTATATTGAGTACCATGTAGCCGGTTTCTTGTATGATCTGCGTCCTGTGTAACTTGGTATATGACTTACCCTGGTTGCTGTCATATGCTTTCTATTTCCAGGTTGTGGAGGATGGTTATGAATTTTTTGCTGATAGGCAGCTTGTAACTGTATTCTCAGCCCCTAACTATTGTGGGGAATTCGACAATGCTGGCGCTATGATGAGTGTTGATGAGAACTTGATGTGCTCCTTCCAAATTCTTAAGCCGGCAGAGAAGAAGTCTAAGTTTATGATGTCCACAAAAATGTGATTTGTGCAATTGCTTCTCCTTATTGTCCGGATAAGGTTACTTGATCATATCTCTCAAGTCTTCTCATCGTAACGTTTGTTTTTGCATGTCAATGTCATTACTTTAGTTCCCTGGCATTAGTAGTCATGATGTTGCTGGGTTGTTGCGGCGATGATTAACTTTAGGAAGGTAATGATTAACTTTGTCCTTGGTGTACCCAAATGATGGGATTTGATTGAGAGTTTCTTACCCTTCCTCCTTTAGACAGTGATACATGTGCCATATTGGAGTTTAGTTTTCAAAGGAATCTACTTGTGACAACACACTTGCCTCTGACTCTTGACTCTGCATTCTTGGTGCTCAAGTTTTTCTTGCCCTTCCTTGCCAGTTGCCACTATATGCCATGGTTTTGCCAAATTGACTAATCTATATCATATTCTTGAAAAATTGAGTGACATGAAATGAATTGTGCTTTTCATTTTCTTATATCTTTGTTGGTTCTGAGATGGGTGGGGTGATTCCCGGAAGGTAAGGAAAAGGAAATGAAAGTGATGTTGCTAATCCGGTAGAGAAGGGTTCCAAGACCAATCCCGTATAATGGAAAACTTTATTGGCTGCCATAACAATGGGAGGCAGAACTCAGTGATGGTTCCCTCCTGTAATCATTTTTGAATTCCCTTTTTGTTGCAACACAAGAATGAGGAATGAAATCTTTTGTTAGTTTTGACTCTGTTCCCAATGACCAAACAAAGGTCTTCGTAGCAACGGTGCTATTTGGCAATCAAGATTGCTCAAGGATATGAACTCGAGCAAAATTGAGGGCAGCTGCTTTGTTAATATTGGATACAAATGTGTTAAATTTAACTGAACACAGTTCTTTACAGAGCTGAATGGCAAAAATGATTCACGTAATCCACCTAATTTAAGGGAGCACGAGGCTTAGTTTGGTTTGTAGGGCTATAAACAAACTGGGCTAGTTACGAACATTGATGATTGATGAATGCTAGGCTTTGGTAGCTGCTTTGTTCTTCTGCAAAACTTCTACAGCTGGATTATCTTGCCTGTTTTAGGGATTAACGGACTTTCATTATTCGTTTGCTTTATTTTTTTTCCCTGTAAATCACTGCTGTCTTTATGCTTACCATTCTATACCCTTGTTTTGCAGGGAGAGTGATCTAAAACGAGTGTTCAAAGATTTTGCTTCCCACAGCAGGATGAGGGCCTTGCTTCATGCTAGAGTGCAGTCGAGTAGTCAACCTTATTAGCTGGAAAGGAAACTTAAAACTATGGAACTCCAGGCTGTGAGAGGAGGAAACCGTCTGTTTTAAATCTGCCACTTGTGTTTATGAATTCTCTCTTTACCAAAATCTTCTCTTTACCAAAAGAAAAAGACCTCTCTCTCTCTCTCTCTCTCTCTGATGGTTCTCTCTCTATAAATATTTTAACTTGATCATCTTTTCTAGTAGTAGCACAATGAAATCATATAGGCTGACTCTTGTAAGTCATGGATATGTCTGCTAATTGACCGTATTCTGGAGACAGCCGGTAAACCTTTTCGAGACTGTGATGCTGGCTTGTTATTGTGTTGCCTCCCACCTTGGCATTTTTTCGTTATTCGTTCCGCGAGGAGGGGGGGGGGGGGGGGGGGGGGGGGGAAGCTTTTCTATGGTATATGACAAATGAGGCTGAGTTTCCACTATTGTTTAAATGATATTTTTGGTATTTTTCTATTGAAGACAAGTCATTCTATTCAAATACATCACAAAAATATCATTTGTCGGAAATTGCGTTCGCTTTTAACTATAATGGGAAAGCGGTAATTTTAGTGGAAACTCACCTTGAGTCATGTCACAAAGACTCATGTCACAAAGTTAAAACATGTTCACGATGATGCGATAAATTCCCTTGTCTGGAAGAAATTAATTTATGCCGTGTGGTTTTTGACATTGCCCAAAAAATAAACCCCTCATCATCAACTACCTTTGATTGTGGATTTCTCCATGAATTCATGACCTACTCTTCTCATAGGTTCAAAATAGTGATTCATTTCGTGTAACAATATGTTCCTCCCTCCGTCCAAATTGTCTTTTTTTGGCATGCATGTCATTTTTTGTTCTATGCTATTTTTTCAAAACTCTATTTAATTTAGATAAAATCAAGATCTATCAAATACTAATCTCTAGCAGAAAATCAGAATGAAATGGAAAGTAAGAAAAACACAAGTTATTTGACCAGGGCCGAGGCTTAGGTTCTGAATCGCAGGCTACCCGGCTCCGAATAAGCTCGAAAGGACACCCGTGTTTTTCTCTCTTTTTGGATAAATTAGTTTAGATATCAATTTACATGAGAAAATAAACAAGAGTTTGTTCTGTTTTTCCAAAACTAGAAAAAAGAGAGTCAATTTCACAGCCACCAACCTAGAGATTGTTCTTCATCTTCTATTGGTTTAGAGATTTGATGATTATGTAAGAAAAATACAAAAATATTTCATGTGGGTCATCGGATTGGAGAGGGAGATAGAGTGTGAGAGGGATGAGAGAAAATGAGGAAGTACAGAACTTGGTTTACTTACCCTAAAAAATACAGAGCTTGGTGAGTTATGACTTATGAGTCAACTCAGTAGCAACTAATTTCCCCTTGATTTTTTATAAATCTCAATCAACAATCATTGTTTATGAAGAAAAGAATAATTCGTTGTAGCGTTGTAGTTTGCTGGAGTTAGTTTGATTAGTAATTGAGATTTATAATCATGTGGTGAATTTTTTTATGAAAATGTGACGTACAACAAGTGACGGCCCAATTATATGATCAATTAGACCGGACGAAGCCCCAGGGGCCCAAACAGCTTTTAATTGAAAATTGACAAATTCGACAATTTATTGATGAGCTCGGAATCGGCTCAAACTTGGTGGGCAGAAATAGAATCGCGTTGCGGTCATGACTCACAAAAAGTTGTGAGTGATGGTGGATTTCAGCCTAATTCCTTTGTTTAGACCTTCAATTGGACATTTTTTCTACTTTATGAATTATTTAGAATCTCAATTACTCTCATTGTATAATTCCGTTTTAGTTTATTCCAATTGGTTCTTGCTCCTATTTTTCTTTTTAGTTTTCAATTTTAGTCGTTTCCCTAATTTCCGGGATACTTTATTTTTTAATAGTGTTTTGCTACAGTTTCCCTATAAATAGACTTGTAATCTCTTTAATTCGATAATTTTTATTCAATCAATATAACTCTAAGAATTTTTTCTTTTTTTCTTGTGGATTCGAGTATATATCTTCATTTGAAATAGTACACTAACTATTTTATCATGAATTCTACTGCGTCAAATTGGGTTAGATTGTGTTAGTGTTTTGATTTTATGAGGGCAAGAGTGGCAAGAGAAAGGGGCTACCATTCTTGGCTTTAGTGAGAGGAGTGGAGCTAGTTGAGACTTGAGTTGCCTGGGTATCATGACAATCTAGAAGGGTGATTCTATTAAAAACTCCTTATTTTCTCCATGTAACCCATTTTATTCATTTAACCCACACCTAAAATTTCCTCAAACCAATTTACTCCATACAACCCACAAAATACACCCAAACTACCCTTAACCATCGCAACCAGTTTTCATACTTTGAATGTCGAAATATACACCCATTTTCGACAACCACGTGTCGTTTTATATTGAAGGTCGAATTTTCAAAAATTGGACCTTGTCTTTTTTCAACATCCTCATGTCGAAATTTATGTCTATATTCAACTTTCGAATGTCGAACTAAATACATGTGGATAAAATATTATTGTTTTCGACAATAACATGTCAAAATATAACCATATTTTCAGCTTTTTAATATTGAAATTTGTGAAATCAAACATGTGAATTTCTCAGGTATCGTTTTCGGAATGCAAATGTTGACGTAATGCGTAGAATTCGATATTATGATGATGAAAAAAGTAACTTAAGTCGACAATTTATTACTGAACTTTGTCTTGCATAATTTTGGTTAAGTGAAAAGTTTCAACATCGATATGTTGAAAAAGTTTACATATGGCGGTGGGGGCATTTTGGTCTTTACACAGTAATGAAAATGAAGGAGTTTTTTGTGGGTTACATGGAGAAAATGTGGGGTTGTTAATAAAATCACCCATCTAGAAATAGGATGAGAGATTGGAAAGAAATATTGAAGGGTAATTTTGCCATTTCATTGCACAAGTTAACACCGTTTGACAAAAAAAATGAACGAAGGGGGAATTTGACATTGTCAGCAAAAGTAGGGGTGGTCAGTGAAATTTACCCACTCTTTTTTGAATTTGCTTTTCCGTTTCTCTCTCTACAAAAAAAGGCAGGCCGGCAGAGTGCAGGGTTTGAAGGATCAAAAGCAAACTTCACTCACCTGCGTTGGCACACTCTATCACTGGTTGATGATCCTCAACGAGCATCCGCACTTCCTCAATTCAGATCGATTACTGAACTTCACGCATTCATAGTTCACCAGTGCGATCATGAACTTCACGGATCCATCAACGGCGCTTTTGGCGGCTGCCGGCGGCCACACCGTGAAGCTCTTCGACGCCTCCGTCGATTCCGGGGATCCTTGCGTGATGAGCTACACTCCTTCGCCTGGTTTTCAAGTCAATTCAGTCAAATGGAACCACACCAGTGAGTCTCTCACACTATCGTCTGCTACCTATTTGTATTGTTTAATTTATTGTTATTGATTGACTCGAATTGTGCTTTACTTTTATTTATCCGGGTGTTGATTTGCAGATTTGGTTGTGGCGAGTGCCGGAGACGATAAGAAGATCTCGTTGTGGCGGAAGAATGGGGAGAGCATGGGGACTATTCCGATGGCGGGCACCGACGTTGTCGATAACATTGAGGTGAGTTTCACATGTTTGTTTTCCTATCAATCAGGTGTCCGGATCATCTTATGTGCACCTCGAGACCATGGCTCGAAATATTGGTACTGGTAGACATAAAGGGATCGGTAACCGGAGACGTGAAATTCTTAAATTTCACACAACATAGGAAAAGTTTACCGTAACAGCCCGTATTTTGCTCGTAATAGACCATACAGTCCGCTTGTGCCGTTACGTAACAGCCGATATCCTTACCCCTTACGTAGGCCGTAGCATCGTTACATATGCAATTTTTCTTCACACCGAAATATTGATTTTCCTTCGCACGGCAATATCAGCCATAATGGGAGTCGGTACCTACCAATACGGTTACATATTGGCCAATACCGATACCATTACATACCACTGACATTTCAAACCATCGACTAATCCTGGGACCAATCTCACCATCCACTGGCATGGGCCCAATTAAAGCCGTGGGGCCCAATTAAAGCCGTGGCAAATATGAATAGGCCCATAGGTATTGATAGCACCTAGAAGATTTCGAACATTAGACCTAGGAGCGAGCAAACTCCTAAGTAACAAGCCTTCGCCATTAGGTCAACCCCTCGGGATTAAGTTTTCACATCTTAACCATTTGATTTTGGTGAAACTAATTCATATTTAGTTTCTGTGTATTTGGTTCGATGCTATCCTAACCATGACCTTCAGCATGGATAACAACAACAACAACAACAACAATAACAATAACAACAACAGAACCCATCTAGTCCCCAATCATTGGGGATTTGGGCGGGAGATGATTGAAGACAGACCTAACCTTTGGCAATGTGCTCAAAGTGGCTGCTCTCATAATACCACTGAAACAGTGGCCCCCTAAACCTCCAAGAACCGAGGATCTACAGGGACATTTTGCTACAAATCATGCCCCCAAATCAAAGCCAAAAGGCATCAGGGAGGGCAAGCCTAGAGACCCAAATTAATTTTGTACTCATTACTATGCTTCCTTCATTCATGGTCTAGAGTATCTCACTAATGAGCACATACCTTTAGCATGTATGAAGTGCCTCTAAATTTGCACCCAATCGTTTCCTCATTGAACAATCCCTGCTTAAGTTATATTTAACAGTATAATAAGGATGAAGGCGTATGAATATGACATGGGGATTAGTGCCCCATTGGATTTTGGTTCCCACGACTCCATAGATCTCAAAATGAAATAATTAAGCAGCTATTGCCGAAGCATGCCATTCCAAAGCGGGCTATGCTTTCTCAAGTCACATAAAGTGATTAAAGCATGGGTGTTTTTGGCAAAATCTGGTTTCCCAGTAAATGGAGAGGGCCGAACATAACAAGCCCAGGTCCCGAAGAAGTTGATATGAGTTCATATATCCTGTTGGTTTGCATGAAGGTTTCATTCTGACCCTACAAAAGCCCATCGAGCTGGCTAGGGTACTACAAACTAAGACATGCGGTGGATGGGTAGAGAATTGGGGACTTGATCATGGGAGAGAAGAGGTCACGTGTTGTAACAAATCGCTCTGGCAGGTTCCAAAGCCAAAATGGAAAAAACCAAACATCCTGGACTCCTAAAACTTTTAAGTTTTAATAGACTAAAAATGAAACCTAGCAGCAGCATTCTTACTTAAAGAATGCTTAATGAGTTCTGCTCTTTCTTTTTGCTATATATTGGTCATTGTAAGTTTGCCACAGTTAGGGTTACTTATTTCTGACTCTTGGTTTTGTTGTATATTTTACCCATTTCTGTTTTCGGTGGTTGATTGTTTGTGGAAAATTTGGTTTCCTCCAGGAAACTATAATGGCCATTAGCTTTAGCAACAAGTCATCTAGATACTTGTGTTCAGGGGGAAGTGGTCAAGTTGTGAGAATATGGGATTTGCAGAGAAAGCGCTGTATCAAATGGCTTAAAGGTCATACTGATACAATAACCGGTGCGATGTACAATTGCAAAGATGAGCACTTGGCTTCCGTCAGTCTTAGTGGGGATGTTATTCTTCACAGTCTTGCTTCTGGTGCAAAGGCTGCTGAATTCAAGGATCCAAAGAATCAGGTTGTTATTCAAGTTTCAAGTTCTGTCTGAAGCCAAAAAGCATCTTCGTTTTTTTTTCCTCTGTGTTTTTTAGTTGCATGCTTCTTTCCTTGCAGTGTGAAATGTTAAGAATCTTTTTTTGGACAGGTGTTGAGAGTGCTTGATTATTCTCGGATTAGTCGTCACCTATTGGCAACAGCTGGTGATGATGGGTCGATACATCTGTGGGATACAATTGGTCGAGGGCCAAAGGTAGGTAATGCAATGTTAAGTTTTCAAACTGTTAAGGTAAGGAAACTCTTTTATTTGGGGGTAAGTTTTAAGATAACAAAACTTGATGAGCTGATGAGCTGTTTTTTTTTTTTTTTTAATAGGAACTTGTCTATTTAACCATTGACAATGTTTAGGGCCTTTAGGCTGTTTGAAACTGTGGGTCCATGAAAATCCCATTTCTTGCAAGTTCATTAACTGATTTTCATTGAATTTATTGAAACTTTAGATGAACTGGTAGTCTAGCTAGCCTGTGGTCCAGGGACAGCATGGTGCAATACACAGATTGTCACTGTTTAACGAATCATGACTCTCCTTAAAACTTGTCCGCTTCTCCTATCTTAAAAGAATGACTGTAGAATTATGAAACCATTTCTGGAGTTGAAGATGGTGTTCACTGACAGCTGTTTTATTTTGGACACGTTGGTGGAATTTGTGAAGTTGAATTGCCACTTTCAACATGGCCAACATGGACACGTTGGTCGCTACAAATTCTGAGCGGGGCTGTGTTTCTTACTCTGTGTTTATATGATTTTGTTTGTCAAAAGTTTTCTTTTATCAGCATTATGTTTTCGGATTTTAATTGCCTATTTTTTGCACTTTGCAGATTTCTTGGTTGAAGCAGCATTCCGCACCAACTGCCGGTATCTGTTTTTCACCTTCAAACGATAAGGTCTCATATTTCCTATATTGATTGTTTTCATGTTTATGGGAAATAAAACCAGCTCTGTAGAAGGCCTATTGGCATTGAGATTCCTTAGGACAATTGTTTGTGGCATTCGTT
This sequence comes from Vaccinium darrowii, assembly GCA_020921065.1. Classification (NCBI taxonomy): domain Eukaryota; kingdom Viridiplantae; phylum Streptophyta; class Magnoliopsida; order Ericales; family Ericaceae; genus Vaccinium; species Vaccinium darrowii. Next base: position 5,099,676 of record CM037160.1, read on the forward strand.
CCTTATCTTTACTCTCTGGCATAATTGCAGGTAATTGCTACTGTCGGTCTGGATAAAAAGTTATACACTTTTGACTCTGGGAGTAGGAGGCACTCATTTTGCATTCCTTACGAGGCACCTTTCTCTTCACTGGCATATAGAGATGATGGTTTGATATTAGCTGCTGGAACAAGCAGTGGACAAGTGGTGTTCTATGATGTCCGTGGAAAACCACAGCCCCTCACTGTTCTCCGTGCATTTGGCAATTCTGAGGTAAATTTGCTTCCTTCGACATTGAGAGATAAAAAGAGAGTGGTTCTCTCTATGATTGTATACTATTTGTCATACGCTTGCGTGCAATAGTGTATTGGTGCGGTTAACTAATTGATACTTTATTGATTCAAGATGGATTTTATCATTTAATAAAATGGTAACCGTGCAGCAATTTATGAAATCGGTGATTAAACGTTGCATGACATCAATTTTTAAAGGCTTGTAAATTCTCTTAGTTGATAAGAAATTTCGTTCTTGTGTTAGTAGTCAGTATTTATAAGAAAGAATTGTTTGGTTTACTACCCTATTGAGGTTCTTTTGTTAAGAGATTATGTACTAAAAAGTTTGCATGTAACAAATTTTCAGAAGACTGCACTTCAGGAATACTTCTGGGCTCTGGATATGTCACTAGCCACTGGTCACATTTTAGTTTTAGGTTTGTAATTGATAGAGTGGTTCAAAAAGCCTTATTATAATTTATCCTAGTTAGGAGTAGAGATATCAGACGAAAGAAGAGAGAGTGATTCTGTTTTAGGGGCTTTTAGCCAAATTGATACTCTAAGGGGTAAGTTGCAGTAACCTTAAGGGATGTTGAAAATGCAATGGTTTAATTGATTTAGGGTAGTCACATCTACAACTTGTATGGGGACTCTAATGGGTAAGTTGCTGTAACCTTAAGGGATGTTGAAAATGCAATGGTTTAATTGATTTAGGGTAGGCACATTTACAACTTGTATGGCGATACCATTGTAATAGTACAAAATGGGGAGGGACTGTTGTAATTGCATAAAATGGGGAGGGACACAGCCCCTAGTGAACTCTATTTGAACCCACCACTGATGATGTTTATCAATTCAGCAGGCCTCACAAGTCTGGCTACAAAAATCAACACCTCCTGATGGTTTTCACTAATTGTATTCAGCTTATACTTAATTATGCATCGTACCCAAAGCGAACCTTAGTTGTCGTGTTTAATCAAGGATAACTCATTGCGTGTTTTTCTTCAGGCTGTCACAAGTCTGTGTTGGCAAAGAAGCAAACCAGTCGTGGTAAATGAAAACAACTGCACAGCTGAGACCGCTCTTCTTGGAGGTGCTCTTGAAGATTCAATACTTATGCCTGATCCACTCCCTTCCATGACACCCTCAAGTGCATCCACGTTGAACTCACTCAATTCGTCAACACTGGAAACACCACTTAAAAGCACTTTGTGGAGTGGCGGAGCTTTGGCGAGATTAAATGCCACTCGTAGTTATAATTTCAAGGATGATATGGAAGTGTTTTCCCCACTCATGGAAGTACAGCCAATTACACCATCTGTTAGCAAGCTTTGGGAGGGACGCGAGGGATTAAAGAAAGATCATCTGCTAGTTGATAATAAACCTTCTGCATTGTTTTCTCCATCTAGCAAGAGATATTCCCCTTCAGAGGGAGGAGGCAGCGATTTTCATCCAATTTTTGACTGGAAAGCTAGTTCCACTGCCAAACAGGTTCAATCTTTTCCCCATCTCTAATTCCATTAAATAGATTTGGTTAAGTTGCCTTCTACCCTGCTGTTAGGCAGCCAGGTTTCGCCTTAACCCCTTTATTTCAAATAGAACACGGAGTAATTTCTAATGCACGTACTTTATGCAGGATGACACCCGTTCCATTCCACAGTTGGTATCTACTCCTGCTGCATCTTCCAAGAGCGATGACTCGTCCATAACTCCTCCCGAAGCTTGGGGTGGCGAGAGATTATCTGATAAATTCACTAACCATCGCCAACCAGGCACTTTGCCATCTCGATTTGCTCTGTCGACCTCTACTAGTCTGATGTCAGGATCTATGTTTTCTGGATTTCAAGATCTTGCTTTGTCAACAAGCCAAACGAGTACGAGCTACCTAACAAGTTCAAGCCCGACTATGGCAAGTTTACACTACAGAAACACTTCCTCCAATCAAGAGACGTCGTTAGGATTCTCAGAGCTCGTTCCCTTCAATTCCGCATCTCTTTCTTCAAATCCTGATTCTATGGGGCCAGCATTAGGCCCCCCTCGAAGATTTTCCACTTATGCTGAGAGGACAAGTACTCTTTCATCCTTGAGTGATAGAACAGCATCTCTTCTTGAGGGTTTGCCAAAAACAATGAAAACGGCAGCTGAAACAAAGGATGCACGCTGGAATGTAAGTATCCCTCAATGTACTTAATCTGGTTGCTTGGTATTCATGTGTCAGTGGAGTTGGTTTATTACTGGAAAGGTGAGGTTGACAGATGTTGTGTTCATTCAACATTGAGATTGTGAGCTTAGTCATAGTGCATTCAAAATGACTACGTAGTAGAATTGATTCGAAAATTATCGTGTAAAAAATCATAGCTATACAAGAATCCAACAAAAGTCGGTATCACTCATTCATTTTGCCTTTTTCTTTTGGACCTTTGGTATATGTAAGTTGGCGCCGTTCTTTATACAAAACGACATTGGTCATTAACCTGTAACTTCGTGACAGGTACCACAAGTGCAGAAAATTCCATCTAAAAATGACACACAGGAGGGAAGCTCATTTACGCTTCAGCTGTTTCAACGTGCACTCGAAGAAACCCTAGCTTCCTTTCGTAAATCCCTTCATGAAGATATGAGGAACCTTCATATTGAAGTTTTAAGACAGTTCCATATGCAGGAGGTTTATATCTACAGTCAATCTAATTCCTTAGCATTTTTGTTTCTCTTTTCCTGGTTTTCGCTTACTATACTATACCACTTGACAGATGGAAATGTCGAGCGTGTTGGGCTCATTTCGGCAAAACCAAGCTGAGCTTAGGGCAGATGTTCAGTCACTTCGTGAGGAAATCCAGCAGCTTCGGCAATTAATGTAGTCATGGGCAGAGGAGCAGCGTCGTTTCACTTACGTATTTAAGAAGTTTGTGGTTATGGATTTGTGGTGGAATTTACCACGGCAAATGGCCATGATAAGAAAATCAAAGAACCGCCTTCAACTCTGTACCGTTACTGCTAGCAGAATCGCAGATGACTAATTGCACCACTAAGAGAGAGAAGTGATCTACGACGAAAATTGGAAAACAAAAAATACTTGTTTTCTTTTTGGTGACTACGTAAAAATGTGGTGTATGAAGTTTGAACGAGGGTTTTGTGTGAAAATTAGTTGTAAAACATTTTGTCAGCTTAAGAAATGATGTAATTATCAGTAAGGTGGGTTTTTTTTTTTTTTTTTTAATTTTGGGCTTTTTGTGTACTTTGCAATTTTTGTAGCATTCCTAGCTTTCTTGTAAAATTCCTGGTTGCAAGTATCGAAATAGTTTGCAAAATGAACTACTTGTACACACTTTGCATAAACACTCACATGGATTCAGAAGCCCGCATGCAGTGAACGCATAGAGTTTTTTCCAATGATTGAAATGGTAATTCTACCCTGAAGATTTGACGTCCTTGAAAATGTCACTTAACTGATCAAATTCGAATTCTAGCAACTCAACAATCAATAAACGAATAAACTTGGATTTGGCTACGTTGACACGAGAAAGGAATAAATGCCTCTCTTTCATGAGGTCACTGCAAAGTTTGTCTGGTCGTTAACTCCAGGGACCTGTAATGAGTTAAAGTGCACGCGAATTGACCCAGGCATTTGGTAACCGAAAAAGAAATAGAAAAACAATCAATATACAAATATAGAGAGGCATTTTCCTTTGTTTTGGATCATATGTTAAAAGTTATTTTTACTAGAATTTGGTGTCTAAATCAAATATGAAAATCATTATCGCTCTCATTCCCCATGAGTTTTATCAGCTTCCATAAATACAACAGCAATGGAAGAACTAGCAAATACTACAACAGAGAACTTGCTCAAAACAAAATCCAACAATCATTGCCTTTTCTGTCATAAAGTGGCAGACATTCCAAGCAGGGATAGAAACCCGAATCTCACGTCTCACTTCTTGACTAATCTCAATACATCACCCACGAGATGTAACGAACCAGTTACGAGCACCTGATCAAAGAAACCAGTGAATAAGGGAAAAGTTACAGTTCCATAGAAGTGGATGGCTTCCAAACCTCATCATCAATACTACCACCAACAACAAGAACAAGATACATATTAAAGCAACATTTATTGGCAGGTCGAATGCACATCTGTTTTCCAAAATAGATGTAGTTGAAAGGCTGCAAGCGTTAGACAGCCAAATTTACGGACTATATAGTCTTTTCTTCGTGCATCACAAGCTTTTATTGTGGAGTACATTTTTCGTCAAGGAAGCTGTACTCTCTGACTTCACTAGTTGATCTCTCAGGAATGTATTAGTAGGGAAGGCCAATACCCCAATGTAATACGTTTCGGAAAGCAAGTTCCGGAACATGACATACATTCGTTTTTGAATTAAGCGATCTCAAGTTTTTCTGAAAAATCATATAACAAGCTAAAAATCTAGAAAGAGTGGAATTTTGACGAGAAAATGTTTCAAAAAATTGGTCATTATTCTCTTGAAAATGTGTTTGGCAAGAATAATTGGAAAGTAGTACTTTTCATTGGCAGTTTACTGCTTTAAAGAAGCATAGTAGTATGGTGTATGTGTCATTTACCACGTACCTTCCTCCGGAAGAACTCACCAAAGTGGAAGTGCTGCTTAGCACGCTTCGTGGAAGTGCAAGGAAGTCTTATTTGCTTAGCACGCTTCCTAATTGGAGATGGTGCATATGGAAATGGAGCATGGGGCAACTAATGGACAAACACTATTCAATTTCTTTCCTGAAGCGCTGGTTGCACATGAATAACAAAATATTTGAAACCTAGAAGTTCTACAACTATAGGAATATTCCTCAATAGTTCAGCTACCAAACAACATAGAATTCCTTTCTTCCTCAAAGATAATTCAACTTCAAAATGTGGTATGCTTTTGCAATCCTTGCCTAGTTGGAGAAGTTTTAGGAAACATGTTTTCTTGAAAGTAAACCGTTACCTGAAAACGAACGGACTTGTTCCGCTGGACAGTGTCCCGCAACCATTTGATAGCAAGCGGAAGTGAGGGGAAAACAATGCTGTTATCAGAACTCCTAACTCCACTCTCCTTGTTATTGTCATTTTCTTCATAGACAAGGTCTGCATCTTTGACGTCGCCTTCTGTCAAGTCAAAATTCTTCTTTTAAGGCACAGCACAGATAATTGCAAAAGAATACAAATCAGAGTAAAACTATCAAGATCGATTCCAATCACATGAAACTTGAATGCCAACTGTTGAAAACTATGATGAATCATACTTTTTTTCTGAACAGGAGAGGAACCATATTGTTAAGTTACTCAGATTCTGGCCACTTCTCTGTCCCAAAAAATAAAGTATTGCTAGTACAAGTAGTAGTGTAGTACCTTTTTCAACACCAATGAGGTCCTCCCATACGTTTTGAAGAGTCAATTGCCATGAAAGATCAACCTGGGAATCAGTTGGCGGTAAAGCACTGGACAACACTTTGTAATATACAGATATGTTCGGTACAAATAGCGCCTTCTGGAAGTGGACTCCTGAAATATCAAGTTGACAACCATGAATAACACATAGAACTGTTATCTAACCACAGAGAACGGAAAAATGTCCGCAGCTGGGAAGGTTAAGATTGTCAGCTGCTCGCTTAGAGTTTTTCTAACAGCAGTTATCCACAGCAGGACCTCATTTCAGGCATTTTAACTATTTCTTGCATGAACGACCCTAGATGTATCAACTATGTGAAGCCATTGCATGGTAAAAACAAAGTCAGCTATGTCACATTTAAGCTGCTTTAAAGATATGCCCCATCCACTCTAGTAAATATGTGAAGTTTCCATATGGGTTTTATATCCAGGTGACATGGACCTCCTATCTAGTAATTCAATTGTTCTATTTAGTTGTACGTAAAACTCCCTTAACTCCTCCCCAGTGCTTCAAAAGGAGTGAGATGCATAGGTTTACAGATCTCTATAAAAACAAAAAATGTGAAGATTTAGCCGTATCGGAATAAGATGAATACAGTACAATATCAAGAAGCTGAAGTAGACACGAGTTATCACCCAGTTGTCTACACATGTTCATGCAGCATGGGTTAGAACCTGAAGCAGTTGAGATTGCAATGGAAAGTCAAGCATGTAACTTGTGTACGTAATCATTATGTGCAAAATCCCAAGCACTAAGTCTTACTAAATCAACCCCTGCATTGGTAATGTCCTTAAGGTATTTTCCATTGTTAATTTTACAGAAGCATCCCTCACGAACAATTACCATGATTGGCACATGTATTAATCAGGCGCGGAAGAAGCAACTGTGGGTCCCTCACCGACATACAATTGAACAGCAATATCTGCATTTGGTGAACAAGTTAGCTCATCAGCATCCAGTTGCACAAGTCATAAGCTCATAGCGGATCAAAAAAATAAAGTTATTAGCGCATAGTTATTTCTGCAGATTAATTTAACCTCCAAATAATCTAAAACCTTTGTCGCAGAGTGAGATGATTTTGGAACTTCGGTGCACCGATACAAGTACTAGTTGAAGTACACATACATAAGTAACAGAATGTGCCTCCTTTCCTCCTGGCAATACTAGTAACAAGCCAAGAAACATTGTGGAGAATGGAGATGGCTTGTCTATACTTTTTTCATTGAGCTCTAAAAGTTAGCAACAATTGAACAGCTCAGCTACCCATTGAAATGTCTATACTTTTTTCATTGAGCTCTGAAAGTTAGCAACAATTGAACAGCTCAGCTACCCATTGAAATAACTATTCAGTTTCTCACAATTATACAAGTTTGCATCGCTCATAATTCATTATCTACCTTTGTTTATCGTATCAAACCCCATAAATAGCTTTTCGAGGTAATGAGTTTTCAAAGTGGCATGGAAGTTCACTAGAAGTGTTTGCTCCAAGACTTTATTCCAGATATTTGACATTCGAACTCAGGTTGCGCTTTTAACTGTCTGGCCTTGAAGAAATGGCTCCCCTCTGACAATAAAGCCACTAAGTGGGGGCTTTGTATCATGCAATCATCATCGTGACTGTTATTGTCTCCCCAAACATGCACAAAATATTTGATGACTCATCACTTCTTTCCTTCTTCATTTTGTTATTTACCACACTGTTTATTATCTTAAATCATGATAGCAGCAGTATGGTATGCAGGTTGGTCTAACTTTCTTGAGTCAGTGAGAATTCAGCAGAAGCTCCATCCGTGTTCACGTCACTCCAAGAAGTTCTGTAAATGTGATTTTTTTTCCTGAGTAATTAACACCTTGTCGACAACAAGGAATTTGTTTTATTTTTTATTTCAAGGTGAAAGAGAGTTACATTCAAAGAGTAACAATTAAAGGGCAATGCATCAATCATGTGAGTTCTGCAACAACTAATTTAAGCCCAATGCAGAAAAACCCAAGAAATAGTCCAATAAGGGGAAGAAATAAACTTATGACGAAAGACTTCGATACCAGAGAGACAAATAGCCACAAGGGTGGCCAACTAGGCTAGCCCTAGTTAGTTTATACAACATGGAATTTAACTTCTGTACTTCTACCAAGTAAGTCCCTCAGAAGATATTTTTTAATACTTAAGTCTCTCCAAAGATAATTTTTTCGTATAAGCTCAAGTCTCTCGAAAGATATTGATTCAACGAGAACAAAGCAGTGGTGATTATACCTGAGTGGAGTTTGTCTTGGGATTTCCATGAGAGTAACTGTTTGCCAATTCACATGAGCCACTGGAATCATCTTGTCGCTGATTGCTTACATTTTGTTGCTTGCTTTCTCCTGTGATGGCATGACTAAACCATTTTCCACAAACTTCCATGCTTTCAGGACTATGGGCTCCATCCAAATAATACAACAGATCTCCTGCACTTTCGGCATCAATCGACCTATCGGGCACAATCTGAGCCCGTCCTTGCAAAGTAGCTGTTGTAAGCCCTTTAACGAATTGTTCAGGCAGAGAATTCTACATCCAAGCAGAAAGAAAAGAACCATGTCAAATAATCACAAAGTCCCAAGGTTATGTTCGGATAAAGGAAATGAGAAAAGAAAAAGGATATGGAAAATTGAAGAATGTAACTGTTGATAGCCATAGCCCATAGCCCACAGGCCTTCAATTTTTTCCTTTCCTTTCCTTTCCACCCAACAATCCGGGTCAGACCCTAAGAGTCTGTCGAATGGAAAAATACAGAACAGAGAGAGAAGTACATTTTCAGACAATCAAAAGAATCTTAACACTGCGTGGAAAAGAAACTTACCGTTTGATCCAGGAAGTTGAATTCACGGTGGCCAGCCCTTTCAAGCCAAGTAGAACATAAAGCAATGGCAAGACCAGCATTTAGATACTGGTGTTCACCATCAAGCGCCAGATGTTGACCATTCAACAAAGTCACATCCAACAGGGGTGCTACTTGTAGTTTCACCTGTAATCAGAAAATGTTTCTCAACTCTCCAATAAATACAAAATCTCATTCCTTTTGCCAATTTAGAACGAAAATAAACCTAACAACCAGAACTGCAACCACATGCGGTAGATTCCATCATAGCTTGCCTTGGTGGAACAAATTGAAGAGGTACTTGTAGCATAAGGCCAGGTAGCATAGTACAAAGAACATGCTTATTTCGTCAAAACCACTATGGATGGGAATATTTCAGCTCAAGTTTGAAAAATAGAACCCATGACTGTAATTTATGCAGCTTGAATCATGGCTTGTGCCAGCAAGCCAATCCAGAGTGGTCCAAGAAATTCATAAATTCAGAATTTAACAAACTGCGAGATGAAAAAGAGTTGACAGTTTGGTAGCTTTATTTTCCATTGCCCCGCATGAGTAGCTTTTTTCATGCAGTTATGGCTCCGAAGCCCAAGCAAGTTAACTCCCACTTCAACTTTGGAGTTAAGCTTTGACGTTTGAGTCATTTGTACTGCCAACTTCTGCTGTAAATTAAACTAATCAATAAGGAAATCAGCTACTTACATCCAATTGAGAAGCCTTCTCCTTAAGGATGCACATTGCTTCATCAGGTTGGGGCACAGTAAAGGCAGGAACTCCTTGCTGCATGAAAGATTGATCAAGACAAATATGAGCTCAGAACAAAATAGGAAAGATAAGGAGAAGCAAACTACGAAAACAACGTAGAACCAAATGTGTATTGAGAGTAAGGACCATGCCCTATTGCAATATAATTTGTTGTGAGAAACATTGTAATGAAGAACACCTTAAAGATACCAGCCTTCTCCCCTGCAATTTCTCCAAGAGTATTTCCTGCGTACAGCATATTGCGACGATTGCACAAAACTCATGTATCAACTCCTCTTATAAAAGCATTTTACACTCAAACTCCAACTAGTGCTCAAATAACATACTGACAGACAAGCAAAGTTCAATTCTCCGCAGCAATGACAAGCAAAGTTAAATTCTCCACAGCAAATTATTGCATTTGAGTTCTAGGGACCTATCACGATTCACGGTAGACATAACAAATGAAAAATAGACCTTTCTGAGAAATTGATGCCATTATTGAGGTCCAGTGCCGCTCCCAAGGCCTATAATTTCAAATTCTCAACCACCCAAAATGCAGCCAGATTCTAGATTCCATAACTGACAGTCTGACACCGTGACCAAAATGGTCATGAAGGATTGCAGAACAAGTAGACATCAAGATGATTATAATTCAAAAAAAGTAGCACAATGATGCATGCAAGCATGTAAATTCACGTAGCAGTTAGGTCAAGAGCGTGAAGTACCAACCAGCAATTACAGTATAACAAAGAAAAGTGGAAATAGTAAGAAATCAAGCTATTAATACATTAGTCATAAAAATGTCTATATGTATACATGATCACAGATAAAAATTGTGTTCTAACAGCTGAACTACAGGAAGCCACATCATGCTGTATCATGACTATACTAGTATGTTGCCTATTCACTAGTAAGTAGTGCATACACATGCAAGATATATTGTATATCATTATCAAATGCATAACCATGCAGTGTTGCATTTCATGCGGATAGATGTAGAAAGTGATTCAAGCACATACAACAGTACAGTACAATTGTTCAAACCATGACGAGTAGTCAACTATGGAGATGAAACACTTACCAAGAATTTCCATGTGATCATACCCAAGGGACGATATACCACATACAATTGGTGTCTGTACCTGAAAAGTTGGTATAATAATGTAAGAGATGTCCAACCCAAGCACTCTATCCATCCAACAAGTGAGCAAATCATGAGTAACTAAAGTAACAAAAACATTGTCTTTCACAGTGGAAGAGCAATTATGTATGCGTACCACATTTGTCGCGTCAAACTTTCCACCTAACCCAACCTCCAAGATAACAACATCTACCTGCAGAAAACCAGAGCATCAATTGGTATGTACGTAATACTTGTGATCTCAGCCCATCAGGTAGAATGAATATAAGGAATCGTAGAAGTTACATTTTCTAGTGCTATGTGATTCTTAAGGGCGAGAGCTGAAGAAAAGGAAAGAGAGAAAATTAACACGAAACTGCATGAGCTACCTGTTCTGCAGCAAATATTTTGAAGGCAAGTAAAGCAAGGAAGCGAAAGAGAGGAGGCATCGGTATATCATCACTGGTTTTTTCCTGCATGTTAACAGAAGGAATCCCATAACTAACTCATCAAAAGTACTTTCATCATTCATCTACAACTATACAGGAGCCTATATGCCCGTGTGCTTGTATGCAACAGTTATGCAAAAGAGAATTCTTGTTGCATCTTGCACAGGGAAAAAAACTCCTATTGTTTCCATTTCGTAACTTGAAAAGTATCAAAGAAATTGGAGCTTGGGAAAATAGGCAATGAACAAAATTGTAAGCTAATAGGGTGTCAGCCAATGACCATCAATTTCCTTAAGTAAGAAGAAGAAATAAAACATAAATCAGGCTGGCTTAAAGTTTATGAGGCCAGAGAGCTGCGTCTCGTCCAACAGCCCTAATGGTCATTTTGTACAATGTACCAGCAAAAGCAATTCAAATGTTCCCAGATCTTAATAGAACTCACAAAATACGAAGGTTTTACAATATACTATGCAAACGCAAACTAGTCCAACTTAGACTGGCTTTGTAATTTCTATGTCAAATGCCCACATACAAAGCCAAGACAACCAACTTGATGGAAGATAAGAGCAGGCTAGATGTTTCTTCGCCTCTTCTTTATTTTTACATTAATTTTCACACACACACACACACACATATGCATGCACACTAGAGGTTGTAATAGCAAATTAGCGGGGGGACAACATCCAAAATAGTTTTAAGGAAAAAAAGAATGTGTCAGAGGATCACGTGTTTGAGATGGAATCAGAAATGCTCTCTGATTCATAGCTAATGCACCAAAATAGTTTTTATGTTCAATACGATGAAAGGGAAGTAGTACAAAGTATGTTCCCCATTCGTCACAATGCTATTCGACATAATATATTATGTTATTCCCGATGAAAGCTCGTGTACAACAGGTTGTCTGCTCAGGAATACCCATCTATCCATCTTCCATATTAACCTTGAAGACATAAAAAAACACAAACCTTTAAATATTGGATCTTCCTCTAGAGAGTGTCCCATTTGGTAAATGCTATAGTGAAAAAGTACCGAAGTATCAAGAGCTTATTCAGAGACCCTTTTTATTGGTTCTAAATCCAGAAGGTACTAGTTTTCTAGCTATCCAATAGCAAAGCATGTAAAAGGGCTCCAAAACCTGTATCTGGAAATGCCAAATATATAGAGCAGAAACTGCTATAAGAGCAACTCCAACCCATGAGTCTCCAAAACTCCATTTTGGAGACTCAAAATAACTAGTTTTAATTCGAAATTAAATTTGGAACTTGTTACCATTCATTCACACTCCAAACACAAATCTCAATTTCCATCTCTATACAAAACCTCCATTCTAGGGAGTGACTACAACTAAAAGTCTTCCCTATTCGTATGGAGACTTTGCTCCCCATTCGCTGAACAATCCCCCTGTTGGAACACTTAGATCAGCAGCTCTTGTTGATTTTTCCACCAAAATGAAAGAGATATAGTCTCGTTTTTTGGTTCCCATTGGTTTTACCTTGTTTACAGGTCAACCCCATGGCAGCCGGAAAAGGCGATCTTGTGCTAAACTCCCGCGATTGCAAAAGTGGGGAACTGAAAAAGTACAAGCAACTACATCATCAACCTGGCGCGAACGACAGCTTTGTTGGAACTAAATTCATAGGCCCTTGAAACTAGTTAGACTTCTATAACTATATAAAGAAATATAGAAAGCAAGTGTGCTTCACAATTCCCTCACTTTCCCTCTATAATGTACCAACATTCTTTAAAATTCAACTTACTCTATTTTGAATTTTCCACTTATGGTGTCAAATAAAAGATATTGTCATTATATTTTCAATAGTACTAATTTTATTAATATAAGATCTCTAATTTGAAAGTTATTTAATATTATATAGAATAAGAAGTGAAAAGTAAAAATGGAGAACAGTCTCCATTTTTTTGTTGGGTCTTCATATTTGGAGACCCAGAATGTGATCTCCAAAATGGAGCTTGGTTCGAGTGCACTTGATCTCCGTGTGTCCAAATATGGAGCTATTGAGCTTGGTTAAAGATGCTCTAAGCATTGACTCAAAAGCTGTACAAAAACAAGCTCACACCCATCGAAGAGATACCCTAATATTTTAGGTAGATATTTCCAGAGCTTAACCTGCACTGCAATGTTTACATTCAAAAAGAACATAAAGTAACTCCCGAAGATCTGCAAATAGAACACAAGAGAAGAAGGTGTACAAGGGTTGATAGCTCAGGAGAACAAGTCCATAAACAAGTAAAGAACAACAAGTGGTATAAAAGTGCATGCCTTCAGTGTATTCCAACACCACCAGAAATATGTGAGAAACTTCTCTTGGCATATGTCCATGCTGAAACAATTCAACCAGAATGAATGCATTAAAAGTCAATTTAAATATAACAAAGGAGGATTTGTACACATTCAAAACCGAAAGAACAATGAAACAATTAACTATGCAGGAATTGGCCTACCCAACATTCAATGCAACGAGACATGTGCTTTCTACTGTCAAAACATAAACAGGCCTTTGCAATAGGCTGAACAAGTTAAGCTGAACAAGTTAAGAAGAACCCAAAACTCCGATGGATTAAGAAATGTTGGTTTGATCCCTTGGTGAAAATAGATTATCAAATCAATCCAACTGCTTAACCTCATATTAAAGCTGTTCAGCTCTCTAAGTCCACAGTTAAACAACTAGAAAAATGAACAAATCAGAAATCTTATCTTACAACCATCGCGCGGGAAATAAATTTTGTACCAGGACTTAATAAAAGAATTGATAACAAAGGTCAATAAACCTACCCATCCAGTCGAAATCGTTCTCGGATATCAATGAGGTGAGGCGATGAGAAAAGTCCAGTGTGGAAGCCACAATTACGTAATATAGACTCTGCAAACGTGCATGTTGATCCCTTCGTAAATCTCACGATGAAAGATGAATCAGTATTGCATCCAATGAAGAGTATTCAAAGTACACTTTTACATATGTCATGAACGTGGTTCTACTTGATGCAAATTCAGTTAGTCAATGCAAAGAAAGATCTACAAAAGTGACACTGAATCACATTGGTCTTAGGCAAGTACAAGTGTAAAACTAACTAATGTCCAACGAACCCATATAATAAGCTGGCTGTGAGACAAAAAGTCAATTAGAAACCTTATAAGAGACATTGACTTCGTGTGAAAGACACTACCAGTCATAACCAAACTAAGCCTTGGTTTCCTGTTCAATTGTTTTTTGATCCATGAATTCTTCTCCGCAATCCCATTCTGTTGAGGGCTATGTTCAATTAAATTTAGTGGATTCATAAATTTTTGCCAAATTATTCCATTTCTAAGTCATCCCTCCACCTAGCATTTCCATTAGTGATAGTCTTATCGCTTTTCTTTATTGTTGCATCTACCGGTCTTCGTTGAGCGTGACACTTACAACAAATAAATGCGATATAAATTCGAGCTGCGTTTACTCTTAGGGCTGCAATCATAGTTGACAAAATCACACAATTTATGATTCGATCTGTGATTAGATTCAACCCTCACCAAAAAATATAAGAATCCATAGGTGAACTGAGGCATAAATAGAATCGGTGGTGAACCTCATGATTCACGGTTCACGCAAAAACAATACGAATCTATAAGTGAATCATGATTTGTCACAATTGTTGCATTTGACAATATGAAACCACTTTTGTGGTTTTTCTTGAATATAAGATCATAATACTTTTTAGGAACGACAAACCTTATTCTCATGCAGCATTCGTAGATCGGTGTTTATAATGATCCGGGGCAGGGGCTCAGAGCCTCGGACCAACCCACATAACGTTGCCCAGTAAGCTAGATTCATACCTATTAGGCTACAAACTTTGATTGTATCAAGGCAAAGCTTTCATTTTTATAATGAACCTATGACATTTATATACGCTTATCCATTTTATTACACTGAGTATTTTCCTATTATTTACAAGTTTCTTTCCTATTAGACCATGTGAACATCAATCAATAAACAAACTCGAATAGTGATTCAAGCTTAAATTGTTCAATTTTACAATGTATTTGTAATATGAGTTTGCATAGATATGTTTTCAATGTATTTTTTAATTTGAACCAAATCGATTCAGAAAAGGGTCAATCCGATTCTCGATTTGATTCGCGATTTGACAACCTTGGTTGCACAAGCCAAGCCGAGCTTTGAAGTGTTCCAGCTCAGCTCATTCAAAACTAGCCTAGCTCGAGCTCGAGTTGAGCCTAAATAATCGAACTTGAGCTCAGCTCGTTTATTATCGAGATGTTCAAGCTCGGTTCGTTTACTAAACGAGCATCCACAAACAAGCAGAGCTTTTATAAACGAGCCGAGCTACAAGTTATTGGAGCTCAAGTCATTTACTCTCGAGCCAAGCCAAGCCATAACAAGCCAAGACTCGAGCTCACAATAATCTCGGTTCGTTGTAGCCCTAGTTACACAGGATTATAATCAATGCATATACCGTTTGGGAAATAAGCTACCACAATCACAGTAAAATCAAACTCTTCTTTAACACCTTACACAACTACGGGAAATCACTACCTTTCCTTTGGTTCCAGCAACATGAATAACCTTCATCTTCGAAATCGGCTCCTCCAAATCCAGTATCTGCAGCTCATGTACAGGAAACTATCAGTTTATCTAAACAACAAACTTATAGCAATTAAATGACCCATGCTCCAAATTACCAGTAATAATCACCTTGATATAATCAAACAGGATATCGAATCGATCGCCTTTGTTGCTCTTATCAGCACGGCTGCGTTTCGTAATTAGAGATGACAAAGCAATATCATACGAAGAAGCCAAATGATTTTCACCTTCAGCAATATCAACCATCAATAATTATGCAAAAGTATTGTGTGCGTAACTTGTTGAATGAGGGAAAATTCGTAAATTTTGTGACTGTAATCTAGAAGAAAGACGAAATTCAATGAAACAGTACAGTACTCCATGTGAGAATCAGAGAGGGAGAGAGAATGGGATCGCGACAAGTACCTTCTGCCATGCTGATTTTACTCAGAAAAGTTAGAAACCTAAATGATTACAAGTACGACAGCAGATATCTATGTGAAAGTAAATCGATAGATGGTTACAGCCTTACAGGTATATGTATGAATCTGTAGAGAGAGAAGAGAATGGGGTAGTAGGTGATGAACGAAAGCTAATGGACGAAAGCTAATGGGACGTCAAATTCAGTTTGAACCTGGAAGAAAGCCAAATAGAGCTAAAACAACAGGGTACGTATATGTACGTACAGAATTAGGTCTAATAGGGAGGTGGACCCAAAAAGGAAAGCTGCAACAGGTTTGGTATACCCCCACACAATACTCTCAGATAGAGGTGAGCCCACACGTGCGTAATGCGTTCACATGTGGGGCTCACTTTATAAGAATGTGTTGATTTCTCATTTTTTACTTTTTTTCATTTTGATAAACGAAAAGACCTACAGAATATATTTTGCACATATCTCTCAAACATTACTCAATTTTTAAAATGCGTTTTACACATTTCTCCCAAACACTCATACCAAATCCAAAAAACATTATGACCATAATCCAAAAAGACAAAAAATTAAAAATAAAAAGCTGAAAATGAGGCTCTCAAACACCCCTTAGTTTTGCAGCTTTTGCCATCTACGGACTTCTGGAAATCTGTTTCATGTAGCTTGGCAAGGAAATTTTGAGTCATGGGTACAGGATCCTTTACACATAAGGCCTTTTGCTCATGTAATTTGGGATCCCTGAAAATCCAAAGACATCTTTAAATAGGAAATAGAGTGGATCTGTAGGGTCCCAAATGAATTGGGTTGTTCAAAAAGGCCTTGTTCTTTGCAATGGGATAGATGTAGATGTATAATACCCCCGTAGAAACGTATAAGAAGTTTTCACCTCGAATAGCTCGAGAAAAAATTATTCCGAGTTCTATTCATAGCTCTCCTTTTTTACTAACATTTTAATACTTGAAAAAAGGGTAAAATGAATAATAACGTTGTAGTATTAAAAGAGACGTGGATAGGTAAAATGAAGATTATGCACTGTTCACTAGCAATTTTGAAGAAGTGCTGCTGCACTTGCTCACAAGGGTCTTGTAGAACTAGTAATTTTGAAGAAGTGCTGTTGTACTTGCTCACATGGGTCTTGCTAACCTCCACGACAAGGGACTAGGTTTGCACACCAGCCTGGAAGTCCGCCCAGTTCATCTAGCCCAAATTGTTTTTTAGGGTTTGGGATAAATATTTGGGCCTGTAAGGCTGCGTTGGGTTGAGATTTTAAGCCCGTTTACCATATGGGCTAGGTTTGAAAAAATCTCTTGAAGCCCGGCCTGGCCGATTAAAACAGTATTCTTATATATTGTTACCTAATTATTAGAGAGGTTCAACTTTTTGAACGCTTTAACTGCTTTTTGAGGAAACGGTTTTTATTATTAGAACTTCATAGTTTTATGGGTATATTTTTAATAGTTTTATGAGAACTTAGAAGTTTAACTATAATTGTTACGGTTGTGAATTTTTATTTGTGATCGTTGTAACGACCCGGATTTTCGGAAGCATTAATTAAGACAACTAATTATGATTAATTTAATAAAAAGAGTTTCCATCAGAGTACACGTTGGAAAACGTGAAGTGCAACCCATTACAAAATACTTAGTACGGTTTGAGAAATTAATATTATAGATCCAACATTAAAAATAAAGGGGTGGGTTCTACAGATTAAGGTTCAGCTCTAGATTCCACGGCTCCTCCTGAGCCTGGTCTACCGGATAACCCTCGGTTCCGAAATAACCGTCTCCTTCGACACCAACAGTATCTGCTTGATCACAGTCTGGCATAATACGTCCGAGTCGCGAAGCAACATCATGGTATTATACCAGGGTCACACGAAGTGTAACACCGTGAGCGATAAATTACTCAATAGCTACTCTAACCCTCACAACCCTTGCTTAACATACACGTACAACATATATGATTGAAAAGCAGTAATTAAAGGAATGAACAGGAAATAAATCGTAAAGCATAAATTAAACACATAGCTGATTTCATTACTAGCCATTAACTTACATGTTCATCTAAGTTCTCAATCTAGAGAACTTTCCTCCCGGTTAACCACTAAGGAATATGACCAAACTGTGATTTACTCACCCCTTGCTTGCCCTTCACTCGGGGGTCCCGATGGAAGGTATAAGTTATGTACTTAATCCAGCCGTCAGCCGCCTCGCAAGGATGAATTTCCCAGGGACGAAACTGTACCACTGGGCTACGTATGGCAACTGCCAGGTCCTGTAGGTATATAGCCGAAACTGGTCTATAATACTTCCACCCTTATAACGCCTTAGAATTCAAATGAAGCAAATCACAAAGTGTCACGTCTTAGGGTTTCGAAATCAAGGCAGACTGCCAAACAATCCTCCGAAACAAATCACTTGGCGGAACTGCCATTCAACAACAATCTCGAGGTAACTCCCCATCAATCAATTCCAATTCACTTTTTCATTAACCTCATCGTTTATGTGATATCCGCGTACAATCACCCAACCTAGGAACCTAGTTGTCCATTCTAACAATCCAACAATTTGCTGATAATGTAATACCACAAGCGAAGCAAAGCAATAACAATATCTTAACAAGAAAAGTAAGGCGATAATGACATTTCAAGGGTTCACATAACCACATAATAAATCCATGGCGAAATACACGACTTATGGTGTTCCCGCGTCACTACGCATATCGAAGGTAATACACAAGTTTGAGTAAAAAGAGTTTAAGGGTCATAAATGTGATTCATAAAAATATAAGGTCGATGTCGTATTTTATTCAAGTGTAGAGACGAAATCTAGTAGTTTCATTAGGCTCGGGACTTTTTGTAAGGTAAAACTATGCACAAGGGTAAATTGGTAATTCGTCAATGGAGGACATTTTAGTAATTTACCAAAACTAACGTATCAATAATAGATGATATATATTTACTAGTATCATAAATATAAACATGCCATAACAGATTGTAGAGACCCGTAGATTTTAATTATTATTATTATTATTTTTTTAAAATAGAGTTGGGAAATTTTGAGGAATTGAAATTAGAGTAAAGTGGGCCAATTTGATGGTAGCATATGCTTGGGGGTGTTTTTAAAATGCATTTGAAACTTAGGGGGTATAAGTGCATAAAGGGGGGGTTGTATATACAAGTATATGGCTGTTTTTTTTTAAAACATAACACCTCTCTCTCTCTCTAAAAACCACCGGTGTTTTCTTCCTCTTGCTCCTCTCCAAAATTCTTCCACCTCCACCTCAAATCCCACTTCAAATCTCAAATTCCTTCAAAACCTTCACCAATACTAGCCTCCTACGCATTTTTGGAAGCCCGGGTTTGGTTTATTTCACTCCGGAAGGAGGAGTTTCGGTTGGAGTATTGGGGAGAAGGCAAGGGTTTTGCTCATCCTTTGTTCACAAGCTTCTAAACCTTGAGGTAGGGGGATTTCTACCATTACTAAGTGTTTTGAAGTGTGTGATGTGTAGATTATACTCATCTTTGTTCAATCCCTCTTATGTTCTTGAAAAATCCATTTTCTAGTTCCATTGATTTTGATTGGAGATGGATTAATGCTTGTTGATGTTGTCCTACGTAAACTAGTTGTTGTAATACCTTCTTGTAGCTTGTGATGTTGATTTTTGATCATAAACATGTTTGGTTTAGAGCCCATTGCAATCCCCTTATTTCTTTGCTGTCAAAAATCTGCTCGAGATGGCCAGTGGATCGATCCACTTTTGGGTTGGATCGATCCAAAACCTTCTGATGGTGTTCTGAACCATAGTGGATCGATCCACTCTCATAGTGGATCGATCCACTCGCACAGTGGATCGATCCACTCATCACTTGGATCGATCCACAACCTTCTGTCTTGCTCTGGACCATAGTGGATCGATCCACTCGCGCAGTGGATCGATCCACTCCCACAGTGGATCAATCCACTCCCCCCCTTCACTTCACCAAAACTTGTTTTCGTCGATTTCGGTCGCTTGTTCGTGTTAATACTTGGCGTAATCATCTCTTATACCTCAATACTCATTGAATAACTCGTCCCTAGCCTATCCTAGTATAATTGGTGACTCGGTTTGATTTTTTGTACGACACCTACATGGTCAAACACTTGTTATGCGTGAATTAGGTGACGTTGGCGAAATGCGTGAACTTGAATGACGAATCGAGGTTGGGAGGGACATGATGACACTTGTGCGAAATCAATGAATGTGAATTGACGTGAGAACTTGAAACTTGTTATACGGGACCGAAAGGGTAGCCCGGAATGATACTCGGGCTGTCCTATGGGCGTGTCGCGAGGAATTATGCCTTGGCCAAGGGGAAGATTATACGGGGTCGAAAGATAGCCCGGAATGATACTCGGGCCGTCCGATGGACGTGTCGCGAGGAATTTCTAAAGATCTAACTTAAACAAATGGTTGACACGGCATACCAAACGAATCGGACACTTATAAGAGAGAACACGTGTCGGGTACGCATTGGACATACGAGGGTGATAATAAGGGATTATAAACTTATGTGTGTCTCGTAGGACTCCCTTAAACTCTTGGCTATCTTATTTAGCTTTCATCCTCACGTCTCATCTCGCATCTATATTTCATTGTGTTTAGTTTTGGTAGACATTTCTCTATTGGGCTAGTGAGCTCAACCTATCATTTTTCAGGTACCCAGCATGGAGCATGACTTGGATGTGCATGAAGTGAATGCATACATCTTTTGAAAGCTTAAAGAGGAGTTACCTCATCATCTTGAGTTTATAATTTTGACGAGATGATTTTGTAACTTATTCTTATGAAAACTTTTGACTTGGATCTGTAATAACTTTAACACTTGTGTATTTCAATTTGGGGTACGGGTACCCATAGATTATTGCACCCCTTGATGTTATCTTTGACTACTAAACTTAGACTTTGCCGTGAGCCGTGGACTTATGGTTTGGTCCACGTGGAATTTCTTAGTGTATTATCCTTTGATTTTGTTTGAGGGCGTGACAACTTGGTATCAGAGCATAGGTTTTGAAAACTTAGGGACCGTGGGGAGACTTAGAGTCTCGGGGCTTAAACTAGTGCATAAGGTTTTACTGAAAAACATGTTTTTCTCATCCATTGTGTGTGTGCTTGTGTGACATTCATGGAGCATGTAAGCATCATATAGTGTCGTGTTGGCAAGTAACGAGCATGGTGTTGAGTTGTTTTTACCCGTGTTGGGATAGCGTTGGAGGCTTTGACCTCATTTGAGAAAATGTTGGGATTAATGATCTTCCTCTCTTAAATTCTTATAGAATCATGCCGCCGAGACGCACTACTAGACGGGGTGGGACCACAACTCGGGGAAGGAATCGAGGTCGGGGCCGTAATGAGCGGCGCAATGATGAGGTTAGTCATCATGGTGAGCATCCGGGGGGTGAGGATGAGAGACGGGAGGAAGCGATACACCAAACGGGGGCACAAAATCTACCTAACCAATTTGCTACCGACCTTGTGGCCGCGCTTGTGGCATCTAACTTGTTGAACCAAGCACCTAAGGGCTCGGAGGCTAGGGAGGCCATGAGGGAATTTCGCCGTATGAATCCACCAACATTTGATGGAGCGAGTAGTGATCCACTAGATGCCGACCATTGGCTAGCGGAAATTCGCAAGCTTTTTACCGCACTAGCTATCAACGAGGATAACATGAGGGTGAATTTGGTAGCTTGTCAACTTACCGGGGAAGCAAACAATTGGTGGGAATCGGTTTTAGCGGGTAGGAGAGATGTGCAGAGAGCGGCGAGGGCGGCTCAACAAGTTGATGAGTCGAATGTTGAGGATTTGACATGGGCCGAGTTTGAAACCCTTTTCGAAAATCAATACTTTCCGGGTTCTTTCAAAGAGCAACTAAGGGATCAATTTGAGAAGCTTGAAAAAGGGAGTATGACCGTTTCAGAGTACGCTATGAGATTCCAATCCTTGTCTCGGTTTGCACCGGAGTTGGTATGTTCGGAGGAGAGAAAATGTAGGCGATTTGAGAAAGGTTTGAGCGACCCACTTAAACTACTAGTTATGTCGGCTCGCATCAACAAGTTTACCGAGATTGTGGAGTGCGCTAGAAACCTTGAGAATTCGGGGGAGATGGGTAAGAATGTGAAAGGGTGGGAGTCTAGACCACCAACCGCGACCGTGAGTGCACCTACGGGGTCTTATGGGGGCCAAGGGAGAAAGAGATCACGAGAGCAATTCCAACCATCTCATAGCCAATCTAATTTTCGGGCACCTACATCATCGGGGGTTTCGGGGAGGTTCCGGTCGGCCACCAATCGTGTGCCACAATTGCAAGCAACCGGGTCACTATCGCTCTCAGTGTCCTTATCACTTGGGTTCACAATTGCAGGGTACTCCATTTCCGGGTTCTTGTTTTGCTTGTGGTAAATCGGGGCATATTGCTAGAAATTGTCCACGGGGAGGAGGAGCACGTAGCGAGTCGGGGTCTGTTCAGCAGCCAAGGGCTGGGCAGAGTTTTAGTCAGCAGAGGGGTGCACAGGGACAGTCACAGTTCAGACAGGGCACGACTGGTCAGGGTTCACGCATTGAGCGGGGAGCGAGCTCTTCGACACCGAGTCAGGGATCCGTTCAAAGGGGTGGTCACACTCAGGGTTAGACTGTTCCGGGGAGAGCCTATGCTATCACCAGCGTCACACCACGACCACTACCACCCACTACTCAGGCACCAGAGGCTTCGGTTGTGAGGGGTACATTTCTTCTATTCAATTCCTTTGCTAAAGTGCTATTCGACTCAGGAGCATCTCATTCTTTTATTGCTTCATCATTTGTGCGTGCATTGGAGTTAGAAACCGAGAGTCTTATCCCTCCTTTGTTTGTTGATACACCATTAGGCGGTAGGACATCACTTGATCGCTTATGCCGGGGGTGTGAGTTAATTATTCGGGACCGTCGTTTTACTTTCGATTTCATCGTGTTAGGCATGTCCGGGTTCGATCTAATTTTGGGGATGGATTGGTTGTCAACTTTCCATGCTACCATTGATTGTTTTAAACGTCGTGTTCGAATTTGTCCGCCGGAGGGTGATTGCTTTGAGTTTTACGGGGAACGACGGGAACCATTTGAGCCGTATTTGTGCGCCCCGCGAGAGAAGGATTCGATTGCGTGCCTCTTGGCTAGTTTAACGTTAGATGAAGACTTATCCACGCGTGGGGAATTGCCAAGGGTAGTGTGTGATTTCCCGGATGTGTTTCCGGAGGAGTTACCGGGCTTGCCACCCGATAGGGAAGTTGAGTTCGCGATAGACTTATTACCAGGCACAACACCGATTTCTATGCCTCCATACCGATTTGCACCGGCCGAGTTGAGAGAACTTAAGACACAATTGCAAGAGTTGCAAGACTTGGGTTTCATCCGTCCTAGTACATCGCCGTGGGGAGCTCCGGCTTTATTTGCGCAAAAGAAGGATGGGTCGCTTCGCTTATGTATCGATTACCGTAAATTGAACCGAGTCACGATTAAGAACAAGTACCCAATGCCTAGGATTGACGATTTGTTTGATCAACTTCGGGGTGCCACTTGTTTTTCTAAGATCGACTTGAGATCCGGTTATCACCAATTGAGGGTTCGCCGTGAGGACATTCCTAAAACCGCCTTTCGCACCCGTTATGGCCATTATGAATTCGTGGTCATGCCATTTGGCTTAACCAATGCTCCCGCCACTTTCATGGACTTGATGAATCGAATTTTTCGGGCTTGTCTTGATCGTTTTGTGGTCGTCTTTGTTGATGATATTCTTATCTACTCACCTTCCGAAGAAGATCACCAATCTCACCTCACCATTGTTCTTGAGACCTTGAGAGAACACCAGTTATATGCTAAACTTAGTAAGTGCGAATTTTGGTTGTCCGAGGTGAAATTCTTGGGTCATGTAGTATCGAAAGACGGGGTGTCCGTAGATCCGGGGAAGATTGAGTCGGTATTGAATTGGGAGCGTCCGAAGAGTGTCTTTGAAATTCGGAGTTTCTTGGGTTTGGCCGGGTATTACCGTCGTTTTGTGCAAGATTTTTCTCGTTTGGCGGCTCCAATGACTAAACTAACTCGTAAGGGGGCAAAATTTGTGTGGGATGACAAGTGTGAAGCGGCGTTTAACGAGTTGAAGAAGCGCTTAACCACTGCACCGATACTAATTGTGCCCGAGCGTGGAGTTGGCTACTCCGTCTATTGTGATGCCTCGCGGGAGGGACTTGGGTGCGTTTTGATGCAAAATGGAAAGGTGGTAGCGTATGGTTCACGTCAATTGAAGGATCACGAGCGTAACTATCCGACTCACGACTTAGAACTTGCGGCCGTAATCTTTGCCTTGAAAAGTTGGAGGTATTACCTCTATGGTGAAAAGTTTGAAGTGTTTTCCGACCATAAAAGCTTAAAGTATTTATTTTCTCAAAAAGAACTAAATTTGCGTCAACGCCGTTGGATGGAGCACATGGAGGATTATGACTTCGAATTGCAATATCACCCGGGCAAAGCGAATGTGGTAGCGGATGCGCTAAGTAGGAAACCGGCACACTTGGCAAGTTTAGTGATTGATGAATGGAAAATGATGAAGGACTTGGGATTCTACACGTTGCATTGTGAGGAGGTCCATGAGGGTGTAACCTTGTGTAACTTGTCGGTCCAATCAACTCTATCTACTCGAGTTATTGAAGCTCAACAAGCGGATGAGGAAGCGGGGAACCTACGGGTTAGATTTCTTAGCGGGGAAGCGCCAATTGGGTGGATGATTCACGCCGACCAAAGCTTACGGTTTAAAGGGAAGTTATTTGTACCTATCGCATGCCGAGACGAGATTTTGAGGGAATTTCACCATTCACCGTTAGCCGTACATCCGGGAGGGACGAAGATGTATAACGATTTGCGTAGGCAATTTTGGTGGCCGGGTTTAAAGAGGGACGTTGCTACTTTTGTATCTCGGTGTCTGACATGTCAACAAGTGAAAGCGGAGCATCAACGACCAGCGGGGGAGTTACAACCATTACCAGTAGCCGAGTGGAAATGGGAAAACGTGACTATGGACTTCGTGACGGGTTTGCCAAGGTCGCCAAGAGGGCATGACGCCATATGGGTTGTAGTTGACCGATTTACTAAAACCGCGCATTTCTTGCCTATTCAAGTCACCGATTCGGTTGAGACGCTTAGTCGCTTGTATATTCGGGAGATTATTCGACTTCATGGGGTTCCGGTATCGATTGTGTCCGATAGAGATCCACGTTTCACCGCTCGTTTTTGGCAAAGCTTGCAAACCGCGCTTGGCTCGAATTTGTTATTTAGCACCGCTTACCACCCGCAGACGGATGGGCAGTCCGAGAGGACGATTCAAATCTTGGAAGATATGCTACGAGCTTGCGTATTGGACTTTCGGGGTAGTTGGGAAGATCACTTGCCGTTAGTCGAGTTTGCCTATAATAATAGTTATCAATCGAGCATCGAGATGGCGCCTTATGAGGCTTTATATGGTAGGCCGTGTAGATCACCGGTGTGTTGGACCGAGTTGGGTGAAGCAACGCTAGTAAGGCCTGAGATAATAAACGAAACCGCCGAGAGCATGAGATTGATTCGCAAGAGACTTAAGGCCGCACAAGAGGCAACAACCGAGAAGGTCAAGGTGATTCGCCAACGCTTATTAACCGCTCAAAGTCGCCAAAAGAGTTATGCCGACCGTCGTAGACGCCCGTTATCATTCGAAGTGGGAGATCACGTGTTTCTCAAAATATCACCGCGTCGGGGTTTGACACGTTTCGGGCGAGGGGGCAAGTTATCACCGCGTTATATTGGGCCGTTTGATATCATTGAGAAGATTGGAGAAGTTGCGTACCGTTTGGCATTGCCGCCACGATTGTCGGGGATTCACGATGTTTTTCACGTTTCTATGCTAAAGAAGTACGAGCCAGATCCATCACACGTGCTAGAATGGTCCGAATTGGAGCTTGAGGCCGATGCGTCTTATGGGGAAAAGCCGATACGGGTTATGGATACGCGAGAGAAAACTCTAAGGGGTAAAACTATTCGACTAGTTCGGGTATTATGGAACAATTTTGGGAGCGAAGAGTCAACATGGGAAAGAGAGGACGAGATGAAAGAGAAATATCCGGAGTTGTTTACGACTTGATCAATGTGAGTACTTGGTTTAGTTATTGCATTTTGTAGTCACGGTGTTGGATACATGTTGCATATCATGCATGGATTTATATGATCATTTATATGGCTTTGTTGTGCAAATTTTGAGGACAAAATTTTTGTAAGGAGGGTAGAATGTAGAGACCCGTAGATTTTAATTATTATTATTATTTTTTTTTTAAAATAGAGTTGGGAAATTTTGAGGAATTGAAATTAGAGTAAAGTGGGCCAATTTGATGGTAGCATATGCTTGGGGGTGTTTTTAAAATGCATTTGAAACTTAGGGGGTATAAGTGCATAAAGGGGGGGTTGTATATACAAGTATATGGCTGTTTTTTTTTAAAACATAACACCTCTCTCTCTCTCTAAAAACCACCGGTGTTTTCTTCCTCTTGCTCCTCTCCAAAATTCTTCCACCTCCACCTCAAATCCCACTTCAAATCTCAAATTCCTTCAAAACCTTCACCAATACTAGCCTCCTACGCATTTTTGGAAGCCCGGGTTTGGTTTATTTCACTCCGGAAGGAGGAGTTTCGGTTGGAGTATTGGGGAGAAGGCAAGGGTTTTGCTCATCCTTTGTTCACAAGCTTCTAAACCTTGAGGTAGGGGGATTTCTACCATTACTAAGTGTTTTGAAGTGTGTGATGTGTAGATTATACTCATCTTTGTTCAATCCCTCTTATGTTCTTGAAAAATCCATTTTCTAGTTCCATTGATTTTGATTGGAGATGGATTAATGCTTGTTGATGTTGTCCTACGTAAACTAGTTGTTGTAATACCTTCTTGTAGCTTGTGATGTTGATTTTTGATCATAAACATGTTTGGTTTAGAGCCCATTGCAATCCCCTTATTTCTTTGCTGTCAAAAATCTGCTCGAGATGGCCAGTGGATCGATCCACTTTTGGGTTGGATCGATCCAAAACCTTCTGATGGTGTTCTGAACCATAGTGGATCGATCCACTCTCATAGTGGATCGATCCACTCGCACAGTGGATCGATCCACTCATCACTTGGATCGATCCACAACCTTCTGTCTTGCTCTGGACCATAGTGGATCGATCCACTCGCGCAGTGGATCGATCCACTCCCACAGTGGATCAATCCACTCCCCCCCTTCACTTCACCAAAACTTGTTTTCGTCGATTTCGGTCGCTTGTTCGTGTTAATACTTGGCGTAATCATCTCTTATACCTCAATACTCATTGAATAACTCGTCCCTAGCCTATCCTAGTATAATTGGTGACTCGGTTTGATTTTTTGTACGACACCTACATGGTCAAACACTTGTTATGCGTGAATTAGGTGACGTTGGCGAAATGCGTGAACTTGAATGACGAATCGAGGTTGGGAGGGACATGATGACACTTGTGCGAAATCAATGAATGTGAATTGACGTGAGAACTTGAAACTTGTTATACGGGACCGAAAGGGTAGCCCGGAATGATACTCGGGCTGTCCTATGGGCGTGTCGCGAGGAATTATGCCTTGGCCAAGGGGAAGATTATACGGGGTCGAAAGATAGCCCGGAATGATACTCGGGCCGTCCGATGGACGTGTCGCGAGGAATTTCTAAAGATCTAACTTAAACAAATGGTTGACACGGCATACCAAACGAATCGGACACTTATAAGAGAGAACACGTGTCGGGTACGCATTGGACATACGAGGGTGATAATAAGGGATTATAAACTTATGTGTGTCTCGTAGGACTCCCTTAAACTCTTGGCTATCTTATTTAGCTTTCATCCTCACGTCTCATCTCGCATCTATATTTCATTGTGTTTAGTTTTGGTAGACATTTCTCTATTGGGCTAGTGAGCTCAACCTATCATTTTTCAGGTACCCAGCATGGAGCATGACTTGGATGTGCATGAAGTGAATGCATACATCTTTTGAAAGCTTAAAGAGGAGTTACCTCATCATCTTGAGTTTATAATTTTGACGAGATGATTTTGTAACTTATTCTTATGAAAACTTTTGACTTGGATCTGTAATAACTTTAACACTTGTGTATTTCAATTTGGGGTACGGGTACCCATAGATTATTGCACCCCTTGATGTTATCTTTGACTACTAAACTTAGACTTTGCCGTGAGCCGTGGACTTATGGTTTGGTCCACGTGGAATTTCTTAGTGTATTATCCTTTGATTTTGTTTGAGGGCGTGACACAGATTATGATCAAGTTTACTAACAAAGATTCACTTTACTAATCTAAATGAATTCCATAACATTCTACAATTTAATTGACGGAGTACATCGAAACAAACATCAATATTATAGATTTTAATAATGACCACAAAACAAATAATAATGGACATGAATAATTAACCAAACAACATAACCATACACATCATCACTTGTTAAACAAATAAACTTTAACCATCTTTAGGCCTTACGGCCATAATTGGTTTGGTGGGTTTCTCGACCCATTTCACATTTTGATTTCATTTCGTTCGGGCTCATTGCAAGCACCAATATCAAGTCTAAGGCTACTAAATATACTTAGGGTTAATGGATAAGAGGTTTCTACCTTTGGTCCGGACGAAAAGCTCCACGGTAAAGTCTGTTGGTATTTCGAGTGGCAATGAAGAACTCCATTGCGAACAGAATCTTTGGGCTGCGATATCGGGTTCAAACCTCATCCGTTTCCAGCGATTCTTGTGTCTAAAACGAAACTCTCAAAGTGCTCTACAACGTTGATGAAGAAGTCTAAGCCTAAAACGCACTCCAGCAATGAGAAAAAAAAATGAAGATTTGTAAAGGTTCAGTGAGCTGCTCGGTTTGACTAGACCAGAAACTTCGGGCCGCTATAACGTGGTCATTTCTCAACCGTTTTAAGTGATTCTTGAACCTAAAACGAAGGGCTTGAAGTGATATACAATCTTCGTGAAGGAATCTAAACCTGAAATCCACTTTAACGAGGAGAAAAATGGAGATTTGTGAAAGGTCAGTGAGCTGTCTGGAAAATGTAGCCGAAAGAATTTTACTGAACTTTGGATGGCTATAACTCACTCAAAACTCAACCGATTTTGGTGATTCTTATACCGAAATCGAAGTACTCGACGCCCTCTACAACTTTTGTTTAAAAACTTAAGCCTAAAAACGACTATACCTAGGAGGAAATTGGCCATGAAAATGGATGCGTGTTATGGACGAGAATAGAAAAACGAGGTGGTGATCTCTCTCCTCTTTTTCTCTTCTTCTCCTCCTTTCTTCTTCTTTTCCAGAATCTCTCAATCTCTCTCTCTTTCTCTGCCGAAAATAATGAGGGGAATGGGTGATGGGTTTATGTAGGGGAAATGGGGTGGTGGTGGAGTGTTGGTTTGGTGTGATGGTGTGATGGGAGAGGTGGAGTGAAGTGTGGAAGGTGAGTTGGTGAGTGGAGGTGATGGGTGGAGTGTGGGAGTAATTTGTGTGTGTGTGTGGGGGGGGGGGGGGGGGGGGGGGGGGGGGGGGGCAGCATGGGACGCGGCACGCGATGCGGCACAATGCAGTACAATTTACTCCGAGCAGTGTTCGAACTGTCCGGGTTTCGGTCTCAGAAAATTACCAAAATATTCGTGCGAACTTGGAAAATCGTGGGCAACGTCACCGTGTGCTCAGAATCGTTTGGAAAAATCTTGAAAGTAGAACACGCATTACGATGCGCTTGCCAGGTGAGCGTATCTGGTTGACTCGGGTCCCACAACTGTAGTAGTCGTGCTAGTGTCATCTGTGTAGCTCAAAATCATCCTCCGCATTACGCACATTATTCTGGCCGTTCGTCCGAGCCCACTGGTGACAAATCGGTTGAAATCATTCTGTGCATCTTGAGCACTAACTCGTCTAAAGGGAAAAAAATAATAAATAAATAACTAAATAAATAAATAAATAAGAGATCCGCAAATGGTCAACTAAAGTCAAAATTGGGTAAAATTAAATTAGAAAAATTAATATTTACAAATATCACAAATTTTATTTTTTTGAAAATTTGGGATATTACAATCGTTATGATTGATTAATTTATATCTGTGATATATTTTAAAAAAATAAATGGGTTTGCTGGACGAGCTTGGAAAAGTAAAAATTTAATCGGGTTGCGCTTGGGTATATTAAATAAAACTCAATTATTAATGGATCGGGCTTGGACTTGAATAAATCTCGTTATTATCTGATATAAGCTGCCCTAAATCAACCTCAACCCGATGTATGTGCACCCCTACTCCATAGTGGAGCATAATAGCTACTACGAGTTTCAATACACATTTTCACGGATAGTAATACATTTTTACGGATATTAATACATTTTTTTGGATGTAAATACACCTTTTACACATTATTAGATCCGGGCGGCCTGTAATGAGCTCCCTTAGCCGTCCGATCAGCGACTTGAGGATTATCTTACACTTTAAGAAAACATTTTTACATTTACTTTAATTCTAATTTATTCAAACAGTTAATCGCTAATTAGACGGCCGAGAGAGCTCACTACACGCTTGTAGTGACTCCCCTCACTACAGAACCCCTGATTCTACCTATTGAGTAGAGGTTAGTATTTTCCATTTGCGTTTTCTCCGATTGGGGTGTTGAATGGCCTTGTCATAACTCATAACCACCACTAGCCATGAGCCTATGACATTGTCTATCTTCTTCCGTTTCCAATTGCCTCAATGCTTAGATAAAAGCAGGGCCCCGTACCTCTAAATGGTTGCGCCAAATTAATGATTCACTTTGTCTGCAAATTCTAACAAGAAATCCTCAAAATTAAGTTGACGAGGGTTAAGCGAGATGCAGTGACACAGCTAGACAGGAAAATAGGTAAAAGAGGAGTATTTCATAAACAAAGTAGGAACCTTTCTTTTTCTTTTTTTTGTGAACTGCTAAGTAGGAACTTCACACAAAATCTCAGTGTTTATTAACAGCCAAACAACAACAAAAACACATGTGAAACGACAATATACAGTACACGAACGAGAGAGCAGTGTAACCACTCTCGGACACATTCGGTGCGAAAATGTAAAAAGAAAAATACTACAAATAACTCACTGAATCGTCGTTGTGAAAAGTGTATAAAAGTATGTAAAAAATGTATTTGAGTATGTGTTTTTCTGGCTTTTTCGTAAATTTATTGACAGCCGGCTTTCGGAACTTATCGACAGCTTAGATGGGCTGTGGATAGAGGAAGGGCCCAAATTTAAATCCACTCCCTCCTGGCGTATCTGATGGTATGCCGTCTCAACCACAACTGATACATCACCATGTGAAACGCATCGAACGGCTGAGGCACCTCGTTCCACACGAAATGCTGACCCGCCGTCACACCCAATCCCTTCATCCTCTCGTACTCTTCCCCACCGATTCCACTCAGCACCCGCTTCAGCTCCCCTGCCCCACCTCCCGACCCCACAAACACCGCAATCTCCGACCACCTCACCACGTCGATCAACGGCATGTCCTGAATCGGACGGTCAGTGATCACCACCGGCACGCAACCCAGCCTCAACGCCTCACCGATCCACGACACATCCCCGCCGTACACGAACAAACAGAACTTACTCCTCCCCAAATCGGACGGCTCAGCCTCGATCAAAAACTCAGGATCACCCTCTAGTTCCTTGACTAATTCACTTCCCTCGTCTCGCTTCATAAACCCCCAAAACGCCGGCGTTTTATCACCCACCGGCGCGAGGACAACATCGGCGACGGGAGGTAATACGATGTCCTTGTGGGGGAAAAAGTTGCCGGAGGCGGTGGGGAAACAGGAAATCTGAACGGAATTCTTTTTCAGCTCGAGGATGTTACGCTCGGGCGGGTACCCGATGCCGGCGCACGAGAGGAAGAAGTGGTCAGCGCCGAGGGAGCGGTACCAGTAGGTGAAGTTGACCTTGAGGGTTTCAACGAGGCGGGAGATGGAGCGCGTGGAGGTATCGGGCGGGAAGGGGAGGTAGAAGAGGTGGGCTTCGTTCGGGTCGTCGGTGATGAACTGGGAATTGAGGAGAGAGGCGTGGAATAGGGATTCCGATGGGGTGGCGAAGGTGATAGAGGCGGGGTTTTCCGGCGAGTAGACGTGGATTTTGAAATTGGCTAGCATTTTGTTGTAGTCGGGGAAGAGGACGGTGGTGGGGGAGAGGTATGGGGAGGTTTGGAGGGGTTTTTGGTGAGACGGAGTTGGGTTTAGGAGAGAGAGGAAGAGGAGGAGGAGGAGAGAGAAAGAAGGGGTAGCCATTGTTGAACGAATTGTGGATTGCTGAGGACCTGAGGGAGTATTATGGAAGAAAGTACCAGCATGAGTTGAAATCGTCAATTGGTCTTCTTGTTGAAGGGTGAAAGTCCTGGTTACGGCCGGCATGAGATTTTTGGGACCTTGTTTAAATTTATGTAAATTAATTTTAAAATATGAAGCTAACTCTAGGAAAAACAATTAAATATACAAAAAAATTAAATATGTTAAGACTGAGTTTTTCAAATGATTTTAGCAACTAAATCGATCATGATTTTAGCAAATGAGTTCACCGGGTGATTAAATAATTGTTTGATGCCTAAATGGTGATATTATTGGAAAATATCTACATCTATCTATATTACAATCCATATTACAATCCAGAACGGTTTTTGACGAGTTATATTTTTTGTCACAATCATCATATTATATTTTATCTTTGTCTGCCAACTCACTCCCTATCTATTTGACATTTTCTTCCACCAGTTCATCACACCTAAATTTCAAATCACAATTTTTATCTCTTTTCTTTTCGAAATTTAACCACATTTTCCTCTCATTCGCCCTCTCTGAAATTTAAAGAACCATAAAGATAGGGGCGGAGGGAGAGTAGGGTTGGGGTGGGCCCTGAACACGCTGCTCTTTTTTTTTAATTTTTTTTTTTTTTTGGGTCGGTTGGGATTTCTCAAGTTCCCAGCGGATGATTTCTCAAGTTCCCAGTGCATCATTTTCGAAAATCGTAGATCATTTGCAAGATTTGAGAACACGTCAAGTTAACTTTGATATATTGTTAAGCTATTTTTGTTCTATTTTGATGGATGATCAATCTTGAAAAATGTATTTTGGTTTTTCCTTTGGCTATGAAATGCAATGATGTTGATAGTTGTTTTTTTTACTTATTTCTTGAGTAAGGAATATACAGATATTTGATATTGAATTTTTTTCGTTTTAACTTGGCCCGCCGGAACTCTCAATCATTGCTCCATGACTACATAAAGAATGGGTACGGGCCGGTATATGTACGGGCACATGCATCGATTACTCAAGTCCTGCCTTCAGACATGGGCACGCACTAGTATGAGTAAGGCACGTGCACAGGCACGTACCAGTATGAGTAAAATGTAAACGCTTTTAAGAGAGAACAAATCAAAAAATGCTTACATCGATCTAATGCTTACTTTTCTTTATTTGGTAAACTCTAATGCTTACGTTGCTAAGGGTGAGATGAAAGATACGTTAACTATTAATTAAGAAATTATGGAAAAAAATAAAACTGGGTGACTCGGACAAATAAAAGAAAAAAATATTACAAATTCTTTTTTTTTTTTAACCAAAATATTACAAATTCAAGCTATTGAGTTGTCTCTTGAACGAGACTAGGTTAGGCACACAATTCTTGTGCACGTGTGTGATTATATGAGATGTGCAAGCGGGGTAGTGGAGGATTGAGATGGAGTAATTTTACTATTTTGTTCTAACCGTTAATTCACATTATAGGAAAAGCTAGTTGTAGTATTTTATTTTTTATCGGGGATAATATTGGAAATCACTTTTGTTGACATGGTTTTAAAATATATTCACACCAACTGGTCTTCTACGTTGATAATTAGAATAGATACTTTTTGGGCATGATTTTAAAAATTGTACTTTTTTTACTAGGCGATTTCTAATTTTTTGTATGTAATAACCCGAAATTTCGTAAATAAAAATTCTCGATTTATTAATGCGGTTTTATTTTTAAATAAGTATAGCTTATAATTTAGTTTGGTTAGATTAAACGAATTAGATTTAATCTGTTTAATTATACTTTTCACACCGTAAATAAACGTGTGCACACCGGGTATTTCACCACACTGCGTCCGGAAGCCTTACTAAATCCCCAACTCCTATTTTGTCTTATTAAAACTAGCCTTGATTTAGTGGGAGACTAGACTTTAATTTAGTGGAAAATTTAGTGGGAAATTTAGTGGGGAATTACTCATAACCTAAAATTAGTCTTTAAAACCTAATTTTTGCTTTTGCAAAAGGTTGTTTGGACACTTGTGGGGAGGGTTTATGGCTGGTGATTATTTTTGGGGGAGGTGAACCTCATTACTTCTCTATAAATAGCTCACTCTCCTTGCTTCATTTCACACCAAAACCTCCCAACTTCTCCACTTTGTGCTTTCTAGTGTTCTTGAGTGAGTTCTTGAGTGTTCTTCTTGAAACTCATCCTAAACCACCACACTCCACCACCCTCGACCACCCCTAGATCTTAGAAAGGTAGAATAAGTTAGCAAGAAAGCGTTCGAGCAAAGGTCGACTAGTGGTTACGCCGCCGGAATTCAACTAGCTTATCGGCTTCCGACTAATCATCGGAATTAAGGTAGATACTTTATCTTAACTTTAGATTAGTATTTACTAGTTCATATTAATGATGTTATTATTTTGCTTAAACATGCCTAAATATGATTAAACGTGATTATGTTGGTGATTAGTGATTTTATGAACAATTAGACTTTGAAAATCACACTTAGTCGTTACTATGCACGATTTAAAATTGACTATCAAAATGCACCGTTATAATGTTTGATGGACTTTTAGAAAACTAAATTACCCAGTTATAATGCCCGAATAAAAATCGACTTTTCAAATTTACGCAGTTATAATGCCCGACCGATTTTCTGAAGAAAAGAGTTCTTTTTTAAATGAAATGAGATTTTCCGGAATTATTGAATAAATATTCTTAATCTATTCAGACTAACAAATAGAATCTATGACTAGCATGTCTAGTCAGGCTTTTTCTTGGTTTAGCCCAAACCAAGTGGCGATTCGACGAACGAATCTTAAAACACGCCAAACGGATTCAACTACTAGAGTTTTCTAGTAGGGTACTTTCTTGGTTTAGCCAAACCAAGTGGCAATTTGACGTACGAATCTTAAAATACGCCAGTAAATCTAAGAACGAGAATTAATCCTTATGTTTTGATTTAAATTTCCGGAAGAAAGAATTTTTGTCTTTAAGTAACACGGTTATCGTGAAATGTTTTTGAACGAAAAGTTTATCGTGAAACGATTTCTAAACGGAAGATTTTTATGTAATATGGCATGTGTACGTTTTTCAAGACGATACGACACGACACGTTTTCGAGAAAGTGATAGAATGTTTTTAAATGGAAGAGATAGATATGAGAATGAAAATGTTGATGTGATGAAAGTTGAGATGTTGATGCTGTTGGAGTCCCGCCTCAGTTCCCCGGGGTGAACTGGTGGTCAAAGCCCAACGGAACTATACGGTAGTGCTGTTTGAAGTTTCTCCTCAAATTCCGCGGGTGAATTTGACGGTTAGAACTTACTCAGTACAACACATAGCAAGTGGACCTCATAAACAAATTGGTGGGGATTCAGTGATATGGGTAGCCGGGACTATGTCGTGTGTGACGCGGAGTTAGCGGACCTCATACTGCAGGAGTCAGTTTATGGGTGGCCGACCCTTCGAACGGAAAGGTTGGTGACCGTTAGAACGGGGTTGTAGAACGGGCCAATAACTTTCGAGAGATGTAAGATGTTGACATGGTTGAAATTTGAAGAAGAATGCTGTTATGAGAAAATGATACGAGATACTGATTTTATTAAAGCTGCATTCTGATTTGATTTGGTATCGATGCATTAACACACATGAACTTACTGTTTTGATAAATGAATTTCAACTATTTACCTGCCAACTTTATTGTTCTAGAATTGCTAGTTTAAGGTTGGGGTAGGGTATCTATTGAGCGTCCTCGCTTACGGTGTTGCCCTGGCATAATACCACGATGTTGCTTCGCGACTCTGACGTAGTATGCTAGATTATCACGATGGACAGGTGGACCACTACGGAGAACACGGAGCCGGAGGAGCTGCCGAGATGGAGATCCACCAGGCGGAGAGATTTGCGGAGCCGTAGAACCCACCCAGTCTGCCTATTTGTAATCTGCGAAGGACAGATCATCTTTATGTATTTTTTTTTATTTTTTTTTCTGTTTAAGACCGACTTTAAATTGTAATAATAATCCATAACGCTTTTCCCAAAATGCGGGGGGTTACATTGTAAATGAAGTTCTATTTTACTTCGAAAGAGTAAACAATTTTAGGGGGTGTTCCACTAACAAAAAATTGATTTTTTTCAAAAATCGAGACATGTCATTTTCTCGCAATACATTACATAAAAATCATGAAAAGCCAGTTTATTCAAAAAACCTCCTCACTGGAACACTCCCTAGACCCAAAAAAAATGAAAAAGATAACGTATCATTCAAGTCAAACAAAATTTGGTTAGTCAAGAAAGGAAATACTATAGTACCAAACTTTTATTCAAAGTGAAAATAAGACCAAAAATCCCCGTTTGGGATAACCGGATAAGCCTTAAGCAAGTTGACCTACAGATGCACCACTTCAGGCGCAAGGGGCTCCTATTTTTGGCAAGATTTAGGAGGGCAAGGTGGCCGCCATGCCGCTTTTTCATATGTTTCATTTCATCTTTCATCATATCTTGGGGTGCTTTTTTCTGTTTCTAAAGTATATTAACTATAGTTTAGATTATTACAATTTACGGGGGTCAACTTTTTATTTATAAATATCGAAGCCTAAAACTTAGGGTCTAAAGGAACGTCACACAATTATTAGGCCTGTAATAACCCAAAATTTCGTAGATAAAAATTTCGGTTTATTAATTCGATTAGTTATTTTTAATATCGCTAAATAAAATATTTTATTAGTTAGTTAAATAATTTGAATGAAACTAGATCTAGTTTGTTTATTTCCTTTTATTTATTTTTCCGCGCCGTAAAATCAACGCGTGCACACCGAGTATTTCACTACATCGCATCCGGAAGGCCTACTAATTTTCCCAACTCCTATGTTGTCCTATTTTGACTAGCCTTAGCCTATTTAAAATCCTAATTAGACATGTGTTCAATTTTGTCTTCCTACTAATTTTGACTTTACTAAACCTAATTTGTATTTTTTTTGAATTAATGAGAAGAAAGAAAATTTGACTACTTAACAAGGTAGGCTACTTACCCAATTACAATCTTCTATAAATAGCTCACTCACCTTGCTTCATTTCTCACACCAAAATCTCCCAACTTCTCCACTTTGTGCTTTCTAGTGTTCTTGAATGAGTTCTTAAGTGTTCTTCTTGAAACTCATCCTAAACCACCACACTCCACCACTCTCGACCACCCCTAGATCTTAGAAAGGTTGAATAAGTTAGCAAGAAAGTGTTCGAGCAAAGGTCGACTAGTCGTTACGCCGCCGGAATTCAACTAGCTAATCGGCTTCCGACTAATCATCGGAATTAAGGTAGATACTTTATCTTAACTTTAGATTAGTATTTACTAGTTCATATTAAGGAGGTTATTATTTTGCTTAAACATGCCTAATTATGATTAAACGTGATTATGTTGGTGATTAGTGATTTTATGAACAATTAGACTTTGAAAAACACACTTAGTCATTACTATGCACGATTTGAAATTGACTTATCAGAATGCACCGTTATAATGCCCGATGGACTTTTGGAAACCTAAAATATCCAGTTATAATGC
Source organism: Vaccinium darrowii (assembly GCA_020921065.1). Classification (NCBI taxonomy): domain Eukaryota; kingdom Viridiplantae; phylum Streptophyta; class Magnoliopsida; order Ericales; family Ericaceae; genus Vaccinium; species Vaccinium darrowii. The sequence continues at coordinate 5,137,462 of CM037160.1, forward strand.
CCGAATGAAAATCGACTTTTCAAATTTACGCTGTTATGCTGCCCAATTGATTTTTTTGGAAAAATAGCCGACTAAACTTTTCTTAAAGCAACTTCAAAATGTTTTGACTGTACTTGGACCGTTGAGATTAACCCAAGGCTAACACCCTTGAGGGTCTGTCAAAAAAGATATGCCTAGCGCTGTCTAAGAAAGGAATGGTGCCAGTAACTGCATTCGTGCGGCCATCCAGCCTGGGACTCTCCTGGTTATCTCATTTGTCTAAAGAAAGTCACCAACGAGATTTTATACCTAAAGTAACACGGTTATCGTGAAATATTTTTAGACGAAAAGTTTATCTTGAAACGATTTCTAAACGGAAGATTTTTATGTAATATGGCATGTGCATGTTTTCCGAAACGGTACGACACGACACGTTTTTCAAGAAAATGATCAATTGTTTTTACAAGAAGAAATAGAGATGAGAATGAAAATACTGTTGTAAATAAAATACTGCCATTAGAGTCCCACCTCAGTTCCCCGGTGTGAACTGGTGGTCAAAGCTCAATGGAACTATACTATAAACAATACTGCCATTAGAGTCCCGCCTCAGTTCCCCGGTGTGAACTGGTGGTCAAAGCTCAATGGAACTATACTATAAACAATACTGCCATTGGAGTCCCGCCTCAGTTCCCCGGTGTGAACTGGTGGTCACAGCTCAATGGAACTATACTATAAACAATACTGCCATTGGAGTCCCGCCTCAGTTCCCCGGGGTGAACTGGTGGTCAAAGCTCAATGGAACTATACGGTAGTGCTGTTTGAAGTTTCTCCTCAAATTCCGCGGGTGAATTTGACGGTTAGAACTTACTCAGTACAACACATAGCAAGCGGACCTCATAAACAGACTGGTGGGGATTCAGTGATATGGGTAGCCGGGACTATGTCGTGTGTGACGCGGAGTTAGCGGACCTCATACTGCAGGAGTCAGTTTATGGGTGGCCGACCCTTCGAACGGAAAGGTTGGTGACCGTTAGAAAGGGGTTGTAGAACGGGCCAATAACTTTCGAGAGATGTGAGATGTTGACATGGTTGAAATTTGAAGAAGAATGCTGTTATGAGAAAGTGATACGAGATACTGATACTGTACTCTGATTTTTCTTAAAAGAAACGAGATACTGATTTTATTAAAGCTGCACTCTGATTTGGATGTGATACTGATGCATTGACACGCATGAACTTACTGTTTTGATAAATGATTTTCAACTATTTACCTGCCACCTACAATATTGTTCTAGAATTGCTAGTTTAAGATTAAGGTAGGGTATCTATTGAGCGTCCTCGCTCACGGTTCGCCCTGGCATAATACCACGATGTTGCTTCGCAACTCTGGCTATTATGCTAGATTATCATAATGAACAGGAGGACCTCTACGGAGAACACGGAGCCGAAGGAGCTGCCGAGATGGAGATCCACCAGGCGGAAAGATTTGCGGAGCCGTAGAACCCACCCAGTCTACCTTTTTGTAATCTGTGAAGGATAGATCATCTATATGTATTTTTGGTTATTATTATTACCGTTTAAGACCGACTTTAAATTGTAATAATAATCCATAACGTATCCCAAAAATGCGGGGCGTTACAAGTGGTATCAGAGCCCTAGGTTCCAACACTCGGCCTTGGGTAGAATGGGTAGATCACTTTCCGAGAGCGTAACCTGAATAGATGTCCGTACTTTGTACTTTTGCTACTCTAAAAATATCCTATTTGCTAACGGTGTAGTTATAGGCATATATGAGCCATTACCAAGCGTAGGAAAGCGAAACGTGAGAACACTTAGGATTTGACTGTTTGTGACATGTGTCCTGCTCACATGTCAGTTTCAGTATAAATATGTGCTCAAAGATAACGTTTAGCAGCAGTAAATCCTTTCCGAATTTAGATTTTAGCCGTAGTGTTGTGCTATTATTTTCAAAAAGGGTATTCTAGACTGAATTTCCCTACGATTTTCCAACTCTAGAATGACGATTATGCGTAACAATAGTGAGGGCTCGTCCAACAGAACCAACGGTAACCCTAACTTCACATAACTCGTGCAAGCCTTCATTGCTGCGCTCAACGCGAACCGACCCCCACCTAACAACCTACCTGGACCAATGACCCGTACTCAAGCGATGAACGAATTCTGTAAAAGACGACCACCCGTCTTTCATGGCGAACCTAACCCTACTTTAGTCGAAGCTTGGCTGAAAGAGATCAAGGTAATCCTTAGCACCTTAGGAGTCAACCAAGGCAACCACTGTGTAGCTCTCGCTGCTTACCAACTCCAAGGAGAGGCTCGATATTGGTGGGAGCTGATTGAAGCCGCCTATAACATCGAAACCATGACCTTTTAGGAGTTTGAGAGCATATTTCTGGATAAGTACTTTCCTGCTCCTATTAAGCAGGCAAAGATTCAGGAGTTCCAGAACCTGCAGCAAGGTTCGATGTCAGTGACGCAGTATGTCGCTAAAATTTGAGGAACTGTACCGCTATGGCCGTGCCATTGCCCCGACTGAGGAAGACAAGGTCCGAAAGTTTGAATGGGGACTTGGCTCGACTCGCAAGATTGTGATGGGAATGGGCTATACTTCCTATGCTGAAGCGGTAAAATGTGCCCTAAGGATGGAAATGGAGGACGTTGACTTTCGGGCTAAACGTCAAGGAAGCAGTTCGGGAGGACCCATCAGGACGGTGCAGAACAACAACGATGGTAGGCCCTACCCAGCCAAAGTTAACCCTGCTCAGATTAACACCTAGCCTTGGAAAAGGGGTGACCGAAGGCAAGGACCGTCGGGATCAGCACACGACAACCCAACAATCCGATGCTTTAACTGCCAAGCCTTTGGGCATATCAGCCGTAATTGACCTAGGACAGTAGGACCCATAGATTATGGATATCAGCAGCCCCAGCAATATCAACAGATTGACTTTGCCAATCCGAGCTTTGGGAAGCAACCTATACAATAGAATACTAGGCCAGAAAAGAAAGCATGGCGAGAATGTATTTCCCTTGAATGCTCCGAATGAAGTTGACCAGATGACCGAGAAGATTAGAACCTAGCCATAGTTAGATTTTTAAATAAAATGTTGTTTTCACTTCTAGTATGAGAGGTTAACCTTTTGTTGTATTATAAGTAAACCTCGGTTGTAAGCAAACATACAAGTCTGTCGGTTTGTAGCAATAAAGCGAGTATTTAGTAAACCTTGTTGTACTTTCTTTAGCACCATTCTCACATTTTCACTTAACACCACAACACAATTTCACACAAGGACTTGCTTTCTCTTAGCTTATGACTATGCCGATGAGCCGTCTTTTCCACCGTCCTAGCACGCTACCACTTCGACTGCCGCACAACCATCACTACCGGTACTTTCTCCAGGACCATACGCTAGACTCTATCCTATTACTGTTTAGTACCTGTGTTCAAACTTTATTTGACACTGGAGCATCGTGTTCGTTTATATCAGCTGCATGCGTATCTGCACTAGGATTAGACACTGAACCCCTAGAGAACCAGATGATAATAGCATCACCTTTAAGCGCTAGTTTACCAGTTAATCTAATCTGTAGAGGCTGCGAGTTAGAAGTAAGAAATATTCGACTAACTTGCAATTTACGCGTGATCGAGATGGTTGACTTCGACTTAATTATGGAGATGGATTGGCTGTCAACTCATCGAGTAGTCGTTGATTGCCATCAAAAGATAGTAACAGCTTTCACCCTGATGGGACATGCTTTCGTTTTAAGGGGGATAGACAGGTTGTGAATTCGGCGACTCGACACTCGTAGTGGCAGAACCAACTGTTTGGATGGTTAGTTAGCCTCCAGTTGGAAGAATCTGACCGAGAAGAGTTAGGACTGCCACACATCGTCTGTGACTATGCTGACGTGTTTCCTGACAATCTACCTGGATTAACCGCCACAAAGATCGATCAATTTTACCATCAAGCTTCAACCTGGAACCACCTAATTTCGATAACCCCATACCATATAGCGCCGACAGAACTGAAGGAATTGAAGACCCAACTACAAGAGTCGTCAGAGTAATGATACATCAAACCGAGTACTTCACCATGAGGAGCACCTGCACTGTTCGTGAAGAAGGAAGAAGGAACCTTACGGCCACCCTTGTCGATCACAAGTTTGTTGGACTGACGCCGGAGAGATAGGATTACTAGAACCTGAAATGGTTAGAGACACGACCGAGAAGATTAAGCCTATCTAACAGAGACTGCTTACTGCGCAGAGCCGCCAGAAGAGTTATGACCCTTGTCGTTCAAAGAGGGAGACCACGTGTTTCTAAAAAAAAAAAAATTTTCGGCCCCAAAGAGGAGTAATTAGATTCGGGAAGAAAGGGAAGCTTTCTCCGCGATATATCGGCCCATTTGAGATTTTGGAGAAAATCGGACAAGTGGCCTACCGATTAACACTCCCGCCACAGATACCGAGTGCATAACGTTTTTCACGACTTCATGTTAAGGAAGTATCTCGCCTTGCCAAAACACGTGTTAAATTAGGAATATCTCGACATAGATGAGGACGTAACTTTTGAGGAAGAACCAATTGAAATCCGGGACAGCATGGAGAAGCGTATCCGCAACAGAACCATTCAGTTAGTACGAGTATTATGGAAAGATCGAGAAATAGAGGAAAAACCTTGGGAACGAGAAGAAGCCATGAGAGCCAACTATCCACAATTGTTTCCATCCGTTGAGTAATTCGAATTTCGAGGACGAAATTTGTTAAGGGGGATAGGTTGTAATAACCCAAAATTTCGTAGATAAAAATTTCGGTTTATTAATTCGATTAGTTATTTTTAATATCGCTAAATAAAATATTTTATTAGTTAGTTAAATAATTTGAATGAAACTAGATCTAGTTTGTTTATTTCCTTTTATTTATTTTTCCGCGCCGTAAAATCAACGCGTGCACACCGAGTATTTCACTACATCGCATCCGGAAGGCCTACTAATTTTCCCAACTCCTATGTTGTCCTATTTTGACTAGCCTTAGCCTATTTAAAATCCTAATTAGACATGTGTTCAATTTTGTCTTCCTACTAATTTTGACTTTACTAAACCTAATTTGTATTTTTTTTGAATTAATGAGAAGAAAGAAAATTTGACTACTTAACAAGGTAGGCTACTTACCCAATTACAATCTTCTATAAATAGCTCACTCACCTTGCTTCATTTCTCACACCAAAATCTCCCAACTTCTCCACTTTGTGCTTTCTAGTGTTCTTGAATGAGTTCTTGAGTGTTCTTCTTGAAACTCATCCTAAACCACCACACTCCACCACTCTCGACCACCCCTAGATCTTAGAAAGGTTGAATAAGTTAGCAAGAAAGTGTTCGAGCAAAGGTCGACTAGTCGTTACGCCGCCGGAATTCAACTAGCTAATCGGCTTCCGACTAATCATCGGAATTAAGGTAGATACTTTATCTTAACTTTAGATTAGTATTTACTAGTTCATATTAAGGAGGTTATTATTTTGCTTAAACATGCCTAATTATGATTAAACGTGATTATGTTGGTGATTAGTGATTTTATGAACAATTAGACTTTGAAAAACACACTTAGTCATTACTATGCACGATTTGAAATTGACTTATCAGAATGCACCGTTATAATGCCCGATGGACTTTTGGAAACCTAAAATATCCAGTTATAATGCCCGAATGAAAATCGACTTTTCAAATTTACGCTGTTATGCTGCCCAATTGATTTTTTTGGAAAAATAGCCGACTAAACTTTTCTTAAAGCAACTTCAAAATGTTTTGACTGTACTTGGACCGTTGAGATTAACCCAAGGCTAACACCCTTGAGGGTCTGTCAAAAAAGATATGCCTAGCGCTATCTAAGAAAGGAATGGTGCCAGTAACTGCATTCGTGCGGCCATCCAGCCTGGGACTCTCCTGGTTATCTCATTTGTCTAAAGAAAGTCACCAACGAGATTTTATACCTAAAGTAACACGGTTATCGTGAAATATTTTTAGACGAAAAGTTTATCTTGAAACGATTTCTAAACGGAAGATTTTTATGTAATATGGCATGTGCATGTTTTCCGAAACGGTACGACACGACACGTTTTTCAAGAAAATGATCAATTGTTTTTACAAGAAGAAATAGAGATGAGAATGAAAATACTGTTGTAAATAAAATACTGCCATTAGAGTCCCACCTCAGTTCCCCGGTGTGAACTGGTGGTCAAAGCTCAATGGAACTATACTATAAACAATACTGCCATTAGAGTCCCGCCTCAGTTCCCCGGTGTGAACTGGTGGTCAAAGCTCAATGGAACTATACTATAAACAATACTGCCATTGGAGTCCCGCCTCAGTTCCCCGGTGTGAACTGGTGGTCACAGCTCAATGGAACTATACTATAAACAATACTGCCATTGGAGTCCCGCCTCAGTTCCCCGGGGTGAACTGGTGGTCAAAGCTCAATGGAACTATACGGTAGTGCTGTTTGAAGTTTCTCCTCAAATTCCGCGGGTGAATTTGACGGTTAGAACTTACTCAGTACAACACATAGCAAGCGGACCTCATAAACAGACTGGTGGGGATTCAGTGATATGGGTAGCCGGGACTATGTCGTGTGTGACGCGGAGTTAGCGGACCTCATACTGCAGGAGTCAGTTTATGGGTGGCCGACCCTTCGAACGGAAAGGTTGGTGACCGTTAGAAAGGGGTTGTAGAACGGGCCAATAACTTTCGAGAGATGTGAGATGTTGACATGGTTGAAATTTGAAGAAGAATGCTGTTATGAGAAAGTGATACGAGATACTGATACTGTACTCTGATTTTTCTTAAAAGAAACGAGATACTGATTTTATTAAAGCTGCACTCTGATTTGATCTGATGTGATACTGATGCATTGACACGCATGAACTTACTGTTTTGATAAATGATTTTTTCAACTATTTACCTGCCACCTACAATATTGTTCTAGAATTGCTAGTTTAAGATTAAGGTAGGGTATCTATTGAGCGTCCTCGCTCACGGTTCGCCCTGGCATAATACCACGATGTTGCTTCGCAACTCTGGCTATTATGCTAGATTATCATAATGAACAGGAGGACCTCTACGGAGAACACGGAGCCGAAGGAGCTGCCGAGATGGAGATCCACCAGGCGGAAAGATTTGCGGAGCCGTAGAACCCACCCAGTCTACCTTTTTGTAATCTGTGAAGGATAGATCATCTATATGTATTTTTGGTTATTATTATTACCGTTTAAGACCGACTTTAAATTGTAATAATAATCCATAACGTATCCCAAAAATGCGGGGCGTTACAAGGCCAAACCCCCATGTTCAATTTTTTAGCAAATTTTTACCTCTAAGTCTAGAAAAAAGGCATCTAATTACTATTAAGATGAGTCACTCTTTTTAATTACTCTAAGTCTATAAAAGAGGTATCTAATTACCATTAAGGTAAGCCACTCGTTTTAGGGTATTATACGGTTCATAGGGTTTTAGAAGTTTAGACACTTTTATATGATTTTGAGGGTTTAGGCACTTTCATTAAGATATCTTAGGGTTTAGATTTAGACACTTTCAGAGGGTACCCTGGGGTTTAGGTTTATGGTGCAATTTCCTATTATAGAGTTTAGTGCTTTAGACACTTTCATTAGGTACTCTATGGTTTAAATTTAGGCACTTTCATAAGGTATCATAGGATATTTAAAAAATTAAAATGTAAAATAAAAATAATAGAGAGAGAGAGAGATAGTCACAAAAAAGGAGCTGGGCGGGTGAGATAAAAAAAAAGAGTGTGTGGTGCTTCTCTTGGAGCTGGGCGTGTATTGGGTCATAAAAGGTGACTGACCCTTAAAATCCTCATTTAGTGATTTAGTTTGTCAAAAGATGACAAATTTAGAGTCCTTTTTATTACATTCGCAAGTTTACATGCATGTCTGTCCTTTTCATTATGAATCGAACATCTCAATCCTTCTCAAAATTATCTCAACAAATGAATCACTAATTGAGGTTGTTATTGTTATCAAGTACTAACATAAAGTACTCCTTTCCTTTTATCTTCATAAATGACTAATATAACTCTCTCTTTTTTTCTTTTTCTTTTTTTTAATCTTTTACCAGTTCTTGTTATACATTGCAAGTGTTGACAGAGAAATCAGAATCTAATTTTCATGAAATTTGAGCAACTCTTATTGCATAATGCACACTACTATATATCAACACGACCAATTAACCCAATGTTGTCAAACTAGTTCTTAATCAAAATATATATTTTATTGCAATAAGACATAAGTAGAAAACAAGCAAATCAACCACCAACTACAACACAATTTTACAAAAGTCAATTACTCCATTGGTTTCAGAGTGCGTCCGAATCACACCCTTATTAGCTCAAAATGTAATTTTTGTACTTTATCTGACCACTTTTTGGTGTATCAAACGAGCAACATCGCTATCAATATGTCTATCTCATCAAAATATTATTTATAAATATATAGAGAGACACATATGTGATAAAATGGGTCGATGGATTAAAATTATTTTTTTACCTTTTGGAATTGGAACAATGCTTAGCCAGAAGTGCCAAAGAATAGTAGACAAATGTATAATAGCTACACGAGTACTGAGACTACCTCATCTGGGTTTCCATGTTTTTCCTCGTTGCTTTAGCGAAATTCCTCCTTTACCTATGTTGTTGTTGCTGCTCTAATGAACCGATAGAGAATATACTAACTGTGGCTAGCGATTTAACATTGTGCGTACGGGGATGTAGAGTACTAAAAGAGAAAGGGGATGTAAGTGTAAAGGGTTAGATGTGTGTATTTTTTTTTTTTCTAATTGAAAATCTAATTATGCATTTATTCGCTCTCTAATCTAACACAATAAAATTCACGTGTTATTACAAAATAAATCTTACTCGTATCATGTCGCTATAGAACCCAAATGCCAATAAACTAACACCTAAAGTATACCAACCGATGACTCAGGCCTGAGCAGTTAGTCTTAACGGCTATAATAATTAATAAGTCTTTTTTAATATTTCAGTGACAAGGTCAAATGAAATGTCAATTTTTTGATGACATAACTTGTGAAAGTGCCTAGTCAAATTTGTTCATAGAACCAAATATTATTCCAAATTAAATACAAGGAAATTTTAAAAATAATGAAACAACTAAAGAGATGAGGAGATCAAATCATAAGAAAGTCTAAGAGAGTTTATTTATTTATTTATTTTTTAAAAAGGAACAGATTACTCCATCGTTTAAACAATCAAACCCGATGGGCATTTCATGGAATTTCCGAAAGTGAAGTTTCAACGGTCCTACAAAGTACAAACATAAAGGAGCAATTTTTAAGTACCGAGAGGTTACCAAGTGGTAGGTACTCTTAGGCGTATCTAGATCGTTCATTTTGGCTTTGGGTGGTCTGAATTTAGAGAGAAAAAGGAGAGAGAAAGAGGCGAAAGGGTATTTTAATCTCGATCATCCAATACACTTGTGGGCGGTCCGGATACCATGTAGAGTCGGCCACGTGCTAAATTTTTCAACATAAAGAAAAAAGTCTTTTTTATTTGCCACGTGGTTATATATCGTGACAAGCCATTGTAAGTTTGTAACTGTTGCTGTCGATGATTACGTTAGTCCAAAGGGGAGAAACTTCAGATGTTAAAAATAGAGAATTTATATAAAATTTGTAACGTACTTGACAACGAGGTCTGGGTGGTGTAGTTGGTTATCACGTTAGTCTCACACACTAAAGGTCCCCGGTTCGAACCCGGGCTCAGACATCTTTTTCACTCTCCTCTGTTTTTAAGAGTTTCTTCCCCGATTTAAGAACAATCAGACCTTTAGATACACGGTACTACTACTATAGGTTTTTTTTTTTTTTTACCAAGAAAACGTAAGCCATATATTAATTAGCCTAGCTATTACGAAGGCGACTCCGGGCTAGATCAGGAGCTTTCCTCACATCTTGCCGAGTGGCTTGGGATACACTTGCAATATCAAATGCAAAAACCAAGCCTAAAATGTCTATTACAATGCTTCTAATAGATATCCCAGCTACAAAAGAATTACATGAAGTATTCGTTACTTGTATACTATCCGATAAAATCCGCAGCTTTCTAATACTCATAGCTTTGGCCCACCTGACTGCTTGTAAAATTGTCAAAGCTTCCACACCAATACAGGATAGAGCACATACAAAAGAGAATCCATGTCTCACCTAATCATGGCATCAGGCTGCTACTCTTGTTCCCGTCTCCTTCCTCCATGCCCCGTCAACAACCACCTTTATATCCTCAGCAGCATCCTCCTGATTACCCTCGCAAAATGAAAGCTACTGGCCTTCACTTATTCTACGGCAACGCGTCCATGACCAAACACTCAATTCAATCGTTCAATGTGTTTTGGACGATTCAAATTCTCTCTCTCTCTCTCTCTCTCTCTCTCTCTCTCTCTCTCAATTTTAAATCCTGACAATCCAAAAATGTTTTGAAAATGATCGAGATGGGTCTCGAACACGGACACATGGTTCCCGCCCGGCACCCAACAATTACTCGGGGCGAACCATATTAAGTCAAGTCGACTTTATTTGGGTTGTGTTCATATTGATGGCAGTTGACATGAAAAAAAAAATAATAATAAATCTACTCCATGAAAGTGCCCTGTGAGCACTAGATATTTGGAGTTCTATAAAATTGAGGGTGACCGAGTAACAAACTTGGCTTTTTAAATTTTTTTTATGTATACATGATCCTTCATGGAGTGTGCTAGGGATAGGAGTGTAAGCGAGTCAAAATCGAGCTTGAGCTCGGCTCGTCTGATATAAACGAGCACCCAATCCACATTCTTGACTTTCAAAAAATCAAATTCCCACAAAGATATGCAGTTTAGAGTTATAAAAAATATGAATTAGAAAGTGCACATATAACCATAAGACAAAATTAGACATACTCGCATTCATTACATCAAGTGGAACATTTTGATTGCCTCCACTTGTATTGCATGCCAATGAATACAGATTGGAAGTAGAAACGGTAGAACGGCTCGCATAGTCGTCAAATAGTAAATATAGCTTTGCACGGATGGTTTTGATTTGATCAGAACAATTCACCAAATCAAGCTTTAAAAAGCAAAATTCTACAAATTGTAGCTTGTACTGAGGATCTAATATGATGGCAAATGATAACACCGTGCTATAGCAAACCCAATACTTCCACATCCCATGGAAATATAAATTCGCAGTTGGATACCGAGATCCGGAGAATAGAGTAGTTATTTTGTAAAATGGCTTTAAAGACCTAGTTATTCTTCGGACCCTTAGCCACTCCTCTTCTAATGGGCTTGTCTTGTAATTCGTATCGACCAATTGTAATTGAGAATAGGCGAGACGATGAACTAGGGCACATTCATACAAGTTTCTCATGTGGAACCATAGAAGGAATTCAATCACTATTAATTGATTTTATGTTTGCATCAATTACGATAGATGCATTCGCCATCATTTCAGCATTACGGTAAACACGTGTCAAGTATATAGCTGATTTGGGCTTGACTAAAATAGCTATAGGAACAATTACCATCAAGGTCAGAAAACAAATATTTATTACCATTAAGGTTAGTTACTCTTTTCAAATTACCATTAAGATCATTCACTCTTTTTTGGGGTTTAGGCACTTAAGGTATCATACGATTTCATAGGGTTTTGAGAAGTTTAGGCACTTTCATATGATTTTGAGGGTTTATGCACTTTCATTAGGGTACCCTAGGGTTTAGGTTTAGGCATTTTCGTAGGGTATCCTAGGGCTTAGGTTTAGGTTTAGGGTGCACTTTCTTATTATAGGATTTTAGTGGTTTAGGCACTTTCAAATGACACTCTAGTGTTTTAGACACTTTCATTAGAATACTCTAGGATTTAGGCAGTTTCATAAGATACTCTAGGGTTTTAGACACTTTTATTGTAATACTCTAGGATTTAGGCACTTTCGTTAAGGTACCATAGGATTTAGGTTGAGTTAAATTTTTCCAACAAACTTGAATTTTTCGTAGCCTCCAGAATCTTCTCCTTTGCCACTTGGAATTTGAATAATTATTTTGTCGTGTTATTAAAACTAATAGTGTCGTGTATCTGGAGGGGGCGGTGCTTTTTGATAAGGTGGAGTTGGGCGTACATGGGACAGAAAATAAGGATTTAGACCAGCAAGCATCTCACTTTATAGATAAAATTTCCTGTACGCAAGTAAAATCTTTTGTCTGTGCAATTTCCAAATAAAATCTAAACATGGGCTTTTGAATTGGCCTTGTGCCATTGCCCAAATAAAATCTGAACATGGGCTTTTTGTATTGGGCCAAGTTGATAATCAACCCAGACCACCGGTTCAGCTCTAAACTCTGTGTTGAAAAAGATTCCAAGCCCACCTTTTGGCCCATATCCAGCCCTCGTCGCGCGAAGAAAGTTCTTTAACGGCCAACTAACGAAGTAACGATAACGTTTGCTTTAACTGATCGAGAAGCAAGCGAGGTTAGTTAGGGCTTTCGTCTCGAAACCTGTTCTTCAAGTCTCACCAGTCTCGAATCTCGATCAATTGAATCCTAAACTAACATGCCCCTCTGATCGATCACTCTCTCTCTCTCTCCTCTCTCTCTCTCCATGGACGAATCTTACACCAACCTTCCCACCAGCCACTTGCTCGGCTCTGTCCCGGTACGCACTGATTACAATCACTTGTTCGTCTGATTTGGATATTATTGTACGGTCTTATGGCATGTTTTCTGTACAGCATGAAACTCGAATTTATCTTTGTTGTAACCGGTGATTTAGTTATCAAGATTGTTTATGTTGGACAAAAGAAATTCAATTGAAATTTTTATATTTGGGGAACGTGACACGATTCCGTATAGTTGACTCGTTTTAGTGGGAAATGGCAATTTTTATTCTGGTCCTTGGAATTGTATATTTATCAGAAAATGGAAGATTGGAAATGAAGATAAATCAGGAAAACTGGAAGTTTCTTGATTCTCTATTACCAGGCTAATTGAATTGAATGAATCTAATAATTCATACTAGCTTCGATGTTAACTCTTTAATTTTTGATGTTTTTCACAATTTTCTGAAAGTTTGTGTCGACTCATTTTGTTGGCAATTTAATTTCATTAATCGGAATTGTATTTATCAGAAAATGGAAGATTGGAAATGAAGAAAAATATGGAAAACCGGAAGTTTATTGCTTCTATATTACCAGGTCAAGCAGTGGAATAAAAGAATAAATCTGACAGTTTTGAGCTCAAAGTGAACCCTTTAATTCGGATGGTTTTCACTTTTCGTAATATCCTGAAATTCTGTTTAGACGACTGGTTTGGTATTGTTCATGGAGGCATTAATTCGGATGGCAGATTATTAATAAAGCATTTAGTTGTCTTCTGGGATTGAAACTGGGTTCTGTGTTGATTTATGGTTACTATTTTTTTTCTTGACATTCTCGACAAGAGTGCAACTCTTGTATGCTTAGTTCATAGATCTAGACTTTAATAATGCCTTGTGATTATGTTGATTTAAGTATTTGTTTTGCTTTTCATCATACAGGCCGTTGTCAGTGAAGACCAGAAGACCACTAGCTATGAGGGTATGGGTCTTGAATTGGAAATCCTTCGTGTCGTTTAAGACTTTCTTGGTGGTGTTTGAATCTGAATTGCAAACGTTTTGTAACATCTATTCCAATTATTTGCAGCCCCTGTTGCAAATTTGCAAACATTTCCTCCAAACAGTGCAGGTGGGGGACAGGGATACCAAACACTTAGAAGTCCAATTGGTATGTAATTCGAATTCCATTTTCCATGTTAGAAGCTTGACTTGTCGATTTTCATTGTTGAAAGTATTAATTTTTCCATTGGCTGATGTTGGTTTTCCTATGGCTTACTCTTGTTTTGTGATCAGTAAATTTTACGATGGTTGTGCTATTGCTTGGTTGGTTTTTAATACAGCTCTTGTTTCCTTTTTCTCGTTTTGAGCTAGTAGCAAGAAGGCAGGCAATCTTTTTGCTCAATAATGCTTATCAAGTTCTATTCTCTTAGTCTTAGACAATCTTGGCTTAATAGTAGTAATATATTCAGTCTTGTCTAACTATGCAGAAGAAGGTGAACAACAACAACCAACAAACAATTGGAATGGAGTGTTTAGCATCTCATCATACACGCAATATTTCAACGTTGACACTGACATCGTGGTGAACAGATTGATGAGTTCCTTGTATCCAACCAATGGAGATTTTTTCAACAAGATTGACAGTAACCCTGATCTGTGAGTTCTGAAAACTTTTAGTCACACGTACATTAACCTTTTGGGTTTGCGTACACTGTCTTTCTTTGGTTTGTTAGGGAGCGAATAACTGAAAACATGATTATTTCATTCTTTAATTGTGTAATGCGTAGTTTAAAGGGGTACTAGGGGGAAGATTCATTTTTAGGTGCAAGGATAGGCATGGGAGAAGTTCATAGATGATAGATTCGGACAAGTCGGGCTTGGCGAAGGATTTTTGTTTGTTTATTATATTAACTTTTAAAAGGAATGTTACTACTTGTAAATTATTCCTGGCGACCTTCGGAGTCTGAAAGAAAGTGCATTCATTAATGTAGTGTGGAATAGTGGAATACACTTATTAACGTGTTATGGAATAGTAAAACACAAAGATCTTGTTATTTTTGTGTAATTTCTTTCTTGGCGGCAAATATACGTTGTACTCTCTGTTGAAAAGGAATGTCACTGGAGAATTCCTTTGATTGTTTCATGGTGATAAGCAGTGCATTCATTTCATGCCTTTTATTTGCATATTGATAAAATATCAGACATTCCATTTTCCATTGTATATGCCTGATCTATGTTACACTGGACTAGGTAAGGTTACAAGGATCAGATTCAGGTGCGTATGTAAGCGTTCCGAAACCCTCTTTTGTGTTGCATTATACAATACTTGTAGGTTATATGGGGTAAATTATTTAGGAATGTACTTGAAATTTGATCAAATAAAAGTTTGGATAACTCTCTTTCATCCATTTGAAACCCTAGGTGTGTTTTTCGGTGAAAATAAATGACATAGTGTCTACCTTTCTCACGTACGTATGTTCGTTGGCATGCATGTGTTGATGGATCACATGTGTCTATCAGAGCCTCAGAGGGTAATTTGGTCCGCTAACCTGTCTTAGTCACTGCAAATGGCTGTTGTTTCCTTTCTTTGCCCCCTTTTTTCTTTTGTTACTTCTCTTTTCCATTTTTAGCGTATTGCTTCTTTTTGGATAATCTACCAGAAGATTTGAATTAAGAATAGAGTTTGAAGGATGAAAGTCTTCTTTCAGTCAGACGATTTAGCATACAACCTAAAACATAAGACACATACCACTGCACTTACAAGAAATTGAAAACTTCTTTAATGACCTGCAAAACTAACCTCTATTACCTACCATAGTCTTGGTATTTGCATGTGTGGCTTCTTTAGTCGTGAGTGTATGCTTTTACGAATTCATAGTATATCCAGAATGTTATGTTGACCACTATTTTTTTCCACTAATAAGTATGAAGGAATTAATGTTCAAATGCCTTGGTATGGTTGCCTGAGATACCATATATGCTTGGTGATTCTAAATTGCCAAGTTTTCTGATATTTCAGCTACGGGCTTGTCTGGATCTCCACCACGTTGATTTTTGTGATTGCTTCCCTTGGAAATTGTTCCACCTACTTGATGGATAAACGTACTGACAGTAGTACTTCTTGGAGCTTTGATGTCACCTTCGTAAATGTGGCGGCATGCGCAATATATGGCTATGCAATCATTGTTCCGTTGGCATTTTACTTCATGCTTCAGTATCTGGGTTCAAAACCCAGCCTTATAAGCTTTTGGTGCATGTGGGGATATTCACTCTTCATTTTTGTTCTCAGCTCTGTAAGTATCCATACTGGCTCAGGTTACTTATAACCAATATCTCCTGATTCACAATAGGATTTGAATAGACAATTCCAACCGTTTGGTTAATCGATATGCACGTGCCATACATGATACCATGATGCATATATATGGTATACCTTGATCTTTGTTCAGCCTGTGTGGAAAAAAAGAACAACATGCGGTATTACAACTAATTAGTAATTATTGTATTCATGTGTTGGTTAACTCTAACTTCTGCCTATGTTCCTCAAAAAAAAACGAGAAGGGGGGGGGGCCGGGGGGGCGGGTTTAACGGTCAGGGTTTGTCCAGCTAGGTTACACGCACCTCAACGATTCCCCTCCCGGGTTGAGTCTAAGGCAGGCCATTCACACCGGGACTAGGGGATTCACAAGAGATTTTTCTTTTGTGGCCTGGCCCAAGAGGTTGCCAAGTTTTGAACTCAAGATGTCTAGGTTTATAGCTCATCCCTGTTGCCGCTTGAGCTACCCCATGTGGTTCACCTTTCTCAAATTTACTCTCCTTAATTTGAGGACTTTTTACTGATTTACATCACATTAAACTTAGTCATAGATTAGGTGGCTTGTGTGTGTTAACCAATCACAACTACTTATATTTGGATATTTATAAACTTGAAATTGATAGGCCGTGTTGCAGTTTTTCAAAAGATTACACCATCCTAGTTTTAGCTTTATCAGCATAAGATTACACTGGTTGGCAATATTGTTTAGTTTCTTGAAGATTACTCGTAACAAGAGTCCACTGTTCTGCTTCAAGTGAGCACAGGGGTCCTGGGGCAAATGTTTCTTTTGCTCGGGAGAAAATGAGCTAATAATGATTTGTCTTTTGTCCTTGATTCATTTCTGTACTTGTTCATCGAAAATTTGAAAAAGAGGGAAAAAGGGAGACATTTTTTGACTCAATACGTTGGTTGTATACATGGTTAACCTAAGGTTCTCTTAATTAATGGAGGCTTTACTGATGAAAAAACTTTCTAGTTACTGTGTTGTGATACCTTTGGTACATGCTATTAATCCGATTCTCGATTTGATTCGTGATTCAACAACCTTGCATGCTAAGTTGATGTATTTCTATTTGGAAATGGTTACAACTGAGATCTTACCTTTATTGGCCTGATGGACATATACTGGTCCATTGAATTCTCGGAGGAACTTCTCAAATCTTCTTTACTATATCTAATATTAATCACCTCTTTCTTGGTACACTTTGATCTGATGCCCTTCTCTTTACATTTCTATTTGCAATATTTTGCAGTTACTGTTGGTCATCCCTGTCGAATTTATCCGGTGGACTGTCATTATCATTATCGGTGCTGCATCAGCTTCCTTTGTTACCTTGAACCTAAAGTCATATGTAGAGGGGAATGATCTTACAGTGGTGCTGGTTGCTGCATTTATTTTGCAATTAGGTCTGGCAATCTTCATCAAGATGTGGTTTTTTGCGTGAAGCTGACCCCATTATCGGTCTGTGCTCGTCGAGTCTCTGTTTTGTTGTAGCGTAAAATTTCATACATATTAACCAAGTTGATGAGCGGTTGGGGAGCCGTTGGCTCGGGTATGCTTCTGACTAATGTTTGTAAAAGTTAAAAGGAGAGATTCGGCAGCAGAAGGTTGTTTCAAGTGTATGGTAGTTTTTGGGAAGCATGCTGTTTTCCAGTCAAGTTGCTTGCAAGTGGTATTGGATCTGAATGGCTCAAATATATTGTCTTCATCTTTTAGGTGACCAATATCAAGGGGGAGAAGAAACTTTTGTAATTTTTTTTTTAAATTTCTCTTTTTCAGGTAATTTTCTGTGTCGAATTTGGTATGGTATAAATGTACAAACAACGTTGCAAGGGCGGACTTGTGTAGGGGCTGGAGGGTCCCTGGTCCCTCCCAATATGGAATACTTAACTACTATTATACATAATTTAGGCATAAAAAATTACTTGGCCAAAAAAAAAAAAGTTAGGCTTAAAATTTATGTAACTTCTAGTATAACAATATCTCAAAATCTGATACTAATATTAATTTGATACAGGCAAAATTTAAAGTTACTTTAGATTAACATGTGTAAAATTTTCTCAATTTCTTTTAAAGATGAAAATAAGTAGGGGTGAGCATGGACCGGATTGGTTCGGTTTTGTAGTAAACCAAGAACCAAACCACTAACTACGGATTATGAATTTGAAGAACCAAACCAACCCATAAAAGGCATAGAACCAATCCAATCCAAACCATTAAACTACGGTTCGGATTCGGTTTCAAACCACGGTTTGCTTAAAATTGAGATATTATTTCTGTAAACTATTTAGAGTACTTAAAATTTAGGTTTACTACGTTAGGTTTATATAGAAAACGAATAGGTTCTCATATATAGAAATTTAGGATAATTAATCGTGGTAATGAAGGAAATCAAGGAATAAGAATAGGCATGACCGAATTATGTATAGAAATTTGGAAAAATAGAAACATGTTGCGGAATCAAAATTCGAAGGGAGAATTTCATCACCGAATTTATTTGCTATGACTAAACCACTATTGGTGTATTGGAATTAGGGGAATAAGTTGTGATTCTAGGCAAAATAAAATCTTGCCAAAGAAGGAATAATGAATAAATTAAATTTGGAAGTTAGTTGACTATGGCTTATATATATATAAAATACATAATATATATGGTTCGGATCGGATTGGAACCAGAACCATGAACGTAAATCCATAAACCAGACCATTGACTACGGATTCTAATTTTTTTAAACCAGGACCAAACCACGCTACTAAAAAACCGAACCAAACCAATCGGTTTGGATTGGTTTGGACTGGATTCACGGTTTGACGGATTTTCTGCTCACCCCTAAAAATAAGCACGCATGGGCTTTGCGATTGTTCACAAAAGACAAAAATAATACTCTTGTAGACTATATTGTTGTACCATAAAACTAGCTACACGATATATTGAGTATGTTTTTCAATGAAAATACTTTTCTTAAGTCAGCCCTCTCGGACCAAAATTATACTCTCTTTTTTTTCTGTTATCCTTTTGCTAATCTATATTCGAACACATCTAAAGCTTTCAGAAAATCACGACTCCACAAACATATGTTTTGTATCTCTTAATGAGTTTCGAATTGAAGTCAATAAGAATTTCTACCCATTGCCTATGTTTTTAAATACCGAACCGCCTTTTTTTTTATTTATTACATATACTAGTTTGATGCCTTCGTGCACGCACAAAATCTCGTGCTTTTATACTTTATTATTATTATTTTTTGTTTGTGTTGGTGATGTTTTTCAGGGAAATGTTGCTCTATGATTTTTTTACTTACAAATTTCCTTTGGTCCATAGTGGCTATTTTCATTCAATCTAGAATGAGTGTATGTACTAATACTAATGTAGTTCATGCAATTTGTTGAAGAAAAATTGAAAGAAACCAACAACAAAAAATAAAAGAGTTAAGCAGCAATATTCTATGCATTGAATATTTGAACGTAATTTCCCAAAAAAAAAAAAAGATAATTCAGGGAAAATAAAAAGGAAAATTTAATTTGTCATCCTATACGAAAAATATTGTTATGATCTCACCCTATGTAGTTTGAATTGTTATGATTTCATCCTGTAATATGATTTCCGGACGATTGTGCCCTTATTAGGTATTTAATTAGTCTATATGTTAATAATTTTTTCAATGTTAAATGATAGGACCAAAAAATCCAGTGCACTAAGTCATCCTTTAACGTCCCTTGATTGGAATATTTTAAGTCCATTATGAGTCCTAAAATCTCGTTTTTCAAATCAAAAGTTCTTTCTTTTCCTTTACTGGTTCATTCTAGCCGAATTTTTTTCCATAGTCTAAGCTGCATTTGAATTTCAATTCTTTAGTCCTAAACAATGCCAGTTCGGCTACTTATACATCAACACCAGTTTGAACATTCATTTTCGAATAATTCAATTCATCAGGCCAGACGTGGGATCCGGAAAGTTGGAATTCAACAATTCTTGAAGCGATTCGTCAAGTAATTTCGTTGGTATCGGAAAAGGTATTATATATCATCATTTTTTGGATTTTTCTTCGTGATAGAATTACGGTTCATGAAGCCCATTTCGATGGTTTAAAAAAGAAATCATAATCAGACGTTAATCCACCAATAGCATTTTTGACACATAAATCATGATATCCCATTTCACCATATTTGTTAAATCATCATCAGTCGTTATTCAACCAGTGACATTTTTCACACATAAATCATGATATCCCATTTCACCACATTTTGTTAAATCATCATCAGGCGTTATTCAACTAGTGGCATTTTTCACACATAAATCATGATATCCCATGTCACCACATTTGTTAAATCATCATAATTGACACATCAAACATGATCAAAGGTCACTAAGACAATCCATCCAAAATTAGGATACCCAATTACCATAATACACAGATCATGGTTGACCATTTCAAGCAAGCTTGACACGTCAACGGAAATAATGTACATTTGGAACCAATAAACATGGTATGTCCTTACCCCATTTTTTCTGAGTTACCCAATATAGCCTACTATAGAGCCAAAAATTTCCAGGCTAACAATTCCAAAATAGTCTACTGGAGAGCCAAAAATTTCCACATTATCAAGTCTAACTACCATACGTAATCAAGTTTTAAAACATCCTACATTGGTTAACTTCCACCAAGACAAAAAAAAAGTGTCATCTACGAGGGCTTAATGGTTTTTGGTCTGCTTCGGCAACGTCAACTCATTGTTTTTCTTGAACCTTATGTTGTTGAGTTTTCCATGAATGCAGTTCATCACTCAGAAAGGTATGGAGTATGTCGGCACGCATCCGACGGCACTCTAATTTCGGCAACTTGGACCCAACTTCTTCATTTCGAAAATACTGCCATATAATCATACACCATGAATATTAACAGAAACCATGGTACAATCATACACCATGAATATTAACAGAAACCATGGTACAATCATACAACATGATTAACCAACACCACACAACATCGACCAACTCTTGAATAACAGGAAACATGGTACAATCATACACCATGATTAATTTTAAAGGCCTAAAAATAGGTGAATCAGTAATCCATTATCTCACATCATCAATAAACATACCATTTTCAAAAATAACATTTAAATATGATACATCACCAAACCAGAAACAATTCATGCAAAAACCGAGTGAAAGTTCAGTGATATCACACTGTTTTTTATAGCCCAAAACAACAATCTTCTTTGTTGTGCCAACCAAAACACGATGGTATAATCGAACAAGAAAGTCCTCAACGCAACAAGTAGCTGTTAATTGAAGGAAACCATAAGTTCAACGTGCAATTAATTGTGCCTAGATTTGGTATATTAATAAACCATTATAGATTTCCAAAAACCCCCAAATTAACTTCCAAAACACTACAACAATCCTAACATTCCACCGATTTTCAAACAGAGTTGTTATTCAAAAGTACTTACGAGCCATTTTACGGATCGGATGGGACGTACGCAGTTGAGGGGTTTACTCCGGTGTGGAAATCGGCAGCCACATCTCCGGTGTGGAAATCGGTACCTACCAGGTTTGCTTTCGTCTCCTTCGTCGTCCTATGCCCTGGTAACGGGATGGTGGGGTCTCCGGTGACGTCTGATGGTGGGATGGACGACGTGGGTAGTATTTTGGTTTTCACCGAATAGGTAGGGATGGGACGATTTGGGGAATGGGTGGGGTTTCACCAGAAAATTAGGGATTTGGGATGGTTGGGACGGTGTTTCTTTTTTGGAGATTTTCTCACCGACAGATTAGGGGTTGGGGGGATGTGGGGGAAGTTGGGATGGGGTTTAGGATGATAAAGATTTTGTAACCGACTACCCCTTAATAATAGGAAGAGGTTTCAAAACTGCCCGGATTTAGTGAGACAATTAAGGATTCGAAAATTCCGTAGGATGTTTATTGAGACTGTTAATTTCTCAAATCTATTAATAAAGTGTAGGAAATTTAAAAGGACAAAATATTTACATAAGGGCTTTTTGGGTATTTTTTAAATTTCGAGATGGGATCATAACTATTCAAATCCATTGGGATGAAATCATAACGTTTTTTTTTGTACGGGGCCTCTAATTAACTACCCCAAATAAAAATACCACTTTCAATCGTGCAACGATAATTGAATGTGAAACTGAGTAAAGAATAATTGCATGTGTTGAAAGGCATAAAAAGGACCCAACAGCTCCATTGTGGTTTAGATGATTCTCCAAAATCAGTCACACCTAGAAATAAAACTAAAATTAAATTTGCAACTAAAAGAAACAGGATTGCATAATGAACAAATGATGCAGTCCTTATTGTAGAATTCCAATATAGGTAACCCTTAGAAAACTACTAAACCCTGGAACGATCAACAAGCCCGGAATAAGATGTGGCTCTTAACTGGGGTTCAAGGAAGGTGGAAAAAAGCATAAATGAAAAGATTTTATGAACAAAAAATAAGTGGAAAAATAGTAGTTGCAGTTCCAAAAATAACTGAGGTACAACATAAATCATCATCAAACTCACCATTGATCTTGGAATCTGGGGTCCTGTAGTGAGCCAAACTCACTACAGGGTGTAGTGAGCAACAGTGGCCGATGGATTCGGCAGTCAAACTCACTACTCTTACATGGAAGAGTTTCATTTTTAATTTGAGCCATTGATTGCTGAATCCAACGACCACTGTTGCTCACTACACCCTGTAGTGAGTGCCCTCACTACATGGCCCCCGGTTCCATTGATCTCACCTTTTGTCTTTCCGCTGCTTTGCGATTTTAAACCAAACAAAATAACTTATGTCAACAAATACAACTTTCTCATCTCACAAACCGACATTATCACTCTCCAGATATGAAACTTTGGTTTTCATTTACTCGGAACTATAGGTGGAATTTCGGTAGCAATTGCTTTGATCATTTGCAAATTCTAGCACCACATTTCCTATATGATTTGAACAAATTATTCAGCACCGATAACACGTTGCACAGGTTATAATCACTCACAGATAGAGAGAGGTAACAATGGTGCTCAATTGTGAAGAATATGACTTGCTAGGAACAACAGTACCAAAAGGCATTGAATAACTTTGTGAGCGATTGAAGCTGATAGCTAGAAAAGAGCTGAATAAAACAATGATACTGTTAGTAATGGCAATTACAAGTCGTGCACCACAAATAAACTACTCCCTCCGTCCCTTTTTAAGTGGTCCACTTGAGAAACGTGTATTTTTACGAATGCTTAAAAATGTACTTGCGTATAACGTTTTTAAATTTTTTTTTTTTGCATCAAATTAAAGTACTCAATGATAGAGAAATGTGTTTTTTAGGAGTTTGAAATTACACGTATTCCCAAATGGATCATTTAAAAAGGGACGGAGAGAGAGTATTGAAAACTAAAGCTAAGGACGATAAAGCGGAAAAGAAAATCCTGGAGCTTAGTCCAAAATATATTTCTTGGGACATTGCTACACGCAGAGGTGAATCCTTTTGGGGCACAGGGGGGTCACGTGACCCCCCTGAAATTCTAGAAATCTTTTTTTTTTTTTGTGAAAATCTGAGTCATTCAATAATCTAGAGATAACTGTTCGATTGCGCTTGTAAAAACTCAACTCAATTGGGATAATTATTGGTAGTTGATCGAATCTTTCGATTTTTCATTCAGAATTTAGGACCCTAAGCTTGAATGAATTTTGGAGAATAGTTTGATAAATGTGTGCTCAATTTCATCGTGATCTGAACTGTAAGTCTTATTGAGAAGAGTATTGATAGAAAAAAATGTCTTGATCCGACGATGATAGATATCAATCCAATTCACATTTTTTAAATTATCTTTGCGTTTTGATAACCATACATGTCAGATCAACATAATTTTATTATATAACTATTCAATTCAGCTAAATTTTTATAAAGCAATTGAAAAATCATTCTAAGGTTATTGAACAGCTCGAATTTTTCACAAGACCAAAAGTGACCCCCCTGGGTGGAATTCCTGGATCCGCCACTGGCTACACGTACAGATGCAAGTGCACAAAAAATGCACAGATCGTGTTCGAGGACCCACTTTTGGATTGAAACGTTGAGACACTGGTTCGACCACTTTTAACTGTCCGATTGAGTTGAAATTTTGTGGGCCCTCTCGGAAAAATGTTCTAAGAAGAATGAACGGTTCGGATCACTCGTGTGGGACCCAAACGTGGGTCCCTGAGCACGATCTTTTGGATTGAAAAAGGTGGGACTTTGGTTCGACCACTTCTAACTGTCCAATTGAGCTGAAATTTTGTGGGCCCACTCGAAAAAATGTTTCTAAGAAGAATGAACGGTTTGGATCACTTGTGTGGGACCCAAACGAGGGACCTCGAGAATGATCTGTGCATTCTCTATGGGCCGGTACCCATACGTTTTCCATATTTCTTGTGGGACAAAAACTAAGCCACTTAAAATGCAAAAGTTACACAGCCCAGTCCATTGTCCAAAATATATTTCTTTGCATGCTTGATGCTTTTGTTTGTTAGTGGCCGATGTCTTTTTTTTTCCTTTTGGCATGGACGCAACAAAAGTTTAAGCATTCTTGGACCTTTGGAAGCAACAAAAGCTTTGATAGTCTGATCGACCACACTGGTAACATAAATCGACCGTGTACCTCTCTCTCAAAAGCTATGCCTCTCTCTCTCTCTCCCCCTCTCTCCATTGACCACACCGGAAGGGATGGAACCACCATCGAAGTCCTCCAGCGTCAAGGTACCTTGTTCTTCGAACTTTTCTCTCTCTTTTCCCTCTCTATAAATTTCTCTCTTTATGCGTATACATATAGATTTTATGCATGTGGTGTGTATGTCTGAAGAATATCCAGTGTAGCACGTGGATGCTCCAAGGTCCATAAAAACAAACACTCCTAAATTGAGTATTCAATTTGCTCACTCTCAACCAAGCAATTATCCAATAGCAGCCTGTACAAAACGACAGGTCACAATCACAAATAGCCATTGAATACCAAAGGAATTACGAGAATACAGTTTTTCTAAACACAAAAGGGTAAAAAAAAATGGGAGAAACCAATTAATCATGAGTTTTTCTATTTGAAATTGCAGGTTACTTTAAATGGGAGGAACCAATTAATGGCTTAGAGATATTGTTAACTTGTTCCACACAACTCTTTTGCTTCATTAGATGTTTTGTCTTGTTTGAGTAAATAAGAACATGAGTCATACCCATATTCCAAAAAACTCTTTTGCTTCATTCAATGTTTACGTGAATGACAAAAAGACCAAAACAAGAGGACAAAATAGGACCACAAAACACACAAAAAGCCAAAAGAATGAAAAAACACAACTCATTAGCAACTCAACTCTTCTCCGTAGGCCAAACCGTTCAAGCAAACAATAGACAATATACTAATGCCCAAAACTTAAAAAGAACAAGAAGATTCCAAAAACTAACCTATCACTAATGCCCAATAAAATCACATAGATAAGGACAAAAAAACGTGAGAGAGATTTTTAGGCTAAGATTATGTAGTTATGACTGAAAATTTTTAGGTTGTGATTTTTTAGGCCAGCTGTGTAAAAAGTTGAGAGAAACGGGAAGTAGGTAATTGGATACTGTGGCGGTGAGTCCCCCTTGGTCTATAATTGGATACTATAGCGGTGAGCCCCCCTTGGTCTTGGGCCAACTGTGCCAAAAACAAAAAAAGAAACGTGAATCAATTGGATTAAGAGAACCTCATGGTGGTGAGTCCCCCTTGGACACAAAAGGCCAAAAGAGGGGCAAAATTGGAACTGAAAATAGAAGCGAAAGCCAAACAGAGGATTTCCTTTTAATATAGAATGATTTTTATAAGTTTCCCATTTGCTTAACATTTGATAAAATTAAGTGATGATTTTAGCAAATGAGTCTTTCATTTGAGTGTTGATTTTAGCAAAACTTCTCCTCATTTGCTAAAATAAACACTTAATTTTATCAAATGGAAAACTTAGATCAGTAAAATGTGTGTTTACCGGTCTTCGCATTCTAGTACTAATGGGATTTTTTTTTAATAACCAAAATTGAGCCCAAAAGGACAATGCTAACCGCGCAATGAAACAGTCTTGCAGCTAAGAGAACCAGCAACAAGGATAAAACATTGTAAACATGTTAGACGCCTCCTTAAAAACCAAACTAAAAACAATCCTACTAGCAAACTCTCGTATAAAATATTCCAAAAGCAATCACAATCCTAATGAGGGCATCCACACTGAAACTCATACTTTGTGAAGGACAGGATCGACACTAGAACGCGGTTGACAAAGCCACTATAGAGTATTGTTTCGGAACCCGAAAGTATTTTCTTCAAAAATTGTAAAGGAGTAATTATTCATTGCTCGCAACTACAAGGGTGGAGCTACCCTCAAGTAAGTGAGGTCACTTAACCCCACTAACTTTTACATTTATTCAGTTAAAATTTTACTATATTTTGTGAATTTGACTCTACAATTTTAACAAATTTGCCCCAAGTATAAAGAAATTCCACTGAAATTAAGAATACGCCCTCGTTTTAAGACCAGAATTTCACTAACCATAAGTTAATTAAGTGTGGAAAAATATTGTGGTAAAAATGTAAGGAGGAGTAGAATTTTCACACACACTTTTCAATTAAGAATACTCATTTGCAAACTTCCATGCATATTTCATAAGGGTCTTGCTATTGGCCACAATAAAAAAAAAAAAAAAAACATCCAGTAGACATTTTACACTTTTCAATACATTACACCTATTTTACACACCTTTCACACATTTCAACGCACTTTTTAAATCCTAACGTATACACCTACTTTTTTTCAATATATATACACCTACTTTCATAATTGTGTTGAAATAAACACATGGCCTATTTTACATTTTTCAATATACATTTTTTTTTTGGTGCTTCGGAAAATTATATTTTCCAATACATATACCCCTACTTTTATACATGTGTTGATTTCAACCAACACATGGCCTATTTAGCATTTTCCATTTGAGTTTCCTATTTAATAAAATCTGTTAGATTTAATATTTGCTAAAATCAACAGTTGATTTTAGCAAATCTTTGATTTTATCTCTCACAAGACTCTTTGATTTAGCAAAAGATTCTTCCTCATTTGCTAAAATAAACAACTAATTTTAGCAAATGCTGATTTTAGCAAATTTTATCAAACGAAAAACTCCCATGAATATCAAGATTTTCTTTTTACAATTACTTTTTTCCTATACGGCCGCCCTAGGGCACCGTGTAACGCTGTACATTACATAGGACTCATATATTGCGCTGTGGGCATTACACAATTTCCCCCATCCAGAGAGTCGCCTTGGATTTTGATGTTCTTGTCCCTTCGTCCCCAATCTTGGTTCCAAATCCCACTTTTTATTATCTTATTTTTTTTCCCAATTCAAAATTAAGGGGGGCACGGGCTAAAATCCTAAGAGTTTGACAAAGTGGTCTTGTCTCGGGACTTAGGAGTTTACTCTCATCTAATGTCTCAGGTTCGATTCCCTTACCAACAAAAACTCTTAGGGCTATTGAAGGTTATGCCTTATTGTTACCTCCAAGGCCCTGAAATTATTCAAGGTGCGAGCAAACTAACTAGAACATTCGATTATCAAAAGAAAAAGGGGATCAGCTAATAAAATTCCAATTTTACCCTTTTTAATGTTTGACGCGGAAAAGGAAGAAAGAAAAAATTGTTATAAGTGTAATAATTATGTTTCCTTAATTTGTTGAAACCCGAAAAGAACCAATAAATTTGGGAGTAAAAAATTGTACTATCCTAAAAGCAGCCGCCTTTGATTTTCAAGAGAAACAGCACCGTCCGATCACTCAAAAACCACTAGATCTTCCACCTCCCCATTCACAACACGCCACGTCACACCGAGATAACGAATATGACCCCCACTTTTGCTTACGTGGCGCTTGTTGACTGCTTCGCGGCCCACCAAAAATGTCCAATCTCCGCCGTACTGTCGCTCGGCCGCTCGGGTAAGCAGTAGTATAGTACCCTTTAAATACGGAGAAGTATTCTTCCGGAAGTCTCCTAAAACCCTACGCAGCCACCACCCGCCGTGTCCCGCCTCATTTTACCGCCGGAGTTGGAATCTCTCTCTCTCTCTTTCTGCGCCTGGCAATGGATGCAGTGGATCCGACGCGAGCGTTCGTCAAGGGCGTTAAGCGTCTCATCATCAAGGTAATTCTACATTTATAGTTTATCGTTTCGATTACGTAGAAATACACCACTTTTTTTTAATTTTTTTTTATTTTATCATATGGCCGTGGTTGCTTTAATTTTTCAATTTCTCTGAATTTTTAGGTCGTCATTGTTCTTTTATCGGTTCAGGATATTTTTACTGTTTATGTTTTAGTGGTAGTGTTTTTCGCATGAGCTTGTGAAGTGCAAAGATACAGTCTTTACCTTTTGAGGTGTCACAGTGAACCTTGCATCTTCCCTCCAAAAGATTCCTGGGGAACCCACAGACGTGTGAGAGGATTATGATTTTGGTCCACCATTGGGTAATTTCACTTCAAGAATCTTTTTCGACTTTCGGGAGTAGACTAGTGTCACTTTTGGAAGCTACCACACGGGATAGTGTAGGTTAATTCTTCGGTAGTGCCCTCCCGCTCCTGGTCTCAATCCTTGCTGTGCGCTTGGGCTCTCAATCCGATACTCTTGAGAGGCGCTTTTCCGCTTGCTCTCCCTCTCACGCACTTGCGTGCGGATTACTTGACTTAGGGTCTGAAGTACGAGGAGCACAATAGATGGAAGGGGATTTCAGACAGTTTAGGGATTGGGGGACCAGATAGAATTTTGGAAAGAAAAGCCAATGGGCAAAAGCAGGTCTAGCTGTAATCATCTGCGTGACACTTTGCAAGCTTGATTGGAATGGATCTTATGGAATCACAATCTTTAGTGCAGTATATTTCACTTCAAACTTGGAAATGTGTTATATACCTTTTGCATTGATATTGCAGTTACACATAACACATAACACAGCTTGCATTGTTCTATATCTTATAAAATATACTCCAAGAAGTTGTTAATAATCCAAGTTATTCACTCTGCTTTGAGCTTTCATGTTATAGAATTGTCAAGGAGAGGAGACCTTTCGAGGAATTCGTCTACATGTGCAATGATGGGAAACTTCCTTGACACAAGAAAACGCATGCTAGAACATTAACATGTTGAAATAATTTAAAGGGTTTGTGCTTTGACAATTTTCTGGTATTTCTTGTTGACTATCGAAGGTCGGCACCGCTGTTGTCACACGAGCCGATGGAAGACTGGCACTTGGAAGAATGGGAGCACTTTGCGAGCAGGTAAAACATGCTATTTGCCACTATTATGTTGCGATGTATTTCTTCTACCACCTCACTTATTAATTTATTTTGGTGTCTCTCGTGCCTTACAAATTTGTCATGAACCATAGATTCAAGAACTGAATTCTCAAGGATTTGAGGTTATTTTGGTTACATCAGGAGCCGTCAGTGTTGGTCGCCAACGGCTTAAATACCGGAGATTGGTCAACAGCAGGTTCTTTTTTCGTGCCTTACAGCCTTGTGCATCTCCTTGATCAGTGTGAAGATTTATTAATTTGAGTTTGCCCTGTATCATGCATTACTCTGTGGTAAATGATCCACCCTGTGATAAATGGACCAAGGGTGGACGTGATTGATTGTCAAATGACTCAAATTTCCTACCACCCCTGCTTTACCGGACAGACCTTTGCTTTTTTCAAGAAAAAAGAATACTCTTTAAGTTTGTTTCATTTGGTAATCGGAGACATTGTAAGGGTCCATGGTAAAATTTGAAGCTTCTACTTCAAAATTCAATGATGCGCAAGATATTATAAGAAAACTTGTTTGGAAAATGTTGGTAGTTGAGAATTATAGTGTCAAATTGTAGTTAATTTGCTTATTGGCTGATATAGCTGTTCATGGCTTGCAGCTTTGCTGACCTCCAAAAGCCACAAGTCGAACTTGATGGGAAGGCTTGTGCTGCTGTTGGGCAAAATGGTCTAATGGCTCTCTATGATACATTGTTTAGCCAGGTCATAATCGTAACTTACTTCTGGAATTGCAGTTGATAATTAATTGGATGTCACAGTATGTAGTTACGCATTGCAGCCTGAATTAGTCTTAGTTTCTCAAATACTTGAATGATCACCCTTCTGAAGGTTTGGCAGTTTGATGCTAATTTCCTTTTCTGAAACATAAATATTTGGTTTTTTCTTATACAGTTGGATGTGACATCAGCTCAGCTACTCGTTACTGATAATGATTTTAGGGATTCTGAATTCAGAAAGCAACTTACTGAAACAGTAGAATCACTGTTAGATCTGAAAGTTGTCCCAATATTCAATGAAAATGATGCTGTCAGCACAAGGAAAGCTCCGTATGTGGTATGCCTTCTTTTATTGGCTTTGTTTGCATATTTGCAGATTAAAATTTCATGTCAAGGGTCATGTTTGTCCTCAGGTCCTTGTTTTATTCATTATTTTGAGAGGTTTCTTCTGAATGGAGGTAATAAATGCCTATGCACCACCTATCCGCATGGCTGCGCACTATGAAGCACGGGTAGTGGCGGACGCAGGATTGGTGCTACGGGGGGACCACTCCATAGCAAATATACAGAAAAACTGAAAATGTACTGAAAATATACTACTATTAGTAAGAACCTTGGAGGGTTTGCAGGGGCCAAAACCCCCCCTAGCACCCCCCCAGGTCCGCCCTTGAGCACGGGTACTTCTAAAACCCCGAAGTACCCGTACCGTACCAGTACTGGGTACCGGTACTCCATGGGTACTTCAAAATACGTACCAGGTACTCCGAAAACGTACCGGGTACTTTTGAGTTTATGGGTACTCCATTGGGTACTTTTCTGGGTACTTTTGGGCCTATTCATAAAGTTTTCAAAACTTTAGGAATTCTGTAAGGGAAAATAATTCAAAGTGCTGGTCTTAATATGCAAGAATTCAATGCGATAAAGTCATACACTCGAGACCACGACTCAGATCTAGAGCTTGATTTTGGAAAAACAAGTGCAGGGTTGACTAATCTTTTTTGTCAATCTTCCCAGTGACTGCGACTCTCTCTCTCTCTCTCTCTCTCATTATTTTTGCTACCCCTTCTCTCTTGTTATTATGTGTCAAAATCTGTTCATTTTTCGATTTTTTAGTTGGGCCTTGAAATATCTTTTGCTCTCCATCTTGAAACCAATGATAGTTGCATGCACAAAATTAGGCTATTGCACTTTATTTCATAGGAAAATGAGTCCATCAAGCAGCATGGGTTCAAGTTCAGTGCTATTAGCTTTTGTTATCTTGCTTCTATCTACAAAATATGTTATACTTGTCATATCTAATGAAGCATGCCAAAATTGTAAAAATATATACATAAAAAAATCGCCGTACCCCCACCGTACCCTACTTTGGGGTTGTTGCTATCTAGCACCAGTACCTGTACAGTACCCGTGCTTCCTAGGGCCTGCACATTTGCTTGTGACAGAATTATTTTATTATTTTGTGTCTGCACGCCATTTTATCTATGTTGGAGTAAGGGGGTGGGTTCTCCTGTGTGCCTTTTAAAGTCCATTTGTGTATGTGCCCGCTAAAACTTTCAGTGAATGTTCTTACTGATACAATCCGTTGATTCTAATTGTACTGAGAATATCACATTTCTTAGTTTACTTCTTTTGTATGTTATTCTTTATATATGTGGGATATGATTGTTGATTTTAAGCATTTATTGTAGGATTCTTCTGGGATATTCTGGGACAATGACAGTTTATCAGCTTTACTTGCTTTGGAGCTCAAGGCCAACCTTCTTGTCCTTTTGAGTGATGTGGAGGGTCTTTATAGCGGCCCACCCAGTGATCCAAATTCGAAGCTAATCAATACTTACATTAAGGAAGTGTATGAGGGAGCGATTACTTTTGGAGACAAATCCCGGGTGGGGAGAGGTGGTATGACTGCCAAAGTACAAGCTGCTGTTACTGCATCCACTAAAATCCCTGTTGTTATTACCAGGTATTCTTATTCTGTAAGAACTATGTATTTTGGCTAATGGAATGCATTTTTTAGACTGAACATATTTGTATTACATTCTTCTAGTGTGCTTGACTATACATGTTAAAGGCTGTGAATTTCAATCATGTCTCTCTCTCTGAAGATGGGTCATGTTTTCCCTCCTAAGGTGGAGTACCAATGTTAATGTAACTGGATGAGTTAGGTTTGCGCATGATAATGCGAGATAATCCAAGATTTGGGGATGGAATGCCATCATTTTCCAATCGATAGGTATGCATGCTTGTATAAATGCATCAGCTTTGTGATGAAATATTTTTTCTGCAGCATATGTATTTGATACAGAAACTCAAGACCGCATATGTTGTGGGTCCTTTTCGGTCCTTCAGTTAGTTAGAAGTGAAGATGTTGCCCAACAGGTAAACCAATGAAAGGCTATGAAAGACAGTTTAAGGCAATATAACATAGTTACTTTGGGGCTCTAGTTAATCCAATGAAGGATGAATGGACTCAAGAACATATCTCCAGCTAAGTGCCACCACACTGATCGCCAATAATTCACAGGAAGAAAGAAGTTGTCAGTGAGAAGCCCCTTTAAGAAAAAAGATGTCAGTGAGAAGCCCCTTTTCATTGCCTCTCAAAATATTTTAACTGTCCTACCTTCGCGCCCTAGCTGAATAAAGCTTTTCAAACTTTATCAATCATTTTCCTTTTAATTGTCAATCCAAAATGTTTAAAAATCTGAATGTATGTCTTTGCTTCGACTCCAAAATTGCGCCACATATATTCACTCTGTGGTTCTTATAGCAGGTAAATTCGAATGATTACCTAAGCTGTTGTGTTGCACGTTGTAAGGGGTAACAGTGTTCCCCTGTAGCGTGTAGGGCCCTACACCTGCCCCGAATACTGACAAACACGGGCATCATTTTTGCACATCAAAATATCTCTCAACAAATTTGTTTAGATCAACTACAAAGCTCAATACCTATTTATTGGAAAGAGATCAATTCAGTTGTTTGATGAAGAGGACTAGCTCCTAAAAGTCTATTAGGTTTCTGTCCCCAAGGAGAACAGAAGAGCTCACCATTTCATCTCGCATGTTTTCTTGAAACTTCTCAATACTATAAGGAACAGTAATGGAATGGCTGAAAGCTACAAATCTTTGCTGGAAGCTTATGTGTCTGCTATCTACAATTTGTATGTGCACATTTCTGCTGCTTCTCAAGCCTGAGGCATTGAATATTCCTTATTGTTTTTTTTTGAAGTGGCTTTGCTACTGACAACATCCTAAGGGTACTTAAAGGTGAGCGGATTGGTACCCTCTTTCACAAAGATGCACAGGAATGGGCTCCACTTGTAGAAGTTGGTGCACGTGAGATGGCAGTTGCCGCTAGGGAGAGTTCCAGACGACTACAGGTAGCATCACGTTCCTTGATTTCATTACAATTTGTTTAACGTAGTACGTATTATACTTTTTTTTCCAAAGTAAGAAAAACATGATATCCCTTTATACAACCAGATTACGGTTGCTCTTTGGCAGCAAAACCTCCAGTTCATGGCTTTAAGTAATTCTTGTTTGCAGCCTGACTTTTGTACATACTATGGCACACTTTGCCCTGCAGGCTTTGTCTCCACAAGATAGGAGTAAAATTTTGTTTGACATAGCTGATGCCATGGAAGCAAACGAAAGTCTGATCACAGTAGAAAATGAAGCTGATGTTGCTGCTGCACAGCAGGCTGGCTACGAAAAAGCTTTGATAGCTCGGCTGGCTCTAAAGCCTGGGAAGGCAAGATTTTCCTCCAATCAGTTTTCGTTTTTCTTTGAATTTTTTTGGAGGAAGGGTCATGTTTTTCCCAAGCCTATGCATAGGCTTAACTTTACCTAACCTCTAATGGATCTGGGTTTTGAAACCTGTACCCCATTGGCGGCCTTTTGTACTCTTTCAGGTATGCAATTCTTCGTGAAAATAGTAAGTTTGGTTGGGTTGGATTGGTATCGCCTTTGCATTTTTGCTGTTACCTTCTGTTCTTTCCCAGCTACATTTACTTGCAGAACTAGATTCCCTTAAACAAAACATTCTCAATGGGAATCCTTAGATTTATTTCTCAAACCATTCATGTATTCTTGGTTCTGAATTCATTTTACGATTTGGTACAGATTTCAAGTCTTGCGAATGCGATTCGTGTGCTTGCAACCATGGAAGAGCCTATTGGTCAGGTTTTAAAGAGAACTGAGGTATGTGGAATTTCCACAATATCTGTAGACAGATTTTTGATATTTTGATGGCAGTAAACCATGGTATATAGATTTGAAGTTTATAAACAAATATATGCAGTTTGATTGCCAAGATATCTTTGCTGCACCATCAAAATCTAACTTTTGTGCCTTGAGCTATAAGTGAAGCAAATTAGGTCTACTTCTGTGAAAAATTTTAATGCTGCTTCACATTCACTATTCACAACATTGTTCATTTTCTTTTGTTTTTTCATATTTTTTTAAAAGGTCATTGACTGCTAGGGTTATCATCCTAATTCATCTCATAATCTCCATATATCTGATGAGTGGTTCCTCCTCTTTGATCCAGATTGCAGATGGACTGGTCTTAGAAAAGACCTCATCTCCCTTGGGTGTTCTCTTGGTTATCTTTGAGTCTCGACCTGATGCATTAGTTCAGGTAAAAGGGGTGCAAGTTTCAGCCTACTTTTTGCCTTTTCACATAGGCTGAGTGATTTCTGTGCTTGTTGTTGTCGAATGCTTTGGAAGTTTAAATTGAAGTTGATTTGTTTTGGTTTATATAGTTATTGTATTTTTTGTCATGTGGGAAATTCTTTATTTGTCTTTGCAAGTTTACTGTTTTCATGTATCATACAAGCCTTGTTATTTCTCTTTCTATTTTGGATAGATAGCTTCATTAGCAATAAGATCAGGGAATGGGTTGATCTTGAAAGGTGGAAAAGAGGCAAAAAGATCCAACGCAATCTTGCACAAGGTTTGGCTTCTTTGATTGTAGGATCTTTTCGACGTGTAACTTCTAATCGATATGTTTATCAGCATTTTTGACATTTTCCCAAAATTTTAGGTCATTACTTCTGCCATCCCAGAAAATGTTGGTGAAAAGCTTATTGGACTTGTGACTTCTAGAGAGGAGATTCCTGATTTGCTTAAGGTTGGTTGCCCCTGGAATGATTACAATAACTGGAACATTTTCTTGTTGAGAGTGATGACTGATGCATTGACCATAAGTTGTAATTAAGGATTTACTTTGCTTCTTCAGCTTGATGATGTAATTGATCTTGTGATTCCTAGAGGCAGCAATAAACTTGTCTCTCAAATCAAGGAATCAACAAAAATTCCTGTTCTGGGTCATGCTGGTAAAGATATATGCTCCAAAAAGTTAAATTATTTTCTTAAATGATGAATTGAACAAGGATGTTGTCTTGAATATGCTATGTTTGGTTGTTCAGATGGAGTTTGTCATGTTTACGTTGACAAGTCTGCTAATATGGATATGGCAAAGAACATTGTTCTAGATTCGAAAACAGATTATCCAGCAGTCTGCAATGCAATGGTAAATGACATTCTTCCTTCATGATTATTTGTTTCACAATGTAATGTGAAATGAGGTCTCAACTGGGTTTCAACCAAGGTTGTGAATACCGTTCAATACCGGCTGGTTGATCGTGACACACACACACACACAGACACACAGACATAGGGAGGGAGGGATTCGGTATTGGCTGGTACTGGTACCGCACCGTACCAGTAGGAAAACCGGTACCAAGCTAGTATGAGATTCAGAACCTTGACAAAATCACTACGTTTTCTTTTATTTGGTTTCTGATTCTCCCCCTTTTAAATTCTTAGGGAAACTTTTTAATCTGTTGATCAATCTCAGGAAACACTCCTAGTCCACAAGGATTTGGTGCAGAATGGTGGCATTCACGGCCTTATTGTAGAACTTCAAATAAAAGGTAAGGCTTTAGTTGCAAACAAATTTCCTTCTGACAGTTAACCAGTGTCCCACATGAACCAAGAAGCACGGACACTTCTATAGTGTGTCATGTCGGACAAGAACACTCAGCAACTCCAAAATGTGTGGTCAACTCTTATTTAACGTGTCTTAGTTGAGATCTTAAATCCTAATACTACACTTTTTATCAAACACTTCATGGAGACGTCCGCAACAGTCTTGGCTGTCCTGAATGTGACTTTTGGGTGAAGCTCTTCATACGTAATCACGGATAATGCTCGTTTGTAAAATGCAACTCATGAACTCTATATAACTGAACATTAAGATAAATACATCATTTGATACAATGTTTAGTAACGTACCTCTGTTTCAGGTGTTGCTATACATGGTGGCCCCAAGGCAAGCTCTTTGCTGAATATTCCAGAGGCGCACTCATTGCATCACGAATACAGTGCACTTGCTTGCACTGTTGAAATTGTGGACGATGTATACGCCGCCATTGATCACATACACCGTCATGGAAGGCATGTTCTCATTTCTATTGTAACCGTTCTCTATGTGTGTTTGTACTCGCTCACATGGGCAACTTGTATTGAGTAAAATGTTTATCCAGTTGGTTTGCTAATGTTTACCCATATTGGCAGTGCACACACTGATAGCATTATCACAGAAGACAATGAAGTTGCAGAAATCTTTCTAAAACAAGTTGACAGGTTTGATTGCTTCGTACATGTTGATTTTCTCATTTAAACTTTATCTACTGTACGGTCATATAAGCACTTGGTGATACGTGTTTCTTTTTCTCTACTGATGAACAATTTAGACCAAAAAAAAAAAAAAATGAAAAAAATGAACAAGAAGTTTTGATTCCATGGTCTGACACTGAGTACACCTGTGTCTTAATTTTGAACTGGAAGAGAAAATGAAGGGATCTATGTATAATATTGAAAGCCTATTTCGGACACTTGATATTCCAAAAATATGAGAAAGAAAGTGTGAACAAATGCATTAGTTTTGGTAATTTAGAGATGGAATGCTCATATGAAGAATAACTAAGTATATATCCTATATATACGTAATTTTTGCCGTGCCTTGCCACCCATGCTGAATTGATTTACTTGCATTGGCAGTGCTGCTGTATTTCACAACGCAAGCACAAGATTTAGTGATGGGGCTCGTTTCGGACTTGGTGCAGAGGTTGTATTACTGGCTATGTTTAACAAACGTGGCATACAAAGTGTTTCCACCATGTTTAACTATTCTTCTTGGCTAAACAGGTTGGGGTAAGTACAAGCAGGATACATGCTCGTGGACCGGTAGGAGTTGAAGGACTGCTCACAACAAGATGGTATGCCACTGTCTTGATTGATAAATTTTATTGCAGTTTTTATTGTTTGACCGGGTAATTGATCGTGTTGTGCTGAGTCAAAATTCAAAAATATAATTATTTAGAACTAGGAATTAACTACTACTATAGAGAATAGTGGCTAATCTGCGGAGACAATTGGAGTTACTAAAGATTCAATTAATTTCTAATTAATTCTTAGGAAACAATTGAATGAGATTTGACTTTGGAAAACTATTAATTAAAGAGAACTGAAAGTAAAATAATTGATGGATGAGAGAAAAAGTCTAGGATTTTGAATCCACTTGCACGGTCAGGCCGCCCTACGGCACGATCTGTCTTACAAGCATAATCTATCTCAACTCCAAGCACAATATTGAAAACAATTATATGAACGGGTATTTGAAACTAGTATGCAAATACGCAACTGATTAAAAGAATAGAAACTTTTTCATAAACTGAACAAGTTTTGATCATATATCCGACCCAAATAAAAACCCTAGTTCAAACAAAATACATCGTTTCTTGGAGCGGGGCTTCCTCTTTTCCTAGATGCGAGTTTAGCCGGACATCGCCGACTACCAAACCCCAAGCCGCAACCTCTGTGTTATATATGTGCCCAAATGAATCCTTTTCCTTCTGAGTCAGTCCTCCCCGAAGTGACTTCGGAAAGCCCTTCTCCTTTCCTCCGATTCGAACTTTTTGTCCAAACAATTAATAACCAATTGGTGGGCCCACCAACATATCTATAACAACCCTACCAATTTCAATTCTAAAAACACGTCCGCAGTATGACTGAAATTCATGCGGCCCAATCTTGCTATTATTTGGCCATGGGCTTTGCTTCGATGCCGAGTAAAACTCGATTTTGCGTTTTCTGTATCAGAGCCTCAAAATACTTGTAATGTGAAAACCAAAGCATTAAACTCCAAGTAAACTATAAATAGATTCAGCAAATAAATTAGGAGGCGCTAGTGTGAACATTTAGGCGCCTATCAGTAACGATACAACAATCTGCGGTAATGACCCAATTTTCCGCAACAAGTCAATGGTAGATTATATATTAGTATTCAGCCTTATGACTTCTAAACCAAGTCAACTAGTTAAAAGCATAAGAGTCTACTTGGTATTGCTCTTTTTTTTTTTTTTCTTGTTCTTTGCTTTCTTCGTATGTTCTTTTTCATGCTTTCATAAGTAGTAGAGTTCAAAATACTCGTCGCATTCCTATCGGCTTCATTTTTGTGGTAACATTTTCTGGAAACATTGTTCTGTGTTTCTTGGAGAATTGGGTTTTTTTTCCGAAAATATTCCAGATAACAGATTACGAATCAAATTCACTGAACGACTCTTTGCATTTTTTGAATGGGGGAAGGGGAAAAAAAAAAACAAGGAACATGAAAGGAAAATGATGCATGCATTTCAACAAATTCAGTCTAAATTTCAATATTAAAAAAAATGAATTGATTGCAAGTATTAATCCCTTTTGATCAATGAATTTATAGGGTTTTTGCCACGTTGATTGTAGCTATTGTTCCTGTATTCTGAATGCAGGATTGCTAGAGGTAGCGGGCATGTGGTGGACGGCGATGAAGGGGTTGTTTACACTCACAAAGACCTTACTCGACGTGCTTGATGAGTTTATGGGTTGGCATTCTCCAAACCACCATTGTAGCTGTTGTATCAAGAAGGATTCTCAGATGAACGAATTATCGAGCAAGCCGAGAATACTCTTTGAAGCTTAAAGAGTTCCAGGGCTGAGTGGTTGCGCCTTCCACCATATTGTACCATTATGTGCAACAGTTATATTGGTTTTCTCTACTTTTAATAAGGCAAATTGTTGCCAAAATGTCAATTAGTCTCTGAGATTTAACAACTTGTGCAATGCAAGCGTGGACGAGCAAGTTTTGGAGAGAGAGAGTGGAGGGTAATGCCTTAAGTTCAACAACCTTAGCTTTAAGTAGTCTTAAGTTCAAAATCTTCTATTGTACCGTGAAGATCGCATTTTTCTTGTTTGAAGCTTTATCGCGAGCAAAGTCGAGACTGAGTTAACATGAGCGGCATGAGCGATTGTGTAATCACAAAAAAGACAACGGTGTTTCATCTTCCCTGATCGTAAGAGATGATACTTCTTGCATTTTTCCACCCCTAGCTTTACAAGAAAGGAAAAGAGGAAACAAGGGAACAGAAAGCCAAAACACTAGAGATTTTGCCAAACCAAATAAAAGTAGCTCCTGTGTATTATAACCACATGAAAACAATGGATGAAAAACTGCAGATGCAGAAAGATCCTGCCCGGATATCTTCACCATTTCAGCTCAAATAACCTCGACATTTCTTGACCATGATATTGTAGGATCTAATCCGAACAATAAAAGAATCAAACCAATTTTTCCGGCCAAAGAAAACACAGTCATTAATCAAGTAACGACAGCAAAACCAATGATATTGGGTAAACCAAAGCGTAGTAAAGAAAGTAGATATGGAAATTGGAAACCTGAACTTTTCCCAACGAGAACCTGGCAAGTTATTTGGCTGTCCAACATTAAAAACTTTAAGAGCATGTCGTCAAGGCCCAGAGGGCTCACCAAAAACCCTACGGGTTCAGGGTTGTAATACTCATATTACTGTGTAATACATAAGAATAGTACCTAGCAGCAGATGAAGATTCAAAACATGAAACACAGATAAATACTATTTAGTTGACGCAACAGGGTGTCCCAAAATTGTACTACTAAGCTGGAGTTTAAGCCTTGATAAATGACTTCAGGTTCTTGAGCCACATCAAGTATTCTCTACTGTCTTTGTTGATCATATACTCGTGCAAGAAGTTGGTTGTGCTGGGCTTGATCCCCCGTATCTCCAGATACTTGTGGAAAGCCTTTTGCAGATTCTCATCCAGATCCCTAAGAAACAGAAGGAAAAAGGAACACATTTGAACTAGTTAAAAACAAGATACCAGAACATCATAAACGAAAACTATGAAGAATCTTCGGACTCAAATACTCACGAGAAGTCAGGACCCTCATATGCAATTTCATCCTCAGAACTGTCGGGATCCTTGATTGATAAACTGTCTATTGAAATTTCGTCAGGGAAAGCAGTGACACAAAACTCCAAACAGGGTCCTCCCTTCTTGGAAACTCGAACCACGAGTGGAATATTAGATTGATTACTCTTCTCATCATCAGCGTCGTTGTCATCCTCATCGTCCTCTCCATTAACAAGGTCTGGCATGCTAACTTCAACTTTGACGGTTTCACCCTGATAATCTCTGGACAATGATATTGTCTGTTGCCCAGGGTTATCCTGGATTTTGAATGGGAAGCCATCTGGGACATCTTCCACCTATCAAAAGACAAGTGATAAATTCCAAAAAAACAAAACCTGTTGTCAAGGCATTTTATAGATCTTTCTAGATAGCTTTCTGTTTGGATCAAATTCTAGACAAGTTGGACAAGAAGTAAATCAAGAGACCAAATCTCAGGAAATATTGGGTCTGAAAAGTAATATGATAATATCCATATGAAAAAAAAAAAAAAAAAAAGATGCCTCTTGGGCTTGGTCAGAAAATACCCTGTAGAAGGAAAGGGATACTCTAATCATAAAAAAGGTGTCCGATTTGTCCTTGGTGTAGCTTGCTAGGTGTGTCTCTTGCTAAGTCACATAAAGCGTGCTGGTGCGGATACGAGAAAGCGCCGAAATTTGACAGAATTGTATTTCAGAGCATCTCAAAGTGTTCCGCTATGTATGTAAATTTTCAAGTTTTTTTATAACTACATTCATAACATTTCAAGAAATAAAATTAATAATTTCTATAGCCATTCATAAAAAAAAAATGTAGAAAAATGGGTATATAATTTTTGTTATCTCTTGATAGGTAATACTACTCTATTTGTTTTATATGAAAATCTACTTAGATATGTGTATCTTTGTAAGTTTTTTTTCGACAACAATACAACAACATAACATTTAGTTGTATGCATCTCCACTCTCCATAACCATAAGTAATTGTTGTCTACATAACAGTCAACAGCTAGCCTACTTAAGTCATAGACTCATAGGTAACACCAAACAATTTTTCCATCTGGAGACTTGGG
Organism: Vaccinium darrowii; assembly: GCA_020921065.1. Taxonomy (NCBI): domain Eukaryota; kingdom Viridiplantae; phylum Streptophyta; class Magnoliopsida; order Ericales; family Ericaceae; genus Vaccinium; species Vaccinium darrowii. The sequence continues at coordinate 5,178,868 of CM037160.1, forward strand.
TCACACATGCTTTGCAGATGGCTGGGTTGCATGTCAGAAAGCTTCGCAGACTGCAGTAGTACTGAAGTGCTAAATCATACACGTATCACCACTTCATGGCCTACAACCAATCAGTTCGCCTCTCTATATAAGGAATCCGTGAACTGTAAAATATGGGTGCATCAATTTGCGCCGGTTTTGAACGAGTTCGTGCATTAGTGCACCAGTGCGCGGTGCGGCACCCAAGATGCACAAATTGTGTGACTAAGATCTCTTGTGCCTCGCCCCCCTCGTATTGTGTATTGAGCTCCATTGTAGAATCAATTATAAGGCACTAAGTCTAACTGCTAACCCCAGAAAAGGGCTGTTAAATATGCAATTGAAGATAAAAGCAAGAGTTTGTATGGTTGGGAAATGTCTCCGAACGATATCAATCTTGTATAGATTTGGTGATGCAAGTATAGGCCAAAGAGTACCCACCAACAATTTCCTGACAAGATATGGCTTGCAATAGGCAGATTTTTATTTTTATTTAATCAGCATGCAATTAGCAGGTCACGAGGACCTCTTTCCTTTTGCCCCTTAGTTGAACTATTCAGAATACCATTTGACTGAATAATTACCTATTTCTTTTCCATAGATATATTCGAAGTTTACCACCTCACATCTGTTAAATTAATCTACTACATCTACAACTTTGTCAGGATTTTAAATGACTAATCAAAATATGGCTCAACTCACAAGCGCCAAAGAAGAGGGCACAAGTGAGAACTTCAAATTGCTACTATTCGTAGGCCTGATTAGTATCTTACTTATTTCAATTGAGCCCTTTCCTTCATATGAAACCAAATCCTCCCAGTAAGACTGTAAGAGATTACACAAGACCTGCACTGTCGAAAAATTGATGCAATTTTCTTTCCTACTTTTTAAACCCAACTTCGTGGTCCCAAAAATTTCCAAGAAAATGATACGGTCAGAAAAAGCAACTGTAATCACAATGAACTTCCGCCCTATAAATATGAAAAATGCATTTCCAAAACTGTAACTTAAGCTGCTACTATTCCTCAATCCTCATGAACTACTAACAGCCCATTTGGGTTACGAGAAAGGGTGGGAAACAAAACAAAAGTAAAATCATAATACTGTTTGGATGGCGAGACACAGTGGTGGATGTGGAGAAACACAAGGGGGTGCCGGGATTACCAGGTCCCTGCACAACTGCAAATTTTGTCTCATACTATACCAATTTTCAGAAAAATTCCATGTGATTGGCCTTCCAAGTCCTTAGGTGAACAAAATTTCTTAAATTTCTGTAGGAAAAACCCCTAAAATTGTAAGTTTTCAATCATTTTTTTTCTTCAGTGATTAAAATCAAATGACGGATACCCACATACACGGTCTCGTCTCTTCTTCGGACCTCACAAATAGCCATATATGCTTATGAAATATATATCTTTTTATCCAATATACAAATACATGTAATTCAGGCCCCTAATAGGCACAAATCTTTTGCCGCCACTGGTGAAAAATACGAAGAACACAGAAAATAGTCCATTTTTCTGTGAGAAACCATAATCATTTCTTTTCTCACTTCCTCACAATCCCTTTAAGGCCCGGTAAACTGAAAACAAAGAATCAAGTCTTTTAACGGTATTTTGGGGCACGTTAACACTTAACAGGATGTTGCAATCGTGAATTTTTTTACCAACAGTTTTGACAAAAAAAACCTGCCTAAATCACCCATAATGGTCGAGCATCTATCATTTTCCGGACCAATACAAAATGGGAACTGGCCAATACACATGCGAGTTTTTGTCTCACTGGTATATCGGGTGTTTAGTCAAATAATCCTCCAACAGAACCTTCTGCTTGCGCTATCAGTCTTTGCTATGCATTTGTGCTCTCAATCCTAGTTCTCGCAAACTTAGTAGTAGTTTCACTCGCGCTCTCAATCCTACTCATGGAAAAATCTAGTAGTTCGAGATGTTTTAAGACGGCACTTTCATCCAAGAGCATTATGCGACTTAGATCAGGTGAAATAATAATATAATATCGGAAGCTAAAAACCAGTTACGTATCATAGCCCGATAATTAAACCCTTGCAAATACTAATAGAAGGGAGAAACATTTATACCTCACCATGGTCTTCAGACTCTTCTGCGCATTTGATCTCCGACTCGATGACTCGGAGGAGCGACTCGTCTGAACTCGGCTTCGAAGAGTAGTGGCGGGCCGACGGGAACATACCCCGAGACAGCTGTCGAGAGACGCCGCTGCTTTTGGCGGCGGACAGAAGAGCAGAGCAGTGGTGGTGGGACCTTTGGCTTCCGATGGCCCGAATCGCCAGAGGTACGGCGGCGGCGGTCGTCCTGCGGAGCATGTTTGCGAAGGCCATTTGCACACAGAGAGAGAGAGAGAGGGGTTTAGGGTTTTAGGGCTTTTGTCTGTGTGGAGTGTATATATAGTCGGGGTTTAGGGGTTAGGGTTGTGATCGGGTGTGCCATCCTTGTAAAGTGTAATTGACTACGCTTGGCTCATTACTTCATGGGAAATGCCAAGTGCCTCGAAAAATACTTCGAAAATTATCCAAAAATAATTTTTGTGATTCAGATAAATATGCAAGAGAATCTAAATCACTGATTTTACTTTCGAGGTTGTTTTCGGGTAATTCTTCGGAGTACTTAGTATTGCTGTTGCTTCATTTTTATCATTATTTTTACATTTTTTTGAACCAACATATTTTTTTTGATTATTTTTTTAGACTAATTGCTTCATTTTTATCCATCGCAGAGTATTTCTTTTTATTTCTGATTTTTTGAGCCAAAACCGTAAATTTCACAGCATTCATTTTGGAAAAAGTTGTTATCTCTAAGAAAGGTATTTATTATTGATGTTTATCGGGTAATTTTTATTGTGTCAATTGCTCAATTTCTCATGTTATTTAGTAAAAAAATAAAAGGAAAAGGATTAGATGTGATCTTGAGTAAGAGAAAGAAGAATGTTAGAAGGATATTATCGTAGGAAAAAATTTCCGGATTAGAATGTGATTAAAAAATATAAAACGTCTCTTTGTCTCCTTTTTGCACATTTCTTTTCTTTTGTTCAATTTTTTTTTTTCCTTTGCCTATGGAAGACCTTTACTCCCTTCGCTTCATAATTTCATTTTAACGAAAAATTGCGTCACTCGTCAGCTAAAATAATTAAAGCACATAATTTCATAACTTTCAAATTGTTTCACATCAATTTAAAAATGTGAAGTAGTTTTTTTAGATTGGTTCCTAAAATTAAAAAAATAAATAAATTAGCATGACCGTCAAAAATTAAAATTATGAGACGGAGGGAGTAAAACACACACTTACCCATTTCTTCATTCTTTCAGTATTTCTCAATAAACCAAAATCAGCGAATTAAGGTAAGTATCTTAAGTTATAAAAACTAAAAATAAATAAAAAAATAAAAAGGTGAAGGACTCCATGTTCATTAGCAAAACAATAGAACAGAGGGGAAAAACTGAAAAACACTCCCCATTCACAACAGCCAAACATGTTACACAATTGAATACCATCGGCAAAAATCGCGAACCACCCAAAAATATTTGCGAACCACATTGATCTTCGCATATCGTCATAAACTGAAAATTCAAACAGGAATAGAGCTTCAAATAACAATTTCGATTCGAAAAAAATGTAATCAACTCTCACCTATAATTCGACATTGAGATTCGTCTCTGGTTATTCTCATTGATAAGTAACAAAAGAACAGAGAGAAATACAACGAAGGACTTATTTGAGTTATTCCTATGCACAGTAAAAAATTACACTTCTCACACCACTGATCAAATTCACACACTTCATAACAGACAGACACAGACACACCCTTTGGGTATTGTAGCTCATACCATCCAACCTTGTTTACACGTGCAAAAGAACGCGAAAACGAAACCAAACACCTTGGAATTCACAAATAACTTATTATCCGCTAATACAACACCATCCATACCTTCACATAACTATCTCCGGCTTCAAAATGCTGGATTTGATCTCCTTGTGTGGCAAAACCACTCCCCCGTTGCTGTAAATTTCGTCACACACATGAACATCCTCCCCCAGAATGGTCATGTTCTCCACGCGGGCCCACTGGCCCACGGTGGAGTGCCAACCGATGATGCTACTTGAAATGCACGCGTGTTTCTTGATGCGGACCCCGCGCATCACAGTGCATCGTGAGAGTCTGACTCCTGACTCGACTATGCAGCCTGGCCCGATTGCCACATCAGGCCCAATAAGACACCCTTCTCCAATTGTCGCGGTTTCATCCACAAGGACATTTCCTACAATGTGGGTTCCACTAGACAATTTAGCCGAAGATCTCTTTCTCAAAGAGTCAAGGTAGAGTCTCAATCCAGTTATGTAATCTTTCGGCTGCCCAATGTCCATCCAAAAGCCAGGTAGAACCATAGCATACAGTTTTTTCTCCGATGCAATTTTTGGGAATACCTCTTTCTCAATTGAGGTAGGCCTTAGTTCAATTCGATCAAGAACAGATGGATCCAGCAAGTAAATCCCAGCATTGATCTTGTTACCCACAAATAACTTAGGCTTTTCCACAAATCTTTCGACTTGCCCAGTGGATTCTTCCATGACGACAACCCCATATTTTGATGGCTCGTCAACCTATATTAACCAACCAAATAGCTTTCAATCATCTTACTTCAATAAGGTACTCCCTCTCCCCCACCTTGTTTGTCCATTTCTACTATTTAGGATGTCTCAAAATACCGTCAAAATTGTCTATTGTATCATTTTATAGATAAATTTAAAACCTTGTAGAACTAAATAAGACTAAATGTTGTCAATCCGATTTAAAGGCACAACCGCCAAAAATAAACAAAGAAAGTGGGATGGAAGGTTCAATATGCTCAAAGAAAGAGAAAATCGAGGGATCATCTGTTACCTTGGTTACCATAATGGAAGCCTCACCTCCATGGGATTTGTGGAATTCGATCATCTCTTTTAGAGGGTATTCACTGATAACATCACTGTTAAGGACAAAAAATGGCTCACCGGTTTCATCTATCAGTTTGTCCCTGGCCAGAGCCAGAGGGCCTGCAGTGCCCAGGGGCTCAGTCTCTTGTGAGCACGTAATCTTGATTCCGATTTTTGTCTCAAACTCCTTCAAGAAGTTCAGCATCACCTGCAGAAACAAGGTGTTTACTTATCATAATTCATAATTCACATTAGCGATTTCTGAACAGCACTTGAAAATGCACATGGCAAAAAGAGCCTTAGTTGTTTTACCTCCGGTTGGTAATTGATAGCTAGAACCACTTCAGTTACTCCAATAGCCTTGAGAGCCTCAATCTGATATAATTCAAAGACAGGTACATAAATTCACAGACGAATGACACATCATGAAGTTTTCTCGAGTCATACAAAGTTCAGCTGTCCCAAGAGTCCTCGAGTATAACTAGAGGTAGCAAATATCATGCTATAGGGACTAATATATTCAAACTATTTTTTGTTCTTTAGAAAATAAACCCCTTCTAACAGGTATCGCAAAATTTTAGCGGCAAAACAAAGTCATTTATTAATTTAACATGCTTAGGCTTCGAAATCTTCCCATTTCACAGAACAACCAGTTTTGCCTCAAAGACTCAAACATGAAAATGCATAAGCAACATATATTTTTGGATGGAAAACAAACTTAAAGAATCCTTTCCGTTTATTGTCAACTTACATTGACTACGCAGAGAAGGGAGCCAAAGACGTAGTTCCATTCGTCGACATGAATTAACATGAAATATCAGAGGTGCAGTAAGAAACCAAACCTGATGCAGTATCATGGGTTTGTTGGCAAAATCAACAAGTGGCTTTGGGACACTAAGTGTCAATGGCCTCAAGCGAGTACCAAACCCTCCAACCAGAATAAGAGCCTTCATCGTGATATTCCCTGTTTATCCTGTCAATTGAACGGTCAAAATGTAAGCAGAAGTCTACAACTGAGATACACCAATAAATGCACTTAAAAATATTGTTGGATGGTGGATTCGACCCCTTAATATTCGTTCAAGCCAAAATGCAAAAAGGATGCATTCCCACGGAATCCTACATTAATTTAGGATCAGGAGAAATTACGATGAGCTCACCTCCAAGGTAAACCTCTAGGCCCTGTACAGACAGATGTTGAGTTGAGGTTGACACAAGAACACCAGATGCAGGGGACAGGAAGCTAGCCAGTTTATAACCATAGAGTAGGAGGCAAGAACATAGAAAAATGGCCTGATAATCTAAAAGCCAGGCTTCAGGGAAGCGGCCAAATGGTTTAGCTCGTATAAGAAAACAAATTCCAGCTATAACACAGGCTGGAGGTTTGAATGGGTATAAGACAAATCCATTGAAGTCTTGATGGGTTACAGGTTACCCCACAAAAAAAAAAAAAAAAAAAAAAAAGGAGTAGCGACCCAAATCTTGTTGGGAGTTAAAGAATTACTTCTTATTGCAGATGGGTTGAAGAGATTGAAATGTCAAATTTTTATGTTAACTTAAAATAAGAATAATTATATTCCCATGCTTTAAAAAAAGGATTATCATCAATATTTTCTTCCATCCTCTATCTATGAGGTATCATATTTCAATCCTTCAAAGCAGGGGAGGATTGAGAGGGTGGGTTGGAGAACTTCCATCCCAAAAAGCGCAAATCTATGCAAAACCTTATCTCTGTTCTATGGTTCAGCTAAGAAATTTTCGTGCCACACATGTTCCTCAAGTACAATACAGAGGTAACAGAGCAATCTATCATTGTTGTATATGTTTTTTTTTTTTTTTGGGTAAGTTTCGTTGTATATGTTGTCCTTATAGGGGACACAATTTATGGAGTTCTGAATTCATTGGATGAAAATATTCAGAAGGCATGTTCCTTGAATTCTGCCTCACCCAAGTCGGTAGAAAATCTTATGAAAGTCAATACAATTTTAGACAAAAAAAGAAGAAGAAAAGAAACCAAATGGGGACAGAAACAAGTCATCACAAAACTCGCATAGTCATAGCTTAATCCACTTGCTGTAACTCTATTTTACCATTCCAAACGGTTGTCGCCAATTGAAACAATCCGACATATACGCGAGCGTGGTTTTTTCAGAGAATCATATCATTAATTTACAACACCAAAAGAAAGGTCAAATGTATTCCCATTCCTTCTGCACATTAATGTCAAATAACCCCCCCAGCCTACCAAGCACCACAAATTTGCACATCACAGAGCTATAATCAACTATAAAAGTGCCGGATCTGATGACAAAAACAATAAAACAACCTAAAATTACAATTACTATACTGCAATTCAAGATAAAACCTTAAAATCAATCAAATAACTGCACCAAACGCATAAAAACCTATCCAAAATTCAACAAATTCTGACGTAATAAATCCAAAAGAACAACAAGATCGTAAGTACATTGTCGGTTACACTCAAGATCTACAACAAATACATGCAAAAAAAAACACATCAAACGACGTCACGAAGCAGAAAACATCCAAATTACCTTCAAAAGAATCAACCAAAACGCGGATCTATCGACAACAATTCAAAAAACAAAAGATTATATTACATCCAAAAGGCAAAGAGAATGAGGATTTACCTTCGATCCGAGTCCAAGCGAGTATTCAACGGTTGAGTCTGACTCGGGCCGAGTCAGGATTTCCCTCGCTTTTTTTTCTTCCTTCCTTCCTTTTTCCTCCCTCCCAACTGTTCTCGTCGTCGTTGGTTCAACGAGGCTTTACCGTATTTATACCACAGTGATGATATAGATACAGAGTGGGCGGAAATGGCGGATTTGAAAATGGAGAATGAATTGGGATTTCCCTTTTACAGGTTGAAGAAACCGGGTTGACGTCCGAGTGGGATTAGGCTTTTTTTTCCTTTGTTTGACTGAGCTGGAATTTGATTAATGTGGTGGGAAATTTGGTGTGACAGCATAGAATTATTATTTGCTCCTAAAGGTGTCCAATGTGCCATGTCGGACAGAGTCCGTTTAGTTACGTGTCAAACGTGTTTCGTGTTGTATCTACCTCGGTCCATTTATTAGTCTAAAAACATTCTTTTAGACTGAATATTTTTTGAAATAGGTATAATAAATTAAATAAAAAAATTTATTGACAATTGCAATTTTGTAATACACACTTGATCTAAGGAAATTGGCAAGAGTTGGATCATTTGCATCACTACATCCCAACTAGATTGACACCTACTCAACTATCGATCATTTGCATAATAGAAATTATTTGAAATGTTCTCGTATGTTCTCCACCACATTAAGATATCAAATTTTTGCAGACATTAAGATATCAAATTTTTGCAGGTAATACTGTGTAAGATACTCTGTTTCCAAATATTTAAAAAGTTTACTGCGTGATGAATTTACTCCTACTTTTAGTTTACCTTTTTTTTTTGGCAATTAGAGACCCAGATGGATCATTGCAACTTGAAGGACATGACACATATACAAATTAAGCATTTCTTATTTTTACTCGTGCCCATGCTATACCCGTGATTGTGCCCGTGCTTTTCCTTGCCTGTGCCACGTGCCACAAAACACTGGCCCGGCCTAACCCACTTATAAGATTGTCTCGCATCGTGTCGTGCCGCGCCACTCTTAAATGCGTCGTGCTTGTGTCGACCTAGCTCATTTGACATCTCTATTTGCTCATAGAACGCTGTCAGGTGATGTTGCATGTGCCTTTTTCAATATCACACATGTAGGTGAACTCCACCACTTAAGCACCTAGAGAAATACTTGGTGAAAAAGATTCATGCTCTAGTAGCTCGTGAAGGCAATAGTGTCTGTCCACTTTGCTGGCAGAATGATTGGTCTCAGAGTTTTGGATGACATTGATGAGGCAACTAAAAGTTTTAAATGCTTTGGTATTCTAATTTTAATTTTTAAAATGACAAAATACATTTTCGGGGTTTTTAGAATTATCGAGTACAGGAAAAATAATTAATCAATTATAATACTGTGCCTTTTTTAACAGTTTGTGTCTGTACCTCTTTTTTTTTGTCATTCGTCATTCTTATGTTATTACAATTTATATGGAGAGGAGAAAATGAGACTCGATCCCAGAATACAGTGTGGGGAATCCAAGAATTCTACTGAGCTAGCCACCACTTGCCTGTACCTCTCTTTATACGCCAAAAAAATGTAAAATCTCATTTTAAAGTGCCTTCACCTTTATAGGCAGGAAGCAACTTGTTTCCAAAATCTTACTTAAAAGAGAAGTGAACACATCCTGCCTAAATGGGGGTGAAGATAACTCAAAACCCACGGCATGAGCATGAAAAGGACTAGAGAACGCTTTATTTTAATTTAATTTTTGTTGGAATATCGGGTGTTTAGACCAACTTACATGTACTGCGATTTATTCTGAGACATTGAGATAAAAGACCGGACAAATATCTAGTGACCCACGGAAATCTTTTTCTGGAGATGGGAGTTTGGATGGCTCGGATGCCTTCGGCAATTTTTCTTTAATTTTGATTTTTTTTTTACCGGGAAAAAATCAAAACACATCCGAACCGTCCAAAACTCGATCCAACGGCCGAGAGGTGCACAACACGCCTGTGCACAACACCCCCCCGCTTACCACTATGAGGACCATGAGAATTTTTTTGACCTCACGGGATGATTTTCTCCGCTTTGGACTATTTATATGTGTTATTTATAAGGTTATTGGTATGTTACTTACTTCGCACCCCGGTATCAACTCGTCTCGTGTTGCGGAAGCTCTTACGATTCGGGACGGTTTGAAACTGGGAATTGCTCTTCACCTTACTCGGATATCCCTTGAATCTGATGCAGAATCAATTGTGAAAAGCTGCTCGGCCTCACAAGCACCACCTTCTGACATTGCGGTGATCACACATGATTGTCTTATTTTGAAGATTCAGTTTACTACTTGTGTTTTTAATTCTGTTAAACGTGGATGTAATCGGGTTGCACATACTTGTGCTCAAAAAGCCTTTTTCCAATAGTGGGGCCGGTCTATGGACGTCCACTTTGCCCCCATGGGGTTCCCTTTTGTATGATGTTTAGGATTTCGCCTTTAGATGAATAAAAATTTCACCCTTTTCAAAAAAAATATATAAATTGTAATCGAATGTTATTTTTTGCATTTATCAATTAACATTGATGAGCTAACCAAAAAAGTAGGTCCGTTCAGTCGTTACCGGCCTATGTTAAGTACGGGGTTTGATTATTCTCATAAGGAAAATGGTAGTGCCAAAATTGTTCTTGTAGTTAATGCTAAGAGTCTTGTTGTACCCTGCGCATGTCACAAATATCTTAAATAATAAGGTTAGCTTCCAAAGCTCATTTGATAAGTCATGATGTACATCTCTAGCTACACTCTATAATTAAAATCAAAAGAGAATAAAGTTATTCATTTAGTTGTAATATAATTGATTTAAAAATGAGCTTTAAACACCTTTGGTATTAAAACAATTAGAAGTTGAATATTGTGTACCAAATCCGACAGCAGCAATAGGTTCATGTGTTAAAGATTTTAGCTAAGATCTATACAGCCACAAAGGAAAAATGGCTACTGTCAAAGCATCAATTTCATCCATTTTAAAAATCAGGTTCTTTAGTTCTTTTATTGAGAACTTAGATGGTCGGGAGAATTTATGCGCATCTCTACTAATCTTGAGAACCAAGATCACAGTCTACTAGTGGGCCCAATTAAAGCCACAACATAGCTCCGTATGGGCTCACTCCAAAGCAGTTGGGTTTCAAACTTCAAATCTTTAGGAGGGAGTGAACTCCATATACCAGGCCTTGATCACGAGGCGAACCTCTTGGGCAGGTTCTTTCGTTCTCAATAGATGTTTTAGGTTTTCTCCATGAATGGAGCTTTCTTTTGTTCGTGTTTCTAAACTGTAGTACTCCATAGTACATCAATTACCGAGGATGAGTTTTCCATAAAGTCCGTCTATTTCTGCTATTTGAACTTTTGATTAGGGTACTGATTTTGGAGCTCCCTTTTTTTATGCAGGCACTCCAATATTTAATTAAGTTACAAAAATATCCTTTTAAGATATAAAAATTATTGGAGGCACTCCACCCCCAAATTATCTCATCATTTACTTAGGCACTCCAAACGAAAAAATGAACCAAAACCAAATATAAACATTAGGTTCTAAACATTAACATTAATATTACGTTCCAAACATTAAACATTCACAATATAAACATTAGGTTCCTAACATTAAACATGCATCTATGTCAAATTGCTTCACGCCACTTTGCACAAAAAAAATATATTGTTAGAATTCTCCAAAATAAACAGCACACAATTGAAAAGTTGATGCTGCAAAATCTTTTATAACTTCTGTGACACAAGATCTTTATATTTTCGTACTCGTTGTCTACCATTTTTCTCTCAAAATCTTCATAAGTGCTGCAAATTTACATTTTAAAACTCATAGGGAGACAAACAAAGCACATCACCAAAATTAGAGAACTCTTGAGAGGAAAAGTAACAGAACTCTCAAGAGACTTTGCATGGACAAACGGATGGTTTTACAATCATAGGCCGAAGACTACTTGTCCAGGTTGTCCTAGTGCAGAATATGAAAACAATAACATAAAGACTCTACCAAGGAAAAATTACATGTGAAAATAGGCAATTTAGTGACGTGCAGTAAAAGGAGTTGAGCAACTATCTGGTTCTTTTTTTTTTTTTTGATAAAAAAACTATTTGCTTTTTTGGATTTTGGAGTGCCTGAAGTAAAAAGGAAGAGTAAAGTTTTTTTGGAGTGCCTGAAGTAAATCATGGAACATACAAAAGGGTAATTTTGGAAAACTACTTAGCTTGGAGCCCCTGCATCAAAATTGGGAGTGCGAATATCAATTCCCTTTGATTAATGCATGTGAGAAAAATAACACGTCTTAACATTTAGTAAAATTTTGTTGGCTTTAGCCTGTTTTGTCCGTTAGCCAGTTTAGACAAACAATAAAGAAAATATAGCCTCACTCACATCCGAAGGAATAATTTGAAAGGACTTTGGAAGCAACTTCTGCCCTCTTTAAAAAATCCAAAAATCCTTTTTTGGGCTAGAAAACTCAAGAAATTTTGGATGTATGCACTACATACAATGGAGGAAGTTTCCCAAAAATGATGAGACAGTATAACATGGGGTGTACAGATATCTCCCAAGTCCCAACACAGCAGGGTCAATTCACAAAACAGAAATTTTTTTGGGTCCCATCACAAATGTGGGAATAAAACGGATTGTACTAGCTCCAGTCCAGTTTTCTTACCTTCCAGTCTCGTTCATTTTTGGTCCTTTGTTGGTCTTACATGATAACACAAGCTACCCATTCCATTGTCGAATCGATCCGCTTCGTTCTTATTTGTGAACGAGGAATGCAAGATAACAGACTCGTTTCCGTCCGAATGTAGGAAGTCTGTTGGGCGCGCACTCTTTTTTTTAACAAGCTTACCATTCGAAATCATATCAAACGTATTCGATCAACTTAATTTTTGACATGGTCCATATTCTCGATGAGCTGTAAAAAAATGAATGGTTCCGATCATTATTGTTGACCCCAAAAGAGTCCACAAATAACTGAAACCGGACGAGACCGAAGGGTAAGAAACATGACTAGAGCAGTGGAGCTCAGTGCGATGAAAACCCCATGAAATTGTCAGTCAGTATCCATCCCCACTCGGATACGTTTGGGGTGCATCCAACACAACATGGGCCAATTCATTGTTCATCGTGTTACCTTGGTGATTTGGTGTCCCAGTCAGCTTACTTACAATCGGACAAAATCTCACAATAACTATGTGATGCATGCCAATTTCACAATATACTAATGAGATCCATGTACATCATATAGGTCCAAGTACGTATCCAGAAATCGTGTCCAGATATTAGTATCCAAGCAATATTGAGGTTTCCTTTACTACCAAATTCTTCAATCACACACTTAAGGATGTTGTATTTCAAAGAGAGGGTGAGTGTTGGCAAAGGGCCAACCAAACAACGACCCAACTTAGGTATCTCCACAGTCAAAACCCATCACACAATAGTCAACACAACAAACCGGATCCCAAAATGCACTATTCAACATAAGTTTTAAAAAAAACACTCGTCTGGTGATGACCAATACCAAACAGATTTGTTGGTGCCGCAGATACTACCAAATATAGCGTTGACGTCGATGCTCCCGACCTGTAAAGAGAGGAACACCAGAAAAAAAAAACAAAAAAACAAACATAAGTCAGAGGCGGCTCTACCCTTTGATAAGGATGATCACTTGAACACCCTCAACAAAAACTTTTATTTAATACATATAAAAGTTTTAGTTTTAGTTTAGTTCCAACATTGCTACATACAGGGGCGGTACTGGGGGGGTGCCAGGCCCCTGCAAACCCCCCAATTTTCGACATATTTTCATTTTTTTCAGTGTATTTTTAGTACATTTTTAATTTTTCTGTATATTTTCTATGAAGTGCCCCCCCCCCCCCCCCCCCCCCCGGCGCAGCTACAATCCTGTGTCCGCCACTGGCTACATACACAGAAAACACACCCAGAATTTGAAAATCAATGGCCCAGATTCACTTGGAGTGAATCTGGGCCATTGATTTACACTTTTGTTGTCAATTGGGGGTAACATTTCCGGGTCTAGCATTATTGCTCAACAAATTAGCCCACAAATTAATTTTATGTAAACAACTAACTAAAGTCTAAAGTCTTCCCTAAGATGGTCAATGTATACTCTAAAACCTTTTATATTTTATATTACAGGTGGTAAATTTATATCGGGTTTTGTTTGAACATTTATACTATGAATACTCACCAATCTTGGTAATTCACAATAGAATCTTTAATACACCCCCTCAAAAATAAAGTGCACACTTTTTACAACAAAAGTTAGAATAATCAAGAGAAAAAAAAGTATCTATTGTATTGATGTCGTCCTATGACTTCTCTCTAAACAAAAATCACCTCTCTATACAAAAAAAATAAATATCCGTGTGAACCTATTAAGCACACAAATTTCTACAATAAATATATATCAGTGTATTTTTCCCCTAGTTTAATTTTACTTGACCCAATAATATAGAATTCGCCAAGAAAAATTGTGACATTTTGCGTATTTTCACATCATTTGGTATTCACACTAATATATGAAAAAATTGTATGTATATATTAGTTGTTAAGGTAAATGTTGAACACCCTGTCCAAAATTTCTGGACCCGCCACTGAAATGTCCAAAATTTCTGGACCCGTCACTAAACATAAGGATGGATTACAAGTTTACAACCACCCCACTTGAAAAACTATGCATGAGGTAAAAACATAGTTGAGATATAGTCATAACACCATGCATCAATGCAATCCAACATTTAAAAGAAGAAAATCTAAATAACCAAGTACCTCCTTCTGACTGCAAGAGCAAATACAAACCCTGTGGGGTGTGGATACCACTTGAGCTTCGAAATTGCAATTCTTGGGAGAAGCAACCGAAGTATCCTCAACCTGGAAATAGATGAAACGGGAAATGCTCTTGCCTTGCTTGTCACGCTTGTAGAAATATACATTGAGGATTTTGGTGAACTGGTGTGCAGTGTGCTGCATTTTGACAAAGATGGTAAACCCCACATACAAAGAAAGATGATCAGCTAATCAAAGAGGAGAAAGAATCTAGAAACAAAAGTGGACACCACATATATACGTACAAATTTGTGGTTGTAATTCTTAATAGCCATCTTTGACATTTCCTCATATAGCTTCGGAGCAGGATTTCGACAACTTTCAGACCAACATGGTTCATATATTTGGTAGGGAGCAACGTTGGGAAAAGGTACCAGGGGAGGAATGTCCCCAAAATCAAACCCCTGAACATAATAGACAAAGTTAAGACTTGAGATATATATTGCAGAGATTGATTCAATGAAGCAAATATGCTCTCTCTCTCTCTCTCTCTCTCTCTCTCTCAGACATAAGACATTGGAGGATAGACAAAAACATACACGTCGCTCCTTGATGCGCCTAGTTTCTTCCCTTAGCAACTGCTGCCTCTTCTTCTGATTCTCCGTGAATGCAGAAACGGCAAGGTCCGAAAGAGTTTCCGTCTGCGCCGCCACGTCCAAACCCTACATGAAAAGTGGACAATACACAACAAATTGTAACTCTTAACTAATGAAACCATAAATAAACACTACAAATACCCGAAACATTGTAGTTTTATCACTCTCCTCCACGAATACCATCAACTAAAAAAAATGGAATTTTGTTTAAGAGTGAAATCTTAAAATTGAATTTGAAGATCCACTACAAAACGAATGTTTATTTTGTCATATGATTCATATCCAACTATCTCAAGAAAATGAACCTTTTTTTTCTTCTCTCTAACTAATACAATTAGCTCATCAACTGAAAAAGTTACGGAAAAGAAAAGCCTACAAGTACTAGCATGTGGATCGATGGTCTTCTTTTGTTTATTATTGTACTACTCCTCTAGCACATAACCACCTACATTAATTCAGTCCAACTGAAAAGGGAATGGAATATAGTAATGTAGTTATGTACCTTCTCCAGCTTGCAAAATTCTTGGGAGAAGACTCATCCTCAGCCTGGAAAGTGATGTGGTAAGCAACATAAATACACTTGGACAAGGAATCTACCCTGAGGATTTTGGTGAACTGGTACAATGTGTCCTACAATATCAAACAAAAGCAAAGATGGAGTTAATTACGGAAGAGTCAGTTAAAAGAGGAGTACGAAAAGAAACAACCACATACATTTTGGCGGTTGTAAGTCTCAAGACCAATCTTTGCCATACCCTCATATTGCTTAGGAGCAGGATCCGGAGAGTTTTCAGTCCAATGTGATTGAAAACTAAGTGGAATTGGAAAATGACGTGGATTTAAACCATTGGGAGGAACGTCCCCAACATCAAACCCCTAGACATAGACGACAAAGTTAGATCGAGAACCAAACTCTTAAGACTTGAGATACATATATATTGTGAGATAGATTAATTGAAGGCTTTGAAGTTGACAAGTATATATGATGAGTATGAACCAAACAGGGTTCACACCCTCACACGCGCGCGCGCAAACACATACACACACATAAACACATTATTGGAGTAATATACGTAGGATAGACAAACATACAGGGAACTCTTGGAAGTTCTGTTGTTGCTTGGATGTGCCATAGGGGAAGTCCTGGAAGTGCTGATGTTGCTTGGATGCGCCATAGGGGAACTTTCGAAAGCGCTGCTGCTGCTTGGATGCGCCATAGGGGAACTGCTGCTTGAATGCGCCATAGAAGAACTCTTGGAAGCGTTGTTGCTGATTGGATGCGCCACAAGGAAACTCCTGCTTGGATGCGCCACAAGGGAACTCTTGCTTGGATGCACCATAAGGGAACTCTTGGAAGCCCTGCTGTTGCTTGGACGTGCCATAGGGGAACTCCTGGAAGCGCTACTGCTGCTGCTTGGATGCGCCACAAGGAAACTCCTGCTTGGATGCGCCACAAGGGAACTCTTGGAAGCCCTGTTGTTGCTTGGACGCGCCATAGGGGAACTCCTGGAAGCGCTGCTGCTGCTGCTTGGATGCGCCACAGGGGAACCCCTGCTTGACTGTGCCATAGGTGAACTCTTGCTTGACTGTGCCATAGGGGAACTCCTGGAAGCGCTGTTGCTGCTTGGATGCGCCATAGGGGAACTCCCGCTTGACTGCGCCATAGGTGAACTCCTGCTTGACTGCGCCACAGGGGAACTCCTGCTTGACTGCGCCATAGGGGAACTCCTGGAAGCGTTGCTGCTACTTGGATGCGCCATAGGGGAACTCCAGGAAGTGCTGCTGCTGCTTGGATGCGGCACGGGTCTTTCTACTGTCCGAAAGTGCTAGTCTCATTAACTTCTGTTTACCACTTCCATCATTTATGGCAGATCTCTTCTTCTTCTTCTTATTGTGCTCCTCTGCCCCCAAACCCTAGATGATCGTAAATTACTATTAATATACAACCTTAGATGATCTAAATTAAAAAAAAAAAAAAAGAATGTAATTGTACAAATGAATGAAAACGTAAATAAATTTGACATGGATACTCTCCAAGTTATCAACTGATAAAACAGGTTGTAAAAAAAAAAAAGCAGAAACAAAATCCGAGATAAACAATCAAACTTGAGCCAGATTATCCCAATGGGAACAAAAAAAAGGAGGAGGAACCGCCTTCGGTTGCCGTCCTGATCTACGAATGTTTGTTGACGTAGTGGATGAACATTGGCGAATAAATGGAATTTTGCCTGCATGTTTGAGCTTATACCAGTCATATCTATGTCTAGTATTCACGGCAGCAAGGTGTATATGTTTTTTGGTTCTTGTTGTGAAATTTTAATGTACTTGCAAGTGCAAGAATCGCATCAAAATATAATTATATAAGTGCGAGATTGAACTCACAGAGACTTGTGATTTTTTATAGAAAAATTAAATCAACTTAAATTGATTGAACACTAGCTCCCAAAAGTTGAGATATGGATTTTAAAACTAAAAATTCAAAAATGCTAAGTACCCATAATTGGGTACACAAAATTTACCCAATCACACACACAAGTGTGTGGGCTCCACACACATTGCACATCCAGTGTGTGTGCAGTGTGTGTGGAGCCCACACACTTGTGTGTGTAGTTGGGTAAATTCTGTGTACCCAATTCCGGGTATGTATCAACGCTGCTAAAAATTAGACAGACAAAACGAAACGATTAGACAAGCACGCAAAAACAGTAGAGATTAACGGTTGGGAAAATTAATTAAGGCTTCAGAATTCACACCCAAAAAAAATATATATATATATATATCGATTAATCTTATGCAATGATTTTTGCTATGATTCTACACAATATTTTAGAAGCTAATTTTAATCACCGTAGATAATATTACGATAAGAACTTCTTCTTTGAAACGAAAATATGTTCTCCCTTTGCTTCAATATTTAAGCCAAAATCATCCAATGTATCCGTAAGAACAAATCACAATGGACACCCCATATTTTAATATTAGCTGTAATAAACTAAGTAATTTGATTAATATGATGATATTAAATCAGGAAAAAAAACCCCATTCATACCAATTGAATCCATATCTAAAATTCATGCATATTAATTAAGGAGTCAAGAACAATAAACGGTAAACACAAGTAGAAAAAATCACATGCATAAAATTAATTAATAAAAATTTATAAGTAGTTTAAAAGTTTAGTCTAACATAAATAAAAATAAACCTCAAAAAAACCTCCATTGCCCATCTTGTTCATCTTCTCCATGTTCAGCAGCCGCGGTTTGTCTTCTGATTGCGTGATCATCTTTGGCTTCTCACCAACTACGTTGATGTTTTTGTCTGGGTTCTTCTCGTAATATTTTATCATCACTAATGAAGTATTACTTTTTCGCGGTTGGAAAAAAAAAAAAAAAAAAAAAAAAAACCCTTACTGCCTTTATATAGATGCCGAGAATCTTCTTGCTTGTGAATCAAGAAAATTCCTTTCCTAATCAAACTCTCTTTCTAAATCTTTAGACTTTGTATTGACTTCTAAATCCTAGTAAAATACAAGCACTATTACTATTGGCCAATCAAGTTCCCAAAGAATTCTATCATGATCACACGTCCAAATTGAGATGGCTACTGAGATCCTTAATTCCCATGGAAATTAAGTCTTAATCTCCAACGTCCCCAATATTAGTTTCGAGTAGCAATTCCAATACTGTCAATTTTGACGTGGTTTTTCTTTTTTTCTTGTTTTTGTTCGGATCTTTTGGGGCTGTACTTTGTAGTGTTTGATTATTAATATATGTTTCCGTTGCTAAAAAGAAAGAAAGTGTGAGAATAGACAGATAACACGGTATTTATAAAGTACTAACATTGTGTGGGGGTGTGTATATATATATTAATTAGAAAATCACAAACTGCATTCAAACAAACGATTACAACGGACTCAAAAGGTCCGAATAACAAAAGAAAACACTAATTGAAACAAAACAAACACAACAATAAACAACCAAAACACAACAAAATATAAAGAAAAAACAGTTTCGGTGTCGGACCCATCAATCTGCTCTGCACGTAGAGATGGGTGGAGAGTCAATGTATTTGTTCATGTATAGTTTTTTTTTTTTCCGTTTGTGAGGTTTGCTATCTGAATAGATCATTTCGTGGGGTCCACTTTGGGATCCAACACGAACAATCCAAACCATTTATTAAGTTTAAAATACATCGAGTGGCTCTGCAAAAAATAAAATAAAAAATAGCAGCCCAATCAAATCAATGTAAGCAATTTCATCCAAACATTTAACTTTTGATTTAGCGTTTAGAGAGATCAAAAATTGAAAGATTGGGTCAAGCAATTGACCTGATTTCAATGAGTGACTCTGAAAAACGTATTTTTTAATCAATAAATGGCTTGAATTATTAGTGTGGAACCCCAAAGTGGACCCCGTGAAGCGATGCCCGCGATTGGAGCTTTATGTAGAGCATTCTTTTCTTTTGTCGATCCATGTTTACAAGTACCACAAGATTACACACCACCTACAGCAAAAAATTATACTCCAACAAAAAATAATGGAGTAATTTTTATTTTCACCATAGGTCCCCAAACTCTCTCTTGGCGTCCCAAGACTCCCAACGTCCAATGACTAGAAAAATTTCTAGAAAATGTTTTTTTGTTATTATCTTTTCTTTTTTTTCTTTTTCTTTTCTTTCTTTTTTTTTTTTTTTTTTAACGGCAGATCATTCTCATTAACTAGAAAAACAGATTACATCAGAGGAACAAAACTGAAAAAGCTGGGGAGGGAGAGAAGAATTCCAATTCACTGGGATGGCTCTTTTCAATCGTGTGAAGACCACCCAATGAGCTACCCCATTACATTTCATAGAAACCCAAAAAAAAAGACCAACTGAGAGGAACAAAAATGGCCTCACTGCATTAGGAATATGACTGGCTTCAAGTAACTGGGCCACCATCCGAACTGCTAATGCTTCACTTTGTAGCACCGAAGAGGCAAAAAAAACCAGAGCTGACCTAATGGAATTTGGGCGGATTGCCCAACTTCGGGTTCCTTACACCATAACAAGAGTCTGAGCATCGATACAGAAAGAGATTCACAAATCTTTGATTGTTGACTAGACCTAATTTTACATTCAGCAATGTCACAACTATTTGATGCACGTCAATTTCGCAATATACTAATGAGATCCATGTCCATCATATAGCTCCAAACACATGTATCCAGCGATCTTGTCCAGGATATCGGTATACTACCAAATTCTTCAATCATACACTTAAGGATAGGCTACAACTTAAACCTGAGCCCCATACAGTTTCAGAAATAAGAAAAGTCAACTTGTGACGACGGCAACCCAGATATTCAAATTATTCAATTGATTGACTTGGGAATACAGAATCCTATGACTTTGATGTCACTTTGCTTGGTTTTACATTCCGTCACCTTGCATTAACCTGCTCAAGTCAACAATTGCTTACGAATATGATTTGTAACAGTAAGCTCTTTACTCAATGACATTGATGAAGCATCACTAACACAATACAGAGAAGGAAAAATCTAAAATCAGCCCACTGGGTTGTCACTTGAGACCATTCTTTGACCGGCAAGAGTGTATTTTAACCGGTAAAGTCTTGCCGGTCAAAGAATGGTCACTAGAAGGATCCTACAAAGAAATAGTCTACTACAAAAGCAATTATTACCAATATTTTAGGTATCAACTTGTGATTCTGGAAAGAAATATTCACGATCTGGGAAAGAAACTTGTGTCAGAATCTCGATTCGAATTCAAAAATTGATTTTGCATCTGTATCCCGTCAACGGCTACGATGATGATCATTTACCCAACATTTACCGTTTTTTATCGCTGTTTCTTTAAAAGAGTAATCCCGAACTATTTTTGAAAACAAGAGTTTGTGAATATATTTCTTTATCTCTAAAAGTGAGATTTTAACCAAACTAGTCTTCCGAACAACGTATTCTAGCACAGCGATTCTGAAACTGAAACCAGACAACGGTTTCTGGGCAGAAAAGTTGAACCCCGTACCATTTCTTAGTGCAGAAGTGGTTCTCAGCCAGATCCCATCACAATATTTGCTCTTACAACTACTTCCATGGAATCCTTGCTCTCTCTCTAACCCAGATGCACGCAACACAAAAATAATGCCAATTATCATGCTGCATGAGCAGGTAAATCATCCATTCGTTATGACAACTAACATAGCTGGCTACAATCCTTGACACCCGTGCATCCATAAAAGGCAATCCCCTTCCGAGGAAAGATAGCAAGCTTGAGAGCAAGAGAGAGAAACATGGAGAGGAGTGGTGTTTCTTTCTTTCAGATGCCCCTTCACTACCCAAGGTACACTAAGAAGGACTACTTGAACATGCCTGAAGGGAAGCTCGACAGGCTCCTAGCTGAATACGGGTTGTGCGTGCAGGGTGACTTGGCATACAAGAGGGAGTTCGCAATGGGTGCCTTCCTATGGCCTCGTTTCGAGTCTTCTTGCCTTAAAAAGAATGTCTAATTAGTATGTTTGGTTCGCATGTATATCAACAAACAGTGTCTACTGTCTACTATGGGGTTCATTTACAATCTTACTAGTAGTTCACATATCTACTCCTACTCTACTGTGAACGCATGATATCGCATTAATGGTTCAAGTTTTTCCATCACCTCTCTCTCTCTCTCTCTCTCTGTGGTTCAAGTTTTTCCATCACCTCTCTCTCTCTCTTGAATGGTAAACCCCCATGGGCATAAGTTGCACCAACAAAATCTCAATAATGGAGAGACAGACACTATATTTAGAACTTGTTCGGAAAAATAGAGAGCAAGAGAAAATATTAAGAAAGAAACACTAGGGAAAGTTGATTCCTCTACTTTGTTTAGTTTTGAAATGAAATGGAAGTAAAATGGACAGCGGGAGCTTCCTCTGAAGCTATGTCAACATTTCCCACTTGTTTTCTTTCCTATTTTTCTCCTCCCTCTTTCCTCTTTCCACTAGCAACTAAACAAGAATTGAGGAAAAAGTTCTTAGCATCCTCTCGTATCCATTTCTTCCCCTACACAGCACAAGAGAATTGAGTAATACGCTTCCTCACCAGGTTAATGCTCAGTTTACGGGTTCGCAGTCATCCTTTCCCCCTCCCCCCCAATTCTATTATGACACCTGAAAGGCCATTTAAAATTACTTGGAACTTGAAAGGGCCATTACAGAGTATTGCTGCCATAATCCTAAAGGCCACAGTAGCATTAAATCCCAGAAATCCAAAAGAAAAGAGAGGGTGCAGAAGGCAAAGACAATTTCACCCTTCAAGAAAGCATATGAATCACCATTTCTGTCTGATAATATGAACATACTATGCATACCACCGTCCTGTAATTAGATAGATGGTTCTACTCAGCTTGTCTTGCACTTAAGAGGCATCTACTAACCTAGGGCCGCTTCCTCATGCGCTTGACAGCTAGATTTGCCGAATCTGCTGCTGCCCCCTCAGCTGCCAGATCTAGCCCACAGATGCTACTAGTGGTACTTCTCTTCCTATTCAACAGACAACCTGAGCTCTCATCCACTGCAGCTGCAACTGCCTCCAATAGCTGAGACAACAGCAAAGGGAAGCTCTTTTCTAAGTACCTAAAGCCTTCTGACCGCATAACCACTGAAAAACACAAGGGGGGAATTAATCAACGACTCCTTTGCAACCCATTAATCATAAGAGAAGAACAATGACAAAAAAGAATCCTGCCAGGATCAATAAACTGAGAAGTTTCGTCGTTCAAACAAGTTCATTATATCTAGTTCAGAAACAAGAAAACATTGCTGAGAACATAATGAAAGCTGTAATAACGAATCAGAATGAAAAATACGGATGGTTGCATATGTATCTGATTTCGCTTTGCGATAAAAACACTAAAAAAAACGCAAGGAACTAGTAAAAAGCTTCATTATACATTTATCTGGTTGCCAAGCACGGACCAACAATTTCCTAGATTAATTCCAAGCATGAAATTACAAACACCGAGAAACATACACACATTGTCCACAAAAAGGCATTTACGGATTGATGGTTAATGACAAACGAGATTGAAATAGTGGTAAATATACAAGCCCTTGTTTTCAACACATTACCATGATTTACCCCATTCACTCAATGTTGCTTCAACAAGCCAAGGGCCAAAAAAGCAAAAGTCATTGGTTCAGGTCAATTCAGCGGAAACTCCCACAAAAAAAATCACTGGCTTTGATATCCCACTCCTTCAGATGCTTGACATCTCGAGACGTAGCTATTCAGTATTTGGAGAACTAGGGTGCAAATATGGTGCTCCCAGACCAACTTAGAGCAAGTCCAATGCTAGTTCTAAAATGACCGTAGTCATTTTTATAATTTGGCACCAAAAAGTTCTTTTGGGCCAAATTATGGAACTTCCTCTCCAGTGGTTGTTCTAAAGTTGCATACTTAACTTTCCCTCAACCTCATTTTCCCCTACTTTTTCAACCCCCCTTGTCATCTAATTTTTCAGTACTTGGTAGAACAACTAGCCACTGAGGCTCTGCCATAATTGGTAGATTTTTTTTATTTTTTATTTTTTTAAGTTGAAAGATGTTTTCGGAACAAGGGATACATGTGATGTACAATTGGTGTGAATTCACACACACACACACACTGAACGCATATAAATAGCCATTAAAAGTATTCCCCCCCCCCCCCCCCCCCCCCCCTCTCTCTCTCTCTATATATATATATACACACAAATGTTCTCCTAAGGGATCCCTTAGTAAAATTTGGTGCAGACCTCACCTTTCCGGATCAAATTTTGATGATCCGAACCGCTCAATGTTTTTAAAATGCATTTTTAAGGGCCTATGTGAGATTCGTCAAAAAAAAAAACCCGGAAGGGCTTGATCCAAACAGTTTTATATGTACAGTTTTATCGAAAACTGTTTGGATCAAGCCCTTCCGGGTATTTTTTTTTTAAGATTTCTCCCATGGACCTTGGAAAACGCATTTTAAAAACATTGAGAGGTTCGGATCGTCAAAATTTGATCCGGAAAGTTGGAAAAAGGCTAGGTCCGCACCAAATTTTTAATAAGGAATCCCTAAGGAGAACGGGACTCTATATATATATATATACACATACATACAAAAAGCTTCACATAAGGGACCCTTAAATAAGCCAAAATGTGGACCTTCTCTCACAGCCCTTGGATCTCATCCAAGGGCTCAGATTTAAAAGCCAAAGTCGCGGGTTAAAAATCCCTTATGGGTTGACTTTGGGGTTGCAGTGGCACCCACCTGCACTCCCTCTGTCTGCCACTAGGTTGGTTGCTTCCACTTTTGGATAGCTATAAAAGAAAGCAAACAACAACGGAAATAATTACTCCTAAGAGCAAGTCCAATGCAGTTCCATACCTGGACTTGGTTTTGTACCCATATTGTAGAACCAACTCCAATGGGGAATCAAAATTGGTTGGAAAATGCAACAAATGGATACTTGGTTCTATAGTTGGAACCTCATCCTTGCCACCTCACCAAATCCCAACAGCCATTGACCAAGAGAGAGCAGGAGTAAACCTGAAAATGGCCGGAATCTGCTGTTTTCGCTGGAAATGGCTGGAATATTGAACCGTAGTATACATCTGTTGTTGCCGGAATCTTCTCTCACCAAAATCTAATTGATCAGAATCTAGAATCTGCTACAACACCGGAATCTGGTTCAATCGGAGGTGAAGGGGTCTGATCAATCTCTGGTTCAATCTTGAGGGTTTCATGGCGAGGGTTGAAGTATGGGGGTTTGATTGGTGGTGAAGAAGTTGACCGGTGAGAAAGAGAGAGGGTTTGGTGTGGTCGCTCCAATCGAACCACAGATTGATCAAACCCCTTCACCTCCGATTGAACCAGATTCCGGTGTTGTAGTAGATTCTAGATTCCGATCAATCAGATATTTTTGTGAGAGAAGATTCCGGCAACAGCAGACGTATACTACGGTTCAATATTCCAGCCATTTCCAGCGAAAACAGCAGATTCCGGCCATTTTCAGGTTTACTCCTGCTCTCTCTTGGTCAATGGCTGTTGGGATTTGGTGAGGTGGCAAGGATGAGGTTCCAAATATAGAACCAAGTATCCATTTGTTGCATTTTCCAACCAATTTTTATTCCCCATTGGAGTCGGTTCTATAATATGGGTACAGAACCAGGTCCAGGTATGGAACTGCATTGGACTTGCTCTTAGGAGTAATTATTTGCATTGTTGTTTGCTTTCTTTTATAGCTATCCAAAAGTGGAAGCAACCAACCTAGTGGCAGACAGAGGGGAGTGCAGGTGGGTGCCACTGCAACCCCAAACGTTTGAGTTTTTCCACCTATATTTTGGCATTCACAAAAACATTTAGCATTAGCACCCCTTCAAATCTTGATAATTTTATTTTAAACCCTAAGAGATCAATTATCTTTAACCATAGTGAAAGAGCCTCAACATTCAAAATAACCAACTGCACAACAACACATGCATTACCTAACCCCTCAGATTCCCTCAAATAGCAAACTACACACAACAACAATATGCCAGGGATCCCTAGTCTCCGGTTGAAGATGAAGAACATGGAAGAAATATTAATATTCGCAGCGAGTTACGATTTAGATTGTGTGACAGTTATTATAAAAAAAAAGGAGGCATGGAAGAATTCCATGGTAAAGCCACATAACTTCTTTTTCTTCCTCTTTGATTGCTAGATGTTGTAAAGCCAGATACAACAGGTAACACACAGACATACATCGACAATCATCTACATGTGGACACCAGTTTACAACTTCCCTATCTTTCGAGTTAAGTCAGTAAACAAAATTTTCCAAAAGGAGTAACAAATGAATCAAGGATACAAGGACTTCCTAGATACCTCTTCTAGAATCAGGGCAGCTGGCCCAATGGTTGTGTAGCTGCACTAAGTACAGTGAGGTTGTGAGTTTAACTCGTATAGAGAGAGGATGTTGATACTCTAGTTGATGGGTTGGGTTGGGTTGGGTTCGGCTAAAGATATTCTAAAATATGACAAAAAAATATCCTCTATAATGTCATTTTTCAATATCTACATCCAGATTGACATTCCCATGTAATCGGGGTGTTTGTGTGTGTATGTGTGCGTGGAAGCTTTACCCAAGATATTAATATTGAAATAACACGAAACATTGCACCAGTCAGATAATACAGATAACACACCTCCCAAGTTTGTTGCCGCAAATTTCAAGCAGATAGCCTTAAGCTGTGGACAATGGTGTTGTTCAGCGAGAGGAAGAGTTGTTGCTACTGTTTCAACAGTTACTGCTTCACACAGTTTTTCCTCACACAACCGTTTCAGACGGTCTAAACCAAAGCGGTCAGCAGCAGCCAACAAATGTTGCACCATAATAGTGGATGTGAACACTGAAGTTGAGCCCATAATTTCTTTTACATCAGGAAGCTTATCTGAGTAGATAAAAAAGAGCATTGCCTGCAAAATGGATGAAACACCAATCCAAGCCTTCTAATAACAGTCATGCAAAACTTAAATAGAACAATTGACGACCAATCTTCCCTTCTAGCCTTATAGGACATGAAATAAAACAAGGTTGAAGTACATAGAAGATGTTATCTAATTGCTGACAATGAAACCCCCTCGAGAATAACACATTGCTCAAATTAAAGCATTAAATGGATCCACGTGGCCTTGTTATGCATATGCAGCTAGCTTCTGGAAGTGCACAGCCAAAGAGTAGGTAAAATATATTATATCAAAGGAGTAGGACTGCCCTATGGGTTCCAGAATGGCTCTTTATGTAGAAACACAATAACATAAATACATCTATGCAACTACAACTAGGGTGGCAACTTGCAAGGATAGCCAAACAAATGTTGTCACCACTAATTTGAAATTCAAATGTAATGGGTTGAATGCATCGATATATTAAAATCTACTGCCTGTTGGTAGTATGACCATCTAACGACCATGCAAGTACGAAAATCGGAGCGATGGGAACTTCTGCAAATCTTAGTATTCTAAGAAAGGAAACAAGTAGAAATTGTGGACTCCTGGATGCTTAATAATTATGACAGCCATAACGGTAAGATAAAGCTCTTTCATATTTTGAAATGTCTCCATTTTCCTTCTCTCTCTCTCTCAAAGAGTGACAAGTACAAGGAAATGTGATTGAAGTAGCAATACCTTGAAGATCGAGGGTTCAAGATCCTGCAATACTACTTTGTCCAGGTTAGGATCTCCAATAAGTCCATAAAATTGGGCTCTAAACACAGGAGAGCGAGAAGCAAGTATCAACTTATGAGCTTTGAACCTTTCCTCGCCAACCTCGAAAACTATGTCACAACCAACTTCGGACTCCAGCAAGTACTTGAAATCCTGGCCCATACTTGAGGGTGGTATAGTAATACTTTCTTGTTTAGGTCCCTCAACACGGGTTCTGACAACTCCCACAGTGCAACGCAGAGCAAGGCAATCATCCTTGATAAAGTTGGAAGATTCCAGCATAGATCGTTTTAAGAAGCGCTTGTAACCCCTGAAATGCATGGAATCAAGTAATATGAGCATAAGGTTTAAATGTATAATACTATAATACAAGAAGAGTTGTATGCAACATCCTATCGAAGTATGTAACTGATGATTAAACATATCGGACAATTTGAATTCAACTGAATAAAACAAAAATCAGATAAATCCTTTGGTTAAAGAACAATGTTTGAGTACTAAGGTGAAGTTTTTTTTATCTACAGAACTGAGGCTATATGCTTGTTTCAATAACTGCAAATGCAAACTATTGATTGGTTGGTTAATCACAATTCCGGACTACATATGCCAGATTGGGCTACTTTAAAATGGTCCTCTTAGTCACAGTTTGGGAGTGGGCCAGAAGACCGGATTTAACTAGGACCAAGAGGGCAACAACCTACTACCCCAAACTAGAGGTTAGGCAATCCCACATTCCCATGCTGTAGGTAGGTTTATGGGGGATGAAGTCCATTTAGAACTAGAGTGGGTTAGTTCCTCCCCTTATCCCATAAACAGATATAATTCTACCCAAAACCACTTCCGTCAGTCTCAAATGGCACCAAACTTATCTTCTTAAAACATGTCCCATAGTACTACTGTAATTCTTATGAACCAATGCGATCACACTATTCATCAAGCATGGGCTTAACCCCAAAAAAGAGTGTACCGCACAACCATTATTTCTTAGAATGGTACACTTTCTTTCGGCAAAACAACCATTTCCAAAACCCTAATCAGCTGCCTTTGAAAATTGAACCGTAGCTTCCAAAGGCAACCCTCTCCTCATTCTGCATCCGTGCATTAGGATATAACTCATACCAGTAATCAAGCCTGCCCTAAAACGCAAATAAAAGTCCACTACACAGCCACTTTTTCCAAAGGCTATTCAACTTGCTATTGCCCTTATTTAGCATATTTTTTGGCGAAGTCTAGATCCACCCCTCTTGCCTTTAGTTGATGCATAACAATGGCAAAAGCCACCTTTGTGGCACCAAAGCTGGCATTGCAATTTCTCCCACTTCATCCAAGCCATTTGATTTGCATTGAAAATTGAAACAAGTTTAATTCAATAGTCTGGAATTTAGATTGTGCCAAAATGGCACCCAACTAGTGCTGAAAATTGGCAATGTCATGTTGGTGTCGGTGGACTTGCTCTAAACCCTTATCAGTACCTCTAAAAAACCAACAAAAAAAAACCCAAATCATCGCATGCAAAAAATTCTTATACAAAAACAGAAAGAGTGTGCACGCACTAACCACATGCTTCCTCTATACTTGAGAGCATAAGGCCCACTCTCCAATGCCCGATCAAAGTGACTATGAACCTTATGCTTCCCTATCCCACTCTGATCCAAAAGCGTGAGCTCAAACAGCGCCCTCACATCCGTCCCTTCACTCGCCAACGCAATGAACGCCGACACGTACGCCATGTTGTCCTCGACGTTCTTGCCGTCGGGGTAGAAGTAAATCGCCCAATCGTAACCGCCAACTTTGAAGGTGTCGCTGGAAATGTACTTTCCTGCCCCCATTCCTTTGGCCAGAGAGTAGCCCTTGATCGTGAAATCGTGAGAGCCGTTCACGGTTTCGATTATCGATTTCGAGCAGGAGTCGTCGTGATCCTGTTCGGTATCGTGGACAATCATGGTTTCAGTGATTTGCACGATCAAACCCTAACCGGAATTGGGAACTGGGTAGAGGATAGAGGGCGGAGATCGGGGGTGTTTGGCAAGGGAGAGAGGGAGGAGAAAGTTCACAGAATGGCACTTAACAAGGGGAGTTTTCCAAATGAATTTTCACTCATAAAATTTAGGCTGTTTGGAACAGGTGGAAAAGAAGAGAAAATATTTTAGAGAGAAATTATAAAGAAAATGGTTGGTTGTAGAAAGAAAAGAACCGTTCTAGCTGCACCGATCGTGGTGCACCGACTACGTACCGACGGCATCGGGAACGCCATTGTGGGTCCCATTCGACCGATCCGAGCCGTTCATCGTTCTCCAAATCGAATTCCAAGTGGGTCTCGCGCGGGAATCGAGGCAATCGGACGGCTGTATGAGCTCGATTCAAAATCACTCCCATTTCATTCAAAATTTTTTGTTGAAATGGGGGTGATTTTGGATCGAGCTCATACAGCCGTCCGATTGCCTCGATTCCCACGTAGGCCCACTCGGAATTCGATTTTGAGAACGATGAATGGCTCGGATCGATCGATTGGGACCCACAACGACATCCTCGACGCCGTCGGTACGTGGTCGGTGCACCACGGTCGGTGCCCATCATTTTACCGGAAAGAAAATGAGATGAAAATAGGGAGAAGAATACTTTCTCTTGTTTGGATCCAGAAGGAAAATGAAAAGAAAAAGTAACCAATTCTATTCTCAAGGCATGAGTCTCAGTAAATATACACATATATGTATGTACGAATGTAATAAATCGCTAGAAAATTCTAGACACCATCTTCCCAAATTTTTAGAACAAAATTCCTTACAAGTTTCTTCAAATCAGAAACCCCAGTCGAGACCCACAGCCCGAATCAAAAGCAAGATTGTCGTTTTCATCGTTGCAACCAAAAACCCAAGACCTTCGTTGATCGTTGCAACCTAGAAATCCAAAATCTTTGTCAAAGATGGTGAATACTAGTTAGGGGTAGTTTTCCAATGGATTTTATCAAGATTTTGATAAAATCAACCCCTTGATTTTATCCATTCATGAAGACATTTAATAAAATTTATAGATTTTTGAGATTTTTTAATACAAAAATCCACAGATTTTATCAACTGGCTTCATTAATGGATAAAATCAAAGGATTGATTTTATCAAATCTTGATAAAATTCATTAGAGAACTTAGCCTAAGACTAGTCCTTTGCAACGAGAGAACAGTGGAAGAACAACGGTAGTTGGCGCCCTTTCTCTCTTATTTTCTTCCCCCTTTCTAGTTTCTAGACTTCTCCACTAAGTTTTCCACTACAATTTTCCCCTTCTCTCCCTAAACTAGGAAGCAAACACCCAAGAGAGAAAAATTCTCATTTTCCTTTTCTTTCCTCCATTTTCTTCAAGTTCCAAACAAGCCCTTAGTTTATACAATTGGTGAAAAGAACAAGTTTGGGGGCTTTAAAGGGTGTTTAGTCCAAACTAACTTATTTTAGGGCCTCTAATACATGATAGAAATTTTTTGAGGATTCAAGGACAATACTAGATAAAAATATCCTTAATGAACTTCACCACTCGCGCACTATTTGGTTGAATTTTCTGTGAACAAAAGTTCTTGTGAGCTCCCAAAACAACTTTCTTAGCTCTGCCTATCACTTTGTGGCAACTCAGTCACTTTGGAGATGAGAGAGAAACAGTGAAAGCAACAAGTCAGCCACTTTTTCTTAGCTCTGCCCCATCACTCTCTCTCTCTCTCTCTTTCTCTCTCTCTCTCTCTCTCTCTCACATGCGTGGGTCTTGGGTGGGCTTTAATTTTGGGATTGGGTTCCATTTTGGGGTTCAATTTTAGGGGGTTAAGCTCTTTGGGGTAGGTTATAGTGGGTTTAGGTATTTTGGGTTCAGGCACTTTAGGTGCACTTTCCAATTATAGGGTTTTAATGGTTTAGGCACTCTCATAGGGTTCCCTAGGTTTTAGGGTACCCTATGGTTTAAGTTTAGGCACTTTCATTAGGTTTGGTGGTTTAGGCACTTTCATAGGGTTTGAGGGGTTTAGACACTTTTATGGGCTAGCGGGGGCATTTTTGGAATGTATAGGTGATTTGTCATCTTGGCATTAAGGAATTAGTTTGTGTCATATTTTCATAATTAACTCTTATACCATGTCCTTGTCGAAGGAAACCCAATTTAGTTTTGATAAAATCTAACATCCTCAACGGATTTTAGCAAAATTAGATTTTATCTCATTACAAAACACCTTTATCAACCCTAAATTTAATCCATTGGAAAAATAATGTGATTTTATCACACCTCAAAACAAAACTAGATTTTATCAAAATTAGATTTTATCTCATAAAATCCATTCAAGAACAATGCCTAAAACTCTCATTATTTTTTACTTTTTCATTTCCTCGCGTCAAATAAGTGGTGGCTAATTCATGCGATTGAGCTCTTAAATACCTCACACTGCATCCCGAATTGAGTCTCCCTCCCCTCTCCCCCATATAATACATTAGAAATGATGAATGAAAAAAAAAATCCTCTTATCAAGAAACATTAATAATCCGGAACTTACAAATAGGAGAAAATTTTGAATAAAGACAAAAAAATAATAATAATAATAAACAAACAATTTATTCAGCCGGTTAAACCCACCCAATAAGCAGAGGATAATACTTATATGTAATTTCGAACTAATTCGTATCAAAATTACACATTTTATGAATATTTACCTTTTCCAACTAAAGAGAGGACAACAAAAATAAATACAAAGAAACATTAATAATCCACGGAAGTTTGATATGAAACTTACAAATACGAGAAATTTTGAATAAAGATTAAAAAAAAAACAACTTATTCGACCTGTTAAACCCACC
Organism: Vaccinium darrowii; assembly: GCA_020921065.1. Taxonomy (NCBI): domain Eukaryota; kingdom Viridiplantae; phylum Streptophyta; class Magnoliopsida; order Ericales; family Ericaceae; genus Vaccinium; species Vaccinium darrowii. The sequence goes on from CM037160.1 coordinate 5,210,972, forward strand.
CAATATGCGGAGGATAATACTTATATGTAATTTTGAACTAATTCGTATCTCAATACACATTTTATGAATATTTACCTTTTCCAACTAAAGAGAGGACAACAAAAATAAATACAAAGAAACATTAATAATCCACGGAAGTTTGATATGAAACTTACAAATACGAGAAATTTTGAATAAAGATTAAAAAAAAAAAAAAAACTTATTCGACCTGTTAAACCCACCCAATATGCGGAGGATAATACTTATATGTAATTTTGAACTAATTCGTATCTCAATACACATTTTATGAATATTTACATTTTCCAACTTAAGAGAGGACAACAAAAATTAATAAATACAAACCCAATGTACTTTTTACATTTTTTATAATATTTTTACTTATAATATATATATATATATATATATATATATATATATATATATATATATATTTATACATTTCTATATATATTTTACACATTTTAATACGATTTTTTACACCTTCATGGCGGCCTAGTGAACTGTTTTTAGTATTTTCTAGTGATAAATAGCCCGAGTGGATATGCTTATTGCGCAAATAAAAAAAGAAGAACCTATGTCCATGGTGTGTTTTGTCAAAATTATGGGAAAAGATTTTGCACTCAAATTTCTTATAAGTAACTATAAGACTAGGTTTAAATATTTGTGTGGTGTGTAATTTTAAGAGTTATTTTTTGGCGTGCAAAAATTATTACTCAAAATTGATTGATACTAGTATTATTATCCTTATTTTTAAAAGTTTTTATCACAATATTTTCAACTGTGTATCAATTAATTTAGACTTGAAATTTGCCTTCGTAAACGGGAGTTGAAAGTAGAAAATTGGGACTAAAATCTAAACCAATTTATTCAAGATGAAACATTAGAAAAAGACCATTTCTCATTGTCTATTGTCATCGTATCTAAATTTTTTCAATTCAATATTTTTATGCTCTTACGGTTCTTCTATCGAGATGAATTATTAATCAGAAAAATATTATAAAAATTTACCAAAAATAGATAATACCTAATGTCTTTTCTTTTTTCTGTTTCCAATATCTTTCGAAACACTCATTTGCCAAATTGACCATAAAAAACAAAAACAAAAATATAGCTTCCATGTTGATGTTTATTAGACCACTATAGCTTGATTGAACCACATATCTTTCTTATGTTCATACCATTTTGAACGCATCTTTTAAACACGTTACTATAACAAAATGAGGTTTTCAATGTGCAGTCCGACAATTTACTTTAACAAAATGAGCCGTACATTTTGTTGCTTCAAACGTGTACATGAGGCATGCAAAAAATTAAACTAATCAGATATCAATAATTGCATAGTTCAAATCAACTAATTAAGGAAAAGAATTTTGCTGCTCCGTTTTTTTTTTTAATCTTCCCACAATGGACTTCAAAAAATTACATGTCGTAAGGTATTATTACAATTTTTCTCAAGGAAAATAATTTTTTTTTGAGATTTCTATCGATGTTCGATCAACCTAATTCTTTGCATGGATAATGTTTTATGTCAAAAGATCTATAAAATGAAAGGTTTTGATTGTGAAAAATGTCGTGAACTCACTCTATTAGGTGGTCTGTTTGAAAAGTGTGCAAGTAGAATTTCCCTTGAACCATACGGTTGCCAAATCTTCTACGTACCGTCCGAGAACACACCCAACGAACTCCCCGTCCCCCACCATAGACGGAGTTCTGACCCGGCCCCTCAAATTATAAAATTGTACACTTATTTTAGTATGCCAACCTCCGAAAATCTGAATAATTTTGATTCGATTTTAGTTAAAAAAATTAAAGTTAGTTTACATTGTCATGCAAAAAATTTCTCAATGTAAGTTCTTTCTTGATCCCTCAACTCATCAATATCTTACAAGTCGACAACGTACATTCTTCTCCAAATGCCACAAAAGACTATATCAACCATCATCTCTTCGGAGATGCGTAAACTCTTTTTTAAAACACTCTGAACTCATCAGTATCTGTGTTGTTTAGTGTGCAGTTTCTAAGGTTTTGCATGTAAATCTTGTCGTCCGAGGATAGCTTTGTGTATGCATGCAAGATGGTGTTAATTTAAATCAACTGCGATCGACTTCTTGGGGGAAACTCGCGGCGTGTGAAGTTTCTCCCACCCAACCTCCACCGGAATCTAGTATCTTGTTTGGTTTTGTTTACATCCTTATTCCTTATTGGTTAAACATGTTTAAATATGTCTTGGGAACTCGTACGAAAATACAAACCATTTTAGGAGCCATTATTTTCCTTAATGAAACAAACTATATAGGTTGCATTAGATTTCTGCTATGTCACAGAACCGGCCAATATCATCATCTTAAATAAACTAGACCAGCTGGCATCTAACCAGACTGGCCCAATACACAAAATTTAAACTATCTGCAAAGAGCAGTTATATTTCAAACCCAATTTCAAGCTGAAATTGGAAATGTTCATGCTTAGGTTAGATAGGGCATTGGGCCTAATTCGAGGTGAATCAGAGCCCTCAATCGTTGGATTGCAGCTTATAAAACATGTCAAGAGCCCTCTCTGATTTTATTTTTATTTTGTAAAGAGATAGAAATTAAATTAAACCACCGGCCCAAAACCGGTAAACAAAACAACCACCTACAAAACCACCGGCCTACAAAACCGCCGGCCAAATAAAACCACTTACAAAACTATAAACAACAAAAAAATAAAAAGAGCAAAAAAGAAACCGCCGGTGTCATCGCCGCCGTTGTCACCCCATCGCCGCCGCTCGCATCGGTGTCAGAGGCTTAGATCGGCCTCCCCTTGTTCCAAAAACCAAGATTCCGATCGCCCACATTGATCGAAGAGTAGATCCGGCCATGCATGGGGAGTTACTGGCAAATCCAAGAGAGGGGCTGGAGGGGGAAGAGGATGGAGGGGCTAGGGGCGGAAGGAAGAAGCTTTGGCATCTCTCGCACGGCTCTCACATCTCTTTCCCTCTCTATACTATGCTCTCTCTCGGCTCTAGCCCTCACTGATTGGATTGGAGCTTATAAAACATGTCATTTACTTTTCGGGGGCTTAACACAAATATCAAGATTAGGTTCGGTTCTCTTTGCCAACTCCTCTGTGCCAAAACATGGAATATCCGAATGGAAGGTCTAAAGTTCGAATCTCAATGGGTGGACCTATGGTGAAATTTCAAAACTGACTCGCCATTGAGTTTACCCCAGGGCTTACGCCCAGTCATTACCCGGTACATGTAAGATAGGGGGACTGCATGTACCCATGGGATTAGTCGAGGTAAGAAGAAAAAAAAAAAAGATGGGAATAGATGCGGCTCAGAAATAATATAATGGAGTACAATTGTAAAGTTAAATAAATTCAACCACATCTACACTCCAAAATTTCACTTGTCCAACCCTCAACTCCGTAGCCAACTTGAAAAAATAATTGTAACCGGAAAGTATATAATACAATGGGAATAGATGCGGCTCAGGAATAACCGAAACCAACCAATGATAAACACAGAGTCAAATAACACCACATAAGAGGCCCTATATTCGGCCATCCTTAGTATATGACCAGTGACTTGCGTCACCTGCCTCATCCAGCCAACTCGGGACTTTCGGTCTATTGGCACAGTAGGCATGCTTGCACTTTGTCACATACTAAATAGTTCCACGTGCAGTACACAGCCACTACCCATAAACTGTCACGTAACACAGCTCTGTAAGAATTCATAGAATTCAATGAAGATAGTTCAAAAGGAATCAAAAGCAGGACCACCGAGGAAATACTCCGAAGATTTAGAATGCATATTATATACACTTCCAGTATCTTTCACAAACTGAATAGTAAGCTCGAAACCAAGGCCTTCACGAGTTCATGCGGGCATTGGGCCTAATTCGAGGTGAATCTGATCCCTCGCTGATTGGATTGCAGCTTTATGAAACATTAATTTGTCATCAGCACAACACCAGGAATTCAGGTATCTGATGCTTTGGCATCGGATCATCACATGCTTATTCGTTTGTTCCTTCGTTACAACATGAATTCTATGTTCCTATCCTATGGGATACCATTATAATCTGTATATTTTTAGAATCTTAGATGATCTACGAATGTTCGTCGACGCAATGGATGAACATTGACACAATAAATGGAATTTTGCCTGCATGTTTGAGCTTATACCAGTCATATCTATGGCTAGTATTCACGGCAGCAAGGCATACATGTCTTTTGGTTCTTCAGTTGTTGTTTCACTTTCTCTGCCATGGATATATACTATGTGGTTGGCAAGTGGTTAGCATTTTGGATATGGTTTCTTAGATATATCTAAAACACTTTCTTTCCTCGACTTTTTTGTTTTGACGATTGTGGGTGTCCGGGCCAGCTTATACGCACCTCGAGTAATCCCTTACCCAACACAGGCGGCTGCACACCCATTCTCCTCTTTGGACATATGTAGGCTATAGCATATGATTGTTGAGAGTGTTGGGTGTCAACCTCGTTGGGATGCTTTACTTTCGTTGAGATGCCATTATTCATCTGCTCCTTATGGGTTTTATGCTTTGAAACTTTATTCCCTTTCTATTAATGAATAAAAATTCACTTTGCCTTTCAAAAAAAGAACGCAATTTTGGTGCACTAAATATCGCCGTTTACTAACGGGAAGTGTCTTTCCAGTTTACTGACAAATCAACAAAACACACTTGTCGCACACAAAAGTAAACCCCCAATTCTAAGGTCGGCTTGCTAACGTTTACTTGTTTGACTTAGCAAATATATCATTTATGCTTTGAGATATTTATCCTATAATCAAGAAATTCTAGCTCCGCCACAGTGTGAAAACGTATACTAGAAAATTTTGATTAGATGATACAAATACCATCATTCAATCGTTCACCATTTCTTATATAATCCCCTCAAATCAACCGTCTACCTGCTTTATTTTTGTACATTATCAATCTTCCACGTCTCTGATCAGAATCTTCCACGTCTATTACACTGTTAGCAAAATCATTTTAACAAAAGGATTTATGCAAATCTGTCCAAACATCATTATCAAATCTGCCTACTCAAATCCGATACCCTACTTAAAACAATGTCCGATACACTTATTCCACGTGTCCCGTCTTCTTCATTCAATTCTGCCTGCCTATAACCTACCCTACCCTACATAACCACTTTTTATTATACTACTTTGGTTTATCAACCCTCAAACACGCATACAATAATTATTGATATTTTCAATAGAAAATTTCTCAAACAACTACTCCCTCCGTCCCGCAAAGTTTGACACTTTCAAGAGTGCGTGTCATTTTTAAATTGCCTATATCTTTCAATTTATAACGTTTTGTGATTTTCAAAACTTTGTTGAAAAGATCTAATTGAAATCTATCAAACGAGATCCATATTGCTTATATAAAACATTACAGATTAAAAGAAATAATCAATTTTTTCATAGGGCTGGAATAGTGAAAGTGACAAACTTTGCGGGACGGAGGGAGTACTTTGTTATCGTTAAGGTTTAAAAAAAAAAAAAACGTAACGAAACATGTAAAAATATGTGGAAATATAATGAAAAGCGTAAAAATTGGGTTGAAGCATGCGTATTTCCTTTTTTTTTTTTTTATATATCTAAACTGATCTAATCTAACACCACCACACGCCTACCACATGCTTCTAATGGGACTTAAACCCTGACCACCGCTAGGAGAGAGATTGGGCCATTCCGTTGAGCTAAGAGGTCGTCGGCGTATTTCCTATCTACAACATATATACTCTTAATTTTTATTTTAGGCTCTCAAATAGTCCGGACCGAACTTCCTCAAACCTAAATCACAGACAAGAACGAAGGTGAAGCGTTTAATCTGACGTTTCATTTGAAGCATCAGATTAAATGTAAGAATAAAATAACTAACAATATGGCCTCACAAAAAAAAAAAAAAAAGAATGATTAAAGGGGCACTGTTAAGAATTGAAAGCGTCCACTCGGTTGCTGCGCTTTCCTCGCTATGGTCCCCATCTAGCCGTGCCTAGAATTTCTTGGTAAATCTCCGTATGAACCACTAAGTTCTAACAAAAATATCACGTATAGTAACTAAAATCAAGCAAAATGATTTTCTATTTTCCCAATCCTTCTCTTCTCGAAGGATAAAAGGTTTTCAACAGAGAGATTCGTACACTTGCCATATTGAAACTTACAAATCAATAAGCAAAATCCAGTACAAATAACAAAAGAAGTAATTAGAGCCAGGAAAAAGAAACCTCGACTCATTACAGGCAGCTACTATAGTCCTCTTCTCAAATCAACCACAACAACGCTCACGTTGTCAGTACTGTGCCTGGCCAAGGCCAATTTGGTCAACAAAATCGAAGCGTCGGAACAAGCCTTGTCGGAGCTCTCGCCGGCGACGGCGGCCAGATTCACCTCACTCCCCGGGGAATGAGGCGGCGACGGTGGCTTCAGCGATTGCAAGCACATCCGAGCGACGCCGCAAGCGGTCTCGTTTGAAACCACGTCCCACAGTCCGTCGCTGGCCAGAATCAGGCACTCGTCCTCAGCCGTCCGATCCGTTACGGTTACTTCCGGTTCCGGTATAACGAACGGCTTCAAGTAATTGTCACCTGCGCATTCACAAGTGTTAACAGATTAGAATATGTATATGCAAATTTTGAAGAGTAATTTGAATTGAACATTTGAGAGGATGGATTTAAAGGCATACCTATGGCCCTTGACATTGCTAAGACTCCAAGTACCCTTGCTCCGTCCCAGTATATCACTCGACCACCCGCGTTTTGGATTCGATTAAGTTCGTCCGGTCGATCAGGCTGCGATTAATAGTGACGTACGTATCAAAAGATAGTAGTAATGAGACGTATAGGACGTGACAATATCATGAGGCTCAAAAAACCGTTACGTGAAATTTGTCCGATACTGCAAGAACACCGAAATTGCAGATCGAAGGTGAAAAAGAAATCGAATCGGTGATTTTACGCAAGAAGCCACACCTTATGATCCAAAGAGAGTGGAATGGCGACGCCATTACGGCAAAGAACGGCGCGAGAGTCGCCGCAGTTGGAGACCACGATCTTATCCGGCGTCACCACGGCGACAACGGCGGTGGATCCAACAGCGTCGCACTGCGGAGTCTGGAGTTCGCACCTGCAGGTGGAGCGCGAAACGCCAGCGGCGCCGGTACTGCTCCACTCCGTCACCTCCTTGTCCATGCGCGAAAAACTCCGCTCCATCATTCCTTTCCAACCACCTTCTTCCCCTCCGATTTCCACCTCGTTTTTTACTATCTCGTGCATTCGATCTTTGCACTTCCTTGCCACCTACAAAAATCCGAGGAAAAACACGATCAACCACAGGTTCGAAATTTTTGTAAGACGATTTGAGCTTGATTAAAATATCTGTCGTTACATAACGGTTTTTCGCCTCTCCGATTCCGTTACCGTTACGTATGGTTAATACTTAATAAGTATCGTATCGGTCCGTACCCGATTTACGACCGGTTCACTGCTGTTATGGTCAACCGTTATGGGAATATTTAAGCAATTTAAAAATTTACAACCACAACACCTGAATCCCGTTATATGTTATATACTATCGAAACCGCGTTACATACGGTATCACAGAACCGTTCTCTAAAACCTATTATTAAGGATAAAACAAAATCAAACGGAGTCTTACTCCAATCAATTGAGGCAGGCTAGGTGAATTCTTTTTTTCTTTTTTCTTTTTTTGAATTTTTAAAACCTTTTATTATTTTCTTGGAATTATTGCGCCTACGGAATGTAAAATTTTGAAGAAGAACTAAAAAAGAAATTATGAAAGGTAAATAATACTGAAAAATACCAGAGTAATAATTTAAGAGAACAAGGCTTACATGAGAGCAACCGTGACCGTCGTAAACGCCGAAGAAGTGAAGATCAGCCGTATCCTGACCGCTCCGACGGCAAAACGACGGGTGAATAGCCACCGCGTCTTCCATATCTCTCCTCCTTCCACAAATAGAAGTCATCCCAAAGTTAGGGCACTCCTTAACAACCTCAGCCCCAATTTTCGCACCAGACGACGACGACGACGACGTTCCACACCGATTCTCATCCTTCTCCACTACTTTCCCCTTACTACTAACCACCCGATCTTCGATCCCGCCCGTACACTCCTCCTTCCCCGGGAAAAAAATCTCCAGTTTCTTCCGTTTCCTGTCGCTCTCCACCGCCGCCATATCGGCGCCGAGAAACCTGAACTGGTGAATCTCCATCCTCCTCCGCCTCGCCGCCTTCGAGCTCGGCTCCACTGGCGCCGACGTCTCCGTCTCTCCTCCGCAACACTTACCCGCCATTCCAAAAACCCGACACAAAACCTCTTACGCTTATCCGATTCGCTAATCCGAACAGCGATGATCGAAATCTCCTCCAATTGCACCAAAAACCGAACAATTCTCGTGCCCCCGGTTGTTTTTTCCGATCGATTGCTTTCCTTTACCACGCCGGACCCGAACCGATTTGCTAGCAGGAAGAATTCCGCAGATAATATATGCTTGGCCTGTGAGATTTTTTTGTTCGGAAGAGATTACAAAGGAGGAAGAGAGGGCAGATTTTAAGGGGGCAGGAGGGGCGGGTCACAGTCACGGGGCAAAAAGGGGATCCGACACTTACAACTGGTGTGACGTAGACGTATGGAAAAGGCGGTGGATCCTCACCGTCCATCGGATCGTCGTGTTTCTCTCTCCTCCCGGAAGATAACCACGTGGAAGTGGCTTTTTTTGTTTGGTGGTACGTGGACTAATGGGAATGCAACACGGAGGGGGTGAAGCTGGGCTTTTGCTTTTCTGACACGCATGTGGTCCTTTGGGTACGACCACGACCTCTCGCGGCCTGTTTTTATTTATTACTCCCTCCGTTCCATATTAATGTTCCACTACGAAAAGTCGTGCCATTTTCAAATAAAAAATGAACTACTTCCGTAAATCATTTTTTGAATTTTTTCGCACCGAATTAAAGTACTTGACAAGTACTTTAATTCGGTGCGAAAAAATTCGAAAAATGATACACGAAAGTACTTCATTTTTTGATTTGAAAAAAGGTTCTTAGAGAAAGTAGGGACATTATTTAGGAACGGAGGGAATAGTATTTTATACACCACAATTTTTTTTTAATATATATATATTTTTTTTTTGTTGAATACGAGGGCAATAAGGATAGCAACACGTGGCGAGATCGTTGAATGCGGGATTCGTGTTTCATTAGTGCACCCGCGACGCGCTCCACCGTTTCTCCATTTTGTTTCCGCAAAGGTAAATGGAAATAGGGGTGAAAAAATAAAACCGACCGGACCCGAACCGACCGAAAAATCAGAAAACCAGTTCGGTGTTTGGTCGGTCCAGCCTGAAAAAAAAAGTCAAAAAAATTGAAATACATCTCGGTTCGGTTTCTGTTTCCAGGAATTTTGGTCAGACCGAACCGAAATACCCTAAAATCATGCCGATTTGGACCGAATTACCCTGAAACAACCCTATTTGGACCGAAAACCACCCCTATCTCGGTTTTCTGAATTTGACCCCGCAAAAAATAACAAATCCCAGCCATCCATCTCAATTTTAACACTAGCCGAAAAAACTGAAGAAAAAAAAAACCGAACTTAAATACTTACGTAAAATTGTTCATTAAAATATCCTATTAATAGTAAATGAATAACACACCAAGTAAAATCTTGAAATGAAAAAAATAAAAATGAAGTAACAGTGAATGAATTTTCCAATAAATTATGCACATTCCTTGGAATTTTGATGTCCGATTGTTAACAATGTTAGCTCTTGTATTTTGTCAGGAATTGGTGTTATAGTCGAGCCGAATAATTTGATCCGATACTAGAAAATGTCCAGTTATACACAGCAACGCAAATGAGATTTTAACACGCACAATAGGTTAGGTTCTTAAATAACTACTTCCATGTACTTTTCAAGAATATATTCATAAGTATATTTATTGGCCCTCCATTGATAAAACAAAACTTTTTGTGGAATTGATATTAAATTATGGCTCCAAGGTCGTCTTGATAAATTTTAGAAGTTATTGAACTTAATTAATAAATAAATTACATTTAATTTAAACACGAAAAAGCAAAACAATGATCTCATCAACTGGTTACAATGGGCAACTTTGGATACGAGACGTAGTTAAATATTATTTAATATTAATGCAGTACGAGTTGACCAGGTAAAATTGTGTGTACTTTTTTTAATTAGAATAATGATAGTGACACAAACTTTGAGCCACAAACAACCACAACCCCACTCACATGGGGTGTGGAGCCCGCACGTGGGGCCCATGTGGGACCCACACCCCATGTAAGTGGGGTTGTGGTTGGTTGTGGCACAAAATTTGTGTCACAATCATTTTTGTTTTAATTATTCAACGTAACCGTGTCTTCTTTTCGTATACATCTCATTTTAAGTTTTAACTATAGTTATATTCGTACCAAGTCAATATAACATTTTTCATAAGACACAAATCTTAAAGCTCTAGCTCTATTTCAAAGATCAATGGTTAAGATCTTTTTTTAATTTCCTTTTGGAAGAGAATCAGTGGTTAAGATCAGATTATTGAAATATTTTTAAACTTTTTTGAATTTTTGCTCAATAAGTCTCAAAAGTCTATCTTCAAGATAAAAATTCCAAAAGCTCAAAAACACACAATAAGATAAACAAATTTATTTTTGTCTACGATACATAACTTAATATCATTTAATATCAATGCAATACGAGTTGACCAGGTAAAATCGTGTTTGCATTTTTATTATTTTGTGTTTTTTTTCCGAATACATATCATTTTAAGGTTTAAATATAATTACATTCGTAAAGTCAATACTCCTATAACATTTTACATAAGACACAAATCATATACAACTCTAGCTCTATTTCAAAGATCAATGCTTAGGATCCTTTTTTAATTTTCTTTTGGAAGAGAATCTACGGTTAAGATCAGATTATTGAAATATTTGGGTTGTCCGATTCTTCTCATCAAAATTTTTTTTTATTTTAAATTTTTTTTATTTTTTTGTTCAATAACTCCAAAAAAGTCTCAAAAGTTTATCTTCATAAAAAGATGTCAAAAGTTCCAAAAAGACTTTTTGTATGTATAGCTTAAAAAAAAAAAAAACTACTCCCACCGTCCCAATTTGCTTGCCCTTTTTTAGAGTGAATGCATTTTGCACGAAAAAATAATGTTAAAGTATTAATTTTTTTTTAAAAATTTTACACCAATTTAAATTTGTGTATTTTTTTTTCAAAAAAAATTCTCATAAATACACGTTATTTTTTGCTTGTAAAATGTACACACTCCCAAAAGGGACAAGCAATTTGGGACGGAGAGAGTACGAAGAATACACAGGTGGTAAAGTTGGGAGGAGCGTGGTGGGGACGCTCTCAATATCTCATCTGTTTATGTAAAGGTAGTAGCTGTTGTTAGGGAGTAGGGCCCATAGGGTAGGGAAGATGAAAGCGTCTACGTAAGGAGAGGAAGGGGAGGGGGAGGGGTGTGTTTAAGGACACGTGTGGGACCAGATGTCAGCGTCGATTGACGCTTCGCAGAATATATATATATATATATATATATATATATATCTGTAAGGTTGGTTGTGGGGAGAGTCGACACGTGTCGAGTACTTGCGTGGAGGTGATGGTGCAGCAGGTGTGCCCCCTCCCCACGTTTCCACCACTCCCTCCTGTAATAAAATATCGCCGTCCATTATTACTACTACTACTTCCTTGGGAAAAGTGAATGTTTTACATACAGGTATACCTCCCCCCAACGTACACTATTCCCTGGGAACTGGCTTGCTAGTTGCTACCACAGTCACTCTTGAGTTGGGTTGTTCCGCTATGAGTGTTTTTATAATAATTTAATTTTTTATACTCCCTCCGTCCGGATTTGTTGGTCCGTTTTGGGAATTCTAACTTTTTTTCCATTACATTTTGAGTTTGTTAATTTCCTATTTTATCCTCAATCCCTCCATTTAATACTTCATCCATTCCAATTTGTTAGTCCACTACGAAACTACGTGCAATTTTCAAACTAAAAAATAATGTAGTTGCAAAAATTATTTTTTTATCAATATGGATCTTGTTTGATAGATCTCATTGAGAACTTTAATACGGTGCAAAAAAAATTCAAAAATGTAAGCATATTATTTAAAAAAAATTAGTTTTTGTGTTGTTATTTTAAGTTTTAGAAAAGGGGCAAAAAGTAAATTTTTCATACTTTATGCTTTGACTTTTGAAAATGGACAAACATTTTAGGACTTGAAAAAGTATGTTTGTGGACTAACAAATCCGGACAGAGGGAGTAGTTTTTTATGTAATGTGTTATGAGATGATAACCTGTCTTATTTTTTGGAAAAAATTATTTTTTGTTGGTGGAACACCCACTTTAAAAGTAGAGAGTAAACTCCTAAAAAAACCTCTAAAAATTAGTCTCGCCAAATACCTTACAAATTTGCAGATTTCTTAAGTTTGTTATAGTAGTTGAACAACTTTGGCGCAACACTGGCAAGGTTGTGAATCTCGTATCGTACTGGCCCGTACGTACTGGATTTACATAAAACCGGTAACGTCACCAGACAATTTCGTCCCGTTGTCAATTCTGGTCAATACCGATCGGTTCCGGCCATTCCGGACAATACCGGATGGTATGAAGGAACCGGCTGTTCATGCACCAAAGGCACTATTCAGGCATTATTCACTTATTATTATTATTATGGTCATGCTAACCGGTGCTATAGTGCACCCATTAAGGATACAAAAGTACATTTTTATGTGTCCTACTTATACAAAAAAGTACATTTTAAAAGTACACTTGTACGTTAAAGTACACTTAAAGATGTACTTTAAAGTATAAATGTACTTTTAAATTGTACTTTTTTGTACTCTTAACGGGTGCACTATGGCACCCGTTAGCAATTCCCTTATTATTATTATTATTACTACTTTTCGAGAGTAGGATAAGTTATAATAGAGAGTCTGATATTGTGAATTTTTTTAAAAATGACTAGCTAAATTATAAAAGGTGTTTTTGAAGCTAAATTTGGTGGGCTTTTGTATGTGTGTGTGTGTGTGTGTGTGTGTTTGTGTGTCTGATAGAGATGCTCCTGGCGTAGGCTCGTTTTTATCTTTTCACTTTTTGGCTTTTTCAATTCTTGTCGGAATGTATTTTGAATTTGGTAGAGTATTTGGGAGAAACATACGGGGCTTTTGGATGCGGATTTGATTTTGGGTAGATTTGTAATGAGGACAGGCCCACTTCCTAAAAAAGGTGGATTTGTATATTGGGTATTTGGATGAACTTTTAAAAGGGAGGATTTCAAGGGTGGATATGATAGGATAAAGAGGCAAATAATATAATTGTCCCCGGTTTATTATTTTAATAAATAGAATAAATTAATTTCATTATACAGCCTGATAGTGTTTGAGACACATGTACGGAATATCCTTTTGTTACCCAAAATGAAAAAATAGAAAATAAGAAGTCAAAAAGCTCCTTCCATCTTATTTCTGGCTTCTCCTCTCTAATGTCAAACATATTTTCAAAGAATGCATTTTACAATATCCATCTGAACACCAAAAAGCCAAAAATATATAAATTAAAAGTTGAACGAGAGGCTGCCAAACAGACTCTTAGGTTGGCCTATTTTGGGCTCTATTAGAGCAATAGTGGTATGGAAATGATATTTGTGGGCAAAAAAAAATCTAACTCAATGGCCTAAATGAGGACACCGTAGGATGGTTAGACACTATGGGGGACATCTGAGCCGTCCATTATTGTAATTGACAGTTCAGGTCGTAAACACTTATTTATCGGTAAGAAAGTAACAAACAATAAGAACAATTGAATGCAAAAATGAATAGTTTGAATGTGCCCTGCAAGATCCCCCATTCCCCACAGTCCACCAATTTTCACCCAAAAATGGCTTGGGTCATTTTTATCACGTCACGATAGCAACCACCAAATCCTCCTATCTTACATGTGTCCGGTTTTGAAATAGAAGGAAAATTATTGGAAAAAAAAAATGGCATTGCTAATAGCAATGACTATTGCACGAACCTGGTAATTTTTTGATCAAATGACACTACTATTCTTGGTCATTTTTTGGGAATGACTTGTCCCAAAATGGCACGTCCACTGGAATTGCTCTTAGAGTCTGTGTGGAGGATCGAAATTATTTATTACTTATTCCGTCCTTTTTTTTTACTGTCCCTTTCGACAAAACGTGCATTTTCTTGGACATAAAAAATGTAGTTCCATAGAATTTTTTTGAAAAGTTTTTTGCACCATGTAAACAAGGTAAACAATTATATGAGAAATATATTTTTTAGGGGTTTCAAAATGCACATATTCCAATAGTGGACACTTAAAAGGAAATATTGATTATACCGTAAATATTATTCCCTCGTTCCCAAATTTATTGTCTAATTTTCAGTATGCGTATCATTTTTAAAGTAGTTATAACTTTCAGATCTATAATGTTTTTTATGATTTTAAAAAGTTTGTTTAGTAGAATTAATCAAAATCTATCAAATAATATTCATAGGACATATTAAAACCTCATAATTCAAAATATAAGCAATTTTTTGAGGTGTCTAGAATAGTGAAAGTGGTCAGAAATTTTGGGACAAGAGGAGTAATACCTAATTGAAGTACACTTATCCTATATAATAATTGAGCTAGGCACACTGGATTAAACCAAGTTTTTTGAAAAATGAATGTGTTCTGACCAACCAAATATTGATTAGTAGGAGTATATAAACAAAACGATTTTCACGTGCGTAATGTTTTTGGTCAGTGCTATTCAAATGAACGACTCTGATTCTGATAATCAAAATAGATCCGTTATGGCCCCCTAAATGGGCCAATTGCACAGTGCAATGCACGTAAGTGAACTGCCGAGAAACTTAGATCTAATTTGTGGAATCCGGGGTAGGTGTTGTGCGGTAGGTGATGTGCGCCCTATTGTGTAGCAAAACGACGTAGTTTTGGGCATACCTTTAAAGCTTCCAAGGGCCTTGTTTGGAGGAAAAAAAAAAATCACTACAAAGTGGCAAACCCAAAGTGCCTAAACCATAAACCCAAAGTGCCTAAACCCGAATTGTCTAAATCCAAGCGCCTAAAACCATTATACCCTACCTCAAAAAGCCTAAATCTCCTAAAATTGAACTCCAAAATTGAACCCAAGACTAACTCTCCAAACAAGGCCTTGAAAGTGTACCCAAAAAATTAGCAAAACTACGTCGTTTTGCTGCACAACACGGCGCACATCACTTACCGCACAACACCTCCCCGGATTCTAATTTGTGTCCTAACAATGGGTAGTAGACACCCCCAATGAGTTCTTTATTGTCATCTTGGCTCCTACACCCTACCTAATCTTATCTAGGCAAATAGTAACAACCAATCTTACGGGTCGTTTGGCTAATGGATTTGATTTTGGGTAGATATGTAATGAGAGCAGATTTGAGGGTGGATTTGTAACGAGGGCGGGCCCACCTCCTAAGAAGCGTGGATTTGTAATGAGGTGTTTGGATTTTTTTTTTTAGAAGGGAGATTTAGAGGGTGGATATGATAGAATAAAAGGGTAAATGACCGAATTGCCCCCAATTTATTAATTTCATTATAATTAGAATAAATACACAATAATTTCATAAATATATTTATACTAGATGTTAAAAAATAGTATTTCCGAAAAAAAATTTGATAAAACATCAGTAATATATTTACGAAATTTTAATCAAAAAAATTAAACACAAAACTAAAAAAATTTCAAAAAAGATAAAAATAAGAAAAAACAGTATGTTAGTACTAATAATTTTCAATTTATTTGAAAAGTTATACAATGTTTGTTTATTTTTTTCAAGAATACACCCCTATAAGGCTAACAAACTCACAAAATACTTGTACCGGTTTTCGGTATCCGATTGAGTTTGTTTTTATTTGACTATGTTTATTTATTATTTTGAACGTTCATGTAAAAAATCAGCTCAATTGGGCATCAAAGGGAGTGTTTTCTAACGTCCTGACACTTACAAGTGTGGGTACTACTAATAAAATCACAAAATACTTCTACCGGTTTTTGGCATCCGATTGAATTAATTTTTAATTCAAATATGTTTATTTATTATTTTGAACGTTCATGTAAAAAATCAGCTCAATCGGGTATCAATAGGGGTGTTTTTTTTTAACGGGCTAACACGTACAAATGAGGGGTATTTTTGCGAAAAGCAAATCCGGCTGCCCCCGGATTTACCAACGACAAGGGTAAACCCCCGCTTGGCAAATCCACCCCCAAGTGGATTTGCAATGGAAACAGTGCCACAGCTTGGCATATCCACCTTGGCCATTTTCCTTGCCAAAGACCAGACTCCTGGTGGGACCGGGATTCCTTCCCCGGCCGCTTGGCATATCAGGGCTCTAATGCCCCAGCCAAACAGGCTGTTAGGGCAATGAATAATATGGAAAAATCATTGGAGCAATGGATCATAATTAAAGAATAAATGTGAATTTGTAACGATTTTAACTATTTTGTCATTGTATGGGAATTATTCATACTATATCGATCAGTGAAATTTACCCTTGATCGCAATAAATTTTGACCGATGACGTGATAGAAAGTCCGGAACAGAAAGATCGATTGCTCAATGTGAATAAAAAGAAGCTGAAAATGGGTGAAAATAAATCAAAGCTAAGGGTGTCACCAATGGTATACTCAAAATAAAATAAGCAAAACTTGCCACACCTTTTGATAATTCATTTCGTGGATGACTAAAGTTAACAATGTAGAGGTCCACAATGGCATAATCAAATTTGAGTGTTATATCACCTTTTCAAACTTAAAAAGATACTAAATTATTTAATATTTCAGTCAAAACTATTTTTTTTAATTTTTTTTTTTAAAAAAACATTTAAAAAAAACGTTTCCCCCCCCCCCCCCCAAAAAAAAAAAAAGAAGGTTTTTGAAAAATGTAACAGTTGAAAAGAAATTCAATTTTAAAAACAAACAATTTTCAAAAATAAAATAGGTTTTGAAAAAATATTTTTTTAAAACATTGCTGAAAAAGAGAGAGAAAGTAGAGAATGTCATCGTATCATTTCATAAAAGCCATCTGAATGTCATCGTATCATTTCATAAAAGCCATCTGGCACCGATTACATCGAAAGACAGGAATGAAGCCAAAACCACTAACAGTTGAAATGAGAACGACAAAAGGTTAACAAGGCGACCGGCTCGCAGAGATACACCTACCAAGGCAAACCCGACACCTATGAGACGAGATGATGATTCCTATTAAGTGATAACCGTAGAGAATCCCAAATAAATTCTCAGTGCAAACCATTACACAACAATGCGCAGATGTAATCAACAACTAAAAACAAGAAATAAAACCAGCTAAAAGAACCCCCCCCAAAAAAAAAATACTAAGATGCCGCACTGATTCCACCCACTGAGTCACCGAGTGTAGATGAGTTTACAATCTAGTCGCTTCCCCAAAAAAAACCCAAGATCCATGGTCAGCCGCCTGCAGAATTTGAAGCTTTATTACACCGGAGGGGGCCAAAACCACCCAAGTTCACCCTAAAGTCAGATCGGCCCAAAACCCCCCAAAATGGTGATGGTTTCTGGCCGAACCATAAAGTATGGATGAGTGGGGAAGTCAAGGTGGATGGTGGTGGCGGATGGAGGTAGAGGTGGAAAGTGGTGGTAAAGCTCAAATCTGGCATAGGGGTGAAAATGGGTGGTGGGCAGTTGAGTCAAGCAGGGGTGGGGTGCAAAGGCGGCAGCCCCACCCCTAAATTAGCAATCCAAATAAATGAAAGAGGTTGAGAAGAGGTGGAGTGGTGTATAGAGGTGGAGAGGGGGGAGAAAATCAAAAGGAAGTGAAAGAATAACCTTGTTGGAGAAAAAGAGGGAAGTAGGAAGCCCAGGAAGAGAGGACCCGACCTCTAGAGAAAGAGAGAGACTATTAAAATAAACTATAAGTATGTCTAGATTAATAAGAAATGAATGATAGAGATTTTTTTTAACCTCAGAATGATACTTTGAAAATGATACATATTATTTTATTTGCAATTTTTTAAACAATAAACAATAAACAAAAACAAAAATATATATACATTTTAGTAGTATAATGTATCTGACTACTGAGAGCATGAAAATGAAACTCAGACAATTGGCTTAGTAGTTGTGTAGCAGCATTAAGTGTTGTGAGTTACGAATTAAAATCCTAGAGAGAGGATTTTAATACTCATCATGATTGATTGGGTATGATTAAAAAAAAAAAGTAGTAGGTTCTTCTGCCGCATGACAAAGAAAGAAGGGTGAATGACGGGCCGGTACATGTAATTCAATCAAAACACAAACAGGTCCAATTGAGTTTGGGAAACAAAAATGCCAGAGGCACACAAAATTGGCACACCACAATCCACACAAGTCCCATGTGGCAAGTGGGCCCCACGTTTTTCTAATTAAAAAAAAAAACTGAAAAATCCTCTCTATCTCTACTCCCCTCATCTCTCTCTCCCCCAAACCGAATCCCTTCTGCCTATTCCTTCCAGCACCCACAAACACCACCAACTATCCATAACCGGTGCCGCGGCCACCATGGATCCCATGGACTCACAGAACTCCCACACCCTAAAACCAAAGTCGGCAGCCTTCTCCGCCGAGTCGTAAGAACCCAACCAACTTTGATCGCGGCAGTTGGGTAGCCGGATCTCGGAAACGTATTTCCCCCACTTCTGTCTCTGTTTTTTTTTCCCCTAGTTCTCTGTCTCTGATTGGGTCCCCTTACTTTTGTATGTTGATGCTAGTTTAAGAAATTTCATGAAATTTTCTCCATTGTAGTCTATACTTTTGAAATTTTGAAGTTAATATAGGAGTAGAACTAATGTTTGTTGGGTCCCTGTCAATTTTTGTTCCTTTTTCTCTAACTTTTTATAATTTCAGTTCATAAATTAGTATGTTTTGTTTTACCTGAAGAAGCTAAGGCAACAGCTCAGTAGCGACTCCAGAAGTTCGGAAGCGTGGGGTCATTCATAAACGTCAAAGACTTTTACCAATCATAAATCAAAGAAAAAATCACAATAATGGCAACTAAAAATCTTATTTAAAAAAAATCACATTTAAAGCTCAACCTAGCAGGACAGATCAACATCTCCTTGTCAAAAGAACAAAACGAATGACTAGGATTCAAACAAACCACACAAATAAGTGACTTTTATGAACTTTTAGGAGTTATCCAGTGGTGTCACCACCAAATTTAGGGGGTTCATTTATGAATTTTTCAAAAAAAATTCAAAAATTTCAATATAATAGTAGTATTAGGTTTTTTTTTTCCCGTGGGGTCGGCTGACCTCCCCTCTCTACCATGTGGAGTCGCTCCTGCAACAGCTTACGAGAAAAGAAGGCGGCGGAGGTTATGGATAGGTGGTGGTGGTTGTGGAGGGCCGGGGAAGGAATTGGGTTTGGGGGAGGAGAGAGGTTTTCAGTTGTCTAATTTTTTTTAGGCAGATAGTGGCAGGGCCCACCGACACGCGTTTTGCCTCTTAACACGACACGTGTCTTGTGTGGTTTGTGGTGTGTCATTTTTGTGTGCCTCTAACATTGTTGTTTTGGAAAAGCACCACCATGGTATTTTGGCAAATCATGACCCCCACCCACCCGTCTCTCTCTCTACCCACCCAATATGAGCACAATTTCACCTTGTTCGGATGGGTTTCCAAGAACGCAGTCCCCAATTTAAAACAGTGGGACCCTCTGAAAATTAGCCCATTTTCTCTCTCTCGCTTTCCCATTTTGGGAAACACTCTCCTAGTGTACAAATTGTGCACATATGAGTCGGTGGGGTTCACTTCGGAGTCCCATACAAATAATCCAAGCCGTTCATCAACTTTATAACATTTTTTGAAGTCGCTTTGAAAAAAAGTAGCTCAATCAAATTTTTATAGCTACTTGATCCAATTAGTTAACTTTTATTTAAAATTTCTTCATATTTTAGGATTCTAAATTTTGAATGAAAATTGAAAGATTGGATCAAATATTTAAAGTTTTTAGATTGAGCTAATTTTCTCGTAGTCTAATCGAAAAATTATTTTAAAGTTGATGAACGGCTTTGATCATTTGTATGAGACTCCGAAGTAGACTCCACAGACTCATTTGTGCACAATTTGTACACTAGGAGAGTTTTTCCCAAAATGAGATCAGATGGCCAGGGACGAGGACATTTTGGGAATAGGAAATATAAGATGGCAAGATATGCTTTATCCTATTAGCCAAGGTTTTCGAGATAATCTTGTAGATGTCATTGCAGAGTCCAATAGGCCTAAAAACCACTAGGGGATGCAATTTTCGGTAAGGGCTAGGTATCCATAGTTGCCTAACCTGAGCTAAGAAAGGATAGAACGATTGTTGTAGCTGAAGAACCAACAATATTCAAGTAGGTTTGAAAGAAACATCTTGGGAAAACAATCAGGACCTGGGGCTTTGGTTCAAATCGGAGGAGCGAGTGTTGAATTGTTAATTTGTCTAGGCTGATGGAGTTTTCATGCAATTAGTGACTAAAACATAGTGGGAAATGGCATTTTCCCCTGGCAAAATGCGTAGGGACTGCTGTAGATAATCAGAGGCCTTAATCATCGGATAACCTGCGCGCGGATGATCGAGTTTTGGTTCATTTAGAGGTGTAAATCCCAATGCTGGCCCTTCACCCAAAGATGCAACAAGGCTGGCCCAATAAGGAACCTCCATTTTATGAAGGCCCAATAAGGAATTTAAGGGCTGCTGGATCAGCCCTTCTAGAAAATTTCCAGCAAGGAACACCAAAAGACTTCGTAAGCTTTGGTTGTCCAAGTTATCAATAGGCCCAGCTCAATAAAGCTTTATAAATTAAAATTAAAATTTCATTAAACGACGACTTGTTTATTGGTGTTAGAACTTGTGGCTCATGATGTGAAGAGGGTAGAAGTGCTAGGGAAGGCTAGATGCCAAGCGGAATGACGCATCTGGCCCATGTGTTTTTAGGGTTGGGAATAGAGTAGGCGTATAATACTCTCTATTAATTGTAAACCTTGGACGATTTGATCAATAACAAAGAACTCGCTCGAGCTCCTGCGGAGGTACCTAGTTTTGGGAAACCATGTAAATTCTCTGTGTGGATTTCTTTACTGTTTCATATTCCTATATTGTGTGTGTAGTGTTTACGCTTACAATTGGGTGTTTGTTCCTTGTGACCACATGGCTGTAAAACTTGGAATGGCAGGGTGAAGCTCTTGGACAAAATCTATTTGGTGATTCTTCATCATAAGGCCTGGTTCTCCTACCGATAAAATCAAGATTTGATAAAAATCAACATTTGATTTTATCGTTTGGGAGATAGATAAGAGAACAAGACCTAAGACAAAAATCTAGAACAATAAAATTGATACTCCTAACGCTTTGTATGACCACAACTGAATAAAAAAAACTTCTAACGACGTTGTGGCAACAAGGGGCGGGCAGAGGGATGCATGCAGGGGTTTCGTCACTGCACACCTCGCCATTAACCCATTATTAGTACTTTATTTTTTATTTTCTTTCTGTAAAAATTATGAAGGAATGTCTCCTCGAAATTGTTTTATTTTAGTATATGAGGATGATATTTTGTTGTTAACTATGAATATATATGATTCGATGTTCTCGTATTATGAAACTTGTGTCCGCCACGGTTAATGGTGTGAGTTGATAAAAGGGGTGTTTGAGAGCCTCTCTTTCTTTGCATTTTTCAATTTGAAAGGTACGTGCATAATGGGTCTGGGGTTGGTGTTGTGCACTGTGCAGCCCTTAGGGGGCCCACCCCGGTCCCCGTTATTTGATCCGAATCGTTCATTTTATTCATCTCGTAGAGCGGATAGTCCATGTAAAAATTCAGGTTGATTGGACACCAATAACTGTTTGATCAGTGACTATTTAGCTTACAGTTTTGTAGGAAAACGTTACCTACAACAGTTTCTTTTAGTGTTTCGTTTTTGCGAATCTTCAGTCTGAAAAAATAGGTACCGGGAACACCTTGAATTTTTACATAGACTACATATTCAGCAAGACGAACAAAATGAATAATTTGGATCAAATAACGGGATCCGAAGTGAACCCTATTGGGGCTTCACAGCAAGCCAGATTTGTGTATAATGAATTATATATGCAGGTCTTTACGTTAACTAAAATGAAAAATAAAAAGGGAAAATTATCCAAATGGTCCCTGTAGTTTCACCCGAGTCTCGATTTAGTCCCTCTAGTTTCAATTGCACTCCAATGAACCCTGTAGTTTCAATTTTGGTCGATTTTGGTCCAATTGATAACGTCCGTTTGCAAAGTTGACGGAAAATTCAATTTGGGGCTTTTTTTAGGGGTAAAAAAGACTTTTTGCCCACCCTCCCACACAAAACCAAAACCTTAACTCTTCCTACCCCTTTTACAGTAATTTTCCATCTCAGGAGTTAAAAAAAAAAAAAAAAAAATCACTCTTCTTCTTCTTCTTCTCTTCTCTCTCTCTCATAAAACCTCCACCACACGGCTACGAATCACCACCGCTCACCCTTCCCGCCTCTTCCCTCTCATTACCAAAATTCTCGACCACAACTTCCACCACACTCACCTCATCATCCCCACTCTCACCACCAACAACATCAACTTTCCCTTCCTGTGTCCCCCTCGCCGGCGCCGCCTAAATCATTGTAACTGATTTTTTCGTAGCTGTAGGAAATTTCCGACACGGAGCTTCCATCGGGCACAACTCCGACGCCCATCGACGATGATGAAAACTGAAATTGAATCAATTTTAATCCCAAGTAGCAAAGTTCAACTGGGTTAGTATTTTGTTTTTTGTCAGTAATCTGGGACTGAGGTGAAAGAATCGAGTGGTTACGCTGCTGTTGAAAGAATTGAACTTCGAATTCGTGAAATCGATCTCGATATAGTTATCCCGTGACGGATCCACCATTTGTTTCGCCACCGGTTGAGCGGATTTCATGGGTTGAACAGGAACAACCCTATCCGACCCAGAATTGTGTATCCCAATTCGGTAATCGAAATCCAAGAATTGGTCCGAATCCGAAAACAACAACTCGATCGACTTCATAACCAGAGCATCGACATCGGGTAGTTTATGGGTCGTACACGAACAGGGGAATCTTAGCAATTACGGAAGAATCCAACCCCTTGGACTCAGGGAAAGTCGTTGAAGCCAAACAAGATTCAACCGATTTTAGGGTTTTATGTGTGAGAGAGAGAGAGAGGAGAAGAAGAAGAGTGAATTTTTTTTTTTTTTACTCCTGAGATGAAAAATTACGGTAAAAGGGGTAGGAAGAGTTATGGCCCGATTGGCTGGGTCTAAAACCACCCCTCAAAAGTTATACCGGGTAAAAAACATGGGTCCCACTACTTTGGCTGGGTTTGGCAACCCAAAAGCTGTCCGGTCTTCGTTTTCACCCCTGGTATGTTTTCACCCCTTCAGGGGTTTTGTCCCAGATAAAATTTGGGCACCTCTGACCCTACCCAAAAATTATCCGGGGGAAGGGGGTTGGATTTTTTACAATTTCACCCCTCCTTAGCCCCTTCCCCAACCCCCACCCTCCATGTTTGCACCAAAAATTCCCACAAACAAATACAAAAAATGAGAACAAAAATCTGGTATCAGAGGGAGAAAACATAAATCATCCAACTACATAATTTCGTTTTAAAAAAAAAAAAAATGGAAACCCAGAAATCTGGTACCAGAGAGAGATGACCGAAAATCTAAGGTGCTCCGATGGTGGTTTGGTTTGGATGGATTTGAAGGTCTCGCCGAGTAGAACAACATTCCCTTCTGGCTCTTAGATCGAATCCCACGTAATAGCCTTCGATTTTGAGTTTGAAGATGAGATTGTGTATGGAGGGGAAGAGAGAGAGAGAGAGACTGTCCACAGAAAAAAAAAAAAAAAAAAGGAAGAAGAAGAAGGGACAATTACCTACGTCTTTGACTCTCTCTGGGGGAATAGGATAATAAAGGTAAGAAACTACACTATACCCCCTTCAACTAATTAGTAATACCTCTACCAATTTAACATATTTATTATCTACTTAATTTTTTTTTAAATACAATTAAAAACAAAATTTGGATAAAAACCACAATTTAAAAAAAAAACCTTGTTTAAAATAAAATTATTACAATAAATTAAATTTCCAATTTAATAAATTTTTATAGCTTCAAATTGTCCAAAATTTATAAAATAGATTAACTTTTGTAATTATATAATTAATTTAATGCATAATCAAAATTTGTTATACCACAAGGGCAAAATAGACATTTGACAGCTTTTTCTATCATTTACCCCCTCTTATTTATAAAACACCCAAACCAAGTCAAAAGTTATCCTCCTTTTTAATCCACCATCCAAACAATCTACTTTTTTTCACCCCTTCATAAACATCACATCAATGTGGGCCAACCCTTTAAAAATAATACCCCCTCTTATCTTATACCCCTTTAAAACTTATCCCCCTGAAATTTTGCACCATCCAATCGGGGCTTTAGGGTTTTGGTTTTGTGTGGGAGGGTGGGCAAAAAGTCTTTTTTACCCCAAAAAAAGCCCCAAATTGAATTTTTCGTCAACTTTGCAAACGGACGTTATCAATTGGACCAAAATCGACCAAAATTGAAACTACAAGGTTCGTTGGAGTGCAATTGAAACTAGAGAGACTAAATCGAGACTCAGGTGAAACTACATGGACCATTTGGATAATTTTCCCAAATAAGTTACATAGCTTATCTCGTCCTACTTTTGTCTTGGGATGAGAGAGCCAAACAAGCAAAATGAGAAAATGAATCGGGATAAGTAATAAAAAAAAACAGTTTTGTTTTCACTTAAAAAACTATCTTATTCCACTAACAAAAAACCACTTAGTTTTTTTTGCAAAACTAAAAACCAAAAAAGTCAAAAAAACTAGTTAGTGTAACAAGTTAGTTTTTTTGTAAAACTAAACATACAAAAAACTAGTTTAATGGAACAAGTTAGTTTTTTTGCAAAACTAAAAACCAAAAAACTAGTTAGTGGAACAAGTTAGCTTTTTTGCAAAACTAAAACATCCAAAAAAACCAAAAAACTAGAAAAACCAAGTTAGTGGAACACCCCCTAAGCTCAGATAAACCCTGAAATCATTTCAAGCGTAAAACTAGATAGTACGCTATTGAATTTAGCAAATTTTGAAAAGGAGGTTTTCCAAGTAATGGAATTAATGATATTTACGCTATACGCACATACAGATCTTTTATGCACTAATCCCAGTAAGATGATCCAAAATGTTTTTTTTTTAAGAATTCATGGGGCGAATCACTCGGTTTTACCATACGAATTATGAAAAAGTGCTTACTAATATTCAAATTGAGTTGTTTTTTCACATGGACTCGTGTAATATATTTTATAAAAACATGAACTGTTCGAATCATATTAGCGGGGACAAAGGTAGAACCCATTAGAAGACATTTGAATGACCTGCGATCCTCTGTGCAAACGATCTCTACCAAAAAATTAAATTTGTTTGGTTAGTAGTTTTGAAATAAATTTTAGAGATAATAGTTTTGTATAGGGTTGCATAATTTTTTGTCCTTAGTCAAATTTTTGTAACATTTTAGAATAATAAACATTTTCATTTTTTTAATGAAGGTACGCAATATACATTTAAAAAGTAAAAAATTTGATAAAAAATTAGTAAAAAAAACACATATGATGAAAAAATAAAAAAAACTTATAGAGAGATTCTATATATAAAAAAAAAAACCCTAACAATGACTATTTTTCTAGGGTCTTGTTAAAATACACGCACTTCAGTGCACTTTTTACATTTTCAATATATTTACACTTATTTTTATACAATTTCACACATTTTAACACATATTTTTAGGGGGATGTTCCACTAAGGGTGTTTTTAAAATCAACTGACTTTTCACGGTTTTTTATGTGATGTATTGTGAGATAATAGCCTGTCTTGAATTTTTTAATAAATTGGTTTTTGTTAGTGGAATGGGGCCTAAACCTTAACTTTAGGGGTATGAGAGCCTACTTTTTAACTTTTCATTTTTTACTTTTTGATTTATAGTTAGAATGTGTTTTGAATTTGAGAGAGGTGTTTGAGAGAAATAAGCAGAATGCATTTTGTAATAAGAATTGTGTTCGGGAGATATGTGTATAATATATTTTGGAATATATTTTGGAGGTAATCAAAATTTGAAAAAGAGAAAAATAAAAAATTAAATAAATCTCCTAACCTAGTTTTAAGGCTTAACTTCTTCTCTCTTTTCATGAAATTTAAAAATGAGTTTTGGGAGAATAAATTCGGAGTGTTATCACTCAAACACCCGGAATTAAAACAAAAAAAAAAGACAATGGAAAAAGTAGAAAAAATTGGCGGCCATGCACCCCTAGTCCACCCTATTTCAACAAATTTTTTCGAACAATGCTATGAGTACACCAATTGTGCACCCTAAATGTATACTACCCTGAAGTGACAAATGAGGAGAGACTCATTTTTTGGGTGAGCCCCACATTAGGACTCTCTTCATTTCCCACCTCAGGGTGGTGTGTATTTGGAGTGCACAATTGGTGTACCCATATCATTTTTCATTTTGATTTTGGAAAATGATTTTCACACCTCCCATTTTACAATCCACACTCTCCTTTTTGTCTTTATCTTACATGATTTACATGAATTTTCATATATCCAAAGATAATATTATAATTCATGAAGATAAAGATAAAAAAAAAGTGTGAATTATAAAATGAAGGTGTCAAAATCAGCTTGATTTATCCTTTTTGGAAAGATGCATGCACCTTGGGGGAAGGATGTACGTGGTGTAAAGCTGTAAGAAATGCAGAAAATTATCATGTCGTGCAGCACGCAGATTTAAAGAGAGAGGTGGTAGTGGGTCTCAAAAAGGCAAAAACAAATGACACATTGATACTCGACGGCAGGGGAGTCGAGCGAGTGGGGCTCGTTTTTCAGGGACTTTGATTAAAGTGTACATAAATTTTGGGTACATAAAATGTACAAATGACTTGTAAAATCTACTTTTAGGATAATCCAAACCGTTATTTAATTTTAAAATAATTTTTCAAATGGCCCTGAAAAAATCAATTTAATTGGATATGTGCAATTGATTGATCCAAACTTCAAGTTTTCATTCAGAGTAGGATTCTAAAGGAAAACTTAAAATTTAGATCAACCAGTTTACCAAATCTAATTGAGTTAATTTTTTGCAAGGTCATTTGAAATATTATTTAAAATTAAGGAACGGTTCGGATTATTCGTGTGGGGCCCAAAAATAGACCCCACAAGCCATTTGTACATTTTTTGTACCCAAACTTCTGTACCATGAGCATTTTCGGTTTTTCAGCTTTGTTCGTTTTGGTTTTTAAAAACCGGTTTTCTCAATTATTATTCAATTATTACTCATATTTTTAAATATTATTTTTATTTTTCTCTTTATCTCTCTCCAATCATTAATACCTATTTTTTAATTATTATCCCTATTTCTCCTTCTAATCATTACAAAAACCAAAACTCAAAACTCAAATCAAACACAACCTTAGTTTCTCGCAAGTTATGGTTCGGAAGTGGGGCATGTGTGGGAGGAGAGAGAAATTAAACTGGGTCCCCCCGGGGTGAAGCTGGTGGTCCCCCGCTAGAGTGCTCGTGGTGCGCCGCGCAGGACGTTGTGTTCATGTTGTATTTAGATTGTAGTGTGTACAACATTTTCGCTCTTGAAATAACCCTCATTGCAACTCGTTATCGAGTTTGACAATGGGTATTGATGATGGTGGACAAATCGGTTTGTGATGATGGTGGACAAATCGGTTTGTGGGACACACTCTGAGGTCCTAAACAAATACACTCCAATTTGTTACCTAATTTTGAAATAACTTTTTAATTGCCAGGTTCTACAAAAACAATCACGTTGGTCGAATACATATAAGTATTTGATCTACCATTCAATACTCGTAAATTCAGAAATCAAATCCTTTGGCAAAAAAATGTAGAACTGGTTTTTTGGTTTTGTCTTTATTTCAATTTTTGTTTGCATTTGTTTGTTTTGCGTTAAGTTTTCGCAATTTATTGATTTATCTCAATGAGACGAATCCAAAAAGTATAAAATTATGGTCAAAATTAATTTTTTGTAATAAAGCCGAAAATAAGCCAAAATAAAACAGTATAGTGGTTTAATTTTGGGTTTATTAAAAAAAATGTTTTGATCATAATTTTATACTTTTTGGATTCGTCTCGTCGAGACAAATTCATAAACCACAAAAACTTGACGCAAAACAAACAAATGCAAAAAAAAAAAAAAAAAGATTTGAATAAAGACCAAACGAAAAAACCAGTTCTGCGCTTTTTTGCCAAAGCAAGCAGTTGGTATCCGATGAACATGATTTTTCGAAACGCAAATCGGAAAATTATTTTACAATCATTGGACTGTTCGGATATGACTTGGGTAGACCCCGAAGAGAGCTCCACAAGCCAGTCTATGCACCATTGGTCGACTCCTATTGTGTTAAAACATTCAACTCAAAATCATTTAGCAATATATGGAGTAGCCTGTAAATTTTATTAACCAAACTTTCGTGGCTCAGACGATCGATGAGAGATAAAATCTACATAAGTATCCATGGAATTAATGATGATTATCTATGTGCAATGCACACAATTTGATTGGACGGAATAAACACAAAAATATGAAAGAGGGTGAGCAAAGTCGTCGAGAGGGAGAGAGCG
Organism: Vaccinium darrowii; assembly: GCA_020921065.1. NCBI lineage: Eukaryota > Viridiplantae > Streptophyta > Magnoliopsida > Ericales > Ericaceae > Vaccinium > Vaccinium darrowii. The sequence continues at coordinate 5,239,794 of CM037160.1, forward strand.
AGAGAGGGCGTCCTGGCTGGAAAAGCTCCCTTCCCTTTGCCGCACGTCCCCTCCCCCACCACTCCCTTCCACCTTCTCCCAGCCCCTCCTCCCCTCTCTTTTCCTCTCCTTTACTTCTTTCCCTCGTGAATCTGTCGGGAACTCTCCATGCATGGTCGGATTTGCTCTCATTCCAGTGTGGGCGCTAGGGATCTTGATTTTTGGACCAAGGGGAGGCTGATCTGGGCCTCTGACACCGACGACAACGTGATAGTGGCGGCGATGACATTGGCGGTTTGTTCTATTTTTTCATTTTGTTTTTTGGTTAGTTTTAGGTTTTTCTGGTAGATTTTTTGTTGTTTTTGTTTAAACTGTATTTGTACTGTGGTGGTTTTGATTTAGTGGGTTTTCTATCTCTTCATCCAGAAAAAAAGAAAAAAAAGAAAAAAAAAGATTTATTTAGCTAAAGCCACTCTTATTGGAAAAGTGATTTGTCTACTTGTGAATTATTGTTAGTAAAACGGAAAATAAGTCAGACTGGCTTTACCCAAACTTGGCTTGTAGAAATGAGTGCTGGTGTCATGGCCTAGTAGCACTTTATTTTTTTATTTCTTGATGCCTTGTCGGGACTTGAAGACAAGGTCAAATTTTCCTACAGCCCTGTTCCAGGACAATTTCAGTCCATCATTGCACAAAAGACTCCTTTTGGGTGGAGAATTTTGTGTGTAATTTTGTAACTGAAATTGTGCGTGGAGAATCTTTGGTGTAATCTTGTAGCTTGAAATTGCATGGAAACAAAAGTATAACATAGGGCTGTAAATGCATTAAGCCGTTCATGAACGGCTTGGTGTTCGGCTTGTTTTTTGCTTGTTCGAGCTTGATTTGTTAAGATTTTATTAAGCTCAAGCTCGACAAGTTTTTAATAAATAATTTTGAACACAACGAAACTCGACTCGACTCGATTTCACTCAGCCATAGCACAAACAATTTTCTGTACAAGCAAAAAGACAGCGGTAAAGAATTGCATTCCCACTTTTTTTCCCCACCTCCCCCACGCGCACGATACCCTAGACAACCCCTTCCCCGTAAACGACCTTGTTACATGAAATATTATTCCCTGCCCAAGAAAAGTTTATAGGCTCACAAAATTAAGTGGTTTGATTTTATCAAATAAAAAAAATCATTCGCTAAAATCAATTTAAATGGAAATGGGACAACATATGTAATTTTATGTGATTCTTATTTTAGTGAATGGAAAATAAAACTTAGTCTGCGACACCACACCACATAACGACATCACAGGAGTGAATAATCTCTTCCTTCACAAGTTCTTCACTTGACCAACAAATTATGTGACTTGCGATGGTGTTCCGGAAACGCCAACTAGTTTTCCAATTAAACCCTCTTCTAAACTCATACTTGAGGGTTTGGGGTTAGCTCCTCCTCTCCACAAGACACTCTTGGATTCAAGATTACGATGTGAGCCGTTACAACTATCGTTAAATTAGGAAACAAGAACATGTTAGACAAAGATCAATTGGGGTGTTCCACTAATGTGGTTTTTTGAAAAAACTAGATTTTCACGGTTTGTTATGTGATGTATTGTGAGAGAATGACCTGTCTCGATTTTTGAAAAAACAGTTTTTTGTTAGTGGAACACCCCCTAATGTGATCAGTTACCGACAAGCACGTGTTTACATATAAAATTAACAAATCCAATAATTAATTGACACGTAATGGAAAATGCCAAACGTTGGCAATTACATGTTGATAAAAATACACTGGATTAAAGGAATATAAATGATTAAATACGATGTCGTATTGAAGTCAAAGATGAAAAGCAGTTATTGGCAGTTACAAGCCATTGCTGACGTAAAGGATGATTTCGAAACCATGATTTTAACTGCTAAACGTGTAAACTCTACGTGTGAACTTGGAAAACAAAGCAAACTGGCAGATTATAACACGTGGAATATTTGTCGAAAGGCAGTTATTCATCTTATTGTTTAATCATTTGAGTTTGTTGAAACAACTGCACAGATTCAAAATCAAAAGCTTCTGAAGGAAGAATTAAAAGGATTCAAATTCAGACGTGGAGGAGGAAACAACTGCCAACATGAAGAGTGGAAGTTAGAGTTCAAAGCAAGCCGATGTTCAAATTCATTGAGCGGGAAGTTCAAATTGCAAGCAGCGTTTATAAATAGAAGAAATTGAAGAGTGAAAGACCCCCCGGACAAATCTTCAACAAACAGCTATCAAAAAACTGATGCTTGGTTTGTTCATTGGCAAAGTAGTTTAGGATTTCGAACCCAGTTCGAAGTAGTTTTAGGATCTCGAACTCAGTTCGAAGTAGTTTAGGAAGTAGATTAGGAAGTAGTTAGGATTAATCTTGGTTGTTCTTGTAACAATCACCCGTTCGAAGTTCTTGTATCTGAAGTTGGAGACGATTTCGAAGTAAGTTACCTTTGGTTTGTGAATCGAAGTATCTTGTTTCTTTTGTCTTTCGATTTCCTAAGTTTGTTGGTTTATATTTCTTCACTTGTCGAAAAAATCCTCTTAATTGAGGTACTTGAACCAATAAAACACAATCGCCTGATTAGATTTGGTTTTTTTCCAAAGTTAATCTGAGGGAGGAGATTGAAACTCTCTCTGGCACGCTCGCACACAATTATTTCCATTGCAAAGAAGTAAAAAGAACCAAACACATTTTTTGGCACGCCCAGTGGGACACCTGAAAGTGTTGAATGGCTCCAAAACTTAGGAAGCAAGCGGATGATTCTCAGGTTGGCCAAACGCCAGAAGATGAGAACAATGTTAATTCTAAAGAGAATGAACAAGTCGAAGGCCTACAAATTGGACCAGAGACTCGTACTGGTCAAGACTTAAATGCAGGGATTGGCCAGAGTTCTCGAATGAATACTAGAAGTAACAGAATTGTACATGTGGATGACCCAAAAAATCCAGAAGTTGGAGGAAATGTGTCATCTAGTCAATTTGCTGAAATGATTGCCACATTTAAAGAATTGGCTCAAACCCAGAAGCTTATGTTACAAAAATTAGAAGAGCAATCAGGGCTTGGGCATGATCCTTTGCCTTCATTTGAGAAGGATAAAGGAGAGGCTAGTACAAGCAAATTTAAGTCAAGGCCTGGAAAAGAGCCTATAAATGTAGATGATATACCAGAATCATGGTATGAACCTGCAAAAACTCATGATTATCAAGCTCCTAAACCTAAGAAAGTGTTCAAACAGAACACTAATGTCCCATTCGAACCAAACTTTGATGGTTTAAATGAGGATAAGGGTTTTAGAAACAATGATTACGGGTTTGATGAGTATGTATTCACTCCTGGAAGTCATTTTAATGAGAAAGATAGGACCAATGCAAAAAGATATAATCCAGAGATTGGAATTCCTAAGTATGCAGGAATACCAGAAATGGGTAGGATACATTCGAACCACTTATATGAACCTCTTGCAAAGCAAGAAGGAGGTTTTAAGCAACATAGGCCTTTTGATGATCCTTTTCAGAGGTTTCCAGAAGATAACATGCCTAGAAATGCTACTTGGGAGCCACCTGTTAATACAAGAGTGCCTCTAGGAGAACGTCCAGCCCTTCGAGATGAGATATTAGGCCTCATGCAAGAGGTATATGGACCTCTAAACCGAGGAGTACAAACTCAAATTTATAGAAAGCCCTATCCAGAATGGATAGATAGGCAGTTCGAAGTCCCTAGGGGGTTCAAAATCCCAGATTTTACTTTATTCCATGGAGATGGAAAACAATCAACAACTGAGCATATTGCTAGATTTACGGCTCAATGCAAAGAATTAGGCAATAATGGGTTTGTTAAGTTGAAATTGTTTTCTAACTCTTTGACAGGAACAACCTTCGAATGGTACTCTAATTTAACACCAGAGTCAGTTCCAAATTGGCAAAGAATGGAAGAATTATTCCATGCACAGTTTTATCAAACTGAACCTGAAGTCACTATGGCTGATTTAGCAAGGTTAAAGCAAAAGCCTGATGAAAAGGCTGCTCACTTTATTGCTAGGTTTAAAAAGGCTAGAAACAAGTGTAAACTTCAATTACCAGAAGTTGAATTTGTGAGGATAGCACAAGATGGTTTGAGTAGAGAACTTAGGAAGAAGTTCGACTCTACTGAGTTTAGAGATTTGGTTGATTTAACTTACAAAGCTTCTAGATATGAATCTTTGTTAGAAGAAGATGTCGATAGGAACAACTCTTCTTATTCAACATATTATAAAGATTCTACTTATGAAATTGATGCTGCTGAAATTGTTGAGCATGATCCTTGTGTGTGTGAATGTTTAGTTCGAAAGGATTCTTCCATAGCACCAAGGACTAATAAGAAAGCAGTTAGCAAAGTGTATTCATTTGATGTGTCAAAAGCAGATGAAATTTTTGATTACCTTTTGAAGAAAAAGTTTATCAAACTTCCTGAAAATGTCAAACTTCCAACTTTGGAAGAAACAAAAGGAAAGAATTATTGCAAATGGCATGCTTCTTGGACTCATTCAACTAAGAATTGTAATGTCTTCCGTGACAGGATTCAGGAGCAAATTAAGAAAGGAAGGATCATGTTTCCAGAAAAGACCATGGGAATAGACACAGATCCATTTCCAAAGATTGAAGAAGTAACTGCTAATACCAATGTGCCAACTTCTTTGGCCAAAACAGTTCAAGAGGTATGGCAAAATAGACGAGTTCATGTTGGGATGAACTCTATTCAGTTCGGAAGAGGAAAGCCAAAAGTTGGCCAACTTCGAAGTAATGATGGGAAGACTCACCGGCAAGATTATGCAACGGGAAGTTCTTCTAAGAAGGGTTTTAAGCAATCTCATCTTCCTATGCTTGAAGCATCCTTTCTGGAATGCTTATGTATGGAATGCAGGGCTAATTATCTGATTTTCAAAGATTTGGATCGACAGGGGGTTGATTTCTTTCCAAAAAGGATGGAAAGGAAGGCTTTGGACCAAAATAATGAAAGAAAACCATGGATAAGCCCAAGTCATGGAAGAAATGAGAAGTCTTGGCCAATATCAAAGAGAAATGTACCTTCGAGTCCAGTTCCACCAGCTTCGAAGAGGGATTATCCTCCTTTGAAGAAGGTTAACACTGGAAAGGCCCTAATGGACCAAGAAACTAAAGGAGAAGGGGAACAATTCACCTTGGTAAAAGGAGTTCCTGATTGGTTTTCAAAGAAAGTTAAACCAGAACTCTTCCAAGGATATAAAACCCCTTCTAAAGTTGGAAACAAGATGGTTAAACCTCCAAACACTCCTGCTGGTCAATGGGTAGTAGTTAGAGATCCAAAGACCAAAACACCTCAAATGATTCCTATGTTGACAAGAACTCAGAAGAGAAAGTTGCAAAGGAGGTATACTAGCTTCCAAATGGAAGAATATGCTACCAAGGACAATCATAATGGGGGTGATAAGTTTAACCCAAGGTTTAACAGGCTTCGAAGGAAGGATTCTGAAGAATCTCTTCAAAGAGGGTTTACTCGATCAGAAAGGGAAACACTAGAAAGTTTGGCCACAAGAATGGACAGTGAGGTACCACGAAATAGTCCAGCTTCACCAAATTCCTTGGCAAGCTATCAGTCTGGCTTATTAGAGGCCATGATAGTGGAACAGGAGGAAGGTGGAGGAATGAATTCATCACCTATTGAAACATTGTCCCCCATGGAAACTTCTGCAGTGGAGTTTCCTGAGAAGATGGACACAATAGAGGATGGATCAGAATTACCAGTACAGGAAAAAAGGACCATTCAGTTTGGGACCTTGCCTGAAGTTCAAATTAACATGGTTGCTCCTTCATTTGATTTTGGACCTTTTGGACCAAACTGCTCACCAGTTCGAAGGGCACTACAACCAACAGTTGCTCCTATGGAAATCATTGATGTATCAAGTGATGAAGAGTATAACCTTACGTATGATAATGGTTGGAATGATGGTTGGGGAGCCCTGATATCCAAGATTCAAAAGGAAGAAGAAGAAGAAGAGCTTATGGTTATGGCTAATGCTATAGAAGAACCAGAAATGACATCTAAAGAGAGAGCAATCTTTGTTTCAGAGACAGATGCTGATTCTGAGTATCCTTTGATTGTGGATTTAAATTGTGCTGATCTTTCTTATCCCTTCAAATCACCTTCAAATGATATGAGGCACCATTTAAAGCCATTATACATATCTGCATTGTTTGATGGGATTTTGTTAAACAGAGTTTTGGTAGATAATGGTGCAGCAGTGAATATTTTACCTTCTAGGACTTTGAAGAAGTTGGGGAAAGAAAAGGTTCGATTGATCCCAACAAGCACGTCCATTGCTGGTTTTACTGGTGAAAGTAAAAGCCCCAAAGGAATTGTTTCTATACGCCTGAAAGTTGGCCAAGTGGAAACTGATACAGCCTTTTTTGTGGTAGATACTTTTACAAGTAAGTATAATGCTCTACTTGGTAGGGATTGGATTCATGTCAATGGCTGTATTCCATCTTCGATGCATCAAGCCTTGATGATTGTGAAGTATGAAAATGGGAAAGAAGTGGGGGTCGAAGAGGTGAAAGCAGATCCACATCCCTTCAGTACTTCAGCAAATTGTGCAGAGGCTGAAATGTATAAGCCTGAAATCATTCCTCTAAGTGAAATTGCACAACCTGCCACCCCTCCATCCAGTGTGTTGGAAATTGGAGAATTGGCAGAGTTAAAGTCTAAGCTTAAACAAGCAGTTGATTATGAATCAGACAACCCACCAGATGAGGCTGCTTGGATGTGAGTCCAAGACAGAGTTCGAAGAGGCCAACTCCTTGGCCTTAGTTAAATTCATGGCTCTAGAAATAGAGCAAAAGTTACAAGAAACAAATGATTGGGAGGAATTATTGGCTGAGAAATCTGACTGGGGGTTGAAGCCAACCGGATTCGAAGAAGCTTTTCTAGGCTATATCGATTCCCAAGATCCTTTAGAAGAAGTGGAATTGGGAGATGGAATTGTTCCAAACACTGTTCAGATCAACAGAGAGCTCGATGCTGCTTCGAAGGCCAAATTGATCACAGTGCTCAAAGAGAACAAGGAATGCTTTGCTTGGAGTTATAAAGAATTAACAGGTTTGAGTAGAGATTTGGTTGAACATAAGTTGCCTATTAAATCTAATTGCAAACCTTTCAAACAACTTCCAAGAAAGATGTCTCCTGAAACCATTTTATTGGTAAAAAAGGAGATTCAAAACCTTTTGAATGCAGGTTTTATCAGAACAGCAAGATATGTAGAATGGTTATCAAATATTGTTCCTGTTACCAAGAAAAATGGGAAAATTAGGGTGTGTATTGACTTTAGAAATCTGAATACTGCCACCCCTAAAGATGAATACCCAATGCCTGTAGTAGACATGTTGGTGGACAGTTCTGCAGGCCACAAAATTATGTCTATTATGGATGGTCATTCAGGGTATAATCAAATTTGTATAGCCAAAGAAGATGTTCATAAAACTGCATTTAGAGCCCCTGGTAATCTTGGGACCTTCGAGTGGGTCAAGATGCCTTTTGGATTGAAGAATGCTGGTGCTACTTATCAAAGGGCTATGAATACTATCTTCCATGAAATAGTTGGGGGTTTTCTAGAATGCTACATAGATGACATCATTGTTAAATCAGAATCTATTGATGATCATGTAGAGCATTTGAAGATAGCCTTTTCTAAGATGAAGCATTATCAACTGAAGTTGAATCCTGCTAAATGTGCTTTTGGAGTAATGGCAGGAAACTTTCTAGGGTATTTGGTCCATAGCAAAGGTATTCAAGTTGATAAAAACAAAGCTAAAGCTATTTTAGAAGCTAAGCCTCCTTCAAACAAGAAAGAACTTCAAAAATTTCTTGGTCAATTGAATTTTCTTCGAAGGTTTATATCTAACACTGCAGGGAAAACTAAAGTCTTTTCTTCTTTGTTGAAACTGAAGGATGGAGAGAACTTCGAATGGACAAAAGAGCATGATGATGCTTTCAAGGCCATCAAGGAGTACTTGATCAATCCACCAGTTCTTGTTCCACCTAAAAAGGGAGAGCCTGTTAAGCTCTACTTGGCAGCAAACCATGGCTCAATTGGAGTTCTACTGGCTCAAGATAATGAAGAAGGAAAGGAGCAAGCTATCTATTATCTAAGTAGGTTTCTTAATGATTGTGAATGTAGGTATTCTGCAGTAGAAAAGTTATGTTTAACTTTGTTTTTCGCTTCGAAGAAACTCAGGTACTATATGATGCCTAGAGTAACCTATGTAATTTCCCAGACTGATGTTATGAAGTATATGTTGTGTAACGACCCGCCCCGGATTACCGCTTCGGCGAGTCCAAACCTGACCCGACAGAGGACCCCGCACGAGATCACGACCGCACCATGGGACTAGCAGTGGACATCACCTAAAAACAACCTGCAAACTGGAACCCGAACGGGTCCCAGGAGAGTGTGTGAGACATAGATATAAATCCAACAACTTAACGTTCAATTCTCATAAGAAATAAGCATACATGCACAACACATAACCCAACCCGTCACACAACCACGACACACAATTACAACCACCGACTACCACGCTTCCGCTGCGCCACTCTGATACACAACCGCGACACACCGTCTACCTCAACTCTCAGCCAATCCTGACACACAATCACGACACACAGTCTAGCCCAACACGCAACCAATCCTGACACACAATCACCGCACACAGTCTATCCCCGACACACGACCAACCCTGGCACATAACTAACCCCGACACGCAGTCAAACCCATCACGCAACCAATCCCGACATAGCACCTCATCACTCAACCAAACTCGGCACATAGCCAGACCCGACACACAACCCAACTCGGCACGCAGCCACGACACATAACCACAACAACAATATGTAAAAAGATTAAACAGAAATGCATAAACAATTCGGCACGAAGCCTATACGACACAAAGCCCAACACAGCACGAAGCCCACACGGCACGAAGCCAACACGACACACAGCCTCAACAATAATATATAACAAGATCAAACCGAATGAAAACATCTATGAAGCAAACACGCACAAGAGTAGAACTCTAACCATCAACATAATCACTAACAATTTGATTAATCAACATCAAAATCAAAAGATCAGCTTTAAGCCACATTTATCGGCACGTTTGCCCAATCCGGCACGTATGCCACAATTCAATATCGGCACGTATGCCCCGGCCCATGGCCCCATTATCGGCACGTATGCCACAATTTAATATCGGCACGTATGCCCCGGCCCATGGCCCCATTATCGGCACGTTTGCCCAATCCGGCACGTATGCCACAATTCAATATCGGCACGTATGCCCCGGCCCATGGCCCCATTATCGGCACGTATGCCGCAATTTAATATCGCAAATCTTACCAAAAGAATTACATCTATGAATCAACACTCACCTCGATCTCCAAGGACAAAGGTAGATTCAACTATTGTTTTTCGGCATCTCGGATGTGCCCGTACATTCCTCTGTACCATTTATCCTCGATTAGCTCAAAACCATTCACAATCATTAATAAAACAATAATTAAGGCCAAAAGTAGCCAAAAGGTTCACGCTCAATTACAAACGGTATGCTTAGACATACTTAAGACAATGCGACATCCTTCGGCCCACGAATTTATAGAATTAATTTACCAGTCCAAATGTCTCAATATTTTTACCACACCTCCCAGACATATACAGAAACACCATATTAATAGCCCAGAATTTTCAGAGATGTGCAACTAACTCCAATTAATTAACGATTGAACCGAAAACTTGCATCAAAATCTGCCCTACAGATTCACAACCAACTTTGAATTGAAAACTGCTATTACTGGAAAATAATCAAGCCACAAGGCCTATCAATTCTGAAAGCCTTACAAGTCTACTTTCTAACGCAACAAGCGGATTGAAATTCCAAGCTTCCAAGACCAAGTTATGGCCGTTCCCGTAAGATGTGACAGTGCAGTCTACCCAAACACGAACCTGACATCAGTTTGGTTCACGAATTTTCATATTTTCTGTACTTCTCATAAAATCACGGAAATTTAACACAACATAGAAGACATCCATGGGTATCCACTGTAAAAATTTCAGAGAATTACGAGCTCTGTAACTACATCTAAAAATTCGGCTAAAAACCCAGACAGATTCAATCTATTCAAACACAGTTTCACATATCCATGGTAAACACGAATTCTTTCACTTAGAACCCAATATCAACTTCTAAAACCCACAATCATGGACACAATCAGTTGTAATATAGATGTAGGAGAGGAAATTGATCACTTAAATCAAGAAATCAGAGCATAGAAAGTACATAACTTACCAAAAACTACAAGAATCCCCTAACTTTTCCCTTCTTCTTCTTTCTTCTTCTTCTTCTTCCTCCCCTTTCTCCTACATACTCTCTCCCTCTCTCTGATGTTATGGATCAGAATAAGGAAAAGATAAGAAATATCTTGGTAAAATTACACCCCACGCCCTCCAACTTTGGTCCCTATTAGCCTAAAGCCCAAAACTCACAATCACTCGAAAAATACCAATTAAACACCATTTAACCGTGACGGGTATTACATGTTGTCTCAACCTGTACTTAGTGGCAGAATTGGGAAATGGATTGTATCTTTAATTGAATTCAATCTAGAGTATGTTCCTCAAAAGTCAGTTAAAGGACAAGCTTTGGCTAATTTTTTGGCTGATCATCCAAACGGAATAGAGACTCCTGAAATAGCAGATGTTGGTATTGTAACAATTAAGCCATGGAAGATGTGGTTCGATGGTTCGAAAACATCTCAAATGGCTGGAATTGGAGTTGTTTTGGAATCTCCTCAAGGATTGAAAACCAAATTTGGGTTTCAGATAAATGAGGAGGAATGTACCAATAATCAAGCAGAATATGAAGCCTTAGTCATGGGGCTAGAGCTATTGCTTGCTTTGAAGGTTGATATAGTTGAGGTGTTCGGAGACTCTCAATTGGTTATAAACTAGGTGAAGGGAGAATTTGGTTGCCATAGTGTTGGCTTAAAACCTTATCATCAATATGTGAAACTGTTAATTAAGCAATTTCATATGATTACTTTCACTTTTGTGCCAAGATTCTTTAATGAAGAAGCAGATGCAATAGCACAAAGAGCATCAGGATTCAAGTTTATCACTGATGAAAGCAAAGAGTTTTGTCAGTTGACTTTAAGGAAATCCTTATCAATGCTTAAACATAGATATACTGATCTCGAAGTATGTGAAATCACTACTTCTCCTAGTTCGAACGATTGGAGACACCCATTGATTGATTATCTAACAAAACCTGATGCTAAAACAGATAGAGCAACAAGGTTAAGATCTGTTAATTACATTATGTACAATGGAGAGTTGTTCAAAAGAGGAGCAGATGGTTTATTGCTTAAATGTTTAGGCAAGGTGGACGCCTTTAGAATTATGGCAGAAATCCATGAAGGTATTTGTGGGGCTCATCAAGCAGGCATCAAAATGAGATGGTTAATTCGAAGGTATGAATATTACTGGCCTACTATTCTTCAAGATTGTATTGATTATGCAAAAGGATGCCAAGCTTGTCAAAAGACAGGGCCTCTCAAGCGATTACCTGTTACTGAATTGCAATATGTAGTTAAGCCTTGGCCATTTAGAGGTTGGGCAATGGATATGATTGGCATGATCTACCCTGCCTCTAGGAGTGGTGATAAGTTCATTCTAGTTGCCACTGATTACTTTACTAAATGGGTAGAGGCTCAAGCTTTTGAAAGTGTATCTCAAGAACAGGTAATTGAATTCATTAAGAATATTGTTTATAGGTTTGGATCTCCAGAAACTATAACAGTAGATAATGGATCCATTTTCGAAGGTAGAGCAGTGAAGACTTTTGCAGCTTCTCATGGAGTTTCTTTGATTAATTCTACTCCTTATTATGCTCAGTCAAATGGCCAAGCAGAATCAACCAATAAGATTATCAAAAGAGGTATTCAAAGAATGGTTGATAGAAATCCAGAGGAATGGCCAAGCTTGCTCTTAAATGTATTATGGGCATATCGAACCACCAAACGAACCAGTACAGGTACTACTCCTTTTGCCTTAACTTATGGGCATGATGCTGTTTTACCAATGGAAATCGTGGTGAGATCACAAAGGGTTGCTTCTCAAAATGATTTGGATATTGGAGCATACCATCAAGCAATGAATATGGAGCTCGAAGAGGTAGATGAAGAAAGGATTAAAGCTCTGAATCAAATTCTGCTGCAAAAGTCAAGAGTGGCTAGAAGTTATAACAAGAAAGTGGCTGTTCGAAGCTTTGATATAGGTGATTTAGTATGGAAAGTGGTGTTACCTATCAAAGAAAGAAAGCAAGGACTTGGAAAGTGGGCCCCAAATTGGGAAGGGCCTTTCCAAATTCATAGAGTTCTTAAAAGAGGGGCATATCATTTGAAAGATTTAAATGGTTATGTTCATAGAAGAAAGATTAATGGAAGATATCTAAAGGCCTATTTCCCAACTATTTGGGAGTCCTTTAGTAGAAGATGAAACTAAGTATAGTTTGTCTTCTGTTTTGCTTGTGCTGTTCAAGACGAGTCATAAGTAACGAACAAAAGAGGATCGAAGTGGCAAAAGTTACACAAACAATAAGAAGCTCACCTGATGGAGGGGTTCTTTGTTGTTGAGATCTAGTCACAATCTGTGGTACTGATCGAAGTGGTTGGACATCTAAAGCAACAGGTACCAAGGCAGAAGATTGTATGTCTGGTGTTGTTTCTCTTTGGTCTTGTTGGGACTTGCTTCTTCTCTCAACACCAAACCCATCGTCTGATACAGAAAGTGAACTAGAAAGTGCTTCACCTTCATGTATAACAGGACATCCGATATGGTTTACAAAGCGCTGTGCTGAAGGGGTTTGATTATATAGATCAATAAGGTTATGCCACCAACGGGTAAAATTAGTGAAAATTGGACTGTCCATTGAAAATTGGAAAGGTTTGAAGGCAGCTCTAGAATTTCTGTATACCACGTTTATACGTGAAAGTACATTCTTATCAACCTTCTGTCTGACATAGAGAGGAACATTCACTTCTCCGGGATAAGGACATGGAATGGCTTGTACCATACCAAATTGTCTGGCAAACTGGGCAGGACAATAAGTCTCACAGTGAGTTTGTTTGCAGCCTCCAATAATCCCTCCTATGAAAAGTTCTCTTGGAAGTAGAATGCTTCCCCAAGCAGCAGCAAAAGTACTGGCACCTCTATTCTCCAACATTTCTTTTATCCAAGAAGGTCCAATATTCCAATCAGTGAAAGGTTGAAATTCTGTTTCTTCCTTATCCTCCCTCATATTGAGAAAGTATTGTAGGTATCCAACCAATGTGAGGGGTTTAGAAGCTAAAACTCTGAACCTGTCTCCATAGACATTAACAGGTTCTGAAATGGCAACTGTAAAGACAGGGAAATATGCCAAAATCCATAATTGTAAGAACCAGAGAGGGCCTCCTATATTGCAATTAAGTGGTTTTGATTGGCTATCAGATCCTATCTTGTAGACATAGCCCAAAAAGTATGAAGCCAGATCGAACTTCTCACCCTTAGAAAGACGATGTGCCAAAGGAGCAAATTCATGCATAATCTTCTTACCACTATGGCAGAATATCATTTTGCACAACGTATATAGAAGATATGCAAAGAACTCCCTGTCAGTCACTGGTTTGCTAAACTTGGCTTCAGTTTGAAGAAAATTCCCATATGATGCATATGAGCCAGAAATTTTCATGATTTTCAATAGTGGGATATTAATGGAGTCAGAAATGTCAAGCATTGGACCGAAAGGAGGAAGTCCAGTAAGAAATGATACATCTAGAACTGTGGGACCCATCATTCCACAGTTGAAACGAAAATAGTTGAACGATGCATCCCAAAAAGCTAGGGCGGCATGTATGAGAGCAGGGTTCTGACGGATACCATATCGAAGCAGTCAAATGATATGCCAAAGCCCAGTCTGCTCTAACTCCGTTTTCTTATGCTTCATCATATGCTCAGTCCATTCACCCCATTCCTTGTCTTGAACTGGCCAGCACGCAAAATTCTTTGTGGGACAATTTACAAAATCCAGTTCTTGATCTTTTATAAGTTTACCCTCTCCTAAGATGGGATAGCATGAGGTAAATTTGAGAGGAAGATCGAAGAATGCAGGCCCAAGAATGTGGGTATCAACTCGGTCAGGGTTCGTAATAAAGGTTTGTTTCTGCAACTCACTCTTAGGGTTTGACGTCTCCGCTTTGACATATCTTCTGAGAGTGAGAGAAGAGTTGCCCGTTGTGGTATCACTTCCAGAAGCCATGTCTGTAAGAGTTTGGAAACCTAGGAGGGAAAGCGGAGTGTTTGAAGGTTTGAACGTATAATGAAAGCGGTTCAAGCCCTAGATTTATACTTTGTGATGAAGCGGTGTATCGATTCGGGTCAAATATTCTATTTAAGGCAATTGGGCTTATATTATTTTAGGCCCAAGTTTAAACTCTAACCCGTAAATAATATTCTCTTTTTTGATTTTTAATCATTAAAGTTTTCTGAACCATTCCTTATTGGTTTAATATCTTCATGTGTGATTTTTCAGTAGTTCGAACTGGTTTAAAGTACATACAAATGCTTCGAAGGGCATTGAAAGGTGTAGAATAAACCATAAAAACTGAAGATTGCATTAACATAGAAGAATTTACATGCTGCAAAGGGAAATCCTATTACAATCGAAGAAAATTAAATCTACTCTGATGGAGCAGCAGTTGGAGTAGGAATAACTTGGAGATAGTGAGGAAAGCTCCAAGTCACCAAAGCATGAAATTTTGCCCAAGTGAAATCAAAAAATTCTTTTTCCTTTATCCTGACCTCAGCTTCTCCATCTAGTTTGAGTTTTTTCTCAATCAGAGGCCTGATCCTCAGGACCAGAGCTTTGGCCTTGACTTCGAGCCTGGCCAACTTGAGAGCATTCCTCTTTGCACAGCTTTTGAACCTCTTTCGAAGTCTTTTGGAGATCCCAGATGGAATTTCGAAAGGCTTTCCTTTCAGATTTTCTATCTTATTATGAAGCTTGACAACCTGATCATGTGCTATCTCATAGTCATGAAGGTCTTGGTTGAAGACATGAGCGGCACTGTTGCTTTTCATCCACATTCGAAGGAGGGGAAACTGGCTTAAGAAAGAATGAAGAAAATGGCCAGTTAAGGTAGAAACTGAGCATTGAATGGTTTCACATGCCCATAAGAAATTCTTACAAGGGATGTCTTCTTCAAGAATCCCTATATCCAAGAATGCAAAAGCAGCCAATAATTCTTTGGCTCTAACAGAATCAGATTGTGGGTAAAGTGAGTAAGAGTAATCAGCTTGAAATATAGTGGGATCAAAGTTGATACTCTTCAATTCCTGAAACCAGTCTGGATGATCAGGAAGGTCTCGAAGGGAAAGGTTGGAAGGATCCACAAATTTTCCCTCAAAATGAGGCCTTCGAACCTCATTTAACCAGTAAATGTATTGGCTTTTGGCTTTTTGTTTGAGTTCACCATAGCCAGCGAAGCCATATTTTTCATCTTCACACACTTTGAAGAACATGGGAGTACGGCAGGTGGCAATAAGACTGTCGAGTACCATGATATTAGGATCACGCCTAATAAGGGGAGATAAATATCTGCTCATAGCCAATGAGCGGTATTTACTCCAACCCTTGTAACCAGCAGGGTCATCCATTTTTACCACCACTATTTCAGATGGTAAACCCCACAGAAAGGGTTTGAAAGAAGGAGAAGTAGGAGGGTTCCATGGATCAATAGGTTCGGAATCCTCTACTTGAACTAAAACAAAAGAACGATCCCTTCGAATTTCACCAACAATTGGTGTAACAGCATTGTTAGTATTGGTAGGGGTTGGGTCTTGAATAACCAAGTGTTCGAAGGCATTTTGGGTGTCAGAAACGTTGGCCATGGTTAAATCTAGCTTAAGAAGATAAAAGCAAGATTAGAGTAAAAATTGGTGATCCATTTTTACCAGTGGTTGAGTGCTTTTATAAACTTAAAATCTGAATTTGAAACGATTCAAATCTTGTAAACGAGGAACGTGGGTGTTAACTGCCCATTTTCTATGAACCTCTCACAGAGACCGTAAGAATCGATTACAACTGCATCATTGGAAGTGGTGAGAACTGCCAATAACTTCTGCTTTGGAAGTTTACAGGAATTCGAAGCGGCAAAAGGCACATTAACACTTATTCAAATTCCTTGAACAAAGATGTTAATGTGGGGGGTATGTTTACATATAAAATTAACAAATCCAATAATTAATTGACACGTAATGGAAAATGCCAAACGTTGGCAATTACATGTTGATAAAAACACACTGGATTAAAGGAATATAAATGATTAAATACGATGTCGTATTGAAGTCAAAGATGAAAAGCAGTTATTGGCAGTTACAAGCCATTGCTGACGTAAAGGATGATTTCGAAACCATGATTTTAACTGCTAAACGTGTAAACTCTACGTGTGAACTTGGAAAACAAAGCAAACTGGCAGATTATAACACGTGGAATATTTGTCGAAAGGCAGTTATTCATCTTATTGTTTAATCATTTGAGTTTGTTGAAACAACTGCACAGATTCAAAATCAAAAGCTTCTGAAGGAAGAATTAAAAGGATTCAAATTCAGACGTGGAGGAGGAAACAACTGCCAACATGAAGAGTGGAAGTTAGAGTTCAAAGCAAGCCGATGTTCAAATTCATTGAGCGGGAAGTTCAAATTGCAAGCAGCGTTTATAAATAGAAGAAATTGAAGAGTGAAAGACCCCCCGGACAAATCTTCAACAAACAGCTATCAAAAAACTGATGCTTGGTTTGTTCATTGGCAAAGTAGTTTAGGATTTCGAACCCAGTTCGAAGTAGTTTTAGGATCTCGAACTCAGTTCGAAGTAGTTTAGGAAGTAGATTAGGAAGTAGTTAGGATTAATCTTGGTTGTTCTTGTAACAATCACCCGTTCGAAGTTCTTGTATCTGAAGTTGGAGACGATTTCGAAGTAAGTTACCTTTGGTTTGTGAATCGAAGTATCTTGTTTCTTTTGTCTTTCGATTTCCTAAGTTTGTTGGTTTATATTTCTTCACTTGTCGAAAAAATCCTCTTAATTGAGGTACTTGAACCAATAAAACACAATCGCCTGATTAGATTTGGTTTTTTTCCAAAGTTAATCTGAGGGAGGAGATTGAAACTCTCTCTGGCACGCTCGCACACAATTATTTCCATTGCAAAGAAGTAAAAAGAACCAAACAGCACGCGAATAAGTTACATTTTGTTCTATAGCATGCATGGATTCGAGATAAACTAGAACCAAGTGTAACTTGCTCACGTAGGTTTTACTATTCCATCAAATATGAAAAACTAAAAAATTAAAAATAAAATTCTATTGAAGGATGAATAAAATATATAGTACCATACGGAGATGAGCTAAAATAATTGAAGGAAAAAGATAGGTACCCAATGGGGGATGGATAGCCAGTTGCATTGCTATTATACAACCAAAAAATGCAAATCTTCAATCCAGTGCATAGCTATATTCAGTTGCAAAATGCATCAGTTGGATAATTGGTTGCAAATATACAACCAAGGATGGCTATAGCCATGCCACATCATCAAGAATAACTGTCATCTTCACAAAACCAACCAAATTGTACCTGATTATGGCCGGAAAATCGCCGGAATCTGCTGCCGTTGCCGGAAAGTGCTGTTGTCGCTGGAATCTGATACGGTCACGCCGGAAACTACTACTGTCACCATCAGAGGAGCCGGAGGCGACCTTGGTTTGATCATTCACATCAGAATCTTGCAAGCATGGGTGGGGTTTGATCGATCGGAGCAGGGGTTGGGTTTAATCGATCGGAGCAGGGGTGGGGTTTGTTGCTGTCGCCGAAATCTGGGGTTTGATCGATCAGAGCAGGGGTTGGGGTTGAGAGAGAGAGAGAGGGTCATCCTATCGATCGGAGCCTGGTTGGGGTTTGATGGGTTTGGTTGTAATTTCACCGAGATGGGGCATATGAGACGAGACGAAGAGAAAGAGATTCCTCACTCTTGGAATTATCGAGATGGGGCATATGAGGCAATGTACTAATTTTTTTAAAATCTATTAAAATGTAATTGATTATTGTATTTTTTTTAAATCTATTAATGTAACACTCAAACTCAAATTATTACAACACTCAAAATCAAATTATTTAGCTAATTTCCACAACACAGGAAACGTATTACAACACTCAAACTCAAATTCAAATTATTTAGTTAATTTCCACAATACGGGAAACGTATTACAAGACTCAAACTCAATAGTGGTTGAAACAGTGTAGGGAAAAAAAAATGTAATTAAAAAATATTTCGGAATGGGGGTTAAAAAATTAGATCACAACGGGATTGAAAACAACGTATATAGTTGAGATAGAAAACGTAATTAAAAGTAAGGTGGTGGAAAAGTTAGTTAAATTTGCAACTGTTTGGTTCTATTTTACAATCAAGCTTTGGAGATTAGATTACATTTTAACACCAAAAATCACTTTTTAGTGCCAAATTATAACAATGGCTATAGCCATTTTCCATTTAGCATTGGATTTGCTCTCAGGGCTCATAATTGAAAGATGGAAGACGAGCCAAGCAATGATGCAAACCCATTTTATACACAATGTGTGGGACCCAAATACTTCCCTCTAAAAGCAGCAAAAGAAAAGTGGGACTGCAAACTCCAAAATCCGGTCTGAGAGCAATTTCCTTACCTTTTTTTTCATACTCAAAAGTCAAAACTCAAAATTAAAATAAAACCTTCTAAAAATATGCTCCACTCTTTAGTCAAACATATGCTAAATTGAGCGTTATTCTAACTTGTGTTTAGATTTGGGTTTACTTGTTCCACTAACAAAAATAAGTTTTTTTTTCAAAAAATTAAGACATGTCATTCTCTCACAATACATTATATAAAAAACTGTGAAAAAAGAGATTATTTTAGAAATACTATTAGCGGAACACCCCCTTAATAGAGTGTTTCATATCAAATGAAACTTTAATTCAAATTGGACTAAAAATATGAATAAGGCTTAGAGATGCTCTAATTGCGTAAATTAATCAAGCCTTTACCAATGTGTAAATGAGGTATATTTTTACAAGGGTTCATAAAATAATATTTTAAACAAATCGAACGGCTTTGATAGTTAGTTTGGGCTTCTAAATGAATCCCCCCAAAGTAGTGTACATTGGCAAGTGTATACTATCCATTCTCTTGACTTTTTGTCTAAACAAATCCGAATGACTTTTTTTTCCTGGTATTTTTTAAAAAAATTTCATTATTTGTTTAGCTTTTTGTCATAATTTTTTAGATTAATCATTCGTATTTACGAGAGAAATTAGAAAAGTATAAAAATGTGAATTGAAACTGAAAAAAAATCATACTAAAAGGAACTTTAGACAAAAAAAAAAAGACCGCCATTTGTTATTTTTTCCGTCTTTAATGAACCAGACTTCTAGTCATAATTTTTTATTCTTAGACTCGTCTTATCGAGACAAACCATTAATCTAAAAAAATAGGAGTATAGCGCAAATCTAATAAAAATTAAAAAAAGCCGACCAAAACAAGAAAAATCAATTTTTTATTTTTATTTTTTAAAAAACGTCAGGAGAATGGAACCCAAATGTTACTATGGTTTTTTCAACAAACAATGGGGATGTACTGAGCGGTAAAGGTAACCCCAGAAAGAGGTGGCCAGAACGGAACCCCAGCCCGTACTTGAAAACTGAGAAAACCTGTTTTAAGGTACGAAAAATCTGTCATTCTTCTATATCTATCTATCTATAGTTATCTATAGCTGTTGTTTTGAGGCCGGCACTTCAAATTACAGAAAACTGAAGACTGAACTGTGAGCTGATTCCTTTTAACCAGCTGATTAGCTAGATCTGGTTCTAGATATAGCTAGATCTCTTTCTATATTTTCAGATAAGCTACTGGGTGTTGAATTGTTTGTGCTAGATCTCTTCAAAAACCTTGATTGATTTTGACTATGGATCTGGGTTTTCCCATCTTCAATCAACACCTACTGTAAAACTTCAAAAAAAGATTAGGGTTTTCACGGATTACTATGTTCTAGCGACTAAGAAGGAGAGGTTTCATTTCGTTTCATCTTTTTTGTTGTTTGTGTACTGATTCTGATGCTAGGGTTTTTCTTGTTCTTGCATTTCCAGAAATGTCCAACCGGTGGTGGGGGGAGAATGTCGGCGGCGGCAGTGGTGGAACCAATTTAAACACAGACCCTGAGAATGGAGAGAATCAAGAAAACACTAGTGGTGAACAGGGTGAAGCCGAAGACCAGGTCAACGCTGGAGGAACCCTCGAACTCTCCGAACCGTCAAGCTCCGGCCGCCGTCCCAGAGGCCGGCCTCCTGGATCCAAGAACAAGCCCAAACCCCCAGTCATCATTACCAAGGAAACCCCAAACGCACTAAGAAGCCACGTGCTTGAAATCACTAGCGGCAGCGACGTGGCCGATAGCATAGCCAGCTTCGCGCAACGCCGCCGCCACGGTGTTGTGGTGCTCAGCGGGAGCGGCATCGTGACCGACATCGCTCTCCGCCAGCCATCCGCCGTGGGGAGCGTGATAACGCTCCCCGGGCGGTTTGAGATTTTATCCTTGTCGGGTTCTTTTTTCCCCTCCCCGGCCCCGCCCGGGGCCAGTGGACTGACGGTGTATCTGTCGGGCGGGCAAGGGCAGGTGGTGGGAGGGATTGTGGTGGGGCCGTTGGTGGCGTCGGGGCCGGTGATGATAGTGGCGGCGACTTTTTCTAACGCGGTTTACGAGCGGTTGCCATTGGAAGACGAGGCGTCGCCGGAAGGCGGAGAAGGGGTTATGCAGTTGCCGCATACTTCAGGGGTAAATATGGGAATTAGTTCTTTGGGTGATTATAGTAATCTTGTAGGAGTTACTCCTAATTTGCTTCCAAATGGTCAGATGCCTCCTGACATGTTTTGGTCTACTCCTCCTCGTCCTCCTCCTCCGGGTTTCTAAAACCATTCGAGATCGAGAGGTGGAGAAAGAAAGAGAAGGACTGATGGTTGGTTTTGTTCATATTCGGAGTAAATGTAAACCCTAGGTTTCTAAAACCCCATTAGAGAGTTGGAGAGAGTGATGGTTAGTGTTGTTCATAGACTGATCAGTTCATGTAACCCTAGGTGTACTATAGTTTGGAGGAAATGGAAAAGAATTCCGTCGCTAGATTTCGTCGCACTTGACTATTTTTGTTGTGGTGAGAAATTTGTAGCAGTTTGAATTCAATGTTGTGCGATATTGTGCATCAGATATTGTGGAAGGATAGGTCTTGCTGTGGAGTTTTTGTGCATTTAGATTGGACAAATGGCCTTGCAATGTTGAATTTTCTCATTGTGAAAAGGAAAAACTTGTTCAACAACGCTAGAACAGTATTCAGAAATTGCCAAGAATTTGAAATCAGTGAGTGGCTCATATGATCTACTAATTTCAGAGCCGCTGATTTCAAAGTCTTGGCAATTTTCTGGGTAAACTTTATGGATATTTAGCATTTCCGAAACTTGTTTCGGTCCTTTGATTCTCTTCTGTAAGTGCAATGTTGTGGAAGTTTTATTTTGCAGTGATGCAGGTAGATGCAATTGATGAGAAAGTAGTTAAGAAATGGAACTGAAGCCAATTCACTTATGAGAAATTGACAAAAGCTCTTGAAAGGTAAGCTTCTTTACTAGTAGAACTTTCCTGTTTTATGTTTTTCGTTATTTATCAAGGAGATGCTACTTTTCACTTTCCAGTTTCCCATATGAATATGAAAATGGTACTGTAGCATCTGACAATTGCATGCTTAATTAAAAGACTTGGATTTGGTGTGGCTCAAGGTTATACAAATTGGCCGTGACGTAACGTATCAGCCCGTTATTTACCGTTACATGTTGATATACTAGTGATATATGAAACTTTTAGGTTATGAAAGTTTTGGATTAGTTCTTTCTCGTCCTGGTCATAACAATTACCAAAATTCCTTACGAACTTGATTATCGACATTCGAAGCTCGAAATCATACCGAGAAATACTAATAAGATGAACTTAAATTAAAGGTTCTCCAAAATCCTGAAATCAAATTTCAAACAAAAGTTAAAATTCTAGAGAGAGAGAGAGAGAGAGAGAGAGAGGGGAAATCTGGGTTTGGATCACGAGTTGATGGTTTTGCAGTGCACGCCTTATCATCAATTAATGTGGTTCGTCGGATAGTTCCTTAAATGGGTTGTTCATTTGTTGCAGACATTTATTTTAGGATTATATATGTTCATCATACAGTGGATGAACTGTTCTTCAACATTAATGGAATTAATGGTAGAGAATGGAAGGAGTCAACGACTACCTGCCTACACTAATTAATGGGAAAATTTAAGGAGTACATTTTTGCTTCACAAAGTTGTGATTTTCTCTTCTTAATTCTCATTATTGATGTAACTTAGGAACTAATTATTTTAGGAATTTAAAGGCAGTAAATTGTGGTAATCCCGATTGAATTTTCATTAATGTAAAGTTGCCATTGTCAGCCTTCCAATACTGTTACACCCCACTATAAGGGTGAGAGAGGAAAATTGCTTTCGTATAAGCCAGTTCCGCCCCCCATCGGGTAACTGGTCTACCTGATCTGCTTCTATTTTTTCTATCATAATAAAAAAAATGTTTTCGATTTCAAAATTAGTAAGTACAAATAATAAAAGTTCACAAAATAACAATTAGTACAACTTAACCAACATCTATTATATATAAGAAAACTGAAAAATAATTGATATATAATGTGTATTCTAGTTGTAAGGGTAAAAATATAAGAATAAATAAAAATTTGTGCATAAAAAAAAAATATTCGTGGTCGGGTTCGGGGAGGGGTGATGTCTATCCTAACCTGGTATGATTTTTTTCAATTCTCTCCCTACCCTTGTACCCGGAAAATTTAATAATTACCTGCTCCGGTAGGGGCGGGGAGGGGCAAGGCGGGTTAAATTGCCATCCCCATTTGATACTACCCATACCGTTACATCTCGACCTTTACTGTTATGTGTCCGTTGTACCGTTATTTAATACCTTGAGTAGGATTAAGCATAAGTTGGAGAGGGAATACCTTTTTCTTAGCATATCTTATACAGTTATTCTTCTGGGTGGGTACTTTCTTTGCTCAGACAATGTACATGCAAATGTATTTTGAATTGTTTTATCTAGAAGTTTCTATCGTAAAACATATCGGTATCAGATGTAATTGATGGAGAGATCCTGGAGACTTGAACTTTTTCCATGTCATTCATTCTCAGCTTATAAGTGTGTACATTTTTTTTACCCTCGGCGATTTGTACGTGTGGACTGATCCATCATCAACCCAATATCTTGTTCTAATTTCAGTTGCCTGCTTTAGACGAGCGATTTATTTTGCTTGTTTGTAGCTGTATTCTATTTTTTATAATGAAGATGCTGATAGTCATAGGTTTCTCGGGTTCGTTTTAATTCCCAGATCCCACTAGGTTTAACCAATCCTTGTCTTCAATCGGGTCCGATGGTAACAACATATCCCTTTGAAATGAAGAGAATGGTAAGTAGTTTGAATGTTTATTCAGAGCTATTACCAGAAACATGCACATTGTCGAT
This sequence comes from Vaccinium darrowii, assembly GCA_020921065.1. Lineage (NCBI taxonomy): Eukaryota > Viridiplantae > Streptophyta > Magnoliopsida > Ericales > Ericaceae > Vaccinium > Vaccinium darrowii. The sequence goes on from CM037160.1 coordinate 5,263,504, forward strand.
GAAACTGCTTACAGGTACTCCGTACCAATAAGTACTGGGCGTCGATAGTAACTTAATCCAGCGACTTCGTTGAATTCCCTAGTGACAAGGGACAGGCTGAACATCCGCCAGGTCCTGGATTAGTTTTTAGTCTCTCGCTCGCTAGCTACCTCTAGCTTCTTATCTAGTATCTGTTTTATTTGTCTGAACTCCAGATGTTGTTTGACTTTGTTTTCTAAGTTTTAATCCATTTCCGAGTTACAAAAAAAAAAATAAATTCCCTAGTGACTATGTGTTAGTACTTCAAATTTGGTTTTTTATTTTTTTATTTTTTTTGGTGGAATTCTTTCTGCATATATAGCGTTGGAGTTTTAAATTTTTGGAATTCTGTTGCGGTGGTTATTAAAGTTGAATCCTTTGTTCCGATGCTCTTGGGGCTGCTATGAAGATTTGAGTCCGTCTGGGTACAGATTCTACAGACCCAATGTGTGCTGTTCATGAACGCATGGCACTTAGAAACCTCAGAAATTCGAGGGGCGCGCCCACTCAGTCACATACCAGCCACACTCACTCTTGTTGGACCTCGACCTGCTTCGAGGTCCCATACGAGTGATCGGAGCCACTCAATTTGTTTAGAATGTTTTTTTAAGGTTTCCTGACAAAAAATAAAAATGGCCCAATCAAATACTGGTAAAGGCTCAATTGATTCATTAAAGTTTCAGTTTCTGAATCGAACAGACCAAAACTTCAACAAACTTATCAAGCCTTTCACGATATCTGATTGAGCTGATTATTTTTAGAAACCTTTAAAAAAATATTCTTAACAAATTGAGTGATTGCAATAATTCGTGTGAGATCTCGAAGTAGGTTCCCGGTTCGTCTCACGTAGTGGAAATTTGCATAAGTCTGGATGTGTGCGCCCTTGTGTTCAGTGTAACTGGCAGAATTACAATGCAAATTTCCAAGGTCCGTCTCACGTAGTGCAACCTTTTTCATTTAAAAACTAAAATGTACTTATGTTTTGGCAATTTTATACCATCAAACCGATTGTGTCTGGGATTTGGGTTATCGAAAATACTCTTCGTTTAGTTATCAGGAATATTGCTGTCATAAATGTATTAACATAAAGAGAAAAAGGAGAAGAAAATTTAATTTCCATGTGTGTGATTCATAGAAAATTTCACGAGAAAATTAAAAATCTTCCTTTTTCTGAAAAGTGTTTTACAATTAAAAAATTCAAGTCGTGCGTCCCAAATTATAAGTTACCGATTTTTTTTTTTCCCATTCTTTCCATACAAGATTACTACTTCTATTTTGAACGGAATTCGGGGTGGGTGTGGTGCGGCAAAACAACGTAGTTTTGAGCACACATCTGAAGCTTTCAAGGGTCTTGTTTGGAGGGAAAAAAAACTACTATGAAGTGCCTAAATCTACTATACCCCACCCCTAAAGAGTCTAAATCCCCTAAAATTGAATCCCAAAATTAACTCTCCAAACAGAGACCTTGGAAGTGTACCAAGAAAATGAGCAAAACTGCATCGTTTTGCCGCACAATACCTCCCCGAATTCATTTTGAACATCATGTAAATTATTCCATCCGTTTCAAATTTCTTGTCTTTTTTTTGGCATACGTGTTATTTTTAAATTACTTATATTTTTCAATCTATAATGTTTTTATAATTTTGAAAATTTTATTTGAGGATTTTTAATTAAGATCTATCAATTTAAAACATTATACGTTTGAAAATATTAATAATTTTTTGATGTGTCTTGAATAGTAAAAATGGGCAGGAAATTTATGTCTTTTAGACGAATGGAGTACTTCACTAGTTCGTAATTCTAACATTTTTGCAATTAGGATATCCCATATCACTACTCCCATCATCCACTCGCTCCATCCCATTTTATTTGATTGTTATAACAATTGTTTTGACCACAAAAACAAAGTTGCTTTCATGAATAATTTTAGAGTTTTTTTTTTTTTTTTTTTTTTTTCAATTCAAAACTAGAGATCATTTGAACAATGTGAAAAAATCAAATAATTTTTTTTTTTGGGATAGTAATCTATTTTTTTAGGTCAAAATGACACGGTCTCTCTCGTGATACAAATAGCCCCCTTAAACTATCTTCTTTTTCACTTTACCCCCTTTAATTAAAAGAGTTGTACACTTTGTCTCTATCATTTAGTATCGCTTAGCCCCTTCGATTACTTTTTCATCTAGATTTAAGCGTTAAACTCCTTTATGACATGCACAGATGAATAACTTATGAGAGTAGTGCACTTTTCACCTAGATGTCTTGTTGGCAACTCAAATTTAAATATTGCGAATTCTTTTTAGTTTTTCTTGTTTAGGTCCATTACTTTAATTCAATGATATGCTATATCATTTGTCACGTGAAGCCTACTACGGCTCCCATTGTGATAATCCAAGTTAGTCAAGAGTAGACTTTGATGTTTATGTCATGTTTGATATACAATCAACTTAATAAAGCCTCCACAGCTATCTGATTTAGTACTTTCATCTTGAAAAATTGAACATTCTGACTTAATTTTTACTCTTTTTTTTTCCAAGACAAATTTGATTCATGCATGCACTAACGCATATTCGACCAACTTGATTTTTTGGACAAATTACATATAGATGATGCTCGATTGATATCAGAATCATCAAATATAGAGTTGTGGTATACTCCATAGAGCAAATAATTGATGGAGAGAGGCATGTTCCATGAATTTGAGAATATATTTAAAAATAAAATAAAATTAGAAGGGTATATAAATAGGAAAAATTAGTCATAAATTCAACATATTTTATCCTTTCTAAGAAAAGGACACGTTACTTTTGCTTTATTTTATAGACCCTCAAGGTGACATCGATTCAAGCATTACGCGTGCCAGTGTTAGTGTTGATGCGAAATCAAAAACTTAAACAACCTTGAGTTTTAAATCGATAGTTTCGAGTCCAAATTAAACACAAACAAACTTTGATAGCACTAGGGCGAGAATCGTGAATCCACTTAGGACATCAAGTGATGATCATCCTAGGCCGGGCCTATAAAGACTACCCCTCCATTGACGAAGAACTCGCCAAGGCAAGGCTGAAAATGACGCTAAACATAACGGCTTATTAACGTGATTAAAGAAGATCGGTCTTAAGTGTGTACCGAGGAGATGTGTACGGGAGGGTAGACCAAAGATGTCCTCCTTTCAATCTCAAAGGAATCCACAACTAAGACTAATCTTAGATTCGGGTTTGGTGTGAGAAACAGCCAGTAAGTTTGCGCATACTCACAACCAAACCTCAATCTCTGGATTAAACGTATTAAAACTAAGAATTGAAATGAAAAGGAAATGTAAAGATGAAATTAAAACACGAATTTAAAAAACTAGAAATTTATTACAAAACAATACAAACTTGAATTAAATTACAGTAAGAATTGAAAGTACTGAGGGAGAAGCTCTCAGCTGAGAAAATAAAAGACAGAAGAAGAAGAAGACTGCAAAGGAAGAGGGAAGAAAACAAGGAACAAGAGAGAGAGAGTTCGGACAAAGAGAGAGAGGGAGAAAGACTACTATCTAATCTATATAATAATAATCCCTGCTAATGTCGGATCACTGAAGACTTCACATGCCTTATATAGGCAACAGAACAAAAAAGAAATAGAAGAAGTAAAGAAAAAGTAGAGGGAAAAAGAAGTCACTGCTTGTTGCCACATGTACTGACTTGGTCCACGACACTCTCGACTGATGTTCAAAACGGTGTTCGAATACCGGAACAGTCAAATTTCTTCGTTTAAATCCGGAAATGAAACGGGATAACTCTTGTAATTTATGTGCTTAGCATTTGTTTCGTAGGACAAAATCAGATGTCAAAAGGACTCAGCAATATGTGATCTATTTATGGAATCCCAGCCGACAGCCACTATGCAACCACTGACTTTCTTTCTACTTTTGTTTACTTTCCTTTTTTGTTTATTTTGTTTTATTCCACGTGGGAGTGGCTTGGAAAGTGATCCAGTGTTTTGCATGCACATTTCCCGCTGCATCAGATGTATCATATTTACACTGTTTTCTCCTGGAACACTCAAAAGTCAAAACAAACCTTATGCACAATACTTTATAAAAATTAATAATAAACATAATAATAAGATCAAACTTGAGGACTTAAGCCCACTAATATTTACATATTTGTGTGCTTATCAAAGTGGTCGGCTAAAGGTCAGGTGGTGGTCGGTCGGAGGTTGGGTGGAAATTTTTTTGAATTTTATCTCACTAATTTTTTTGGTCCCCGGAAGGGGCCAGAGGTGGGATGGTGGTTTTTTTAAATTTTATGTTTGAAATTAGAATTTTTTAAAATTAGTGACATCTCACTAATTTTTTTGGTCGCTAGAAGTGATCGCCAGAGATTGGGTGGTGGTCGGGTGAAGATTTTTTTGAATTTTATGTTTGAAAAAAGATTTTTTTAAAACTAGTGACATCTCACTAATTTTTTTTTGTTGCCGGAAATGGTTGGCCAAAGGTAGGGTGGAGATGTTTTTGAATTTTATGTTTGAAAAAAGAATATTTAAAAATTAGTGACATCTCACTAATTTTTTTGGTCGTCGGAAGGGGCCAGAGGTGGAGTGGTGGTCTGCCGAAGGTGGTGTGATAATTTTTTTGAATTTTATGTTCGAAATTAGAATTTTTAAAAACTAGTGACATCTCACTAATTTTTTTAGTTGCTAGAAGTGGTCTGCCAGAGGTTGGGTTGTGGTAGGCCGGAGGTGGGGTGGGGATTTTTTTGAAAAAAGAATTTTTAAAAACTAGTGACATCTTACTAATTTTTTTGATCGCCGGAAGTGGTTTGCCAAAGGTGGGGGTGGTGGTTGGCTGGAGGTGGGATGGAGATTTTTTTTGAATTTTACGTTTGAAAAAAGAATATTTAAAAATTAGTGACATCTCACTAATTTTTTTGGTCGACAGAAAGGGCCAGAGGTGGGGTGGAGGTCGACCGAAGATGGGGTGGTGATTTTTTTGAATTTTATATTCGAAATTAGAATTTTAAAACTATTTAGATCAAATTTTCTTGATTCGAATCTTTTAATGTATTTAAAAGATGTTTTTAAGGGTCCATGCGAAAAATCAATGGAAAAAAAAAATACGAAAATGGCTCTATCCGATTAGTTTTCGATAAAAATACCGGGAAGTGTGGCTTCCGTAGTCACATGTCCGCCTGCCAGCGTCTCTCTCTGCATATGCCTATATATATAAACACGCAAATCATTCGTTCTTATCTGAGATTATGGAATTTGGAAAACTCATTTGGACGAAATTCTACATAACAATCAGGGGTATCAGTCACCGAAAAATCGATTCCCTCTTATTCACCGTATGTTTTCCCTCAATCCAAATCGATATTTTCCCACAAAAATTTACATCTACGTGGTTTGAAGGGCTGTAAGCGATCCAATTGACGAAGAAATCGAGCTAGATTCCTAATAAACAACAATACCTTTACGCAAAACCGATGCCGCGATTTAAAACCCTGGTTTATCGAGGCTTTATCTGTGCATACGTGCTTGATTCTTCAAAAGTATGGTCGACTTATTTGTGAATCAATTAGCCTCTTGGAAGGCATGGTTTGATCTGTTTTGTGAAGGCGCTCAACGTATTGGAACAACATCATGCAATTCAGCAATCCAATTTACTTTCCAGATTTACATATGGCCCTTAAAACGATGAAGGTCAGGCATTAACCTTACTTTCTCTCTTTCATTCTGAGGCGTTATTTCAGAAATTGACTTAAGTCAGGAATTGATTAGGTTTTCAGTTAGATATATTGCGAGTGAATGATCTGTCTTGTAAACGCAACACGTCTGTTTGGGAATATGTGAGTTTCTGTAACAACTTGAATGGAAACGACTTGAATGGAGTGTGAATTAGGGATACTTCAAAGATAATTTTTGATGTTTATTCACTTTTGCCTTACAGTTGGTAAGAAATGTCCGTTGAATTAGGGATACTTCAAAGATAACTGGTGTGTGTGTGTTCCACTTCTTCTCCGGACTCCGGACTTCCGGACCTCCTTGATCCGATCATTTTTTTTACGATCCGATCCGTCAAATGTGTTCAGAAGGTGTTTTCAAGAGTCCACGCGAGAAATCTTAAAAAAAAAAAAATACCGGGAAGGGCTTATACAGCTTTTGTGAAAACTGCTTGGATCAAGCCCTTCCCGGCTTTTTTTTTTTTGAAGATTTCTGGCGTGGACCCTTGAAAACACCTTCTGAACACATTGGACGGCTCAGAGTTTCCAAAAATAATTTGCAACACAAAAAAATTATTTTTTTCTTATTTTCCTGAGGTTTGGACTAGAAAATTTGCCTATATATATCCATTTCCAATCAAGTATGCTTGATGGTCTTCCCATCAGGACTCATACAATTCTCTAATTTCCCGATCAAATTTTTTTGATTCGAACCGACCAATATGTTTAAAAGATGTTTTTAAAGGTCCATGCGAGAAATCAGCGGGAAAAAAAAAAAAAAAAAAACGTGAAATGACTCGATCCGATTAGTTTTTGATAAAATTACCGGGAAGTGTGGCTTCCGTCGTTGCATCTCCGCCTGCCAGCGTCTCTCTCTGCATATGCCTATATATATAAACGCAAATCATTCGTTCTTATCCAGGGATGGCAACAGGGCGGGTTGGGGCAGGTTTTGATGATCCCTGCCCCGACCTTAAAATTCCCTAACCCACCCCTAACCCGACCGGGTAATTTATGAGTACCCCCACCCCCGCCCCTATCGGGTATCGGGTTTACCCGCCCCACCTCTATTTTTTTTTACATATTAGTTAAGTATATTTTAAACTCCAATTAGTGAGTACAAATGATAAAAATTCACAAAATAACTTTTACAACTTAATCAAAATCTACTATCTAATGTTGTATTTTAGTTGTAAAAGTAAAATTATAGGAATAAAAATAAAATTTAATGCATATAAGTGAAAAAATATAATTTGATATATACATATAAGAGTGTATAAATATAGTTATACATATATATGTACGTCGGGGCAGGTAATATCGGGGTGGGGTGACCATACCCCTGTCCCTACCCTAACCTTGGCGGGTTTTTCAAAATCAACCCTTGTCCCTACCCGTTACCCAAAAAAATCGTAAAAAACCCTACCCTATCGGGGCGGGTAGGGCGGGTTCGGAGCGGGGCGGGTTGAATTGCCATCCTTATTCTTATCTGAGATTATGGAATCTGGAAAACTCATTTGGACGAAATTCTACATAACAATCAGGGGTATCAGTCACCGAAAAATCGATTCCGAATTCACCATATGTTTTCCCTCAATCCAAATCTATATTTTCCCACAAAAATTTACATCTACGTGGTTTGAAGGGCTGTAAGCGATCCAATTGACGAAGAAATCGAGCTAGATTCCTAATAAACAACAATACCTTTACGCAAAACCGATGCCGCGATTTAAAACCCTGGTTTATCGAGGCTTTATCTGTGCATACGTGCTTGATTCTTCAAAAGTATGGTCGACTTATTTGTGAATCAATTAGCCTCTTGGAAGGCGTGGTTTGATCTGCTTTGTGAAGGCGCTCAACGTATTGGAACAACATCATGCAATTCAGCAATCCAATTTACTTTCCAGATTTACATATGGCCCTTAAAACGATGAAGGTCAGGCATTTACCTTACTTTCTCTCTTTCATTCTGAGGCGTTATTCCAGAAATTGACTTTAGTCGGGAATTGATTAGGTTTTGAGTTAGATATATTGCGAGAGAATGACCTGTCTTGTAAACGCAACACGCCAGTTTGGGAATATGTGAGTTTTTGTAACGACTTGAATGGAAACGACTTGAATGGAGTGTGAATTAGGGATACTTCAAAGATAATTTTTGATGTTGATTCACTTTTGCCTTACAGTTGGTAAGAAATGTTCGTTGCAAATTAAAATACACCGAGTTGTTCAATCATTATATATTTTACTGTCTTTGTTGCTATCTGAATTTTTGATAAATTCTTTGCATAATGTGTTTGTTTTGAGAAGAATTTGTGGCTGAGCTGGTAACTAATCTATTCCCCAAATTTTGAACTATTTCGTGAGGCGGCGTACAATGAAGTCACCAGTCAATATATTGATCCTTAACAATTTGGAATGGAGGTATCTTAATATCTGGAGATAACAATAAACGAAATAGTGACTGAGAGGCCCAACCCTGGAACTTACTGATTACTTCCTTAACTGTGGATATAGCTGACATGGAAAATAGTTTCTGTAAGTGAAAATTTCCGTGAGTGTTTTGAAGCAGAAGAATACGAGCACCTATTCATCTGGATGGCACTAGAGAAACTGGGGATATTACAGAAGTAGTTCCTGCTGGGAAGGAAAAGCAGCTTATGTTACACAAGATCATACCAGCTGCGAAGGTTATCAACATTTGCAGCTTTTTTTAAGGCCTGTTTGGTTATCGCAACACAAAATAAGAAAAAAAAAAAACAATAAGCTGCAAGCATGCAATAACGAAACGACCTGTTAACTTTCTTCAGTAAATGTTGCTTCCATTGTCCATTCCAAGATAGCTCTCGTAAATACCTTGGTTCATTTCTTCAAAGAGTCTTTCTGAGCGGCTCGAATTTGGGTACGGAGTAGAGGTTTGGTCCTCCAATCCAATTACATTTGGAAGCTGTAAATTCATCTGGGTATAGAGATCCTGGTCTCCTGATACATTATCCCCTGCATGTGAAAATACCGTAGCTTCTTGTTGACTTGGACAACTTTGTGCATTAATCTCATTTTGCTGAGAACCAATCTGAACCTCATAGTTAAAGTTATTAGTTCCTTGAGACATTACACAAGTCGAAACATCGACTCCAAGGCTAGCCATTTGGTTCTCAACCGTTCCTATCTCCTCTTGGAGGGTAGCTACCTGTGAAAGAAAGCAGAATTAGGGTGGATCAGCTATTACCTTTTTAGGCGTTGTTCTATATGATTTTTGTAGTCGTATAGTGTAACCTGTTGTTGCAGAGCAATGATCTGACCAACACAACCATATACAGGATCCTGCATCCGAGCCATTGCCTCGTAGGATATCGTGATAGCAGCTTTGCCTCGATCAACGATAGGAAGGTGTGACAATAGCTTGGATACGTTGCTAGCACCGAACACCCGGTGCACAGCAGCGAAGTGGGATGAGGCCTCGTCGTAAGAGAAGTAAGGAGCAAAAACGCATTCACTTGTGCACCTTCTCCTCAAGAACTTGCATGCTCCACAGGAAGACCCAAGCCCTGTCATTATCAAACTCTTTTTTGCTTTCTTCACATTTGCAACTCAGTCTTTGTTTTATAGCCATGATATGAGATTTAGTACTCTAGAATAATTACTGGAAAGGTAAGGGTAAGCGACATTCTCACTTTAGGTACAAGAAAATTCTGTTTTAGGTCTCCTTTGTGGCCAACACTTTCATGCTTAAATTGGCTAAGCTAGTTTCCCTTGTTCAAGCCTTAGGGCTTTACTGTCATGCTTGAATTGGGTTAGTTAGTGTCCCTAGTTTAAACCTTAATAGGTTTTGTTTTTTATTTTTTTATTGTTTTTTATTTTTATTATTATTATTTTTTTTATGGAAGTCTAGAAAGGATGTGAAAATTTTGGATATACCTCAGTCAACATTTCAAAATGTTGGGCTCTAAAAAGGAGAAACAGTTGCTGATTGGCACTCTAAGTTGCTGTGGCTTCTTTCCTCTTTGCTAGGAAATCATGATGAGTTCATCTTGCATGCACTCGAATGTGGTGAGAAAACATTAAGAATAACTTTTGGCATCTAAAGTTGTAAAGCACGTAGCAACTAAAGAAACTTGCATCATTCAGATTTTGAGCGCGCTTGCAATTTTTATTTATCGGCAAAAGAAAATTTATTAGATCGGAACACAAAAAACAACAGAGTTAAAAGGCTTATGGCATAGCATCAACACTTGAGTGGAACAATCCAACTAGGTTGACACTTGACACAACCACCTAGAAAATGATATGCTTAGCCAACGACCAAAAGTTAGCAAGAGGCAACAAAATACAAGCCAAGTTCAGAGCAAGGGAAAAACCTACAGTTTGAACCAAAACAATAATAGCTTTATGTTGAAGATTCACTCCATCTTTTGGAATGCTATGTTTTTCTGAAATATTACTGTCTCGGATTAGTCAATTGTAAATATGCCATAAACATAATGCTTGGTTTTGATGTATAGTCCCCTTCCAGTTTGATGCGGTGTTACTTATGTAATTGTACTCAATCTTCCCCTCCCAGACACCTCTTAATGGGCAGTAACGGGATATACTTGTTACTATAGTTGGTTGGTATGGAGCCGGATATCATGGCGCTGAATCATGAGACGATGGTTTGATGGGAGCATAAGCGATTAACTCCTTGATATTATTTCACCTTGTTTGCTGAATTTACTCTCAGTGCGACAGAAATCAACAAAAATTTAAGAATCGCATCAATTGTACACCCAGACACAAGGTTAATTGTCTCTGTCTTGATGACATATTGCTTCATTGTATTTGTTTACTGTTGATATATCTCAAACATTCGACAAGCAACACTCAACAAGCTTCAAGTTTTGCAACGTTTGCCACTCAACAAACTTCAAGTTTTGCAACGTTCGCAGCCTTTTCCAAAATCTTTTCGAAAGCTGATAGTGCATAGCCATTTGACAATGGTTGATATCTCAGTTCCCATAGGCATCTTTATTTTGTTCCAGAAATACTGCACTCCCTTGGTTTAGCTCTTGCTGTTACCTAATAATTATTCTCTGGCCGGCTCTTATTTATATTATCTTTTTGGGCTGTAATTTAACTTTTTACTATTTATATTATGACTTTGATGCCAAAAAACTTGACATCACAAAGAAAATCAATTTTGCCTTTCCCCTCCTGTATTGACGGCGAAACCTCATTGTTTTTATCTTAGCTGTAGCATAATTGCGCATTAGTTTAATTCTACTGATTGAATCCAGGTTTGGCTGTTGGCCACTTCATTTTGGGAAGGTGGTAAAAATGGATAAGATGCAGGCGAATGGGTCACCATCTCCATCAGCAACAGTTCTATGCTCTGCTTCAGAGTGAGAGAGAGAGAGATTGGGGGGACAATGCATTTTCACCAACAGAAAAACTTTCCAACTTTCCGTTTTCTAACAAAGCGGCACCGTAATGGGTATTGTTTTGATTGAAAGAAAATCAAGGTGAGGAGCCACTTAGGGTGGAGCTGACTGCTGAGTCTTTTTCCCAACTTTCGAGTTTAACCAAGTAAGTGATTGTCCCTATCATGCAGTAATGGTGTCTTTTCTCCATAGACTGTGGTAGCTTAATAGGATTGTTGAAAAATTACTCATCCTTGAAGTTAGTTCCTGCGTTGGTGCAAATCAATCTCCCCCTTTTTAGAGTGTCTTGTCGGACCGTTTTTCCACCGTCGCTCCTAACACCAATTAGTTTTAGGAGAGATCGTAGAAAAGCGGTCCGACAAGTGGTATCAGAGCCAGCGGGTCATGGGTTCGAGTCGTGGGAGCATCATCGTGAGGGAGAGATTGTTGGGCCTGGAGTGGCAGAGTGCCCCCAATGGATTTGGTTACACAATGCCACTCTCTGCAACCGCTCTAAAAACAGACTTGATTGAATGCCATAAAAGACTTAATTGAAGCCCTTCCTAACACCAATTGGTTTTAGGAGGGATAGTGGAAAAGCGGTCCGACAATCCTAAGGGTGAGTTTTCTGTAACAACCCCGTCTACAACTTGTACACTTTAGGCAAATTGTTTCTCCTATATATTTGGACTTTTAGTTGAGGAAAATAACAAGTCTCGAAATCTGAGTTTTTGTTGGCTTTTAGCCCATTTAGACAATTAGGAAAACTTAGCCCAAGTCTTCGTGAAAACCTAAAGCCATTGTCACAACAGATGTTCTTCTTTGAGTTTTGTAAAGCCTGGTAAGGATTAGACTGAAGACATGCATGTTTTTGTGTTGACCTGGTTAGAGCATTGGACCCAAGACGGATCGTGGATCCAACTAAGCCATTGTCACACTAGATGTGTAAGTGTATGTGGTACCCACACCCTTGTGAGTATGGGTGTGGTATAACATTTTCAAAAGAAATCGTTAGCCCCGCATAAGAACGTCCCTCCTAGAGTAGCTGTTAATACGAATAAGAGAAACTATAATATAGCCGTTTTTGTACAATCAACGTACTCTACGGATAGAGGAATCCATAGAGTTGGGCATGGTAAGATAAGAAATTGAAAGATTTTGTTGAAATTGTTTGTTTGGAAAATGTCGTATTAATAGTACCTAAGCCAACCAATCTCCTGTTCAATCCTGGATAAAAATCCTTAAATTGCAAATGTTATGTAACATTTTGTACAAATATATTGGCGAATAACTTGGGTAAGAGAGAGAATAATCCTTGAATTTAAAAATTTTCTGATGGTTAATTCCAAATGCACCCACTAAATATCAGTTTACACCATCTATTGCATGGTTCATTAGGAAAAAACTCCTATTCGTCGGTGATCCAGGAAAAAACAAGGTATAGCAAAGCATATGTGTGAGTTTTCTGTTCGATTTAGCACGTTTTGTCCGGTCCTCTGGACGAAGTCTCAGCTCGTCCGGACAGCCGTCTCACGCGACTTGAGGATAGTCGATCCTATAACTCCGGTTTTGCTTCTAGTAACTCAAGTTCGGACGGTGATTGAAGCGTATCACACTCAATATATAGAGTTTTAGGGTTTCTTTTATGTATTCTGAGGCAAATACATCACTTTTTGCATAGAGAGGCAGGAGATAGATTTCATCGGTATCCCTATGGACATCTATTTTTCTTGTAGTGAAACCTCAAGCACCTTGTGCCCCTCCAAGGCCTCGTGCAAAGCCCGGTTGTCAAACCAATACACGAACTTTCTTTGACGTTATAGGTGCCCCTCAAAGGCCTCGTGCAAGGTGGAAGATCCTCTGTCCCACGGCACCTTGTTCGACCTCCCTGTCCCATCCATCCGCATTGTCCATCCGAGCAATCAACGACTTGGATGCCATCTCGGCGCCGAATAGATCTGAGTTGTCTATGTTCATTTGTGAATTTGAGCCGTTGATTATTCGGATGAACGATGCGAATGGGTGGGCAGAGAGGTCGGACAAGGTTAGACGGTTAGTGGGACAGAGGATCTGGTTCCCTCGTCCAAACCCCGATTGTTAAACTGATACACGAACCTTCTTTGTCGCCATTTATAACGTCTGTCAAATGTCACGTGCCCGAACAGTACCACTCAAGAATTTACGTGGTGTTGAATTGTCCGAGATGGACGCTTTCCTAACTTTGGGCTCAACCGAACACTTCTTATTTGGTCCAATAGCTGTATTGATTAGGCCACTTGTGCCATTTAACAAGATGGGTAGTTGCTATGGGCCCAACCTTGGGAGCCCTTTGGCAAATTGCTAACACCAGCCATCCGACCTATTAGCTTCTATGTGGGCTTTGGGCCTGCCCCTCTTGAGTTAGTGCTAAATTATCAACTCTATTTGATTTCTGCTCGCAGGTAGTGCTAACAAACCTACCTGCTCGCATCTCATTAGGGCTCAAGTCATTTAGTAATTGAGTCGAGTTTCAGTTTTAGAATCGTTTACTTTCTATACCTCTATTTTCAATATGCCGGGCAAAATGAGCCGAGCTTAACACTTCAAAACTTGGCTCATTTATAGAGTCTCCTTAAGCAAATAAATCGGGCTCAGCTCGTTAAAGGTTCAGGTCATTTACGATTGACTCGATATTTTGGCTCATTTAGTAAACGAGCTTAGCCCAAGCACAACAAAGCTCGAAACGGCTCATCTCGGTTCGTTTGTACCCCTACTTGTAGATGGTCCAATATTATATACTTATATAAAGAAAGGAACTTAAAGCTGATTTCTAACAAAAGGGGTGAAGGGGTTAGTGGGTCTTCAAGGGAGTAATGTCAACCTTGAATCATATGTATTGCGTCCTGTGTCATGCCATTCATTGTGTTGGGGGTGTTTCACGACTTGGTGCATTAACGTTGGCTCCACTAAGAGCATCCCCAACAAGGCTCCACAAATCCCCCCTCATCTCTATTTTAGGGAGCCAAACCCCAAAATTCAGCTCCAAGAGACTCCCTAAATACCTTCCTAAAATAGAAATTGCTACAGTGCCTCCCAAAAAGCCTCCTCATTTGGGCAGACACTGTTCACTCCCTACCCCATTTTTTTTTCTTTCTCTGTCCCTTCCTCTCTTTTATTCTCTTTTGCTACAATCCTCTCGTTACTTTTCTTTTATTCTCTTTCTCTCTCTCTTGTCTCTCTCCTACTTTCCCCATATATAATATTTTATTAAAATAGGGAAGGTAATAGAGAGGATTGTTGGAGACGTGAATTGGTAAAATGAGAAATGTGCACTGTTCATTACTTTTTTTAGAGAAAAATTTAGGGAGACGGTTGGAGATGCTCTTATTTTAATAAAATATGATATATGGGGGAAAAGTAGGAGAGAGAGAGAAAGAGAGAGAGAGAGAGAGAGAGAGAGAGAGAGAGAGAGAGAGAATAAAAAAAATAGTTAGGGAGTGAACAGTGCCTCCCCAAATGGGGTGGGATTTAGGGAGCCAGTGTACACTTTTGTATTTTGTTAACTTGTTTGAGTCATCTGTTGCAACCTATTTTTTACTCTTTCTTCGATAAAATAGGGATAGCAGATGATTTGAGTCATCTGTTGTAGTTGCCCTAAACGCCTTGAATAATGATAGTAAATATTAGGGCATCTCTAGTGCACTACCTAAAAGAGTTCCCTAAAGTGCCCTAACTAGTTAGCTAAGAAAAAACTCAAAAAATGGTCTCTAGTGCACAAAAATTGGTTCCCTAAAATCTTAAGTGGCACCCTTCACTACCTAAAGTACCCTAAGTGACTATCTAAATTTGGAGAGAGACTTAAGGAGAGAGCAAGAGGAGAGAGAGAGAGAGAGAAAGAAGGGAAGGAGGAGAGAGAATGACTTTAAGGGGAGAGAGAGGAGAGAGAAAGGAACTTTTTAGGGATAATGAACATTTTTAGGGAGACTCATTAAAATGCATTTCAAGTTAGCTAGCTAACTAAGTTCTTAGCAAACAAAATAGGATCGTACATGTACTTAGGTGTATATTTTAGAAAATATTTTTTTAATAGTGCACTAGAGATACTCTTAGCCATCAGTCTACCATTTTCCACCCCAAAAGTAAAGAAAGTGTTCATTAGTGGACAACTTGTAATCATCAACTTTAATTACTCTTGCTGGTTTCAACTTTCAACGTTAAAAGTAAACTAAAGTAAATCCGGAAATGGAACATCTCCTGTAATTATCTAGGACAGTTGGAGTTGTCTTACACGTGTCCGTCGCACAAGTGTCTCACTGGTTCAATACTCATGCAATTGTGAGAAAATTTGGACTATCCAACCTAATAAACCCACCTCAGATGTGGACGAAAAATTACTACTACTCTTGGCAAAAAAAAAACATATTTGATCCGTGGTTAATATTCTAAAAACAAAATAGCAATAATGGCTCGGGTGCCTGAAGGCGGCGGCTCCAAATTTGGGTCTTTTGCTGGAGAAGTAGCTGGTTTTGCTTACTCGGTGTGACTCAATGTCTTGCAAGGCATCTCAGTGGGGCAACTCAGTGGGGCGACTCAGTTCTATTAGGCTCATTCCAGTTGGTTTTTTCTTGTGTTTTGTTATCTTCCTTTCGATTTGTCTTGTATTTAGTTTCCAGGAAGTGTTGATTTCATTTGGGCTTTCAACGTTTTGGATTGAACCGTAGGTTACTATTAAGCCTTGGGTAGGACCCTATGTATCGACCCTCTTATGGGTCTGCGTCTACTCCGCAGTACGAGTCTTGGAGCCCCATGCCCATCGTGGTTCTTTGTGGTGTGCTCGTGTCCGAGTCTTCGTAGTGTCGGTTCTTTTCCATATTTGTATTGAAATCTTGTTAGTGCCGATTGGCTTGGCTTTTGGGCTTTTTTTTTTTTTTTTTAATGAAATGACTTCCAGTTCCAAAAAAAAAAAAAATTTTGCTATACAAGCTCAATAATTAGACTTATTTTCTAAGGTCGCACATGTGGCAAGCTCAAATGAATTATTACATCACATGGGTCTCATATGATTGACTTTAAGATTGCATCAACACCTTCAATACACTTTTATTCTAAATTTTCGCTCAAATTTTTGGACCTATGAATCATTTTCCGTTCATAAAACTTGAATTTGTTAGTTTTTTTTTTTTTCGTTCTCTCTCCAAACCAACAATAGGTGAGAAAATTTCTTAATTTCCCTTTGTTTTTTCCTTTCCTTTCCTTTCCTTTTGCTTAAGTTCCAAACCAACCTCCCTAGAGTCAACCAAATAACACTATAACGGGCTGCTGTTTTTTGGAAACTAGGTTGACCGAGTTTTTAGAGAGATTAAAATCCCCAGTCACAAGACTTCCAACACAGGCTAATGATGCTCCCGGAGCTCCACCACGTGATATCTCCGGACCACTCATAATCACACATTGTTATAGAATTCACAATTAAATGTATAAACCCTCGTAAACATGTGGTGCTCGGACCACTCCAGCCACTCGGACCACTCCAGCCCCACATTTTTTTTTTTTTCAGTTAAAAAAAAAAAATTGTGGTGCTGAAGTGGTTCAAGCACCTCCTAATTGCGCTCACTCAACCCATGATCATGATTTTCCTTGGACTCCAATTTTTCCATGTTTCAAATGTGGTGCTCCTTTACTCAAAAAAAAAAAAATGGTGTTGCTGACCCTCCTATTGGTCATGTACTCGAATCACATCCCCTCCTCTCACAGTTTAGACCTCTCCAATGGCCAAACAAGCAGATCTAAATTACCATTAAAGTAAGAAAATAAATATTTATTACTATTAAGGTCAATCACTCTTTTTTAATTACCATTAAGGTCAGTCGTTCTTTTTTGGGGTTTAGGCACTTAGGATATCATACGATTTCATAGGGTTTTAAAAGTTTAGGCACATTCATATAATTTTGAGAGTTTAGGCACTTTCATAGAATACCCCTAGGGTTTTAGGCACTTTCATATGGTACCTTAGGATTTAGGTTTAGGCACTTTCATAGGGTAGCTTAGGATTTAGGCACTTTCATTCGGTTTGGAATTTAAGCACTTTCATGTAGTTTGGAAATTTTAAAGTTTAAAATGTAAAATAAAAGAGAGAGAGAGAGAGAGAGAGAGAGAGAGAGAGAGAGAGAGTCTCTAGGAAATTCATTTCCGTTCCTGTGCAGTGTGCGCACATGTGGGTGCCGGGTGGACCAATGGAGTAATTGGTGCCTTTTGAATTTTTTGCTGGAGTGCGTGGTAAACAGCACACCAAAAAAGGGCCCGTGCTTTACCCTTTTTTCAGTTGGGTCTTCTTATTCCTCTTCACAAACCTAGTTCTCTTTCAATCCAACGAGTTCACTTTCCATGGCTTCAAAGGTTTTATCAAGAACAACACAATTCAAACTTCACAACCATTTCAAAACCAATTGGCAATGAGTGGAGAGATCCCAACATATATTTATTGATCACTCATTCCACTCCTAAACAATTTAAATGTGGGGCGGAATGGATCCCGCTCTAATACCTTGTGGAAACTTCATATCCATCTCAAAACCAATGAGTGGAGAGGTCTCAGCATAATATATTAAGTGATCCCTCATTCCACTCCTAAATAATGTGGGACTCTAGTTCCTTAACAAAACTAACCAAAAACACAATGGGGATTATTGGCCACGCCTTCTACCCTTTTCCCATCACATTTAAGAACTCCACAACCTATAAACCCTTCTCTTTCTCCACCGCCTCCGCTTTCGCCATCGTGACGGAGAAGTGAAACAAAGGCGGCCACGGCTTAGCCTTTTTAATCTCATCCACCAAAGATTTCTCAGATGCAGTTGCAAATCAGTACTTGGGTCTTCTCAATCCCGAAACGAATGGGAATTCCTCAAACCATTTGTTCGTTGTCGAATGCTATACAAGCTCAATAATTAGACTTAGGGGTAGTTTTCCATTTGCTAAAATATGTCCAGATTCATTGTTGCTAAAATCTCCTCTCCACTTCATTTGCTAAAATCTTCCACTTGATTTTAGCAAATTCTCATTTTAGCAAATGGAAAACTAGGCCTAATATTTTCTAAGCCCACGCATGTGGTAAGATCAAATGAATAGTTATATCACATGGTCTCATACGATTGACTTTAAAATTGCACCAACGCCTCCCATACACTTTTATTCTAAATTTTCCCTCAAATTTTTAGACCTATGAATCATTTTCTGTTCATAAAACTTGAATTTGTTTTTTTTTTTTTTTCCTATCTCTCTCCAAACCAAACAATAGGTGAGAAAAAATTTTAATCTCCTTTTTTTTTTTTTGCCCTTTCCCTTTGCATCAGTTCCAAACCAACCTTCCTAGAGTCAAACAAGCACTCCAGTAACTCCACTATGACAGGCGGCTGTTTTTTGGAAACTAGGTGGACTGGAGTTTTTAGAGAGATCAACATCCCCAGTCACAAGACTCCCAACACAGGCTAATCGATGTTCCCGGAACTCGGCCACGTGACAGTTTCGAACCACTCCATAACCACACATTATTTTAGGATTCACAATTAAATGTAAAAACTCACATAAACAAGTGGTGCTGGTGACTACCGATTAATTGCTCACCCCCTGATCAAGATTTTCCTTGGACTCCAATTTTTCCATGTTTCAAATGCGGTCGCTGACTCCTCCTAGTGCTCATGTACTCGAATCACTCTCTCTCTCTCTCTCTCTCTCTCTCTCTCTCAACACTTGTGTAAACAAAAACCCTAATAAATCCATCAAGTGAAGAATCAGAGTCTGGACCTTTCCAATGGCCAAAAAAACAGATTTTTTCACCTGGGTCTTTCTATTCCTCTTCACAAACCCAGTTCTCTCTCAATCCAACGAGTTCACTTTCAATGGCTTCAAAGGTTTTACCAAGAACAACATAACCCTATCCGGAATTGCAGAGATACAGAAAAACGGAATCCTCAAACTGACCAACAACACAATGGGGATGATTGGCCACGCCTTCTACCCTTTTCCCATCACATTCAAGAACTCCACAACCCATAATAAACCCTTCTCTTTCTCCACCGCCTTCGCTTTCGCCATCGAGACGGAGAAGCGAAACCAAGGCGGCCACGGCTTAGCCTTTTTAATCTCACCCACCAAAGATTTCTCAAATGCAGTTGCCAATCAGTACTTGGGTCTTCTCAATCCCGAAACGGATGGGAATTCCTCGAACCATTTGTTCGCTGTCGAATTCGATACTGTTAGAGACTTGAACTTCAAGGATATCAGTGATAATCACGTTGGTATAGATCTCAATGACTTGACATCGAATGCTTCGGTTAATGCTAGCTATTTTGTCGATTCGACGCGAAAAGAGCTCGATCTAAAGAGTGGGAAAACAATTCAAGCATGGATCGACTACGATTCGGGGGAAAATCTATTGAATGTCATGCTTTCTTTCTCCTCAACAAAACCCAGTATCCCAATTTTATCAGTGCAAGTAGATCTTTCTCCGATTTTTGAAGAATCCATGTACGTGGGATTCTCTGCTTCCACGGGTGTGCTTATGAGCTCTCACTATATACAAGGTTGGAGTTTCAAAATCAATGGAAAAGCTCAATCTCTTGAGCTATCTTCTCTTCCCACTGTTCCGAAACCAAAACAGAGCAACAAAGCACTAATTATTGGCGTCTCTGTTGCTTTTGTTTTTGCAATTATCTCTGCGAGTATATTGGCCTTTTACTTGATTAGAAGGATTAGAAATTCTGATGTAATTGAAGCATGGGAGCTCGATATCGAGCCCCACCGATTCCCCTACGAAGAACTCAAGCAAGCAACGGAAGGATTCAGAGATGAAAACTTACTTGGGTTTGGCGGATTCGGTCGAGTGTACAGAGGTATTCTACCGAATTCAAATACCCAAGTCGCGGTCAAGCGAATTTCGCACGATTCGAAACAGGGGTTGCGCGAATTTGCATCGGAGATTTCAACTATCGGCCGTCTCCGTCACCGCAATTTAGTTCAGTTGCTGGGATGGTGTCGAAAGGAAGGAGATTTGTTGCTTGTTTACGATTTCATGTCCAATGGGAGCTTAGATAAGCACATTTTCGACGAACCCAGATCGGTTTTGAGCTGGGAACAGAGGTTAAAGATTATAAAAGGTGTGGCAAGAGGATTGTTGTACTTGCACGAGGGATGGGAAGAGACAGTGATTCACAGGGACATTAAATCAGGCAAGCTGCTGCTTTATTTGGATTTTTAACTGAAAAAAAAGAAAAGAAAAAAAAAACAGTTAATTCTGTTGAGCCTGAGTAAATAATTCGTTCGAAAACAATCAGGCCAATTGAATATCAGTAGCTATACGATCAGCGCTACGTTTCTTTGCTGTTTATTCTTACAGCAATATTACCATTCAGTAAATCGAGCGATTTGGCATTTTACATGATTGATTAACTCGACGAGCCTAACAAAATAACGATGCAAACAACTAATTGCATTTTACTCCTTAGCCTTATTTTCTTTACTATGTCTGAGTTTCAAATTCATCTTTTTAAAGGATCGTGAACATTATTGACAGGTAATGTGCTGCTGGATTCAGAGTTCAATGGACGCCTTGGGGATTTCGGGCTAGCGAAATTGCACAAGCATGGATCGAACCCAGGCACAACCAGAGTGGTTGGGACACTGGGTTATATGGCACCAGAGTTAACCCGGACAGGAAGGCCGACGACAAGCTCCGACGTTTTTGCTTTCGGTGCTTTTCTGCTTGAAGTTGTGTGCGGAAGAAGACCGATTGAGTTTAAAGCTTTGCCGGAGGAGCTGATTTTAGTGGAGTGGGTGTGGGAGAGGTGGAAGCAAGGGGATGTTTTGGATGTGGTGGATAAGAGACTTGGGGGAGAATACGACGAGAATGAAGTTGTGGTGGTGATCAAACTTGGGTTGATGTGCTCAAACAGTGTGGCGGCGAGGAGGCCGAGTATGAGGCAGGTGGTGAGGTATTTGGACGGGGAGGAGGGGTTGTTGGAGGTGGTGGCACGTCCGTTGGAGGAATGTGAAGTGAATAAGGGCGGCGGCGGCGGCGAGTTTGAGAATTTTGAAGATTCATACGAAAAATCGTCCTACTTTGAGAAGGCGGGCTTGGACTCGTGGGGTGGTGATAGGGATGTTGATATTGAAGCCGGCAGGTAGCCATCCTTTGGGTTTTCAATTATGGTGTAAATTAATTTTTTTTTTGTCGATTAAAAAAAATTCTTTAAATTTCCTTTTGGAGTATACTGAGCTTATGTAAGAATCTATGTTAAGAATTTGTCACACATTAATTAGTCATAACATCCAAAATTAATTTATGAGTTTGACCAGTCTCACCACTAATTGTTAGCAATTTATTTTGAGTTGAATGCTTTAATATGGTATTCAGAATTAAGCTTTCGGAGACTTTACAACAAAATTGTCTTGATTGATTGCCTCATTGTTTGTGCCATAAATACACATTATCTCGACGTGATCCCATTAGGCCAATAGTTTGTGTCCTTTGTTACCTCTCCAAATGTGGGTTAGGGATCTAACGTGCGGAGGGTGTTAGGGTGTTAGAGTTTGTCCCACATTGGTTAACTATAACTTTCAAAACTACTATGACCCAACCTCTCCAATTATTTTGAGTTAGGTACTTTACCAAAGTCTCAAGGGTTGATCTAATGGTCTAAGAGTTTTTTCCTTTTATCTCAAGTTCGAGTTTCCTAGAATTTAAGTACTTTCATTCGGTTTGGAATTTTGGCAGTTTCATGTAGTTTGGGAATTTTAAAGTTTAAAATGTAAAATTAAAAAAAGAAAGAGAGAGAGAGAGAGAGAGAGAGAGAGTGACTTAGAGAGAATCTCTAGGAAATTCGTTTCCGTTCCTATGTAGTGTGCGCACATAGGGGTGCCGGGTGGGGCAATGGATTTATTGGTGCCTTTTGAATTTTCTGCTGGAGTGCGTGGGAAACAGCACACCAAAAAATGACTGACCCGTACTTTACCCTTTTTTCAGTTGGGTCTTCTTATTCCTCTTCACAAACCTAGTTGTCTCTCAATCCGACGAGTTCACTTTCCATGGCTTCAAAGGTTTTACCAAGAACAACATAACCCTATCCAAAAACTTCAATGAGTGGTGAGATCCCAACATCTATTTATTGATCACTCATTCCACTCCTAAGCAATTTAAATGTGGGGTGAAATGGGCCCCTCTCTAATACCATGTGGAAACTTCATATCCATCTCAAAACCAATGAGTGAATAGGTCTTAGCATATATTAAGTGATCACTTATTCTACTCCTAATTAATGTGGGACTCTAGTTCCTTATCAAAATTGACCAAAAACACAAGGGGGATTATTGGCCACGCCTTCTACCCTTTTCCCATCACATTCAAGAACTCCACAACCCACAAACCCTTCTCTTTCTCCACCACCTCCACTTTCACCATCGTGATGGAAAAGTAAAACAAAGGCGGCCACGGCTTAGCCTTTTTAATCTCACCCACCAAAGATTTCTCAGATGCAGTTGCGAATCAGTACTTGGGTTTTCTCAATCCCGAAATGAACGGGAATTCCTCAAACCATTTGTTCGCTGTTGAATGCTATACAAGCTCAATAATTAGACTTATTTTCTAAGCCCACGCGTGGTAAGATCAAATGAATAATTATATCACATGGGTCTCATACAATTGACTTTAAAATTGCATCAACGCCTCCCATACACTTTTATTCTAAATTTTCACTCAAATTTTTGGACCTATGAATCATTTTCCGTTCATAAAACTTGAATTTTTTTCCCCCCTCTTTCTCTCCAAACCAAACAATAGGTGAAAAAAATTCTTAATTTCCCTTTGCATAAGTTCCAAACAAACCTTCCTAGAGTCAAGCAAGTACTCCAGTAACTCCACTATGACAGGCGGCTGTTTTTTTGGAGAGATCAACATCCCGAGTCACAAGACTCCCAACACAGGCTAATCGATGCTTCCGGAGCACTGCCACGTGATAGTTTCGGACCACTCCATAATCACACATCGTTTTAGGATTTACAATTAAATGTAAAAACTCACATAAACACGTGGTGCTGGTCCGACCACTCCAGCACCACAAATTTTTTTTTTTTTCAGTATACAAAAAAAAAAAATATGGTGTTGGAATGGTCCGAGCATCCCGGGACTACCGATTAATTGCTCACCCCTGATCAAGATTTTCCTTGGACTCCAATTTTTCCATGTTTCAAATGCGGTCGCTGACCCCTCCTAGTGCTCATGTAGTCGAATCTCTCTCTCTCTCTCTCTCTCTCTCTCAACACTTGTGTAAACAAAACCGCTAATAAATCCATCAAACAAGTGAAGAATCAGAGTTTGGACCTTTCCAATGGCCAAACAAACAGATCTTTTCAGCTGGGTCTTCCTATTCCTCTTCACAAGCACAGTTCTCTCTCAATCCAATGAGTTCACTTTCCATGGCTTCAAAGGTTTTACCAAGAACAACATAACCCTATCCGGAATTGCAGAGATACAGAAAAACGGAATCCTCAAACTGACCAACAACACAATGGGGATGATTGGCCGCGCCTTCTACCCTTTTCCCATCACATTCAAGAACTCCACAACCCATAATAAACCCTTCTCTTTCTCCACCGCCTTCGCTTTTGCCATCGAGACGGAGAAGCGAAACCAAGGCGGCCACGGCTTAGCCTTTTTAATCTCACCCACCAAAGATTTCTCAAATGCAGTTGCCAATCAGTACTTGGGTCTTCTCAATCCCGAAACGGATGGGAATTCCTCGAACCATTTGTTCGCTGTCGAATTCGATACTGTTAGAGACTTGAACTTCAAGGATATCAGTGATAATCACGTTGGCATAGATCTTAATGACTTGACATCGAATGCTTCGGTTAATGCTAGCTATTTTGTCGATTCGACGCGAAAAGAGCTCGATCTGAAGAGTGGGAAAACAATTCAAGCATGGATCGACTACGATTCGGGGGAAAATCTATTGAATGTCATGCTTTCTTTCTCCTCAACAAAACCCAGTATCCCAATTTTATCAGTCCAAGTAGATCTTTCTCCGATTTTCGAAGAATCCATGTATTTGGGATTCTCTGCTTCCACGGGTGTGCTTACGAGCTCTCACTACATACAAGGTTGGAGTTTCAAAATCAATGGAAAAGCTCAATCTCTTGAGCTATCTTCTCTTCCTTCTGTTCCTAAACCAAAACAAAGCAACAAAGCACTAATTATTGGCATCTCTGTTGCTTTTGTTTTTGCATTTATCTCTGCGAGTGTATTGGCCTTTTACTTGATTAGAAGGATTAGAGATTCTGATGTAATTGAAGCATGGGAGGTCGATATCGGGCCCCACCGATTCCCCTACGAAGAACTCAGGCAAGCGACGGAAGGATTCAGAGATGAAAACTTGATTGGGTTTGGCGGATTCGGTCGAGTTTATAGAGGAACTCTACCGAATTCAAATACCCAAGTCGCGGTCAAGCGAATTTCGCACGATTCGAAACAGGGGTTGCGCGAATTCGCATCGGAGATTTCAACTATCGGCCGTCTCCGTCACCGCAATTTAGTTCAGTTGCTGGGATGGTGTCGAAAGGGAGGGGATTTGTTGCTTGTCTACGATTTCATGTCCAATGGGAGCTTAGATAAGCACATTTTCGACGAACCCAGATCGGTTTTGAGCTGGGAACAGAGGTTAAAGATTATAAAAGGTGTGGCAAGAGGATTGTTGTACTTGCACGAGGGATGGGAACAGACTGTGATTCACAGGGACATTAAATCAGGCAAGCTGCTGCTTTATTTGGATTTTTAACTTTAAAAAAAAAAAAAAACAGTTAATTCTGTTGAGCCTGTGTAAATAATTCGTTCAAAAACAATCAGGCCAATCGAATATCAGTAGCTATACGATCAGCGCTACGTTTCTTTGCTGTTTATTCTTACAGCAATATTACCATCCAGTAAATCGAGCGATTTGGCATTTTACATGATTGATTAACTCGACGAGCCTAACAAAATAACGATGCAAACAACTAATTGCATTTTACTCCTTAGCCTTATTTTCTTTACTATGTCTGAGTTTCAAATTCATCTTTTTAAAGGATCGTGAACATTATTGACAGGTAATGTGCTGCTGGATTCAGAGTTCAATGGACGCCTTGGGGATTTCGGGCTAGCGAAATTGTCCAAGCATGGATCGAACCCAGACACAACCAGAGTGGTTGGGACACTGGGTTATTTGGCACCAGAGTTAACCCGGACAGGAAGGCCGACGACAAGCTCCGACGTTTTTGCTTTCGGTGCTTTTCTGCTTGAAGTTGTGTGCGGAAGAAGACCGATTGAGCAAAAAGCTTTGCCGGAGGAGCTGATTTTAGTGGAGTGGGTGTGGGAGAGGTGGAAGGAAGGGGCTGTTTTGGATGTGGTGGATAAGAGACTTGGGGGAGAATACAACGAGAATGAAGTGGTGGTGGTGATCAAACTTGGGTTGATGTGCTCAAACAGTGTGGTGGCGAGGAGGCCGAGTATGAGGCAGGTGGTGAGGTATTTGGACGGGGAGGAGGGGTTGTTGGAGGTGGTGGCACCTCCGTCGGAGGAATGTGAAGTGAATAAGGGCGGCGGCGGTGGCGAGTTTGAGAATTTTGAAGATTCATGCGAAAAATCGTCCTACTTTGAGAAGGTGGACTTGGACTCGTGGGGTGGTGATAGGGATGTTGATATTGAAGCCGGCAGGTAGCCATCCTTTTGGTTTTCAATTATGGTGTAAATTATTATTATTATTTTTTTTGTCGATTAAAAAAAATTCTTTAAATTTCCTTTTGGAGTATACTATATTCTATGAGCTTATGTAAGAATCTATGTTACGAATTTGTCCCACATTAATTAGTCATAACATCCAAAATTAGTGTATGAGTTTGGCCGGCCTCACCACTAATTGTTAACAATTTATTTTGAGTTGAATGCTTTAATATGGTATCGGAACTAAGCTTTCAGAGACTTTACAGCAAAATTGTCTTGATTGATTGCCTCATTGTTTGTGCCATAAATACACCTTGTCTTGACGTGATCCCAATATTATGTGTCCTTTGTTACCTCTCCAAATGTGGGTTAGGGATCTAACGTGCGGAGGGTGTTAGAGTTTGTCCCACATTAGTTGGCTATAACTTCCAAAATTACTATGACCCAACCTCTCCAATCATTGCCAATTATTTTGAGTTAGGTACTTTACCAAAGTCTAAGGGTTGATCTAATAGTTTAGGAGTTTTTTCCTTTTAGATCTCAAGTTCGAAACTTTCTAGATGCTATCAAATCTAATTGGGTCGGTCCATATGGAACTTTAACCAAAGTTAGTAGGATTGATCGGACACGGGGTGTGTGTTGTCCCTTCGGGGGCAGCATGGATGCTAGCCGATCACGGCCGTCCGTGGTCGTTCATGGACGGCTCAGATCTGTTCGGCAACAGTTGGTTCATTTTTGTTTGGACAAGATGTGATCTGAGCCATCCATAGCCGACTACGAACGGCCATGATCGGCCAAAAGGACAGCATCCACCTTGTGTCCCCGTTCCTAGAAATTAGGCGAGCTGCGCATGAACTCACCCATATAACCTAAGCCGCCAAAAATGGAAAAAGAAGAGTGTCTAGGGGCTATTATGTCAATGACATGACTTCTACCAACTTGACTACCTAGAGTTCGTAGAGAATAAAACCCTGTTTGGTCCCAACAAAAAAGCAAGCAACTCAAAAAGCAAGACGACAATGAATAAGAACCTTGGACAGTACCCTACTCATTAGTCATTAAGAAAATTCCAAGAGATGGCCAAAATCACACCAAATAATGTCATATGAAAAGAAACAGAAGGCATATATTTCTCTGTCGTCCTATGATCACTTTCCTACATGCCCGGTAACTAGGGTCCACCACCTTCGATGAACCAGGACTATGTCGAGGGTACAGGCATATTCAAAACGGATACCTCATGATTTTAAGGCATGAACCATGTATTCCACATGTTTCGTGTTGTGTTTCACCGGAAGTTGATTATACAGGGTTCATTCCCACCAGCAGGCCATATCAGATCGAACACATGGTGCTCGAGTTCGACTCATGTTTTGCCCTTACGAAATCAGCTTATTTTGCTACCAAATTATGCTCAAACATTTCCTATGATTCGTTCATTTTTTAAGCAAAACTCAAATAACCACTAGTTAGATCATTAACAGGCTCAGTACGTGCTAAAGTGAAAACGTTTGAAAAGAATCCCCACTGAAAACCAAAACGAAAAGATCATTAACACTAGGACTATTGATTGTGTTTTTGGTACACATCGAAGTCGTATAGAGAACAGTTTAAAAAAAAAAAAGGGTCGTATAGAGAAAAAACTTGATTTTATCGGTGCTTCTCCGAGGAAACTACACATTTCCTCAGTCTTTTGCTAAAATATTTCTCGACGCATCTCTTTTGTTAGCATGATGTTTTCGACATCGTGCCCGCCATTCTAGGGATGGTAGGTTTAGGCTAGGCTATCAATAAGGATATGAAGCGGGTTGGGATTTAGAAATTGCAACCCCGGATATGCCCTATACGAACAATATTTCTCGGTCGTCCTCTGGGTTCACAGCGGTGTGGCTCACGTTCTCACCTGCTTGGTTGGTGGATCGCTGGCGGTGTGGTGGAATCTTGGTCAGTCTACCCATTACCCTCTCCTCTGCTCTTCGTCAATTCGGCTTCGTTTCCACCTGGCTCCTCCGGCTTTTGCCGGTTTCACTGATGGGTGAAATTGGTTGCGCTTAACGGCAAGGATGCTGGATCTCCCCATTCTTTCCTTACGGCGGCTTCGGTGCACCACTGGCCTTGTTGGATGATGTCGATTCCTAGGCCTAACGGTGTGCGGTGTTCATTGTAGGAGTTTTGGTGTCGATGTGTGCTAAAGTGGCGTTGTGGTCGGCTGGTCGTCGGCGGTGGGGTGGTTGGGGCGGTAGGTGCTATGATGGTTAGGGTTTCTTTGTGGTGTCCTTGGGTTTGGGCCTTGTTTTGGGCTTCAATGTCTTTATTTGGTACGCCCTCTGGGTTTAGGCCATTAGGTGTGGTGGACTTTGCCCCTAGGTGTTTATGGTCTAGTCCCATTAGGTCTTTTTGGATGATGTCGGTCCCCGCGGTGTTCGTTGTAGGAGTTTTGGTGTTGATGTGTGCTCAGGTGGCAGTGGGGTGATTGAGGCGTCAAGTACCATGATGGTTAGGGTTTCTTTGTGTTGTTCTTGGGTTTGGGCCTTGTTTTGGACTTCAATGTTTTTATTTGGTATGCCTTTTGCGCTTAGGCCATTAGGTGTGGTGGGATATAGCGGTGGGCTTTGCCCCTGGGTGTTTATAGGCTAGTCCTATTAGGTGTTAAGACCTTGTTCGTTTTGGTTTTTTAGACCAGTTTTCTCAATTATTACTCAAACATTTCTCCAATTATTACCCATATTTTTAATTATTATTATCATTCTATCTCTCTCCAATCATTACCTCATATTTTCAATCATAACCCTAATTTCTCCCTCTAATCATTACCCAAAAGCCAAAACCCAAACCAAACAAGTGCTTAATTCCTCCAACCCTTGCTTGGAATCCCCTCCCCTCTCCCCCCATCTTGATGCACCCTTGTCAAGATTTCACTAATAAATTTTTTGCCGATCAAAAAAAAAAAGAGAGAGACAGCAAATCTTATGTATACATATCAGCTTAAATTAACCAAGACTTGGACCACATTATGTAAAAGTTCTTTACGAAAGAAATTCATCAACCTCATACATTAGGAAAATTCTGGCCTATGCAGACAAAAAACTCTGCACCCCAAAACATTTTTGTACAGTCTCGACAACACTACACTTCCTTTTTTACAGCCTTAAACTTGTACATTAATTATATTTCCTCTTCAAGGGCATCAGGTAAGTTCACCGAGCCTCAGCTAGCCTGATTCTAGGTATATCCTTAACTCTAAGCAATGTACAGACTCTTTTAAAGTACAGCCAGCAAATTATTTTATTCTAAATCAGCTCCTGTCGATCCCAGATCGACAGATGGAGCCGTAGCTACACAAGAAAGAGGAAGGAGGAAGTCATACTAGCCTCAGTTAGATGTACAACAACTTGTTTCCTATGCCGTCTGAGCCGAATACGCAGATAGAATGCCAATCCTCCTTTCTGCAAGATATCGAGCACTTGGTCACAAAAAAGAATTGTAAGAAAAAATTTGAGATAGCAAAAAGTTTGACGGCTCCACAATACAAAACACAAAAGAGGAATGATAAAGGAGGAGGGAGAGAATTAGTACCCCCGGCTGCAACAAGTTTCTCTACACGTGCAACTATGTGCTTCCCATAGGTGTACTTCTTCAGAGCATTCAGATGAACCTTTATTCGGTTGAGAATAATTTCAAGTTGCTGGTCATCACAAGTCTCCAGCAATTTCTGTACAACGTAGTTGGCGAACTGATCTTTCATCATCACCTGAATTTAAGGGAAACAAAGTATTAAAGGAGAGTAAGCAGGTACCAAAAATAAATTAAAAGTAGCATAACAAATGCAATCTTTCAGAGAGAGCAAAATGTAGGAGCCTTACAAGTGTGAGAAGCATCTCCAAATAACAAAGAGAATCACACCAAAAAGGACCGGTGGAAGTTCAGAGATCTAAGCCATAAGGCCCATAACCTCAAGATGAAGCTAAAAAC
Source organism: Vaccinium darrowii (assembly GCA_020921065.1). NCBI lineage: Eukaryota > Viridiplantae > Streptophyta > Magnoliopsida > Ericales > Ericaceae > Vaccinium > Vaccinium darrowii. Next base: position 5,293,317 of record CM037160.1, read on the forward strand.
TGAAAAATCTTTAGAGTACACCAGTCATAATTTTCTACTAAAAAAGCATTTGAAAATAATCGTGGAATAACAAGCTATATTTATTGGTTTAGGAATCTACTCCATATTTCTTGTCATGAAGAATCTATGGCTGATTTGCATGCGGAACACTCTTTACTACAACCGAGTTAGAGGCCTAAAATAATTGGGGGAAGTGGTCATTATTCCCTGATGAGTAGATTCATGAGCTCTCTATCTTATAAGAGTAACTTCTACTATAAAATAAGAGTAACTTCTACTATAAAATAGGGCCAGTATTGCTGAATTTCACATTTCAAACCAAATGTTTCCATAAATAGTCATTCCCATTATTCTCGAAGAAACATGCATATTATTAACCTTTCTTGAATTTCCCTACAGTTGCCAGATAGTTGTGAATAGTTTAGTAAGTGAAAATTTCCTTCAAATTTTCCTGTTGCAGTCATAGTCTCATCAAACGCCGCATCTAAATGTACTCTATTTATTACAGATAACAAAGAATCAGCTATGCATTGTGAATGATTTCATGGATACAAGGAACACCCACTGAACTTCAGGATTTACTCAGGCTGGAAAGTTAAAATATCTTAAACATACACACGTCGACTGTCTTCGATTAAATCCTAAAAGCACAGCTTTCCTTCTGTCGTCACCCAGAAAATTTTTTACTAAGGGGAAAAAATGGACTGAGAGGTAAAAAGATATTATCTTAACCAGCAAGAAAGTTCACAAAAATGCAAATTCTGCAAAATGTGAAAAGAAACGAGAACTGGCCACATTTCATGTAATGCAGCTTAAAAATACAGTGTGTTTGAACATACTCTAGAATATCAAATGCATGACTGACCTGAAGAGGCTCATTTTCATCGGTGGAGCCCAGCATCTCATTCACTAGGATATTGCGTTCTTCAGGAGTTCCAAAAGCTAAACACTTCTCCACAACATTGGAGGCAAACTTCTGCTGGCTCATCTTAACTATCTGCCCTATTAGCTTATTTATTATACAAGACCGTTCATGTGGCTTTCCATGCTCCAGGACATGCTGCGAGGATGAATGCAAGCAGTTAAGTAGACGCAACAACTAATTCAAAATAAGAGCATTGTAAAAATGACAAATTCGGAGATTTGCTCTGGTATTTCCCTAAAGCAGGTTGGTCAGCTTTCAAGTCAATTTAGAGAAACATTTTCATGAGAAATACAAATGAATCCTTCTCCCGAGAAGTGGTTTATGTCCATTCTGAAAAAGCATTAGATCAAATTTGACTTCCACAGACCTTCTCCTCAATTCATTATTCAATTAGCTGATTTGGAGCACGTACAAAAGACCAAAAGATATAACCACGATAGCAATATTCTGAACATTTTAAACTTATACAATGCCCCTCTCTCACTACGTGGGGCACACACATTGAAGGGAGTACAACCATTTAAACTGTGGCTTTAGCAATCATCACCACCCATATCAACAATTATACACCAACTTACCCCGTGAAAAGGCAGTGATAGAAAACTATCATGTATTCAACTGTTGTAACAAATCACATTTAATTGAAATGCATTCCAAACCACTTCAAAGGGTTGGAACAGGATAGCCCCAGCTTCCAAATTGCATTAGTAAAAAGGAAGTCATGTTAAGACATACAGAGCAATCCCTGAAATTGCAGAAGCAAGGATAATTGGCAAAGGGTATCCAAAAAACAGCAAACCTGAACAACATAATTCCCATATTGATCTTGTGCTAACATGCAAACAGACTGCAAAACCTCATCCATCACAATCTGTTGGGTTTTTGGGTCACTGCAATGCTCCAGGACTCTCTGTCAAATGAAAGCTCTACCCCTTTATAAACTTACACAATCATATACTCTGTACAGAAATAATCAATAAGGTAAAAGTGGATAGTGTCTTAACCTGTATGACACGACAACCATATGGATGGGTGGACAGTGTCACTACTTGATCGTAAAATACTGAGATAATGAAATGGATAGCTTCTTCAGGTATGCATTCAATGCACTTCTGGATGACGTGATTCCCATTCTGATCACGTACACAACGCATGACATTACCATCGAGCTCTGCAACCATTGCGGTCTTCTGGTCCAGATCAACAACTTCTATGGCCTGGATGGTAGAGAAATAATGTCAAACCTACTGCTTTCAGCAACAATTTTATTGCACCTTTTTCAGATATAGCAAGTCAACAAGGGGCATCATGTTGTAAATCTCAGCTCCATCAGGTCTAGATTACTCATTAACATTGTCAACAAAACTATATTTACGACTTGGGGCCTCGGCTATGCTCTAATCCTAGGATGCTTCTCAAAGTAACTCAAACGGAAATTCTGAGGTGTGCATCATCTTCTAGATAAAAAAACCTATCAGCCAAAGCAAATGTCATGCATTTCTCAAAAAAAAAAAGGGTCAGTGTATGACTTAGATCAAGCAGAAAATCTGCACAAAGATGCAAGAGAGATATACCAAAGAAATATGAGCCACATATAGAGCATCTAAAGATAGGGAGAGGGTCAATCACAATATCTGGAATAGCACAAAATTAGACAAGCTACAAAGCTAACCAACGAAAGAACTAAATGATTATGAACGAAGGAACAGAACCGAAATACACAAGGAACGGGAAACCAATCAAAGACAGACATAAGGAGCTTCCATTCATGTACCTTTCTCAGATCCAATTTACCAAAACATGACCCACACTTACCAATTTTATTCAGTAGGGAGAAGAGCCCTGTACAGCAGTTCATAAATATAGGAAAATCTTGCATCAACCAGCTTTGAGCTAGTACCCTCCATTTCAGCCACAATACAAACTCAAATAAAAGCAGCTAGGGTGCTTTCTAGATCCGGCAAAAAAGCTTGGAAGATGCTAGATGTGCAATTTACCCGATAGCTCAAGCACAAGGTTACATTAAGAATGTAACAGAAATACAGAATTCTTAGAAACCAAAATAAAAATGAGAAGCCACATAAGCAATATATACAGGTCTGTCTGCTACACTGTGAAGTTATGCAGTCAACAGGATAAATATACCTTCTGGATCACTCGGCAACCGTACATCTGAAGGCTAAGAGTGAGGACATGCCCAGTTAGTTGGTCGGCCAGTTCCCTGATCTGATATCCAGTTCCATGTTCGAAAAACTGAGAATGACAAAAGAAAAAACTGTCAACCACAAAATAAAGTAACTTAACCTTATTCTCATGAGGATACTAAATCAAACATAAAAAAGTACACAAGACCCAGATCGATAACCCCGTCAAACATAAATTAGTCAAACAAGCAACTTACCTTCTGAATCACATAGTTACCAAATACATCAGTCATTAGAGAAAGAGCTTGAGGCATAATTTCATGGAAGACCATGTTTTTCTCCTCTGATGTGGCAGTTTCAAGCTTCTGTTGAATAAATCGACTTCCATACTGATCGGCACTGCCCATGAAAGTGTAAATTAAGTAACTGAGTTTACAAGGGATTGGACAAAAGAAGAGGGGCAATAATATTAACCAGCAATAGCTACCTGAACTCAACGACATGACCAGAAATCTCTGAAAGCTCAAAAAACTTTGTTTTATTGCTCTTAAACTCATCTAGTAATGAGGACGCAAAGTGTCCATCTAGTAATGAGGAGGCAAAATGTTCAGAAGGGTAACGCATGCTCCGCTCACCATACCTGACTGGACTGCCTGATCCAAAGGGGGAATTTGGAAGAAGGGTACCCGCCAACGGGCTACTAGGATAGGACATACCAAGACCAAATGCAGAGTTGCCATAGTAATTCTGATTTAAACTACCATACGGAAGAGCATATTGTGATTTCTGAGGTGTAAGCAAAGACCCCAAGTAAGCCTTTTGGAGTTCAATCAGATCCATGTATGCATTTCCCATTCCTTCCCTTTCGATTGTTGGATCACTGAGGGCTGCTGCTTGTGCAGCCGCATACTCAGCTGTTCTCAGATAATGAAGATATAGGGGATCCATGAGGGGCATCTGAAAAGAACCACTTGCACTTTGATTCCCAGCTCTACTAAGATTCTGTAGTTCTGCTGCCGCAGTCATTAAATTAGGCCCTAAATTCAAACCTCCACCCAATGCCCTAGAATCCAAGCCAGAGACACCCATTGCTGATGCATTAAGAACATTCTCATACAAAGGTGGCAAATTAGCTGTTTGATTTCCCATCATAGATGGTGATGCAGGATTGATTGCATACCCGTTAAAGCCATAGTTTGAAAACGATGAATTTGGACTTTCTAAATTGTGGTAATTAGATGGTGAACCTCCTCCACCATTGAGAATTGGGGTAGAAGGCCCATTTAAGTACGAGTTTGCCAAGGACGCAGCAGGTTTGTGAACTTCAACTTGTCCATTAGCAATCAAAGAAGGATTGCTCAGATCAACCCCAACACTGCCACTTTTCCCCACATTGGAATACGAACGGAATTGCCCGGAATCAGATCTACTTAGGTGAGGGTGTTGTTTAACACGGTTTTGATCAGTTTGCCTATGAAAAAGATTCTGATGATCATCAATCTCTTGTTGAATTACAGACACGGGATGGTTCTCTTCTTCAACCACTCCATTTCCCAATAGGCTCATGCCAGACAAAGCAGCTACTAAATCTGAATGCTCACTCATACCAGGTGATAGACCATTGAAAGAGTTTGAACCATTAATGATATTTCTTTTATCCATAGAGCTGACTCTCCCTCCTCCAACTGGCGGAATTCGAGGACTAGGAGCCCTGGCTACCAGTTGAGGGTCCGGAGTAGTGCTTCTTGACAAGGATGCACCCAAAGCAGAAGCATAAGTTTGAGATGCAGATGTACTGCTGTTTTGAACAGAAGACATGCCTTTGTTATTTGTCCCAAACCGTAAAACATCCATTGATGCCATTTCATGATGCAGATTATTAAAATGCAATTCAGTAGATTCCACACCATTGTCAAACGCATTACGGCTAGCAGGACGAGAAGGGTGCCTAGAAAGAGATGTTGCATTACTTATATCATCCTGCATAGATGACAAAAAGCCTAATTCAGAACACAAACCCACAACATGGAAAGAAATGTATGTATGCGCGCACAAGTCTAAACAGATTCACTGCGTCATCAAATTGGACAACAGGGAGATATACAGAGAAAAACCCATCATATTAGTACCTCCCTGCACATCAAACAAACTAGAGAGGAAGTAGCAGAGAATGCCATCTAAATTTTAACAAAGAACTCAAAGTAGCAGAGAGTACTCAAAATGACAAGGGGTTGATATTTTTGAGTTCAAGTATATATATATATACATATATATGAAGTCTGTTCAAGGACAGGTCAAGGAACAAAGGGCCACGACCAAGGACAAATTGCAGAGATGAGAGATACAATAAGAAAAAAAAAATGGGGAAAAATAAAAGAAAAGCATTTCGTCAATATTTGGTACAGATTCATGCTATCCTAAGTCCGCTTTATTGTTTGATTGAATATTAATGGAACTCTTATAGAGTTTGAAATTCGAGTTGTTTCTTCTTTTCCATCACCATTTATCGAGTATCCAGGTGTCCAGTTGAGACGCGTTGCACATATACCCATAACCCAAACATACTTATTTGTCAGCACAAGTACGCTAGGGGAAATAGAAGCGTGCATTTAATAAGAAGCAAATCCATGAAAAAACAAAACTTCAACCCTGATCGCTTAATGTCTATTAAACATGCAAACACAAACATAAGCTGGAAAATAGGTGAAGTACATTTAATTTTCAATAATAGGATTGATGGATCACTCAATCAGGTCAGTGGGGTCACTGTCACCAGCTAGATATCAGTCATCATTTCAAGGATCATACAAGCAGTATAGCAGGTCCAACCCCACAATTAAATGCATCCTGCAAGTTTAATGCTGGCAATCAAGAATCGGAAATAGGATAGGAAAGGGAAAATGGAACTTCCAGTTTCATCCAAATTCTAAATAAAATGTAAACCTTTTGAACCTTTAAGTCAGTGAAAAAGCATGGAAAATCACACATTGGTTTTTGGTGCCTCTCGTTGTCAAGTCACAGATTCCATCTCACTAAATGTCACTTTCAGCGATTCTACTTTCATTTGCTATAAAGCAACGGCACTGAGTTTATTCTGCCTTTCAGATGGAAATACTGGGAACACCCAATTTAACATGATGACTTGAGGCATCATAATTAGCAAACAGACTAGGAGAGGTTGCAACCAAAGAGAGGGAAAAAAAGGATTGAATAGCTGCAAAGCAACTAATTGACATGGCAACATGAAACAAGAAAATTTCGCCATCCAGGTAGAATTAATTCTCCGTCATAATACTGAATTTCTACCATCAGATCGAATTAAATTGGTCTAACCAACGGCTAGCATCAGGATAAACAAAGAGCATATCGAACATACCCACAGACACAATAAAGAAAACACTGGAGGTCAAAGAATAAAAACAAAAATGTACATTCCAAAAATACCAATTCAGTGTAGAAGCAGAATTCTAAACCCAATGACCTTATATGCACAAGGAGACCACTACACATACTAGAACAAACTTAGTTACTAAATTTCAACAAATGACAAGGTGCTTTGACCTATCTGCCATATAATTTTGCAGTCCTTGAGATTGGGACATGAATTCAAGACCGCAGTTAATGAGTAAAGGCCTGAGATAGAGCATCTCCAGCCCTTGCTTTTTCACTTCAACTCAAAATTTGAGTATAACACCGAAAATCAGTTCCACTCAAACTGGGTGGTACTCAAATTATTACTCAAATTTTAGAATGCTATTATGTGCATCCTGAATTTACAACTATGCCCTTAATAAAGCTTTTACTCAAATTTATCCTTAAGATTTGGGTTTGTCCATAGGAATGCTTCGTACCAAATGAAGCTTTTACTCAAATTTGAGTAAAAGCATAAGCTTTTTTTTTTTTATAAGTGGTAAAAGCATAAGCTTGAAACAAGAGCAAATAATGTTCTACAGTTATCACAACGGAAAATCACCTGAATGATCTTAGCAATTCTCTTCTTTCTATTTTGTGTTCTTATAGTGGTTCGTTAGGGTTTTATAATACACATATTCGATGCTGGAGTACGGTTACTGATATTGTTTCCTCTTTTATCAATAAAATGCATACATGCGTGCTTAAGCTTAAGCTGACCCAAACACCTGCTACAGAAAAAACCAAAAAACACAAGGAACAAATAATGCTCTACGGGTTATTCACAGGATAATCACCTGAATGATCTCAGCAATGCTCATCTTTCTACTTCCCAAACCTAACCCAGACAATCCAATCAGTCCATCCCCGCCCCATTCTGCCGCACCCTGCGGCCTCATCGACTCGATTCCCTCACCTCCTCCTGTGCTCACCTTTCTCCTATCTCCAATACTACCGCCGCCACCCGAGCCCTGCAACCGCTGCGCAAACCTCCAGTCCTCCTTCGAAAGCATCGGCGGCGGTAGCCGAGGGTTCAGATTCACGTTCGAGTAATAATACGAAATGTACGCCGGATCAGACCTCATCTCCTCCTCCGTAACGCCACCGTGGCTGCCGAACAAGCCTCCGACAGCGCTCAACGATCCTTCCACGGTCGGAGGAGCTGAACCACTACGGTACATACTCAGCTCTCTCTCTCTAAACCCTAACTCGTCGCCGTAGTCAATCGATCGCACTCCACCGTCAGTCATCATCTTCGAATAACTCTCAGTAATCATCACTCAGACACAAAAACTACACAAACTCTGAAAAAAAAAAAAAAAATCAACTGTTAGCTCAATTCGACAACAATTGGTCCAAAAGGTCATAAAAAAACCTACTCCAAATCAAAGACTCAAATTTAATTTGTTTTAGAGCTTCAAATAACACCCAGAAATCATGACTCGTACACGAACACTACACAAACTCTTTAAGAAAATCAACAACAGAAAAAACTCACAGTGAACTCAATTAGACAACAGATTGTTCAAAGAGGTCAAAAAAGCATCAAAGACTCCATCTTTTCTTATATCTTAGAAGTTGGATTAGTTAATGGCATCATCAAAACAGTGAATCGAAAGCTACAAATCAAAAAAGCTTTGATTCAGTGAATTTGAGTTTACTCATGGATAGATACAGAGATCAGATTGGGAATGAGCAATCTCAGTTGGTTTTGCAGTGACGATGATCGCCGCAGGTATTTGCTATTTTTAGAGAGAGAGAGAGTGAATGGGGGAAGAGAGGGAAAGAGGGGAACAGTGAAGTGAAGAGGAGTGGGAGTGATAAGCACGAGTGCTGGGGAGACGTGGACCGTCGGATGGAGTGGCTGACGGCGGGGATTGGTCCTTGGATGGATTTGTTGTTACAGTGGGTTCATTAGGGTTTTATATTTCAAAGAGATTTGATGCAATGGGCATTGTGGGTTTGGATAGTGTTGTCTAATTCTATATTCGATTGGAATTCATTAATCTCATGAAATGCATATCTCTTCGCTTCTTGGGGTCACGTCACAAGAGTTGCGATTTCGAGTTTCCTAATTCCGAAATAGATAGGCCTGTTTTTTACTTAACCGGAGACAAAAAATTTATTTGAGTTGCTCGTTAGATTGGACGTTCCTGACCGCCAAGCTCAAAATAAATGAAATAGTACATATTTATAGGGTGATTCAAGTACCGGTAACACGTCTTAATACTTTTGCTCCCTCCAATTTCGTGTGAGAAAGTTATTGTAACACATCCACATTTAACAAAAAGAATTTTGGAAGGAAATTAAAATATAGTTGTTGGAGAATGAAAGTAATCTATTGGCAAATAAATTTGTTGTACATTTTTTTTTATTTTTTTGCTTGACAATGTTAAGGAAAAATAGTAGTAACTTTTGCAAACAAGTAATTAAAAGATTTGGACTTGTATAGTTGTACGTATACCGTTGACTAAACCGTCAAAAAAAGTACAATTGAACGAGAAGTAAAAGCCGGCCGGTGTATATAAGAAAAAACCTGTGAGGTCATGGACCCACTTAATTTCTAGACTAGAATTATATCTCGCCCGATCTGTACAAATTCTAGAGGGAGTTAAATAGGAGTCCTAATTCTCAATCCTACTTATGTATTCATTCTAGTCATTTAAATGACTTATGTTAACAACCCATAATTTTCCCATTTATCAAAAAACAGGGTTTTCCCTTCCTTATTTACAGTTACTACTTGCTTATTTCCCAAATTAACCTTTCCAATTTCAATTTCCAGTGTTCTGAAATTTTGCGAGAAATCCAAACGATCTAGGAATTTTGGTGGCACTCTAATATGCGATTCCAATTGTTTTCAGTGTATTGAGATTTTCATTTTGCGATCCGTGAAAACCGAACGTTATGTGATCATGATGTCACGTGTTCTATGTTTGCAAATTCATCATTATAAGGAACTTGAGATTGTTAGTTTCAATGTTGTATAAATTTCAAGTATATAAGTTTCATGTAATAAATCTCAAGGTTTTTGATGCATAATCGATAAATTTTTGTGTGATAAATTTATCGTTAGAGGGAGCTTGAATTTTGTAGTTGCAATTTTGTATAAAGCTCAAGTGTATAAATTTCGTGTGATGGATTTTAAAGTTTTGTTGTATAAATAAATTTCAAGTTTTGGTAAATTTCGTGTGATAAAGTTCAATGTCGTTAACACAAATCTATCGTTTCAATGTTGTATAAACTTCGTGTGTAGAAATTTGGTCTGGTAAAATCAATTTTACCACTTCAAATCAATTCTGTCCGTACATTAGAAGCTCGGTGTAGGGATGGCATGAATGGTGTATACTCATTAAATCAATTTCGAGTTGTATACATTTGAAGTCCAATTTTACCAAGTCAATTTAAATTCAAGTGTAATAAAATCTTTGGTCTTCTTTCCTAAATAAAAGATCACATTAACATTTAATTACTGCGTTAAATTGATGATAAGTGTTGGTAATCTCAGTCAAATATTTTGAAAGGTCAGGTAACTCATTGATAGTGGTCAAATAACTCATTAAATGATAGTGGGATTATATTTGGGTTTAACTTTTCATGGGTAAAATGGGTAAATTATACATTTACGGGATGTGAGCATAATAAGTGATGCGAGTGGTGGCTAGCTCGATAGTCAGTAGAGCTCTTAGATGCCTCACACTGCATTTCGGAATCGAGTCATGGTTGATAACACAAGTATGAGGGATTTATCCCGGAATTATTTTTCTCATGTTCATCATTCTCGCTCTCATTCGGCACGAAAAATATATAGTAGGTTTCAAATAAACATTTATGACATACAACAATAAATGTCAATCCATATATTGTCATCTAATAAGGTAACAAATCTGATAAGCTTTAAATTTATTATATATAAGCCAATAGTTACCTCAATGGCGTCAATTTTAACCCTTTAGCAATATTCTTCTCTCTTTTGGGGGATGTACTGAAGAATTGAATAATAAGTGGATGACAGAAAAAATAACTAATGAAATCTACTATACTTAAATGAGGATGTTACATGGATCATTCAAAATTTGAAAAGGACTTGTGTTAAACACTCAACACTATGATAATGATATGAAAATCTATGGAACCGGGGGCCTGTAATGAGTGAGCTCACTACATGCATGTAGTGAGCTCTCTCGGCCGTCCGACCCGAGATCAACGGTCCGGATCGTCTTACACTTTAAAAAGCACTTTTACATTTACTTTAACTCCAATTTATCCGAACCGTTGATCTCGAATCGGACGACCGAAAGAGCTTACTACATGCATGTAGTGAGCTCACTACAGGCCCCCCGGATCCAAAATCTAGTTGGACTGTTTAATTGGATAATAACTCAGCGAGTATATTTTCGAGTGTATCCCCATATCCTTGAAAGTAGAGAACTTTTTATTAAAATGAAAGTGTAGATACGATAATATTCTGTACACCCTGTATGGTGATCTACTTAGAGGAAACCAATGTTTAAAGATAACAAAGTGTTGCACTTTAGAAACTTCAACTTCTCAAAACTGCTCTTCCAATAATAACCGAGATAAGGGTGAAAGAAAAATTCCACTATATTTGATCTTTGGCTTTTTAAAATAAGCTTTCATTACACAGTCATGCGAAAAACAATTTAGAAATTACAATATGAGTAAAGCATCAAATAATGGTCTAATAAGAAGAGACAATAGTCAATATATTGGCTTGTACACATTAAAACTTGTTTTAAGAGTTTTTCTCGTATTTATTTTTTTATATTACGAAACACCTCACATTCTTAGATAATGTCTGGATTTTGCATTTGATGTGTCGTAAGTATGTACGGTGAAGAATTGGAAAAAAAGTCAAAAAAACAAACAGGCGTAAACATGAAATGGGATATTTAAAACATAAAACTTCAAATTTAACTGTGGTCTGTCTGATGACATGTTGTTACAATGTACGCTGATTTTTGTTTTCGTGTAATGAATTTGTTGCCAAGAAAATAATTTAATTAAATTTTTGATGACAGGGTATCAAAATGAAGTGATTGTATAAAAGTATATATCATAAAGAATCTGTAATTTTTGCACACTTTGCCTAAACTAAGAGTGGAAATTGACCCACTATAGGAAAAACGTGATTACCCAATCACTAGTTAATGGAATAGCACCCAATGGGCGACCTTCAACTTTTGTTTCTCCAATTCGCCTACTACAGGGTGTTAGAGGAAAAATATTTTTTTAATTAAAATATATTGCATTCGCTAGTTAACGAGTCGTGTTAAATACTGATACGACATCACTATCTTCGTTATCGAACGATACCATTAATTGGCCTACGGTGTCGCTTCAATTTCGGCTACTAAAATCTTGCGATTGATTCTTGAATCCGTATGAAGTGACACATTATACAGTACAACTACTAAAAAGCGTCAAGATACAGAGCTCTACCGTTCATGTAACTTTCAAGGCATTAGTTGAACTACTAACGACTATTCAATTTACTATATGTATGCCAATAAGATTTTACCAGATTTTCATTGCTCTGTATATTCAACTACTCTTACAAAAGTCTAGCTCGATTTCCTTGCATAGTAATATGAAAAGGACTCTCTAGAGTAAAAGAAGCACATGACATGGACTTGTGTTTCTTGAGCCAAAATTGCAAATAGTCCCTTTCGAACTTGATTTTACTCCATCCAACCCACAATGTTGGTCATTTTATGGAAATCCAATTATTTTAGAAAACAAGCATTAAATGCATGTATACTTTCAAATTTAGTATATTATTTTATATTACCACTTAAATTCCACCTATAAAGTCATTTTATTATTATTTATGAAGGTTAAAATTTAGAAATTCACACACTTTTTTGGTTGGCTTTTTAAATATGACTAATATTATAGGACTAGGGATGGAACCAGGATACTGCCTTAGAGGTGCCATCCAAGATCAATATTTTTTCTCCCTCCGTCCTGCAAATATAATTTATTACAGAACGCAACGTAAATTTTTTGAATAAAATTCTCACTTAGTTCTTTAATTTCGTGTCAAGAAGTGTAAGAAATAATTAGTATAAAAAATATACAAATGTTCTACGGTCATTTTTTTCTACATACCTAAAGGATACACATTTTCATAGGTTAATCATTCATCAACATACTTAATACCAACAAATTATACATTTTTTATCGATTAATCACTCATTAATATGCTTAGTACCAAAAAATAACACAACACATTTGGAACAATAATATTGCTCCTGTAGTACAACGACAAAAAAAAAAAAAAATTTGAACCCGGGAGTGGCACTTGCCACTGGAAGAGGGCATCCTGTAGTGCGGTGGGGCACTACAGGGTTGTAGTGTGGCATCCGAGCCATTGATCGTGCAATCAATGGCTTGGATTTCAACTTGGTACTTGCATGATCCGAGCCATTCATTGCCGAGATGAAATCCGAGCCGTTCATTACCGAGATCAATGGCTCGTGTGCCACACTACAAAGTTGTAGTGCGGCACCACCTTACAGGATCCCGGATCCCGTGCCACCTCCCCCTCTTGAGCTCCGTCTTTGTATGGGCATCTCAAAATTAATAGAGGACCCAAGTAAGACGGAAGTAGTATTTCACAGGTAGTAAAGCCTAGATAGTAGAATTTCCCTGCCTACGTGCAGGGGCTTTTCCTTTTTTTGTTTTTTTCTTTGTTTCTAATTCTACCTTGTAACGGACTTATTTCTTGTATTGATTTAGTTGTTGGACTTGGTTGTCTCGTGGACTTTTACAATTCATGTAGTGTCCCGGGTTAGTACTTTGTACTTCATACGTGATGTAATCGACCTCTCTTCCATCGATTGAAAAAAAAGAAAAAAAAAAAACCTAGATAGTAGATACCCAATCAATATCAAGGGACAAGAATGTCTTTTGAAACCACTTTTGTAAGTAGTGATGGATAAGATACCCAGCCAATACCCAATATCATGGGACGACAAAAAATATTAAAATACTTGGGTTGAATTTTAAAACCGGATAATTTAGTACTGGACTCGAGGCCTTGACTTGCGTATTCAATATTCATGGATCCCGACCGAGGATATTACATTTATATATATATATATATATATATATATATATAATAACACTAGCGTTCAGTACACAAGCAAATTCACTATACACACGAAAAGAAAAAAAAAATTGTAGACTTGTATTTGTAAAAGCTGAAGTCACGGCAGATTACTGCACTAGTGCACTGAGCAATTAATAGAAAAAATCGGATTTGAAGATGATAACTGTCATGCTAAATTACAAAATTGTCCTCAAGATTTTACTCCGTATTATTTTTTTCACGCTTTACGCTAATTCGGACATTTTTAGAATTGGAAAATGTGAGCTAACTTCAAAATTTCTCAACGCCAAAAGAGTGCTCTCTCTTTATAAATAAAACATTTTTTTTTGTATGTAAATCATGGCAATAGATGTGGCTGGCTATCCAAAGTATTATTACTAAACCCTTTTTTCATCTCAGCATGAAAGACATGTCGTGTCGTTGTTTTTTCACATTCTTGTCGAACTACGTTTATTTTTTGCTTAGCTGCTTGATTCTTTTTGTATCATCATGTGTATGTTAGATTACTCCATTTCCTAACAGTTTCACATCACACAGTCGGAGCGGACTTAAAGTTGGCTACAGGGGCTAGGGCTATCCTCAATTTGGAAAAATCTAAAATTATCTAGTACCTTTTTTTTCTTTCTTTTTTGTTTTTTTACGTATACTCCTACTTACAATTTCCGGACCCCGTTTAATGCCATGTAAAAACAGTAGCATGCCTTGGGAATGTTGTTGCTTATTATTCTATGGGTAGGTATCTCATTACTTTCATAAGGGATGCCTCAACTAAACAAGTCTCTTTGTTTTACTAGTGTTAGTTACAACATCTCTACCCTTTACTCAAATTTTTACTCACGAGTAAAAGCTTGATTTGATATTGTGTACTCCAATGTGCTGGCTGTAATATCCCATGTTTGGGGGTAGATGGTGTTTGGTCGCACATTGGTTGCTTACATGAGTGGTCTTGGATATATAACAAACCATGTGGGCTATTACTAGTTCCTTGGACTTAAGCATTTTGGGTCATGTGGTGTGGCTTGTGGATCAAATTAAGGTACTGGACTAGTGGTCTACATGGGGCGTTACACTGGCAAAGTTGTAAATGCGTACGGGTGTGAAATTTGTCTTCAAAATTTGAGTAAGGCCTTGTGTCTAACTTAATTTGATATAGGTATGGATGAGGATCAGAGGGGCCTTTTAAGGAGTGGAGCTACTCTCAGTAAACGTTGAGTTGCATTTTGATATGCGTGCGTTGATCTTGTTTGTAAACTCTCTTTTTGGTAATAAAATTACTCAATTACCCCCAAAAAAATATTTAGCGGGTTAGGGGCACCGAGGAGTGGAGCTACTCTTAGTAAACGTTGTTACGTTGAGTTGCATTTTGATATGCGTGCATTGATCTTGTTTGTAAACTCTCTTTTTGGTAATAAAATTACTAAATTACCCCCCAAAAATATTTAGCGGTTTAGGGGCACCGACCACACATTAAGAGCACCCAATAATTTTTCAGAAGAAGAAATCAGAATTGTACTAGTTCGAGTAAACAAATGGCCCGAAACATTGAAACTTGAAGGAATCCTAGGAACATATTTCTTAATAATAATAATAATAATAAGTTGTGTGTGGACGCATTAAACAGTTTGCACGTGAAAGGTGAAAAATTGGATCGGACTGAATTCAATGTTTCAATTAATTTACACCACACTTTCTGCGCCCTCTTTGGGTGGTGTATTCAGGTGGTGTTAATTCAAAATCTGCAGCATTGATATTAATACTATTAGTAAGTTATTGTTAGGCCGTACCATTTAAATTAAATATTGCTTGGTGAATATTTACTGTCCCCAATCAATAAAGTAAATATCGAGTAAATATTCTGAGCTCAACCCAGATTTGGAGGACATAAAAATTGTTTATTCGCTCCGATTCCGTTGATGTTTTCTTTAATAAAATCATGCTATGACTAGGGAGTAAACTTTCCGTTGTAGCCTTCTGCCAGAGTTTGGAAGTTTTCCAATCCCAAAAAATAAAAATAAAAAATCCCGTACCCATTTAATTTCAACATTTGAGATTCACTATGAAGAATTACAAAACAAGTAAACACAAGTTTTTTTGTGTGTGTGTGTGTGTGGTGAAACTGGAATTAGATTTAAAAACATAAATCAAGAATACATAATCCGGGGCTATGTCACCCCCCTAGCATCGTTCAGAATTGCAAAATGATTACAAGTAGTTAGAGTACACTAGTAACACAAGAAGACTTGTCTAGTTAAAGGCATCACTTGCTAGCAAATCTACGCATTTTTTATGCTTTATTGTCACTTGCTTCACCGTCGGATCACCGAGTTCTGGAGAAGGAACTTCCTATTATCCATTACATTTGGCGTCTGATGAGAATGTTGGCGTCATCCACTTTGTAGGAAAGGTTCGGATTATGGAGAGACAAACAGAAGAGAGAGAACGTTTTCAACTAGGATTAGTGTTTCGTCAAAAAAATTTATCTTGCAAAAAATACATGATTTTTGCAGGAAAAAATTGATTTTTTATTAACTTGGTTTGGCAAAATAATTTATTCAGATTATTTTTTTGTTCATGTTAAAATATTTTTTGTATTTGTTAGTTTTACGACAAATTTCTGTGTACAAATTTATATATATATATATATATTTTACTTTTTAGATTTCTTTTACTGAGACGAACCAATAATAACAAACAATCGACACAAAACTAACAAATACGAAACAAACGTTAAGGACCAAAAAATAATCTGGCTTTGATTATTTATTTCCGAACAATAATGCTAGAGACACACCACACCCACCAACCATATCAGTCTGTGTGACACTTCATAATTTGTAATGAGAGAACAAATATTTTACAACTACCAATCATGCATAGCCACGCAAACTGATGTGGTTTGGCAGTGTAGTGAAATGATGTGTCCATAGCATTATTCCTAGTCGAAACACCCTTTTGTGCAATTGAACTATTGTTTTTTCACTTCCTCATAATTTTCTTTTATCAAATGTACACATATGAATGGGAATTGGGGGAGCAAGGGACAACATGCATGTTGTTATCATCCGAACTGTTTGTACTCGGTGATCAATGGTCCAGATTTGTTCAAATCCAAATAGATTTGCACCGTTCATTACCGAACTAATTTGAGTTGTTGATCGCCGGGCACGAACGGCTCGGGATGGTGAGAACATGCAATGGATAGCACGCAACCGGGTCCGATCCAAATAAATGACCACAGATGAATTTTCCAAATGATAAAATCTGATAAAAATCAATATTTGTGTAAAATCACCAATTGATTTATCAAATAATAAAGTTTTTTGCTAAAATCAATTTTTTTCACCCGCATATACAGTAAATAGTAAAATACTTTACATCACTTTATTAGCTCAACAAACGACCGAAAGTCCGAAAGGGTCGCAGGTTGTTATGATCTTTATCCGCAGACGACGTCGTCGTGCTCCAACCGTGGGAGTAATAACCACACCAACTTTTCACTGTTTGCTTTTGACGAACTTGTTACCGTGACAGAAGCTTTGGCTTCTCGGTAGAGCGAGCGTGAGAGAGAGAGAGAGAAGAATCAAGACGCGACGCGTCCGAGTCAACTCTGTTCCTCAACTCTCTCTCTCTCCCGACATGCGGACGTGATCGTGACCAACCCAATTCGACCCGTTGTTTCTACCCAGCGTAAGTATTGCTTCTTCAATGTCGGGTGAAATTTGGGGGTGTTATCCGAAATTAGTGTTCTGATCGGTTCTTTTCTTTTTTGATAATTATTACTCCATGAAAGCCCTGTTTGCATGTGTTCAATTTGAGACATTTTTCGTTAAATTTTGGTGGGTTTTGTTTCCTGAAAAAATTGAGAGGAACAAGGAGGCTTAATAATCGAGGTTTCGCTTCAGGGGGCTTGGGATCTAAATTTGTTTACGCTATCAAATTTTGGATTTTTTTTTTTTTGGGTGGTGTTTTTATGCCCAGACATATCTAACATTGGTTTATTTCCAGTTGTTTGTCAAATTAGGATATCGTTCCCAACCATTTCTTGATTCTCATTAGTGGATTAAGAAAATGAAGGTTTTCACCCGACTTAATTTGTGATTCTGCTTATGGGTTCTATTTCCACAAAGTTTTTTTTTTTTTTTTTTTGGTAAGAGCTAAATACCGAAAAAGCTTACAGTTCCTTTTTGTAGCTGATATTTGATTTTGCCATTTTGAATTGAACCCTGTCTGGTTGAGATAATGTTGTTGTTCCGATGAAGATTTGTGTTGAAATTGAAGCAATGTTGAGTTTATAACTTTATAGTCTTTTCTTTATTGAAATTCTAACCGCTTTAGGTGGGCGTTATGGTATATTTTGAGGCTTTGCAAAGCTTCATATACATTGAACACTCTATTTTCATTTCGGTCATGGTTATTTGAAACTCGGTCATGGTATGTGTGTTGCGGTGCTTGCCTGGTTGATCCAAATAGCTTAACCTCCCCTTAGCTTAGCCTGCAAGAGAGGCAACCGTCAGCGTTGTCCGGGTGAATCCAGCTGGAGTGCTCTCCAATGCCTGAGACTCTGTTGGAGGATAAGGCAAAGCACAAACAGATCTAAGATCTAAAGATGGCGTACCTCTCCCTAGTTTATCCCAGGGGTTTTATAGGTGGTTTGTACTTGCTCTCCAAGTCATTCGTGCCCGGCGCGAGTGCCTGACGTTGCCCATAATCATTTTGGTTAATGCTGTCAATGGTGACGTTGGGTGGACACGTGGCCAATCACCCATGATCAGAATGTGACTCCATGATTATAGTATCATCAAATGAGTCGGGTCAATCTTCCGCCCGGCCCGACCTTATTAGGACCATGCTGGATTCACATGCTGGGTCTCAAGGAACGGGTGGACCATAGGTACGGCCCATGTGCGTTCAGGCGAAACGAGCCCCAATGGGGTTTGGGCTATCCATATCAGCAGGCCCAACCCTTTTCTTAACCGCCCCACTACAGTTTGTGAAGTTCGAGTATAGTGTGTGGGTAGTCTGTGTCGATGCTCTGTTGTTTTATAGTGCATGCCATTTTATGTGCCACCAGGGCGTTCCTTGTGCGCAGCAAATACCGCAATTTAGATTATTTAGTTAGTTCATAGATTTTGCTTACTTGTAGGGAAATAAGGGGAAGGGTAAGAGAGGATTAAAAATTTGTTGTTGGGGCATGTCATTTGTGTTTGCCCTGAAGAATCTGAACTTGCCACCTATTGTTAGTTGTTTCAGGCGCATTTCTAGTTTTCATGTGTACTGGACAATCAGGATATATCCCAAGGGGTTACACGGATGCAATCTAGAATTTTCTATTATTTAGACAATGCAATGTACTATGATGGTTTAACGCAAAATCTGTCTTTTGATGATCTTGTACAAGCTTTCACAAGGAAAAGTATGATTCATGTGCTAGAACAAAGCTATAATACTCTTGATTTAAGATTCTAAGCAAGTGTGGCGTAATTTTGATCAGTTCAATTATATTCTATCTCAGTAGCTCTTATCCTACTTTTGCAGATTCATCTACGTGTGGAAATAAGTTGTTCTTCACTGGGGAAGTGTCTGTGACTCTGTAGTACTTCAAAACCATGAGCTTTGTTTTCCGTGGGACTAGAGGAGATATAGAAACTGGGTTGCCAGTATTTGTTCCAGAAAGGCGTGCAGTGGTAAATGCATCATACTTTATAAAATGACTCGAAATGTCACTTTGTCCTTCTCTAAAATTACAATTTTCTTTATGGAGATTTTGTACACCATTCTGAAAATTCATATGCCTTTCCACCAGCGTGTTCATGCAGCTAGATCAGTCAATACCAATTCACTTGCTTTTCTTGTCACAGGTATAGTGTTAATTAATTTGTTTACTTTTGCTAATTACCCGTTTTATTTTTTAAACTTATCCACTCTTTGAAAACTATAATGCTTATGTTTGTTGCTTGATGTGACAGTTCTATTGCTGTTTATGATTCTCAACTCACACCAGATGCCACCTAACTTCCTGGTATTAACCAAACTGAGTATATATTGGGACATATAGCTGAAGATTAAATTCATTGACAAACAAATTCAATGTTTTCCTTTGACCTTTTTTTGTAGCTCTGGCTAGTTCTTGGAGTCTTTTTGATGGCTACGAGCCTAAGGATGTATGCAACTTGTCAGCAACTTCAAGCTCAGGCCCAAGCTCATGCTATGGCAGCCAGTGGGCTTCTTGGTCATACCGAATTAAGGTTGCATATGCCACCATCCATAGCACTTGCAACCAGAGGGCGATTGCAAGGTCTCCGACTTCAGCTTGCACTTCTTGACCGGGAATTTGATGACCTGGGTACGGTGCTTTCTGTTTCAAATCTAGCCATACTGGAATTTAGTCCTTATATTCCAAAAATTCTTTGCAAGCTTGTTTTATTTGCTTTTCAATGTGGGAATGGATAATTTGGTTTAGTAGTAAAGTAAGTTTTAAAAGGGATTTGTTGGTGCATACAGACTATGAAACTTTGAGGGCATTGGATTCTGATAATTCCCCCACAGTTCCTTCCATGAGTGATGAAGAAATAAATGCTCTTCCTGTTCATCAGTACAAAGTTGTTGGCGCCCAAAGGTTAGTCAGCAGACCGTCTTTGCAAACTTCCAAGAGTTTCTCCTTTCTGCGTGGATTCTCACATATTAGAATAGTGTGTGGTTCTTGTTGTTGGATGAATTTTTCTCCCTGACAAGAACCTCCCATCTGGGGTGATGAATACACTGTTTGTACTATTCCCTATATGCCGGCCTCCGCAGTTACTCTCATGTAGTTCATTCCATTGACGTAATATCCCTATCGACCCTATTTGCTTCTTTGCATTACATTTCTTGATGAGTTATGTCTGCGCAATTGTATTTGTCACATAGGCTTTAGAGTGCCTCACGTCCTATTGAAACACTTCTCAGTGTTGAGTGTTGGCTGTCTCTCTATCATTGAAAAAGAGTCATTTGATATAGTGCCATTCTATAAGGTTTTGGAGCTTCCCTTGTTTGATGCCAGTCAAGGATGTACAAGTCAGCATCCCAATATCAGCATCATTATTTATTGTTTTAAATACACATGTTGTAGAAAGGTAAATTGCACATCGTTGCACATGGTATTGGAGCTTGCCTTGTTTGCTGCCCGTCAAGGATGTACAAGTGAGCATGATAGTTGTAGTGCTGATGTCATGAATTATTGATTGCATGATAGTTGTAGTGCTGATGTCAAGATCATGCTGGTTATAAGGACAAAAGGATTTAATTTGAAGTGTCCATTTTACTCAGATATTCACTCTCCCTTAATTAATTTCATGATTCAATAATTAATTCCGATGTAATGGTCTCTCTGTAGTCGTCCTGTTAGATCACTGTCTTGAGTCTCTTGACACTTTTGTGTGTGCATTTATTTGCGGACAAGAGAGGTGAGTTTCAAGTTCAAGTGTCCTTTTACCTTCTCAGTTTGTGTGCAGTGCGATATTTGTTGGTAACCTAGTGATTGAGGGTTGCCCTAGATTTTCGTCCTTAGCAAAATTAACCAATTTGTGGGTTAGTCTAATTTTATTACTAAACCGAAGGAGACTTCAGCTCTATTGGAATCTGCTGGAGAGTTTTCAGTTAAGTGTTGGATTCAGTATTTAGTCTGAGCAGTTATATTTTGTTGACCAACAACTTGACTGTGAACACATGTAGGTGTTAATGTTTGATGTAGTGGAAAGAATGATCGCCCAAATTGGTAGGGTTCTCTGGATTTGTTTTTTTCAATCTTAATTCTTGTTTTGTTGACAGTGGTGGCTCAACAATGCAACAGGCTTCATCTTCAGTGTCTGCTGAGGTACTATGCTTCCCGTCTGATTTTTTAACAAGTAGTTCATAAGCCAATCTATCTATCTTTCTATCTGTGTATGAAAAATTGCTTGGATCAAGTCTTTTCTGGTCATTTTGTTGTGCTGATTCATCGCGGGAACCCTTAAAAACATATTTTAAACACATTGAACAGTTCAGATTATCAAAATATGACCGGGAGAGGGGAGGTTATCTTTTCTTTTATATGCTAGATGACCCGTACATGTATCAAATTGGTTTACTTCATTTTGCAACCGGTGCTACGATACGTCAAATGTTTAGCTTGGGACTTGGTGGTTGGGGGCATTTCGTGTCATCCATTTGATGGACTATGTATGTATGATGTATCATCTCAAGTTCAATTTATGAGATCAATTAGACCTATCAGTAACATAGGGGAAATCAATTTGAAGCTTGCAATGTGATGACAAGACTTGGGTTATATTTCCTATTAGGATTACGTTTTGGCTGTTTGAAATGGTTCTCGTTTTTTGAAATATTTGTAGCAAATGCAGAAAAGCAGTCCTTGACTTGGAGCTTAAAAATTCAAAATTTCCTTTTTACGTTGAAATAAGACTATGTTTGATATATGTTTGATATGGTTTACTACACAAGTCACATGTGGGTGGATGTTCTTCGTGCTACTACTAGGAGCTTAAATTATTTTTCCTCTTTAGATTGTTTTGACTTTTTTGCCTCTTAGGCAATGAATTGTGGAGGAAATATGTAGCATTGTAACGTTGAGAACTTTAATTCCACTCAGCGACAACAAGGGAATGATAAATTTGACAACTGGCAATTAATTCTACTCCTTCCTTCAGTCTAATCAAGGGCGTGAAGAGTCTACTTATCACTGCACAATATGCGAGATTTTAGTATGTTATTTCGCTGATGTGCTGCTAATTGATCTTAGAACTTATGCTGTCGAGGTATTCACACCTCAATATTGGTGTAACACAAAGGCTCTAGTTTGGGAAGAGAATGGTCGTCGTTGTTAATTGACTTGATATGTAATTCTAAAATATGGGGACTTTAGACAAAACTACACTTGAATCAGCCAGAAAGGCTGAGAAAGACTAGTTATTTATCCTGCATATAGTGCTCATCTACTGTTGAACTTTATTGTTGCGTGTGTGATGTAGAATTGCCGACTCTGCAATGTTAAGAATTTGTTTCAGCTCCCAGACTCGGCTCCCAGACTAATGTTTGCTTATGTGTGGTGTACGAAGAAACAACTATGATTCTCAAATCCATTTATTGTACAGCTTACTTTCCAACTTATTTTTGATTTTCTCATTATTACTCTTAGCTTGAAGCCTACCGCTTCATCACTCGAAATTGCCAATGATTGTACCATTTTTTTCTGTCCCAAGCAGAAGAAGCAAGACACTGCCAATGCAGTCGGGAACACAAAGACATCAGAAGATGAACTAACTTGCAGTGTTTGCTTGGAGCAAGTTTCCGAGGGAGAACTGGTTCGAAGCTTGCCATGCTTGCATCAGGTTTGTTTTCTTTCTTGCAATGTATTTTGGTTTTTGGGGTATTTAGACTAATTGATTCTTGCCCTTCTTTGACCTCGATTCAGTTTTACGCTGGCAGATGTATCGTGAAGTACTTTTTTCTTAGGCGACTAATGGAAAAACATTGGGGAAAAATACCTTGACTTAGAAAACGTGCAAAAAAAACTTCCTTTTGGCAGAATTAAAGATATTTGAAAGAGGAAGAAGTAACCGTTGGAAATGTTGATATAACTAAAGACTTGAACAAACAAGCAAAATTTCCTAGAATAGTCACTAACTCCATCTAGGACTTGCTTAAAGCCTTATCTTTGGCCTACCCGGTCCCAAACCAGGATCAAGGAGGAGGTTGTGCGTTAGGTAGCATACAACCAATACGTAAAAGACCCATTCAGATCTTTATGACTTGATTCTGAAACAAGTAGCCCTTGACAGAGCTGAATAGAAAAAAAAAAGAAAAAGAAAAAGAAAAAGAAAAAAAGATTAATGTAGCGACCTTAATTGATTGGGACATAAGGCTCGGTTTGGTTTGGTATGGTAGTAGATTAGCATCAATGATCGGCATCGTGTCCTTATCTTTTTGCATTGGTAATGGATCGACTTACTACGGTTGAGTCAATAAGATCACAAATGATTACCTCGAACTTAACTGAGGATACGACTTCGACTGTAATCAGCCAGAGTAAATGGATTCATTTAGTCAACTTAGGTAATCGGGACAAGGCTTATTGAGTCAAGTTGGGAGTTGCATGGATGGCTAATCTTTGACATAAGTATACCCTTGAAACGGTAGCATAACATCACATTTCAACTTCTTCTGAATTATTTTCCCTTAAGAAAGTTAACCGAGATAAATTCATCAAGTTCAAGCGTAGATACAAGGTTGTACGAAAGCAGAATTTTTGCAAAACATCGGTGTACAATTCCATTTCTATAGCATATATTTGTAACCTTACTTCTTATATTACAGTTCCATGCCAACTGCATCGACCCGTGGCTGCGGCAGCAGGGAACATGCCCTGTTTGTAAATTTAAAGTGGGTTCCGGATGGCACGAGAGTGGACCTGGTGGAATCGATGCCTCTTATATGGTTTAGATGACTTGAGCTTCTCCAAGGATGAAAATATTCATAGCTGTTGATAACATCATTGAGAAAAACATATGTACCCGTTAATCGGAATGAAAAATTCATAGGTTATATATATATATATCTCTCCGGGTGTAATTTCTAACGCCGGCATAGATGGAATTGCAGAGCACTTTTGACGATCTGCCCAGAAGTTGCCTAAACTCTATTGTACCGACTGTTCTAATTGTTCCAAATGGTTCTGGCTCTTTGCTGCTAATATTCAGTGCTGATTATTATGGTTGGTACATTACTTTCCTGATAGCAGCAGCCGTTGTATTTGAGAAATCGGCTCGTATCATGAAGCTACTGCTGTTATAAAAGAGTGTTTTTCTTCTGCTATTTTCATTTCGCAATTTTACCCTTCGAATGTTGCACAAATTCCTGCTCATGTTCTGACTTTCGAAAATTTGGCACGGTACTCAGACATGAAACCCACTAGGGTTTTCTGTTCTATCTTTCGGTCTCACTCACCGTCGTTAAGTATGAGTTCTAAGTTAGGGTTTTCCGTTCTATCTTTCGGCCTCGGGTTAATTGAAATCCAAAATTTTTCAAGATAAATTTGTGATAACATTTATCAAATGATATCCTGATAAACAAATTTTGGTGTGACTAATATTCTTGAAGAGGTCTAAATCGTGAATGATCCCTATCATCGAAATCGGCTTGGGAAGAGCCGGAAATGAGGCGAACTGGACCATTGAGTCCCTTTTAAGGAAATAGCGATAATCCAAGGTACTTTTTTGTTTATATCTCTAGTGTTCGGTCTGTTACTCGTACTTTGATTAATTCTAAAAGACCAATCTCAACATTCACAAGTGGAAGACTCAGTAAAAGTCAAGGAGCCTCAATTGTACAGTCTAATCTCATAAAGGTTGATAAGTGAAGTTTTGAACCTAAGCCCAAACAAACTCGTAAAGTCACGTAGCTTGAACACTAGGCCAATCCTTTAGAATTATTAGAGAAACATTGATCCTTTAGAATTATTAGAAAAACATTGATTTATAGCAAGTGGAGTAGAGTGCAGTTGGTGCCTCCCTTATACTCCCATGCACATGGGCATGGTTCAATTCCCGTAAGCATCCATATCCCCCTCCCCAAATCCGGAATTGGGGGCCCAGTAGTGAGTGAGCTCACTACATGCGTATAGTGAGCTCTCTCGGCCATCCGATCCAAGATCAACGGTCCGGATAAATTGGAGTTAAAAGTAAATGTAAAAATGTTTTTTAAAGTGTAAGACGATCCAGACCGTTGATCTCGGATTAGACGGCCAAGAGAGCTCACTACACACATGTAGTGAGCTCATTCACTACAGGGCCCCTGGATCCCCCCAAATCCCCTAGAATAGAGTACATTAGGATTAACGAACGAAAAAAAAAAATTGATTTATAACTAAGACAATTTCAATACATAAGTAGGATTAACGGAGAAAAAAAAAAAAAAAACATTGATTTATAACTATTGACAATTTCAATACATAAGTAGGGCACACATATTTCAATACATCAGAAGCGTTGGATCCAACATTAGTCATGTGACCAACGGTCTAGGATGCTGAACAAATGCTGAATCCATCCTTATATTTTTCTTGAAGCCTATGGGCTTTATTTGAATAGAGAAATTGTATATAGATCGCATATATTGGAGAGTACAGACTTAAATATTGAGACTATGGTCTGTTTTTGGCACGGAGATAGGATCTTTATCACGGAGGGACACAAATATAAATTTTTATTGATAAAAACGCTCTCAAATATAAACTTTTATCAGTAAATATTTCTTTGTTAACTATCAGCCCCACATACTAAATTTGATTATATAAGACGTTCTATGGAGCAATTAGAAGAAATTTTTAAAGATGAAGTTGAAATTTGAATAAATGATCAAACTTAATCTTGATTAAAGATTGAGAGACTACTTTTTTTCATTTTTATAATAAAAAATTTACCATCGCACCTATTTATATATAGTCTATAGGGGTGCTCACCGTCCGGATCGGTTCGGATTGGCATGAATCCAATCCTAATCCGCGAGTCACGGTTTTTTGAAAATACAATCCGTGTCCGATCCAAAAGTCTCACGGTTCGGTTCCAATCCAAACCGCGAGTCACGGATCGGTTCTGGATTAATCCGCGGATTTTTAACTTATTCGGAAAAAACAACAAACAAAGGCAGTAAGGCACTAGCAAGTAGCAAATGCACTAAATAGAAAGTTCAAAGTTAGAAATCCCAATAAAAAACAACAAAGACAGTAAGGCAGATAGTTATACAACTGAACAAAAAAAGGCACAAACTTATATTACCACAACAGTACAACCAAATCGTAAGTCTGCTAAATTAACAATATCTATATAACTATAATTATAAAAGTGATAAAATTATATATAATAAAAATCTCACGGTCCGGATCGGTTAATCCACGGTTTCAAAATCAAAATCCGTGTCCGATCCAAAAGTCATGGTTTTTTATTTTTTGAATCCGTGTCCGGACCATTAATTCACGGTTAAAATTCAAAAGGTACGGATCGGTTTGGTCTGGACCGGATTCACGGTTCACCAGTTTTTTTGAGCAGCCCTAATAGTCTACATATAGTATTTTATTTAACAAGGAATATAAATAAAAATTTCTTGGGTTTTTGAAAATTACAAGAGCCTCCAACGCAATTTCTATTATTATATTGACTTTCTGTCGTGTAGAGACTTTAGTTAAACCATGTTAGCTGTAATACAAAAATGAAATAATGTAATACTAAAATGAAATAATTAACCTTTGTAGATAAAGCCATCATCATTTACAATTTTGAGGGTTTGTGTAATTATGCTGAATTTTGAATGGTGAACCTATCGACCACCCATGATAAACGTGTTGTACTAAAAGGCTTCTAAAGCAAAAACGACATTAATTGAATAAATGCACAGTACTTTATATGCCTTTTTTCCTTCTCCATATAAGTCACGTGTCCAGATCAACTTATGCGCATATCAATTAATCCTCATATTCAATTTCATCGATAGCCGGGGGCTAGTTAGAGTCGAAACGAAACTCTGTATGAATGAGCCCCCAAAGTTGATAATGTATAAGAAATTTTAAACCCGAGAGTTTTGGAGAGAGGACAAACCTCTAAGTCTGATGTCTCGATCACTAGCCAAACCCCATGGGGTGTGCTTTACAGTTTATATGCTTTATAAGTAGTCATATCTCAATGGGCCATTCCTTGTTTGGCTGTAACAAACCAGAATAACTTTTTTGAAGTCTCAAGTACCATAATGAAGAAGGGCCATTCCTATGAAATGAATACTTCAAAGTAACATGTTCTTGTGTCTTCACTAATATATAATCCTGCAATTTTGAACAGATTCAAGTTAATTTTAGTGATCTAATGGTACACTTGATCCTCTCTGGATATAGATTTGGGGGGAAAAAAAAACCTATAGATTAACAATCATCAAGACTGTAAAATGAATGAAGATGTTTTGAGTTCGACTTATTTTTTAGTTTGTTAGAAATCAGTCGAGAGTAGTCAACAAACTGAATTAGCCATTACGCTGGATGTACTCCTTCAGTTAGTCAAAGGTTTTGTTTTTCTGTCTTCCCTGTTCGTATTTTGTCATTTTTTTTAGTTGCATTTGCTTGTACTTGGAAGTGTTTGATTAATGAATTTCTATCTCTTGACCAATCGCTTCAATTCGTTTAAGACTGATTTAAATGCTAAAAGATATTAATTAAACTTAACAAATTCTTAAAAATCATTGTATTTATAATTATGAAAAATTCGCTGGTGTGAAATCGTAACCATCAATAGGAATTTTCAAATCAGCATAATTTTCTATTTTTTGAATAGCAAGACTGATCAAATATCCCGTGCAAAAATGAAGTTTTCTTTTCTTACTGGAAACTTGATACTGTAGCAATAATAGTTAGGGTTTGTTTCCTCCTAGGCTCTTAAGTTCGAAATCTCTCAGGTGCTACAAATTCCTTTAAGGCTAGTCCACATGTGCACGTCAACTTGCACAGATATCTGGTTATAAAAAAAATCATCACCTGGTGATGATTTTCATTTTATTTATATTATTTCATATTTCCCTGATTTATTAATTTGTACACAGATTTTTTTGGGTAAATAATTTGTACACAGATTCCTCAACTATAAGAAGGGGCACCTTTCTTATAATTTCATGTGACAGAAATAAATCGTATATTGTAAGAAAATAAAGTGCAAAAATAGTTTCCTCAATTATCACAAAGGAAAATGATGTTTTTTGTTAATACCAAAATTGTAGTGAATCAAAGCCATTTACTCTACTTATGGTACAAATTTTCTATGCACTAAAAATTGGTATTAACGAAAACAGTTTTGGCATTATTATTCGCATTTATCATAAAGGTCCAATTGCATCCATTGGATCACTACTAATTAAGACGACAAAGAAAGTCGCATA
This sequence comes from Vaccinium darrowii, assembly GCA_020921065.1. Taxonomy (NCBI): domain Eukaryota; kingdom Viridiplantae; phylum Streptophyta; class Magnoliopsida; order Ericales; family Ericaceae; genus Vaccinium; species Vaccinium darrowii. The sequence continues at coordinate 5,321,878 of CM037160.1, forward strand.
GGAAAACTAAAGAATATTCTACCGAGGGGTTTTTAGGTTAATGTATTGTGAGAGAATATAATCTGTCTCGTAAAAAGCAATAAGCCAGTTTTAAGAACAAGTCGGGAAATTAAAACAACCTCTGAATGTAAGTGCAAAAATCTAAAACTGGGAGTACCATTGGGGATAAAAATCACACGTTTGTTACTTCTTCATGTGGATTGAAAACTAGAAAACTACTACTATATGACATTTACAAGAAAGAACAAAGAGTCAAGAACAATATGAAATGAAAGCAGAACTTTGTAACCTATCTTGAACTAGTTAAAGAAGCTTTAAGAGTCTTTTTATATGGGTAGATTCAAGGATTTAAATATCGGCTGATACGCAACGTATTGGTCGATATGTCGCGATTTTTCAAGGGACCGATACCGATATTGACCGATATAGGATCCGATATAGACCGACATCGGCCGATATTTGACCGTATCACCGATACCGAAATTTAAAACCTTAATAATAGATTACAGTATTACAAAGATGATAAAATTGTAATTCTCCTCCTTCTTCTTCGGTCTAGATTTGTGATGTTAACATCTATCAGTTTGTTCTGATAATTCAGTATCCGGGTCGTTGAACCAAATCATCCAAGGTTTAATCCGATCGATTGCTAGTACAAGAAATTTTTTTTGAGGAAACCGAAACACAAATAAGAAAACAAATTAAATGTCAGTTATCTTGTACTCATTAGGTACAACCGTACAAGTGAAATATATAGCCCAGAATATTTTGTGTGGGTCGATATCATTCCGATTGAGAACCTGCACCATTTTTCTATAGCTCAACGTCACTGGGCTATCGTACCTCGACTTATTCCCGGAGACAAATTTTATGGTACACAAATAGTGAGCTCATTAAAGTCGAGAGATCAACCAATCAAATTTTTTTTTGCATTCGTTAGTTTTGTATCAAGATTTTGTGGTTTCTGGACTCCTCTCGACGAGACGAATCTAACAAGTATAAAATTATGGTCAAAACTCAAAATTTTTTGGCTTTATTAAAAAAAAATTGAGTTTTGATCATAATTTTATACTTGTTAAATTCGTCTTGTCGAGAGGAATCCAGAAACCACAAAATTTTGATGCAAAACTAATGAATACAAAAAAATTTTGATTAGAGACAAACAAATAATCCAATAATCCGGATTATTGGATTATTACCCAAAGGAGGCCACTGCACCAATCACACCCAGCACTGTTTAATTAGAACTTATGAGTTGTTCCAAACAAAACATCAATACAAGGGAGAGAAGTCAGTACTTTTAAATTAAAAGCAGTAACTTGATAAATTTCACATGATCGAGAGAGAGAGAGAGAGAAGAAGAAGAAGAGGAAAAACCTGCAAACCCATATGGTGGTTGTCCATGAAGTAAAAGCAGCTCATGATTTCTGGCTGTCCAGGAATTCTATTGTAAGTACAGACATCCCTTGCTGTTCAAAAAAAGAGTACAGACATCCCTTCTGTGACCATGGGGGTTACAGCACAGCAATATACTCAGAGAAATCACTACATAACACACAACAATAACAAAAGCCATCTAGTCCCTGCCCCAATCATTGGGGTATGGGCGGAGATGACTGTAGACAGACCTAAACCTTCAAGAACCAAGGAGTTATCGGGACATTTAAGACCCTAAATTTCATAATCTATTTTGACTATCCAGACAGTTTAGTTTGTAGGTCTCGACACGTAAATTATTCGTATTAAAAACCAAGATAATCATACATGGATAGCAATTTGAAACTTCTTACATTTTTCCTAAGAAAAAAAAAATTGTTAGAATTCTCACCGTTTATCCATTAATTTGAACAATGCACTCGTTGATATGTAGTCCACTAGAGTTTTTGTATGAATGAATGATTTAAGTGTCTCGACCGACAAAATGAGAACCTCGAATCATTGAAACATATTGTGGGAACTCATGCGACTGCGTGTTATGTTTGAGAACTATTCAAAGTGATTGTACATAGCAAGACTCATACAACCTACTAATATCATGTGGGTTATGGCCAAAATTATTTTGACACAAAACCCTAATCACATATTTACAAATTAAATCAAAAAATAAATCCAACACCCACATAGATAGAATTTAACGCTACAACATTTTTTACAAATTGGTTATAGAAAGTTTTAAATTTAACTCGAAGCCGTACCACAAGACCTAACAATTACATCAAAAGCACCAGCTGTCTCAAGATTTAATATCTTTTCGTCAAACCATGATCTAACTTTTTACCAAACATATGCAATTAACATTATTAATTAAAGTAACGCAAGAGATTAATATTAATAAATTTTGATCAACTTCACCAGTAGAAGCTTGCCCAGCACAATGGATCTCCCCTCTGGCCTCCTCTGATCATTTCTTGAGAATGCGAAAAAAAATTAAAAAAAAATTAAGCCATTTACTGCAGCTGCAGCATCATCAAGATTCCCATACCGTCAAAGAGCCACAGGAGAGCGAAGTGAAGTGAAGGGACCACACCAATTTTTTTTTTTTTTTTTTTTCACAAAAATTTTAGTAGGAAAAAAGAAAAGAAAAAGAAAAGGTCTCCCCATCATCACTACCACAAACTACTCCCTTGAAACCCTAAAAATAGTTTTGTGAATCTTGATGATGCTCCAAACGCAAGAAATGACTGGTGTTGGATTCAGATCTTTCCTCCGCATCGTCATAGTCGTCGTCGTCGGCTTCGTATGAAATTACGAAAGGGAAAAGGGCAAAAAAAAAAAAAAACTGTAATACGTACCCTAACCCTAGATCCCACTCCATGGAAAGAAAGGTAAAGGGGAAAAAAGGCAAAAGGAAAGGAAAGGATATCAATAAAGGCTAAAACCAAACTGGGTTTGGCGCAAATCAGATCCACTTTGGTGGAAAAAGCTATGCACCCATTTACAATAAACAGTAGAGAGATTAAAAACATGGGGGGAATATTATGGAAAGACATGGTGGTAAGAGTAGATGAACATGAAAGAATTTGAAAGGATTGATGAACTCAAGAGAGAGAAGGAAATGAAAGGAATAAGCATATGCTAGTGATGACTGAGGATTGTTTGGAGGATATATAACGAAGGAATAGGAGAGAGAGAACCCAAGGATATTTTTTTAATATTTTTTTCTAATTAGAACCCAAGGAGTTGGCCAAGTGGTGAAAATCGGGACTGGGGTTTTAGATATTTTCTCTTCTGGGTATAGTGTTTTGACGGACTTTGGGGGGTGCTGCGCAGCTTGTGCTGGGAAGCGTGCTGTGCATTGCACGGCCCGGCCGCACCGGTCACGTTCTGGCTATCGGAAACGTTCACCGGATACCTCTCGTCGAGTACTCTAAGTGTACCAAAAATCAACTTAATCTGATATCGGTAAGTGCCTAATTGGAACACAAATAGATTGAAATGAAATGGAACACAAATGTACATAAACGCTGGATCCAAATCACTAAACCCATTTTTTTCAAGCTATTTGTGTTCCGATTAGGTACTTAATGTTATCCGATCAAGTTGATTTTTGGTACACTTATAGTACTCGACGAGGACTATCCGGTGAACGTTTTGGATCGTCGGAAAGTGGCAAGCACAGCCACGCCATGCGGCTGCACAGCACGCTACGTAGCACCTGGCTGCGCAGCACCCCCAGCTTCCTGTTTTGACACTTTTTAATTGAGTGCTATTAATTCTTGTGGGTCAACTAATAAGAGACTTTACTCTAATTTTAATTTCGCTCTTATTTTAATTGGACCTCGCTAATAGATTCTTTAAAAAATGAATTGATGTGTAGATAAGCTGGCTTAAGTAACCACATTGAATCGTTAACAGATTCTTTAAAAATTAATAAATATATACATAAGTTGGCTTAAACACACTAAATTTTTTTATGCGAGATAAGAGAGATGAGGGTAGTGTAACCGCAAGGGAATAGCCAAGTGGTCTTAGCTTGCCTGAAACTTCGGAATTTGCTTCTTCTTCCACCTCAAGCATAAGTTTGTAAAATGGCCGTGGAATGAATTGCTGTAAGAATAAATATGACGTTCGCACAAATTGACTCACGACATCGTGCATTACCTCGGAAAGAAGAGATGGGGTTGGTGCAGTCACAACAGTTATCCATCGCAATCCAATGGTACCAAATTTACCAAAACGTTTAATACCATTCTGACGCAGCTCACTTCCACAAATGTGGAGGGAATAATAGCGTCTGATAATGGCAAAATGGAAAAGTTGGCCACTGAGTGAATTGTGGCCGTTTAGGTTTTGTATTAGGTCATATGTTGCGTTCTGTGCAGGTACTGCCTAGTGGGGCTGAATTGACAGGGCCCAGTCAGTGCCCCCATTTATCAAGGGGGAGAGAGGGTGAGCCTAGGGTTTAGAATTGTTCCACCCTTTTTTTTTTCTTTTTTTTTATTTTTTATTTATGAATCTTGTGATCTTTTGGTTGAATCCTACCAGGGTTTTTCCATTATTATTAAATATGATATATATATATATATATATATTTTGGGGTGCGGTTAAGTTATTGTTACATATGATATCTTGCAAAATTTCCTAGTAACAAATCATAATTTGGATCATGAATACGAGAATACCATTAGGGCGGAGCCGAGAAAAAAATCTTCTCATATAATGTTCTCCAACGTCATTACTCATGCAACTCAAAGTAGAGAATGAGTTTTCAGTGTTTGGATGGTCTGGGTTTGGAGAGAAACATGAGAGAGGGTTTCGGTCCGGGTTGTCAAATACACTTTTAGATGGCTCGGATGCAACTTTCGAATACCACATAAACTCGGCCATGTGGTACCCATTCGGTGCCCAAAAAATTTTCCAAAGTAGATATTCCTCATCATGCATATGGGTATCGTCCGTACCAAAAACCAGAATGATCAAACACTGGTAAGGGTTTGGTCAAACCATGTTTGTGTGAACAAAAAATGGACGGTTAGATTCTAACTGCATTTGCTTTCTTTAGATGGATGTTGATGTCCGATTAAGTTAAATTTTTACTTCGACTATAAACCGATGGAGACCTAAAAGGGGATGGACAGATCATCAAACAAAACCGTGGTGGATCTCATTTTGGCTTTTGCATCACTTGGGGAACACATGCATTAGAGTCACTCAGAAGACTAGATGGGGGCAGAATCAAGATTCTAACTAGTGGGATTATATACCTAGAAAATATTTGAACAATGTTAAAATTTTGGTTGGTTCGTTGGGTCAAATTTTCATACATATGCGAGATTAAATTTGTATAATTAAGTAAAATTTACGACTATATTAGAGAAATTTTACAACTCGGAGGAATTAACTGATCATAATTGACAAGGACCTCGGGTACTGTAGCACGGATCTTGTAGTGCACCATGTTGTGCGCATCTGAAGTGTCCATCTTGGCGATCAATGCTTCAGATATATTTGTTAACTCTTACCCATAAGAATATTTCAGCGAATCTAAACCATTGATTGCCGAGATGGATGGTTCGGATAGCGACTCGGGGACCCTGAAGGTGGCTCTCGGACCTTTGATCTTGACAATCAACGGCTCCAATTTCATCTTAGCAATGGACAGCCAGGATCAACAAAGTGTTGAGATGAAATCAGAATCGTTGAAAACATATCCAACAGTTCGGATATCGCCTTACAGGGACGCCCTCTAAAATTCCCAAATCGCTTGAATACTGCACTACAGAATTCCCGATTCCACTTGCCACAATGTTGCTTCACACTCGAGTACTTCAATAGTATTTCTTGACGAGGTTCTTTATGTTGGTTCACACTCGAGTACTAGTAGTTTTTAAAATTTATTGCTCACACTGTTGGCACCTTTTCCTTATGTTTTTTTTCCCCTCCCTCTATCTATATAATTTCTTTTTGCTGATAAAAAAAGGTAATGCCCTGCCTAACATTTTCTGCATTAATAGCCTATTTCAGAGATCATTTTCCCCTTAATTAATGAGGCCAAACAACCCTTACCTTTCAATGAAATTGTGCAAGCAACCAAAATTAATTACAAACCAACAAAAGTTTCAACAAATAAATTCCTTCTTGTACGCAATCAAAAGTACTCTTATTGTTGATATTATTTAATAAGTTCATGACATCTTTTTGATTCACAACCTGAGGGAGGAGATCGCTAAACTGACCTTTTACAGTATCTCAAAAGTGGGGTGGAAGGAAGACCAGTGTGCACATATTCTTGGTGTTTGTCCTCACCCATTTTGTTCCTCACCCGGACACCGGTGATAGAACTCAGTTTTAGGCTTCCAAATGTTATCTTTGTTTGTTGTCTTAGTTTTATCTTTTCTGTGTATGATATTTCTATCTCTTTATGAAAAAAATGAATTCCAAGATGAATCAACCACATGAAGGTCGACCCAACCATTCATCAATAACTAAAAAATTAAACTTATACAAACGTGGCCCATGTAAAGAATATGTGGTTTTTCTTTCCACTATTCCAACAATTATTCCTTTTTGATTTCCAAATATGTATTACTTTTAAGTAAGACATCAATTTCGACTATCTAATTAAGCATTTAGTTAAGGAGAGCAAGGCCAAGTAGATTTCGGCTTTTTCCAAACTTCTGTTTCTAATGTTTTCTTTTTAAAATTCTCATTTTATTGATTTTTACTTTTTGAATCGAAGTTGTATTGTTGCCTTATTAGGCCGATAATAAGTCAAGAAAAAAAAACTTTTACACTTTCAAATAAGGGTCCTTCTATTTTTAGTCCACTAGGCTGACACTAACGCAAGAAGAAAAAAAAATACACACTCACACTCCAATCTATTTTTTTTTACTTTTCTATACACTTTCACCCAATCATATACACTTTTTACACATTTCAATACACTTTTTAAATTTTAACGACAACTCAGTAATCTAATTTTAGAATTTTCACGTTTGAGTCAAAATACTTTTTGAATGTAATGTGATTAAATGACTACTGATGCATGTGTGATTAGATTGATTTTGTCTAATTGATGACTTGCACAAATGGACTCTTCGGAAGGGGAAAAACTTGGGTGCCGGCTGGGTACCCAGTGCATATCTTGGCTTTTCAAAATGTTTTGGACTGTTTGAATTTGAGAGAAAGAAAAAGAAGAAGGAGAAGGAGAGAGAGAGAAAGAGAGAGAGGAGAGAGAAATTTGGACCGTCTAAAATATATACTTTCAGACAACCGAGATTGGAACTCAGACATCACATGCACCCTACCCTATTTGCACCTAAGTTTTTCTCCTTTGGAAGAGACTTTGGATCATCAAAAAGAAGACCCATTGGCCATTGCGCACCACAAGTCCAACCAGTAATTGAAGGAATTACGAGTACTTGTTAAGCAGCCATCTAGTTGTATGATGCTTAATCATGTCAAAGAGCTATCGACTATAGATACTTTGGTCACTTGGTTTGTATCGGTTAGATCCCATTTGGTATCTACATTAAGCATGTAATTTCTCACAGTTGACTGCCGAATGTCTCCTTAAATTTCTTCGGTTGTTTATCTGTTTAATTGTGTGTTAGAAAATTCATCATTCGTGGGACTACCGCGGCAGCAACGCATCGGTATCATACATTGATCACAGACATCTGACAGCCGAAACAATCTAGCTCTCGCTTGATATATATATATATATATTCTTCATTTGTTTTTGTTCTGTTTTATGGTCTTCTTAGAGGTGAGCAAAATAATCGTCAAACTACGAATCCAGTCCAAACCAATCCAAACCGTATGTTTTGGCTTGGTTTTTAGTAATGTGGTTTGGTCCCACTTTTTAAAAATTAGAAACCGCGATAAATGGTTTGGTCTATGGATTTACATTGACGGTTCTGGTTCCAAACCGATCCGAACAGTATATTCAATTCTGCCGCCCTATTATTTCTCTTCCAAGATTAATTCTGAATCTTGTATATATAATAATCTATACCTATAATTTCAATACCCTAAAAATACATGGTTTGGGCTTAGTCAATTTATTTCCCAATCTTTTTCCTTGCTAACTAATTTCCTTATTTAATATGTTATTCCGTTGCCTTAATTATTCATTTTTATTACTTACTGTTATTGTACTCTTCTTTAGTTGGTTGATGCTAGAGAATTTTTTTAATTTTAATATAAGTTGTTCCAATAGAAGTTTTGAAAGAGTATTCACAATAGGTTTTTATTTTTATTTTTAAAGAGTATGTTAAATAGTTTATGAAAAATATCTCAATTTCAAGTGAACCGTAGTTGAAAATCGAAACCGAACTGTATTTTTGTGGTTTAGATTGGTTTGGTTTTATGAACTTTATGGGTTGGTTTGGTTTTCCAAATTTATAATCTGTAGGTAGTGGTTTGGTTCTTGGTATACCATAAAACCGAACCAATCCGGTCCATGCTCACTCCTAGTTCTTCTAGTCTGTATGTTGTTATTTATTGTCTTATTGTCTTTGTATCCGGTTGTTTGTAATCGCATTTCTCATGAAATGAAATTCTCTCTCCTTACCCAAAAAAAAAAAATTCTCGAAGGATAATTTAAGGAGCAGAAAAAATAAAATAGTAAAAACTATGAATACATTAGTATATACCAAATATACACCGGTTTGTGTGAGATTTATTTTGGATTTCTATGAAAAAAATCAGAGTCATTCAATTAGTTTATAATATGCTTTTCAAGAGTCTTTCTAAACATCAGCTTATTGATAGCTCTTTAATTTGATGTTAATTAATTTTAAATTTTATGCTCTGAAACATTTTATTTCTTGATCCGACAATTATACATCCTTTTCGTCGTATATCATTATTTAGGAACAGATATATATATATATATATATATATATATATATATATATATATATATATATATATATATATATATATATATATATATATATGAAACTTTTAATAAGGACCCTTAAATGAGGACCAACGTGCAGACCTCATACTTTCCGACCAACTTTTGACGATCTGAACCGTTAGATGTGTTAAAAATGTGTTTTTAAAGTCCAACGCGAGGATTCGTTCAAAAAAAATATCCGAAGGGGCTTCATCCGATCAATTTTTGTTAAAAACGCTATATATATATATATTAGCAAAAACCTTTAAAACATTGTCTTAAACAAATTAACGTCTCCGATGATGATCACTAGCACGAGACTCTAACACGGATCCCACGTATGTGTTAAATATTAGTTTTGGATTCCGTTGCATTTGGGTAGAGGGAGTGAGTGACATTGATTGGGCCGCAACGGTACGGCGGCAGAGAGAGAGAGAGAGCGGAGAACACGGGGTAGTGGAAAGCGAAGCCCACAACGTTACAAATCCTCGTACGAACTGCCCCCCTTTGTTTTTCCTCGCCTCGTGTTTTTGGGTCAGGTAGGAGGTTCAGTGGCCAGTGAAACAAATGCTCTGCTTGGTCAGAATTTTACACCTTTTTCTGCCTTGGTTTCCACGCGTCAATCATGGCGGCCCCTTTCCTTCCATCTTCCCCGTACTTTACACGACGGTTATAAGGACGACCTCTGTACCTGGTGAGTGATCGATTATGCCCAAGTGCACTGAATTATATGTCAGTCATTTGATCGATCCCCTCATTGGATCCACTACCATTTTCACCGCTCCGTGATGTCTTAACCCCCCTCTTCCCTATGCTATACGTTGGATATATTTTCAACGGTTCTGGGCATTTCGTTAATTTGAGTCGTCTATTATTAAGATAAAACTCGAGTCGTTGATTGTAGAGATCAATGGTCTAGAAAGTTTAGACTTGGTGACAAATACTATTCACACGGTGTCACGGTATGCCACATTAATGTGCAGTGGAGAGGCCTTCGTGCTCACGGTACTCAATGATTCATTAGCTCCTTGTCTTACTCCCTAACCCGAACAAAAAACTAGTGACATAATTCACATTATATTATGATGTGCATACTTGGGTGATCATGTGCTTTGAGTAAAAACTTGATTTGTTAGGAAGATTTCGATGGGAAAACTCAAATCTAAATGTAACTTTGAGTAAATAATTCATTAACTAAATAATAATTACGGATTTTGAAAATACAAAATAGCTTCATGATGTGCAAAAATGTTTCATTAGTTGTCAAACTTGAATTCATAACTTATTGTGTCACACAATAGTCAAAAAAATATATAACTTGAAGTTGATTTTAGCAGATTTTATCAAATGAGAACCTCAAATGTATCGACTTTGTATTCATAGAAATTGAGTCCACAATCAACGGCTCCGTTTCGAGCTCGTGACCAATTAAGTCTTGGCTTTGTGCTAAAGGTGCTAGATGCCAATTGAAAGTAACCTTGCGTTGCGCCAAAGGTGCTAGATGCCAATTGTTTTGCTCTCGAAATCTTTCGTGCATGTATGTGTACAAAGTTTGTTGTAGTTTGTTTTGATATGTTGCATCTTGCAGCAGCCTCATGACAGGTAAGTTTTGTCTCTGAGTTCAACTGATTACTTTTACATCAATCTCGAAATTTCATAAACATCATGGCAAGCGATGATCGAATATGAAAAACGAGGCCGTCTTAAGCTCTCAAATTTTCGCTCGGAAATAAGAAATTCCACAAACTCTGCTTTTACCGGAAAATATGTTATTAGGCCCCGAGTATTTTGATACCGATTTTTTTGAGCTTGCCTTGGACTTCCAAAAGCTCAGGGCCGGTCATGCATGTACATTATACAATTTGATCATCAAAGACGTCAAAATTAAAGAGGAAGGATCTTGGATTTGTCGACGGAAACCAAAAAGAAAATAAAAGAAACCCTTTTCGGTACGTAATTGAAATACACAAGAAAAGATGCTCGCTTTTGTTTGAATGTTTTAGAAAAATGAGGCAAAAAGTAGAATTTAATTGACCAATGAATCATTTTTCGTTTAGCTAGTTAAGTACGTTACGTACGGAAATTGTACATACAAATTTTTGCACAAAAATATACACACATATATTCATTGAAACTAAGAGAAATACAAGAATGATCCGCCAAAATTTGTAGTTCTTTGCAGCGAGCAATGGCGGACGCATGATTTGTACTCAGCGAGGACCGAATCAAATGTATTTTTACAATAAGAACAAAAATTATAGTTTATGATATAAATATTGCTACTTAATTAATTACAAGTTCCGAGAAGAATATGACATTGTGTACATTTATATACATAATCACATATAATTTTATAACCATGACCAAAAAATGATCGGTAACATGAAATTTTAAAGTGTTTTTTTTTTTTTTTTACCCATATGTAGAAACTAATCAGTTTTTTTTTTTTTTTGCTCAAGAGACTTGCAGGGGCCAATCCTATATAATTTTTTCATTAACCTAAGAATATTGTATAATTAGTTGGATAATTGGGGTATGTTAGGGGCCCAGACCCTCTTGCACCCCATCCGCCCCGGCGGCGAGACTCGAATCCAAGCGTGATCACATTCAAAAGAAATCTCATTTAATATTATTTCAGTTAAAAAGGAGAAGCATTAAATTAAGATTTAATCTAAGAAAAAGGAGAAATACAGAGATTAGATGCATCCAATTAATAACCAATCAATATCAATACAAGGTTATATATATATAATTACATGGAAAGTTACGTATCCCTCTTTGTTAGAGCAATGTATATTCGTAATTTCATATAGGAAAATATACTTTTCGACTTTGTCCAAATGCGAAAAATCAAATTCGTAAGAGTCTCAACAACCTCTTTCATGAAGACAAGTGGGGTATCAGACAAAGAGAGTTGTCTTCTTATTTTCTTTTTGATGAGCTCTTCTTATTTCCTTGATAAACCTTAAGAAGCATTGGAACTTGATAAACCTTAAGTAGCGCGGAAAGAAGTCCAGTGTGTGCATCTTCTGGCTAAGTATGCGCTTGCCTACTTTGTTCCTCACCCGAACACCAGTGATGAAAACTCCTTTTAGTTATTACGCTATGTTGTTTTCAGCTTGGATCTCTTTATAAAAAAAAAGAAAAAAAAAAACAAGAAGAAGAAGAAGCATTGGAACTTGGAAGGCTATTTTAGCATGTACTCTTTGTTAAAAGGGTCCTTTTATTAACAGTTCATCGAGCTGACAATAAGTAAAGTAAGAAGACAGTGAGAGTAGTGAGTAACCACATCCGTTCGTTCGGCAATCAACAGTCCAAATTATTTTACATAAAAGATGAATATTTTACATATTTCATAATTTCATATAATCCAGACCGTTGATTGCCTAACAAATAGTTGCACTACAAGCCCCCCTGCTCCACTCCAGTATACTTTTTACACTTTTTTATACACTTCATACTTTTCATGCATTTCAATACACTTTTTAAATATTAAAAACAATCCAGTAGTTGATTTTAGCATTTTCCTTGTTACCAAAATACTTAGGCTCTGTTTGGAACATGCGGAAGAAAGGAAAATGGAAAATTTTCCCTCTTCTTGTTTGGTTTGGAGAGAAAGAGGAGGGAAAATAAAAAAAATAAGTTTTGTGAGTAGTGAAATTTTCCTTCCACTTTCCTTTTACTTTCCTCTCATTTCATTTTCCTTCCCTTTTCCTTCCTCATGTTCCAAACATAGCCTTATGTAAAAATAACTTATTCTCTAAGAGTTTAGGTTTAGGTTAGACACTAGCCCTTGATAAAGCAGAAGATACTTATCAATGCACTAGCCCTTGGTTTCTTACAAGGGCCCACCGCAGGTCTAGATTCTTTACAGTCCATTGTCCTCTCCCAAATTTAAGAAATTAATATTACAAGACCCCAATTGGTCTCTATATTAATATTCTTTGTAGATTCTATACATGGAGTCCTTAGATTCAAATCTCTTGGTTCTTTTGTTTTTTTTTTTTTTCCCTCCTTCTGCTCGGCTCTCTAGGTTTATCGAAATTTGCTCAAATATAGGTGAAGGTAGCGAATACAAATTAGGGGTGTTCCACTAGCAAAAAATTGTTTTTTTCAAACACCGAGACAGGTCATTCTCTCACAATACATCACATAAAAAAATCGTGAAAAATTAGTTTTTTCAAAAAACTGGGTTAGTGGAACACCCCTTTAGGTTACAGTCCATTTTACTAGTTTTGGGCCGTGTTTTCCTGTAGATATCAATGTTTTCTGTCACGAATTTGTGTTGGACATGAGTTGGACCCGTTGTACAAAAAGGTGGGCTGGATCGCGAAAAATCTCCCAAAGATTCTTGGGCTTCGGCCGATTGCAAATATCCAGCCAGAAAAGCCCCATTTGTGCTAGAAGTTTGGACCCAGGTTAATTATAACGGGATAAAATTTAGGATCCGGATCCTTTCCCGTCCATTATGGACGGGAGGAGACCGTTCAAATCTGGACAGTCGATTGATACATCCAAACCATTGATCCCAATCAATGAACGGTGTAGATTAGGATTGTCTCCTCCATTCCAAAACATGGACTAGAGAAGATTTGTTTCCTAAAATTTATCACCAAAATAATATAAACTCTACTCATTTGACCTCAAGAATTGAATGCAGAATTTGGTTTCGCGTGATTTCATGTAGTTTAATAGAGCATAAAACCTAGATAAACCTGAATTTTTTTTGGGTAAATAATAAAACCTGAAATTCGGAAAGGAAAAAAATCATGCAATCTACTCAACTGATTGGAACTAAAATCAAGTACTTTGCTTGCTTTGATTTGTTTTATTATAAAAATCGAAAGAATAATGGGCAAATAAATTTTCTTTACAGTATTATTTTTAAAAGGGAAAATATGAATTTTTCTTTTTTTTATTCTTTTCTTGTTATATATAGTTCTTGTTGTTCTATTCAGGCTGTGTCTGAACTACTCTAATTTTTGGTTTCTCTAATTATTACTCCCTCTGTCCCAATTTGTTTGCTAACTACGAATATCCGTGCCATTTTTAGACGTTTTATAACTTTTTATTTGTAGTGTTTTTAAAGTTTTTGATAATTTTGTCTAATAGAACTAATTGAGATCAGTCAAATAAGATCCATATTGCATATAAAATACATTATAGATTGAAAACTATAAGAGTTTTAAAAAAACACACATAACCGTAATGAGCAAACAAATTGAGGCGGAGGGAGTATGTTTAGAGACGGTGCAAGCAAGAAAAAAAATGAATTAATCTAGCTCAGCTTTAGACATTTCAAACATTGAAAACCTTATTAATTAGATGGCAGGTAGTTAGAGGGAAGACAAGATGTTTGTTGGTTCACTGAAAAATTATTGGATGCTCGCGTGGTGCCACAATACACTTTAAAATCATATTCTTGTAAGGATCCCGATTAAATATATGGGATTCCAAACAAATGTGTGATTAGGAAGGGCTCTGAGTGTCACGGTGTTTCACGATCACTTAATAATCACTCATTTTAACCACAAGGACGAGTGCCACGTGTCAGTAGCTGACACCTGTTTTTGGACAAAGGATAACAGTTGCAAGCCAAATTATTTGGATCCGGGATCTTGAAGGCGCAGTAGGCCTGTTGTGCCTTTTATTTAGACCTCGTCACGAGCTTTAAAGTGTGAATCTAACCATTTACTTCATAATCGAAGTGTCTAATAACCCTGTAAAAAAAATCAAGTCAATTAGACATTGGCGATCTAGTAAAAGAATCACGCTTTTCTTCAATAAATATACCTAACTTTACATGCCAAAAGTTTTTTTTTTTTTTTTAAAATATGTTTGTCTCCATGGTGACAAGTACAGAGATTAAATTCTTTCCACCTAATAGTGGCAACCCCATTGTTTCCACTTGAATTGATTTCAGTACTATGAGTCGTTAATCTTATAGGGGCCCGCATAGTAATGTATTTATGCAAAAAATTAGTTTGCTCAAATATCAATGGATATAGGGTAAATTACTCTGACCTCCCCTGAGGTTTCTGACTTGTACACTGACCACCCCTACTTTATCTGAAATAGCACTGACCTCCCCTGAGTTTTATATTTTAGTATCAAAAGCACCCTTCTGTTACTAAAATAGCACTGACCTCCCCTGAGTTTTATATTTTAGTATCAAAAGCACCCTTCTGTTACTTGGTTGTCAGTGACAGTATCGCGAATTGATGAGGTAAGCCATTAACCTTTGTTGAATTCCCAAAATAGCCCTTGACACTAGTTTTGGATTACACTAATACAGTAGAAAAATTGCCATTTTGCACATCACAACACCATAAGTAGCAGAATTTTCTATGTCACAAATTTTCTACTGTATTAGTAGAAAATTCAGTACCCAAGTGATGCAAAACAACTGAAAATGACTTACTTATACTCTTATTTGATGTATTTTATGAACTGGGACACATCCATTTGTTAAACAAAAAATTGAATTAAAAGACATGTATATTTGGTAGCATTCCCATGTTTTGTTATTTTGGTTTCATTTTTCTTTTTCTTTTTTTTGAACTGCATTTTTTTTTTAACAGCAAAAGCCAAACGGGGAATTCGTTTCATTTTTCTTTATAGAAATTGCCTGCCAATAAATTATATTCTAAGTATTCATGCATGATCATTATTTAGAAAAAAAAAAAAAAAGAGAGCCTTTTGCATTTAGATTGTAACTAGTGTCAAGGGCTATTTTGGGAATTCAACAAAGGTTAATGGCTTACCTCATCAATTCCCGTTATTGTCACTGACGGCCAAGTAACAGAAGGGTACTTTTGATACTAAAATATAAAACTTAGGGGAAGTCAGTGCTATTTTAGTAACAGAAGGGTGCTTTTGATACTAAAATATAAAACTCAGGGGAGGTCAGTGTTATTTCAGATAAAGTAGGGGTGATCAGTGTACAAGTCAGAAACCTCAGGGGAGGTCAGTGTAATTTACCCATGGATATATAAAAATTAAATTTTGGTTTGTAAAATAGAAGGTCATGGACACAAGAAGATTTTGGGTACAAATGGGCTACCACGTGATACCCCTCACGCACATCCGAGCAGTCCAAAAATGCAACGGACGGCTCGGATTAAAAGTGCCGGATGCATTTTAAAAAAAAGAAAAAAGAAAAGGAAAAAGTGGGTTTCAATCCAAGCCATCCGTTGCATTTTTTGACAACTCGGATGTGCGTGAGGGGTACCACATCATCCCTACCCTATTTGCATCCAAAATTTTCTCCATGGACACTTTCAACTTTAATGATATTAACGGAATCAGACCGTCCATTTTATGAATCAAATTCAACTTTTTGTATACGTATCGACGATCAAGCTGTGTTTTTTTTTTACGTTGATATACTATTTTGCGGGCCCTACAAGATGAATTGATTAAATTACTACAGTAAACGTTTGGTGGGGCTCACAAATGATGGTGGTGGAAATTGGGTTTTGGTTTGTAAAAACGGTCATGAACACTTTTAACTTTAAAATTATTGACAGAATCAGACAGTCCATTTTACGAATCAAATTCAAACTTTTTATACGTGTATCGATATTTTTTGCGTGAATATACTATTCTGCAGGACCTACACGATGAACGGATCAGATTATTGTAATAAAAAGTCGGTGGGGTCCATAAATGATGATGGTGGAAAGAATTTAATCTCTAAAAAGTATATTATAAAAAAAAGAGTTAGTTGGAGATTGGGTATGGGGGTTTAAGCAACTGTTGATGTTTTTGGGTGGTTTTGAAACAACTGCGGGGTTTTGTCAAGTTTCGTCCACATCCTCCTCGTCCCCCCCTCCCCCCTAGAGAGAGAGAGAGAGAGAGAGAGAGAAACTGATGATATATAGAGAGAGAATTTGGAGCGAGACAGTTTCAAAAACTTGTTTTTCTTACGACGTGAAATTCACAATTCTCATGCAATTCCAAATCGGAATTCAAACACAACTGCGTCTACTGATCCGAACTCGAGGTCGTTTCTTGTAAAGGTGAGCATATCTCGAGTTAGTTTTTTCGTATTTATAATCTCATTTACACGCTCAGATTACGTGCTTGGTTCCTGTTTTGTTGAATTTCGTGTTTATTATAGATATGGTTTGATCGGTGGTGGATTCGTGGAATTTGATCCGGTGATTTGGAGATCTGATCGGATTTGATAAGTTGTCTCTGTTTTATAGATTGGGCAGAATTAGAATCTTTAGGCTTTGTTTGGATGGTTATGAATTCAGTTGGAGTGATATAATGTTCAAGATCGAGAGATTTGTGATGATGGCTTGTGAAACTAGAGTAAAAAGACGTACTAGATTCATCTCTGCTATTGATTGGGCAGGATTGAATCTTCAAAGCCGGCTTTGTTTGGATGGTTTTAAATTCAATTGGAAGGATGTAATGTTAAGGATCAAGAGAATTATGATAATGTCTTGGGAAACTTGAGTGAAGACAGATTTTAATTCATCTCTACTAGTATTTCTAAGTGAGATCCTTGGATGCCTAAAATCCTTAACATAAAAGATTTCAAAGCACTTCTGTGAAATTGTTATTCCCAATCCGTAATGATAAAACGTTAGAAACTCGATGTGGAAGTTCATAGGTAAACTATTGGATCTAAATGTGAGCATTTTTATTGAATAATATCAGACCTGTGCGTTTGAATATGCCCAAATGGAGCCCCAAAGAATCCCATTTCTACCAAATTCTGACTGTTGTTCTCGTGTATTCAATAAGTGGAAGTTAAAATCCAAGTCTGAGATTTAGTTCTATGAAGAGCAGCCGAGTATGAATTATCAAGTGATTTAACAGAAAAAACTGTAAATATATAATAGGCAATTCATGAAAGTTGGTTAATACTCATACATTGCTTCTTTTGTTTTTTTGATAGACAATAAAGTATTACCAGGAAACCTGGTTTATTGCAGTGGATGAGCTCTTACTGTTATTTATGCCTGAGATATGGTGTTGAAGAAAACGCTGGAATATGGATTCAGTGGCTACTGGGTCCCTATTATACCTAGAGGTCCCAGATCTGTAAGAGTGAGTATATGCTTTAGCTTAGTTGGTTTCCACACCAATTTTTTTTTTTTTTGTGATGAACACTAACACTTTAATGTTTCTGGTCTTTGGTTTTTTTGTTTCAGAAGAGAGGTCACAAGAAAACTATAGAGGATAGCCGAATTTGTGCATTTGAACTACTGGCAGCTGTTGCTGGCAAGTTGTTGCAGGAGAGTGAAAGTTCAGCTTCTAGCATTGTAGCAGAAGGACAGGATTTGTCTTCCATTCACAACAGTGGAATAAAACAGGAGCAATTGGTAAAAAGTGAAGCTTTCAAATCTGAGTGCCTCGATCAAAGGAGATGGATAGAAAGTGTCTTTGCCTCTGAACTTGCACCTGAAAAGCGCAATGTGAAATCTTCTGTTGGTGATACTGTTCTGGAAGGCACCTCTGTTATTCCAAGGTCCGAAATTTCCACAAAAGTTCGCCATAATTTGAAGTTGGAAATCCTTGAAAGCAAGACAGCAGCTGAAAATTCCCCCAGAAAAGTAGAGGGAGGCTCCCCTAATTGTGGGGATATTGAAAGACAAATAAAGGCGGAAGGGAATCATATTCATAATGTAGATCTGACAGTGGCTAATAACTCTAATTCAAATGATCCAATGGAGAAACGTGTGAAGATTACTGACCCCTTTATTAATTCTGATAATAGTGTACAGTTGCCCTCATATAGGGACTTGGTTCCTAATGCTTCTTTTCCCGGGCATAGGAACAATGTAAAGTTAGGTAGTAGAGTCGATGACGAAAATTCTATTGGGTGGAATGTATATAGGTCCAAGATAAGAGGCTTAAGGCCACAAACATGCATTGGACACCGAAGAATAAGGAAGTTACTGTCATCCAAATATTGTAAAGTAGCTCCAACTTTCAAAGATTGCGAGTTTTCTAACGGCGGTAAGTTAATTCTCTTTAGCTTTAATGGCAGGATTATTGGAAAATGTATTTCAATATGTTTGCTCTTTCTATTTTAGATGGGTGCGTGAAGCCTGTTTACCGCTGTAGGAAAGCCCCTTACACCAGCGATGTAATCCAATGTCAAGTTCCTTTAAAGAAGAGAAAAATATGTAACCATGGCTCAACCCTTTCATGTGATCGGGCGGGAAGTAGTGAAAGTATTTCCAACTCACCTGAGAAGGGTATGAAGGGAGAGAAGACGATATCAGCTAAGCATTTGCCAAGAGGTCCTTAATTTTCTCTTTGTTGGGGGTTAAAGCTTACGGTATGCCATTTTATTTATCTAATTTTAGTGTCTTTTTTTTCTGGTCTGTGTGCAGCAAAAGTTGTATCATCCTCAGTTGTAGGCCATCAAACATCCTTCAAGTCAAGGGATTCTCTTGGTAATGTAGAAGTGAATCCCCAGTATAAAAAATTTGCATTTGCATCATCTCTCTGCGAGGAGTAATATAGTTAAATTCTCTCGATTGCACTATTGTTCCAAGAGTTTCTCACATGCACTGTTTTCTTTTTTCAGTGAAGTTCAGCATTAAGTCTTTCAAGGTACCAGAGCTTTCTATTGACATCCCAGAAAATGCTACTGTTGGGTCGTTGAAGGTAGGCAATTTCCTTGTTCTCTCTTGTTTGTGTATCAAATATGTAATCTGAAGGACCCAAGTACGCTGGGTTTGTGAAGGGGTCTTTATCCATTTGTATTTGGCAATGGATTGGATTGTCTTAAGCTATGTGAAATCTTTTTAGAAATGTTTCCTTACTTTTATGTTGCTGTATTTTTTATTTATTTTTATTTTTTGTGAAGAGGACTGTTATGGAGGCTGTGACTGCTATACTTCAAGGTGGATTACATGTAGGAGTAGTTGTTCATGGGAACAAAGTGAAAGATGATAACAAAACTCTCCTACAAGTGGGTATTTCTCATAATGAAGACCAGGGTAATTTGGGTTTCATGTTGGAGCCTGGTTCTGCTATAGCTTCTCCACCTCTGAGTCGAAAAGAACTTCCAATTTTGCTGCCGCACGAGACTCACCATCATTTATCCAGGTAATGTAAGTATGTGATGGATACTTATACCAGAGAGTGAGTCATGTTCTTTCAGCATTCTTGTATCTTTAGAATGCCTAGAAAGTAAAGGTGCCATCTGTCGTTATTTACGAATGTGGTACGAGTGAGAAGGCGTTATCTAGTAGTGAGGCATTGTTGTCTCTCCTTTCCATTTAGTTCATTTGTCTCTCTTTTGCCTACTAGCAGTCCACTGCTTACCTTTGGGTTGTGTGTACAAGTGAACATGAATGGAGCGTTCCTCTGTTAGGTGGCTCAAAAGGTTTATTTGCTGGCCATAATACATTCTTTGACACAGCTGTTAAGACTCTAGCAGATTTCTTCCTTCTATCACAATCTGCATTTATCAACACTTTGGAGTAGGTATTACAAATTGATTTAGTGTTTGCAGATTGGAATGAAATCATAGTTTCTGTGTTTTTGCTGATGTTCTACCCAAAACTATGAACTCAGTAGATTATATGAAGTTTCTTTACATATTCAGGTCGGCAGCCAGCCCCATTTTGGATTTGGAGGTCTTAAATGCTTCATTTGCTCCATCTCCAGAGACTAATTTGGACAACAATGTTGAAACTAACCATGAATTGGTCCCTTCCACTCATGAAGTACTAACAAATGGAACAGCACCAGATTCCAGAGCCTTGGTTGCCGTACCAGCAGTGAGTGTCCAAGCACTTGCTGTGGTTCCTAGGAACCAGAAAACTAGGAGATCTGAGCTTGTACAGCGTAGAACCAGGAGACCTTTCTCTGTGTCAGAAGTAGAAGCACTGGTCGAAGCAGTTGAGAAATTTGGAACCGGAAGGTGTGCAAAAATTAAAATGTTACTATGCCTCCTTTCCAAGGAGCCTTTCTCCGCTTCTAATTAATATCAGATTCTTCAGGTGGCGCGATGTTAAACTGAGTGCTTTTGAGAATGCAGATCATCGAACTTATGTGGACTTGAAGGTAAGAAAAATGCATTTTGAACTAGGAGAAGTGATAAGGATCTATAGGGTGCATGCACCACCTATATGAATGGGAATTAACAATGATGAAGAGAAAGGCCAGGGGTGTGAGATTCAGAGGTTAGTAGTGGAACTTAGGGTAAAAACTCAGTTACAGTTTTATTGGCCAAACAACAGAGTATCTAGTGCTATTACTGCTAGCTCAGTAGAGATCCTTCAAGAGTATATGTTCATTTTCAGAATATCACGAGAATAGGCTTGTTATATTTGTTTCAAACTTCTCAGTTCTCACTTATATAGCTGTCATATTGCTCATTAGGATGACCTGACATAGGGCACAACCAGACAGATACATCTTTGCCTAATAATTTGCTGCTTTGGGAACGTGTTTTTATGCTTCTACATATGCAAATAAATGGAAGGAATGACTTACACCCACACACACACACACACACACTCACACACACAAAAAATAAAAATAAAAACGAGTACAAGGAATATATTTAAGGCGATTAGAAACGGGGATATCGCTCCTACCAACCATAAAGGCAAGCAAGATAACAAATTCAAGCACAACCCACATGTCAGAGTAAAGGACCAATTTTCGACAATATAAAGCCCACCATTGGCTTTTCTAGGCTTAGCTTACTGTAACTTGTGGATGGGGAATCACATGGGTTGTTCTGGTGTAGGCCATTTGTTATCAGTTTGGTATTTCATATTTAGACAAGCAAAACTGTTCCTTTGGTGATGAGTTTGTGTTTCTGTATATGCAGGATAAGTGGAAAACATTGGTTCACACAGCAAGCATCTCCCCCCATCAAAGAAGGGGGGAGACAGTGCCCCAAGACCTCTTGGACAGGGTCTTGTCTGCCCACGGTTATTGGTCTCACTGTCAACCTAAGCTACAAACCAAGCATCTGATGAACCTCTTATGATCTCCCTCCCACGCTCAGCCGGGAAGGATTTAAAAGAGGTACTTAAATTTTTACAGTTGTAAAAAAATCTTAACAGGAGATTTTAAATGGAAGTGTAAAAAGGTCAATATTTTTTTTTGCTAATGGTCTCATGTGATGTTGTTACTTGCAACAATTCATTGCCAGACCTTCCCCTGTGGTGGGGCTGCGCTTGTAGATAACTCGACAAAATAAACAGTGTCCATATCGGTCACTCTGATTTTGATTCTGTTTTTTCACATATTGTTTAAACTCAAAGAACAGAAGCCAATGTCAAAGTTTGATGGCAATTCTAAATTTTTTATGTTTTTTGTATATGCATGACTAGTACCTTGATATTTTCTTTTCTTTTGATTTTTCTTTTCTCTTTGTTGTTGTCGATGTATAGTATGGATGGTTTATGTGATCAATTGGTTGCAGGAGTTATATTTTCTAAGTTTAGCACTTCTGCCCGAAATCTGACTCCTAGTTATACTTATTTCCTTTCAAAGTTCCCAGTGAACAGCTATAAGCCTATAACACAACTAAGTATTATATACTCAAAGGACAAGATTAACCTCAATTTCTTCATAAAATAACAAAACCACCTTGTCAAATAGTTCAATAAAGTTTGTTTTTTTTCATTTTTTTATTTTATGGAAAATGCTAACTTGTGACAAATAGGACACATTAAGATTAAAAAAGTATATTAAAATTTGTAAAAAATGTACAAGAATATGTGAAAGTGTATTAAAAAATATAAAAAATGTATTGGAGTGTGTGTTTTTTCGTTTGTGTGTGTTTAAAGTGTGCCCATTGGACACACGTTAACAAGACCCAATATACTTTTTTTTTTTTTGTACTGCACTTTTATGTACAATCTTTTCACTAGAAGTAAAAAAAAAGTGTGTGTTTATAAAAAAAAAAAAGGGGTGTGAAAATCATTACCCTATGAAAATATATTTTCCTTCTAAATTGGCAAGTGCAGATTTATTTTTTAGCTATACCATCAGTAGACAAGGACATAATTAACAAGTTTCACTTTGCCGCGAAATTTTTGAATGACACCACTAATCAAAGTTTCTGGAGTCGCCACTGGTGGAAGCTAAGGAAAATAAATTTGAAGCTATATTTTTGTCCTCTTTGTTTGGTATGGTTCCGTAAAGGATAAGAATTTGTTTATTTGACTATTAATCCTTTGGTTAATTACCCTTGAAAAAGAATGTATGCTCGAAGACAAAAAAAAAACAAAAAGAAGGGAAGAAAAAGAGGAGGCGGCCACAAGGTTTGAAATTCAGGCAGACATCCTTGTGGATGATATGAAAAGTTTGAAGAATTATTGTGAATGATCTGAAAAGTTTAAAGAGAGGGAGAGATTATGCGCACCTCAACTAATATTTTGAGGGACCAATCTCTTGTCTATTTGCAGGGCCCAATTAAAATTGAAACAAATCACAAGTTGATAAGAACTAATATGTTTTGAACATGACACCATAGGAGAAAGCAAACCTATACGTCTGAAGCCTTGATCACGGGACCAATCCCTTGGGCTATTGGGGCTTTCATGCAAATTAACTACTATGCTTTCTATGAGGAAAGGAAAAAAGCCCATGGTTAATTCGGTTGGTTGGTGGGTTTGTTTCCCACACAATTGACTAATGTTCTATTCTTGGGTTAGGCCGCAATGGCGTGGATGGCCAATCTTTGACTGGACCAGGAGGGAATTAGTTGAAATGTTCGTAAGTTAGTCCGGACACGGCTGACTATCGTCCCAAAAAAAAAAAAAAAAAAAGAATTAGGGGACATTGGTCTTCCTCTGTCCCTAATTGATATATTCTTTACGCCAATTCTGTAAGTTGCTCCTAGTGTGTAGAAATCGATAAAATTGTATTAAAACCCCTACTCCATGCACAAAAATTATGCTAGTAAAGAAGCAATCTCAAGTAGGATTATTCCATTGAATCCAACAACAACAAAAAGAAGTAGAAAAGCTAGCATTCGAATAGCTGATCAGAATATAGTTTTTGGGGTGCTTTGGAAGGTAGTTGGGTTAGTTATGTGTCTGGTGGTTCTCAACTTTTTACGTTCCAACAGGTACAATTGGAGACAACAGAATGACCTGGTCCCTCCTAGGGCTAGGAGGAATTATTCAGTCTTCACGACGACCCCTCTAGAGTTTAACCTCCACTGATGTATACCGTCTGGCAAAAAAAATGATATTTTCAAAATGAATAATTATATTTCTATAAACAGAGGCCGGATATAGATGGCGACGAATTATGGACAATCGATCTCGGCGGAGTGGAATTATTTCGAAGTATTCGGATGTGAAAAAAAAATGCAACCAAATTTCGCGTATGGGTGGCCCAAATTGCCATATTTAGCGTGATTAGTTATCTAGGTACTTTTGACCCCTAACAAACATGTGATTATTCAATGCTCATAAAGCATCGCCGTGTGTTATTCCATGGGCCTTTACCCAGTCTTCTAAAAAAAAGTCTGGAAAGCCGACTAGCCCGAGTAGCCTAGCTACACCGACTGGCCCAACTAATTGTCCGACTAGGCAATACAGTGGGAGGGAATGGGGAACAAAGAAAGTTGCAAATAAAAGTCTAAAAGATGATATATATATATTCCACATGCAATGCAATTGGTTGCTTGAGAAATCAACAAGATGCATGCATGCATGCTTGTATAGAAATTCTTTGATTCAAAGGGTTGCGTAAAGCTGAATGCTTATTCAAAGGATTCATTCATCGAAAGAGAAAGACATGAATACTTACGGACCCCCACTTGACTTGTAATCAACGGTTGAACAAAAAGGATAGCTAGGCAAGAGGAATTTTGTGCGTGCGTTCAGGGCACCAGACTGTATGATTGATAAAACAAACTGTCAATCTGTTTGTCGGACGGATCGATCGAACGAGCCGAACCGGAGTTTCCCAAAATAAATCACCGTGCAAAGAGTCGCTTTTAAAATTTGCCATTATTCATATTTTTTTCATTAAACTTTTTTGACTTATTGGTTCTTGACGAAAGGAACCGGATAAGTAAAAGATTTTGACCAAAACCCAATTTGTTTTGGAAAGTGAAGGTGCTAAAAGTTGGATATTTTCAAAACAAATTGGGTTTTTTTTGGTCATAATCTTTTATTTTTCTGATTCCCCTCATCGGGGAGAACCAATAAGTCACAAAAGTTTAACAAAAAACTTACAAACGTGGAAAAAAATTGAATGAAGACAAATTTTAAAAGCGACTTTTAGCACCGTGACTTATTCTGGAAACTCCGCCTAAACTGTTCAAGTTCAATTTGAAAACTTAAACGACTTTAAAAATATATTTAATCTTGGTTTGCTTGTAACGCGAATCAACCTCAAATAAGCTTTGATCGAATTGATCACAAACTAATCTCGAATAGATTGAATCTTTTAAACATCATAAGTCAAACAATAGGAGTCGAGCGATTTGGGTTCGTTTATTAGTCATATTCGTTTGACATGGTTCTTCTTTTACGAACTATAAACAATAAACATAACCCATTTAGTCCCCAATAATTGGGGGTATGGGCGGGGGGATGAATAGGAGACAGACCTAACCTTTGGCAATAAATGCACAAAGTGGCTGCTCCGATTTTGTTCGCCCTCATTAAATGAGAGTGAACGTTACTCTCACTCTGGACATGGTCCTTTTGGAATCTGGGGGAGGCGTTGTACGGTAGGTGTTGTGCGCCATGTTGTGCGGCAAAACTACGTCGTTTTGCTCATTTTCTTAGTATATCCAAGGACCCTGTTTGGAAAGTTAAGTGTGGGGTTTAATTTTGGGGTTCAATTTTAGGGGATTAGGCTCTTTGGGGTAAGGTATAGTGGGTTTATGCACTTTGGGTTTAGGCACTTCAAGTTTAAGGTTTAAACACTTTGGATTTAGGCACTTTGTAATAGTTTTTTGCTCCTCCAAACAATGCCCTTGGAAGCTTTGGAAGTGTGCACAAAAATCAAGCAAAATGACATAGTTTTGCCGCACAACACGGCGCACAACATCTACCGCATAGCACTCACCCCGGATCCGTTCTTTTGTCATCCTCTACTGGAACATAATGAATAGTAATTAATCACAATCCTGTGATTAATTAAATTTTTTGCAGCATGCTTTAGTGATGAAATTAATTGATTGCTACTATTAGTGCAGACTCTTAAAGTTTGAGTAAGTTGCAACACACACGAAAATTCTTGCCTATTGATTATTTGATTACACAAACTCCGCAATCGACTACCTTCTGCTAGTGAGGTGGAGTAAAGAACAATTAATTTAGTTTCGTGTGAGTATTCTCTTGACAAGGAATCTTGCACGGAAACTGAAATTTCTTCATGTTGGCAAGATCTATTTTGCACGATAGCGTTTCCCATTTTTCAATGGGAAAGTTGAAGCTGTGGGTCATATAACTTTTTTGGTAACCGAACACACGTTACATGAAAGTTAGTGTTCTTATCATTTCTCATCCTTTCCGTGCAATTGAACGAGGCCGAAAGTGATTCTATAGACTTCACAATCTACTTATAGAGAGAGAGAGAACAGAGAAAAAAGAAAACAAAGGAGGAAGAAAGAGAAAAGTTAGGGACTTATCATTTATTGTGCTTTGTAAATAATTAATTTATACTTAAAATCATCTTAACATTCAAGACCCTCTTTTTTTTAGTACATTATTTACGTTACAAACTTGCCCACATCTCTTCTATTTATGTTATGTATCTCGAAATTAAAGAAGTTGGGATATATAACGGACATCATGTACTTTGTACTATAAAGAAAAAAATTTGATGGCAAACATTAATTTGAAAGCAATTCCCGAAAACTTTTTTTTTTTTTAATGCGAAGGGAAAATATATAATTATGGTGAACGTATATAGTTATCCATAAATGACACCCAGCATTTTATTCACTTGAACTTATTGCCACCAATACAATGAAACTGATGGAAGTAATTAGTTAAACAAACATAAATCAGACACAAACAAGCCTAATATACCAATAGGTTTTTACTCCCTTTTATTGTTGATCTACTATCCTATTTTGGAATATCTTCAAATATTTTCACTCTTTAAAATGTTAAAGAAAAAGGTATGTCGATAATTTTTACAAAATCAAATCATATAAATGACTAAAAGAAACTTCTTAAAAAGTTATAAAAGAACGAGTAACATTGGCATCTAACCAAACTTTATAGGGGGAGTTTCCCAAATGATAAAACTAACATTTGTTAAAATCGACTGTTGATTTTAGCAAATATTATTTATCTGATTTTATTATTTGGGAATGGAATAATCGTTGATTATATGCAGTGGCGGAGCCAGGATTGAGAATTCTGGGGGGCCGAGTTCAGGGGTGGCTTCAGGATTTTTATCTAGCGCTAGCAAAAATATATAGCGTATTTACGATGAAAAGCTATATGCAAAGAAGTCGTCTACTTCCCTTCAATTTTTTAGTGTTTTCACATTGAACCTAATGTCAAATAACCATTATTCTTACATGTCTATTATATATGGACTCTTATAATTGGGCTAGGCTTGTTTTGTTTTGTTGTGGCTATAACGATTTGGTTCAAATTTTGTTGGAAACAATTATTTTAATTTCAAACGAGTAACCCATCGTCGACAATAGCAAAGAAAATTTAATTTATATATAAATTTTAATTTTTTATGGCAGTCGGACCTATCCTGTCAATCAAGTCAAGTGCCCAAATTTTCAATTTTGGGTTCAAAGGGATTTTCAAAAAAGAGCTTTCAAAAATTGACCTTGACCAATAGCAACTGGATCGGACCAGCTTACTACAATTGGTCAATTGGAGCGTACGGCTAATGCACGGCGCAATACGTGGACCGATAAATCCGGACATTGTGTCCCCCCTTTGGCCCCACCACACCCACGAAGGCTGCTACGTTCACATCCTCTCTCTTGCTCACACCTCATTATGTGGGATTTATCTCGGGGTCTAACACAAATGATCGGAGCCGCTTAATTTGTTTATAATATTTTTCTAAGGGTCTTTGTAGAAAATTAGCTCAGTCAAATACTAGTAAAGGCTCAATTGATTCATTCAAGTTTCAGTTCCTCAATCGAACGAACCAAAAGGTCTAAAACTTTAACAAACTTATCAAGCTTTTATCGATATCTAACTGAGTTGATTTTTTTTAGGAACCGTTATAAAAATATTCTAAACAAATTGAGCGACTTCAATTATTCGTGTGAGACTCTGAGGTAGGTCCCACACAATAGGATGCGAGTGGAGTGTCAGAATAGACTTTTGTCCACACCAAATTCTCTTCTTCTTTTTGGTTCCCCCTCTTTTCTCCGATATTTTCTTTAGTAACATGTTATTGTCAAATTTTTTTTTTCCCCATTTTACAAGTTGTCAGTGATAGAGGATGAAAAAGAAAGTCGTACGACTTGGGGCTGTTAGGCTAGGTTTGGCTAAATAAGTTAAGTGGCTTTTTACTGTTCATTTTTTTGTCCTTATTCATTTTTTTTTTGTATTTTTAGTTTTGCGTCAAACTTTTGCGACCAATTGATCCGTCTCGACGAGAGGAATCGGAAAAGTAAAAAATTTTGACCGAAACTCTTAAATTTTTTCAAAAATACAGAATAAGTCGAAATAAGCTGCAATACGAAAAATACAGAATGATCTAAACGGGTTAAGCTCGACCCATGTTCGGCTCGTTGAAACTTGTAAAAAAATGATACTCCCTCCGTCCCAATTTAATAGTCTCTCGTTCTATTCTAACCGGATAAAAAACTACTTATAACTTGAAATCGGTAATGAATTTCATATTCAATATGAATCTTGTTTGATAGATCTCAATTAATTCTATAAGACAATATTTTTAAAATCACGTAAAACAATGTAAATTACGAGATATAATCAATTGAAAAGTGACATGAACTCCCAAAAGGTACTATTAAATTGGGACGGAGGGCTCAAGCTCGTAAGCTTGTTTTCTAAAAATCAAACTACTCGAGATCAATGTGTCTTTTGCCCATCCAAAGCTGGAAATTTCTAATATAATTTTAAAATTCGTTAAAATTTTCAGATCGATCGACCTTAAACAAATCAATGTCTAACATAGTTTTGAAATTCGTTATTAGAGCATCACAATTAATTAAGAGATTATGTCGAGAGAAATGGCTACAATACACACCCATTAAAGATATGTATCATGTGCACCTATTGTATAGTTCAGATTGTGTCACCTCACTAGCAATCGTAAAATTTTTTAGTTTTTGGTAACTTTTTAGCAATATAATTCGTAATAATATTTTTTATGATTAGTAACATGTTGGTATGTCTCCTAACTTTTATATATATATAAAAAAAAAATCGTAACTTTGTAGGGGTGTGTACGATACACACTCAAATAAGGGGTGTGCATCGTGACCTTTTTCCCACATTGAGAATCATCACATGAGAAGATACTGACGGTCATATAAATTCAACATGGGAAAGATATAATCAGCCTATGAAAAAATTCGAACCCTTCACTTCCTAGAGAGAGATGAATCTTGTGACAAACTTAATATATAAACTTAGGGGGTGCTCCACTAACAAAAAACTATTTTTTCTAAACGCCGAGACATGTCATTCTCTCACAACACATCATATAAAAAACCGGGAAAAATCAATTTTTTCAGAAAATTAAGTTAGTGGAACACCTCCTTAGTTAACATAATAACATGCTTTGAGAACTATAAGCCCACGCTAGTCACGATGAACCTAGGGTTACGTGTAATTCTTAAGAAAAGGTTTTTGAGAATTTAGAAGAATTCAAACTCAACTTTAAGACATTTTTTACGAAAAATAGAAAAAGTAGTCCTATCTAGAAACTTCCTTGAGCCACGTTACGTAATTCCAATATTGCATGCCAACTTGAAGACCAAAAAAGTGATTGGGATTGGTGCTGAAGTTGTGTGGAAAAAATGCCAAAAAGTAGCAGCCCCTAATGGATAATGGCCAACATTTTGCACTTTGCTTTCATGATTTACCTAGGTATAAAAATTCCTCAGTTAAAAAAAAGGTATAAAAATTCCTAATTAGCGGCTGCAACCCATTGGGATTTTCAAGTTGATAAATTCGGTTAAAGTGACAAGAGGAAAATTGGGCCAAAAAGCACCTTGAAAGAAATGGAAAAAAAAAAAAAAAAAAAAGAATCAAAACTCAATACTAGTCGTCTCTCTTCCTTCCCCTCCCACTCCCTAGGGTCTTCACCACCCTTACGCAGTGGTGGGAGTGGAGGGTTTTGCCATTGATGGGAGTTTCCTTGCTCCGTAGTGATGGTTTTCAATAACTCATCCTTTTCAATGAGGGTTTTCTCTCTCGATCTCAAATCTACGAGGTTTTTCGTATTATCTCTTTTCATTTCTCCTTGTTTATTAATGAGGTACTGACTCAGATTCCGACAATGGTGGAGGTAATGGTTTCCTGACGAAGGAAGACAGTGGTGATGGCGATCCAATGACGAATCAAATCGATTTGCTTATCGGCCTCGCTGCTACGGGTGTTTGTTTTTCTTGGTGGTTATCTGAAAAAAAAAAAAAACCCAGTTTTTACTTGTTTGTTTTTGAACATATAGATTGCCCCTTTAAAAAGGGGATACGGTATTCTACAAAGCTGATAGTAGTTGGCCCCAAAGAAGGAGAAGAGTAAAGGGAAAGGTTGAAAAAATTGCAAGGAAATGGATGAAAAAAAAAAAAAAAAAAAATCAATGAATTCTGATACCACACTTGCAATTCAAGCAAAGTGGGCAAAATGATTTCGTCAGTTATTCTCGTGTGTCTATCTAGAACAGAAATATATTTTGTTATAGTAAGTCTTTAATAAATTACTATAATTATTGAACCGATTAACGTATAATTCTTAATATACAAATTTCATTAATTATTCACGATTTTCTTTCACCCCCACCAAATCTTTTATAGTATTCCATGCTTTCAATTCTTTGTTTCCTTTGCTATTCCATCACCCATTGAGATTTACTCTCCTGATCTCTTGCAAGTTGCGACCTTACCGGTATTTATTTACCCTACAGGTATTTAGGGGGTGTTTGGGAGCCTTATTTTCAGTTTTTCATTTTCTACTTTTTGCCTTTTTGGATTATGGTTATAATGTAGTTTGAATCTAATAGGAGTGTTTCGGAGAAATGTGCAGAATGCATTTTCCAATGGGGCTAAAAGAAGAAAGTGAGAAGTAGAATGAGAAAAGCTCCTCTGCAGCTCATTTTGAGTTCTTGCTCCAATAGTCAAATTTAGAGAATGTGTTTTGTTAATGTGTTCTAGGTTTTGTTAGCCAAACAACCAAACGTAAATAGGAGAACTTGAAAATGGAAAAAACCTCTAAGCCAAATAGGCTCTTAACAGGTTGTCTTTGTGGATGTGTGTTGGATTCCAAAATCGGGGAGGGGGTCCTTGCTATGCACACGGTGCACGACACCGTGTGGTGCGGGGTATCTGGCCTTCCACTGCGAAAATACATAACTCGGATTTAATACAAGCATGCAATAGATGGTTTGAAGTTAAATGGGGCTCAGATTAAATCCGAGCCGTGTATTTTCGCAATGGACGGCCAGATGACCCGCACCACACGGTGCCGTGCACATGGAACTCCTCTTCCCAAAATCGAATTGCAGAACAAGTTTTTCGTACACTTATATATTTGTGAAGTTTTGATTTTCAATTCCCTAGAACCATTTGAGAACGGGTCCAGTTATTGAATTTGTAGAGAACTGGATCAATCCGCAGCGTGTGCACTCTAGAGTCTAGAGCAATTCGAATAGTTTGTCAAGTGAAATTAGTTGGCATAAAGGGTAATTGCGTCAACAAAAGATAGACCGTTAATAAGAAAACAAAAGAAGTGAATCGATTCCAGTGGGGCATTAGTTCGAAACAAATTCCAGGTGGGCAATACGCTACAACGAAAAATCATTAATTGCTTCTGGAGCATCATGTGTACATATCCCAAAACCAACTAGCTTTGGTTTCGACGTATGTGCAGTGGGATCTTCTACGTATATTGATGTGATGTGATGTGACCGGGTTGTATCGAATATTTTTTTCGTTACGGTGGTGACAGAGTGTCATATCTACACTTTCATTTTTTGAAAGAAAAAAAAGGAAGGAATCGTGAAAATACCATGTAGCGATGCTCCCGAACCGGTTGCGGATCTGCTGTCTCGAAAACTCTGTCCCGACTCTATGTCCCATTCATCTGAGCCGTCCATCTGAGTACTCGACTGCTCAGATTCGCAGATGAATGTGTATGGCTCAGATTTGTTTGAGGTGAGATGGAGTCTAAGCCGTTGATTGCTCGGATGAATGGTTTGGATGGACGGAACAGGAAGTTGGGACAGGAAGCTTGGGACAGCGGATCCGCTATCATTACTACTATTTCACGATTTCCTCACTCCCCTCTGTCCCCATAAATAGGAGTCCCACCTTTCGCCCTTCTCCTCACACACCAACCCTACTCTCTCTCTCTCTCTCTCTCTCTCTCTCTCCGTGCAATGGCTGCCTTAGGAATCACCTGCATTTTTGCTCTGTTTTCGGTCGTGACAGTTGTTAACGCCCGTATTCCGGGTGTATACGGCGGCGAAGGGTGGCAGAGCGCTCATGCAACTTTCTACGGCGGCAGTGACGCCTCTGGAACTATGGGTAAAACTACTACTATTTCCCCTGTTTCTTTTTCTTATCTGTTATCCAAAAAAAAATTCCCATTTTTTTCAACATTTTTTTCCGGGACCGGATTCGATCATGTTGATTGGATACCGATCAATACCCTAATTGTAATGCATAGAAAATGGATTCTTCAAGTTGTAATCTAGTATGTCCGACTCGTTTTGTTCATGATAAATGTACATTATCAAGTGTTGTTCGGTTCCCGATCAACATGATTTCTCATGTGGTTATTCTACTCGACGAGCTCTACCCAATGAACGAGCCCGATTATCATAGTGACTACACCGTGCAACTCACTGCCTAACTCGAGACAGGCTTACATAACATATTCTTCTTGCCCATTTGAACGAATTTACTTCCCCTGTTTTTTTTTTTCTCTCTCTCTCTCTGCATTTTCGCGGAAAGGAAAAGTTGACGGAAAAGTAGATTCATGAAGGGAACAAATTTCCTTTCTATATCCGGGAGAATTTCCTTTCCGTTATTTCTCTCTCTCTCTCTTCATTTTCCCGGAAAGCACCAATAAAACTGAAAAAACTCATTAAAAAATACCCCACTATTTTTCTTTTTTTTAGGGAAAGTTACAAAAATTGGAAAAAAAATCTTCATTTTGTACGAGTTCGGGGTGTTTTGGCAAAATAATTGATCCAGATTATTTTTATTGTCTTTATTAAAAATTCATATTTATTAATTTTGCGTCAACTTTTTGTTGATTATTGGTTCGTTTCGACGAAATCAATCTAAAAAGTATTTATATTGGAAATTGAAATCTATTTGAATAAAGACAAAAATAGTGCAGTATTTTTGTCTTTATTAAAAAAAATTCAGCTCTGAGCATAATTTTTTACTTTTTAGATTTTTGACGCAAAATTAACAAATGCACAAAAAATTAATCCCAACAGATTATTTAGCCAAACAACTATTTACACCGGTTTTCTCACTTTCTTAATTTTTCCTCATTATGTTTCTATATCCAAAATTCCTTCCCATTTTATTATCTCTTACTTCATTATCCACTTTTATGTCAAAGAATCTGTGCCCGAGTATTCGTGTCTGTGTGATAGTGTGACACTACTCTTTTCGAACATACCCGTTCTCTTTACCATTTCGAAAATCTGAACTCACAACTAATTCTGCTAATTTATTTGGAGAACATAGAGGAAAAATAATAATTCGAGAAAATTTCGAAGGGAATTTTTTTCCCTTCACTTTTATTGGATTTTTTGATTGATCATTCTCTTTCTCTCTCTTTAATTTACAGGAGGTGCTTGTGGATACGGAAACTTATACAGCCAAGGCTACGGCGTGAACACGGCGGCTCTAAGCACGGCTCTCTTCAACACCGGCTTGAGCTGTGGGGCTTGCTTCGAGATCAAGTGCGCCAATGACCCGCAGTGGTGCCACGCGGGCAGCCCGTCCATATTCATAACCGCAACCAACTTCTGCCCGCCCAACTACGCCCTGCCCAGCGACAACGGCGGGTGGTGCAACCCGCCCCGGCCCCACTTCGACCTCGCCATGCCTATGTTTCTTAAGATCGCCGAGTACCGTGCCGGTATCGTCCCCGTCTCATACCGAAGGTGTGGATGCTCCCCTCTCTCTGCCTTTATCCGTTTTAGCACTTAAAACATTTGGTTTGCATCTGATTCCTCTCGTCGATAAAAATGATTAGTATAAAAAATTACGACGAAAAAACTAAACAAAAAATTACGAAAACCAAAGAAATTCAAAAAGTCATTTAGACAAAAGAATCCACCTTTGTTCGATTATTTGGGTGTTAGCTCCTACGTACCGTCGTTGTGCTCCGACACCTCTCATTATTGTACACTCACATCAAATTTATGACGAAATGTATGAATTTCACATGTATGTTGTGAAAATGAGGCAAAGAAAAAAAGAAAAGTGGACAACTACCTAATTTCAGTCAGTTCAAAAAAAATAAATAAATAAAAAAAATAAAAAATAACCTACCTAATTTCAGTGGTGAGGGACATTTTTACAATACCTAAGGGTCAAATGTGTAATTTTAAATAGCAAAGGCTTACTAGAGCATATACTGCAGTGCTTCCACTAATATCGAGGAGGGCGGCGGGACACTACATAACGGTTTCATCCCTCGCTATATAATAATTTGTCTTAATTCTGTAGTGAAATCTTTGACGTCCTGAGTTTTTTTTTTTTTTTGGTAGGAATGTTTTTATTTAATTCTTTAGTTCTACATTATGATCTTTTAGTCGAGATTAACTTCAAAAAATCCGAAGCAACATTATTTTTATTTGAAAAATGTGATGGTTTTATTGCCCGGGACCGACGTAAATGAAGTCAAAGTGTTTTGAGTGTTGAACAGCCTGATAACGGCAATGAAGCTCAATCAATGGCTATAAAAATGGGTCTAATTACGTGGTTATACTTTCCAACGTGTTTAACACTGTTAGTAAAAAAACAAGAGAAATGCCCAATTTCAGATTTTCCCAAACTAGCATGATTAAATAATGTTTTTTAGCGAAAGCTTTATGTCAGTTATGCAGACAAGCGTGTCTCATAACCGTTCGACGTGTGTGAATTTCGCGTCTATTGGGTAAGGTTTACATGCATTGAACACCTCTGGACTCATCTATGTTTAGATTTGTGGCCGTCTCGCAATGCACACTATTTATGAAAGTGAGTCCTACTATTCCACGTCACACATCTCTAAGTAAGAAAATTTAATAAGAGTTTCTAAGCTGAATTGGGGAGGGTGCTGTCCCTAAAGGGTCATCATCCATGTTGGGCCGAGCATAGCCGTCCGTGCTCGGCGATGGCCGGCTCAGATTTGATCGGCAGCGGACAGTTCAAATTTGTTTGAACAACATGTGATCTGAGTCGTTCATTGCCGAGCATGGACGGCTGTGATTGGACAATGATAGAAACACAATTCACCGTTCGATGCATGTGGGTCCATACAAATCAGACGACTCTCAACATAGCCCTGTTCGGAAATTGTGTTTTTGAATAGCCTATGCAAAACTCAAATTTGAGAAATAAAATCACAACTATAATGAGTATTTTGTGTGCAGAATTCCGTGCCGAAAGCAAGGAGGGATCAGATTCACGATCAACGGCTTCCGTTACTTCAACCTGATTCTGATCACAAACGTCGCGGGTGCAGGGGATATAGTGAAGGCTAGCGTCAAAGGGTCCAATACGGGTTGGATGAGCTTGAGCCGGAACTGGGGCCAGAACTGGCAGTCCAACGCCGTTTTAACTGGCCAGTCCCTCTCCTTCAGGGTCACAGGCAGTGACCGTAGAACTTCCACTTCTTGGAACGTGGCGCCTTCCCATTGGCAGTTCGGTCAAACTTTTTCCGGGAAAAATTTCAGAGTCTGATCAAAGGGAGAAACGAATTTCTCTAGCTTTTTTTTTTTTTTGGTTATTGTAGTTTGCCATTTTTCTCCTTGATGAAAGTGAGAGAATTGGTGGGTGGGTTGTGTCTATTAGTGGTCTTTCACCCTTCTGTATGTATTTCTTTCTTTTTTTTTTTTTTTCTTTTTGGGTTTTATTTTCGGGTTTTTTGAGGACTTTTAGAAGGGGAAAGGTTGGAGAGAGCTATGGCCTCAATTATGAGGACATGTTCTAAAACAAAGAGTAGGGGCTGAAGTGGCTGTACTAATGTCATGTAGCCCGCTGCTTATTTACTCTATTATTCATGGATGAAGAATAAATGGCTTTATTTAATTTATATGGTTCTTTATTGATGGTCACATATATTTAGTTACATGGATTTTCACTTCCTAAATGGTTAATTGTTGTTTATAAGCTTTTCACTTCCTATATGGTTAATTGTTGTTTATAAGCTTTTTCTTTTCATGGGTTTGTAAGTTAGGGAAGAGTAATGGAAAGGGAAATAAATAAAGTAAAAGCAATTATAGAAAATAAATTTTTAATTTGTCTTCGTTTGGTTTTGTGGAGAAAAGAAATGAAAAGAGAGACGGAAAATAATATCGTGTGCTTGTTTTGGAAGAGCAAAAATAACACATAAAAAGGCTTGGTCATCTTCATAAGTTCCAAATTAAAATCATGTTCGGTAGAGAGCGGACTAAACGGAAGATCAGTGATGGATGTAGTGGGAATTATCGGAAGTTCATACAATAGTTCAAAAGTTCAAGGGGTGCATTTACAAGTTATCTTAAATACTCCCTCCGTCCCCATTCCAAACAGACGGAGGGAGTAGTAGTTAAACCTAGCATCCGATGGAATTTGCCGCTCCGTATTCAGATAATCACTATTCAACCAAAGGGTTCAAAGCCATTTTTCATACAACCAGAAGGGTATAAACATAATACTTCCATATCTGCCTACAGTTCTGGTTTGAACTGCAGATTAGCCAGGTACTTCACTGAAGTAATACCTTGCTTGAAACAATTGTACACACATTTCATTACAACATAGACAAGCATGGCTGACAGATTAAACCAATTGGCAAAAAGGAAGTTACAGCTCAGTAGACATGATATAATTGTGCTGCTAAACAGCCATAAAACCTATAATGTGATTCACATTCTCTCAGACGAAGTAAAACTTCCCGGTTTTATTTCCAGTGACTTCCATCTGCAAACTACGTTTTTGAAGGAGTTCTGGTAAAAAGATGAACACATTTGCAAGAGATTGCAAAACTACCGAAATGAGTAACCACTGCGAATCAAAACCACGCCTCACCCTAGCTAACCGGTGAGTTGGTGACAAAATGATGTTACGCAAAGATCTTGCCTAACTCCTGAACATCGTGTTACAACTCCACCATTTACAAACTGGAAATCAACAGTTAAAGGCAGACCATGTGGCTCGCCTGCACTGAAACTGGTTGTTTCTAGCTGAGACTTCCCCATCCAACAGTGAGGGGATGATTGAACTTGGTTTTTTTTTTTTTGTCTTAAAAGTAGTTTATTTTTAATGGGTTGTAGTTAGGAAATTGTGAATTGGGCAACAGAATTTTGATGAAGATCATTTTGTAGATCGGGAACAAGGGAACTAACAATATGCTGTAAGAAAAGGAAAAAAAGAAAAATGAAGCCTATAAGTTATGCAATAACTCTATGGTCTTGGGTTCGACTCCCACTGCGTGCTATCAATTTTGTGCCGGGTCAGTTCTTGCTGGACTTTGTCTATAGTCTTAATTGGACCCTGCTAGAATTTGGTGGAATTGTCCTCCAAATGAGACAGTTCATTAGGCCCGATACCAAACTAGCCATTTTTCATACAACCAGAAGGGTATAAACATAATACTTCCCCATCCGCCTACAGTTCTGGTTTGAACTGCAGATTAGCCAGGTACTTCACTGAAGTAATATCTGCTTGAAACAATTTTACACACATTTCATTACAACATAGACAAGCATGGCTGACAGATTAAACCAATTGGCAAAAATGAAGTTACAGCTCAGTAGACATGATATAATTGTGCTGCTAAACAGCCATAAAACCTATAATGTGATTCATATTCTCTCAGACGAAGTAATACTTCCCGGTGTAATTTCCAGTGACTTCCATCTGCAAACTACGTTCTTGAAGGAGTTCTGGTAAAAAGATGAACATATTTGCAAGAGATTGCAAAACTACCAACGTGAGTAACCACTGTGAATTACAACCATGCCTCACCCTAGCTAACCGGTGAGTTGGTGACAAAATGATGTTACGCAAAGATCTTGCCTGACTCCCGTACATCGTGTCACAACACCACCATTTACAAACTGGAAGTCAACAGTTAAAGGCAGACCATGTGGCTCGCCTGCACCGAAACCAGTTGTTTCTAGCTGAGACTTCCCCAACCAACAGTGTCAGGATAGATTGAACTTCGTTTTTTTTTTTTTTTTTGTCTTAAAAGTAGTTTATTTTGAATGGGTTGTAGTTAGGAAATTGTGAATTGGCCAACAGAATTTTGATGAAGATCATTTTGTGCAGAGTGGATTTTGAGAACAGGCAGATCGGGAACAAGGGAACTAACAATATGTTGTAAGAAAAGGAAAAATAAAAAATGAAGCTTATAAGTTTGCAATAACTCTTTGGTCTTGGGTTCGACTCCCACTGCATACTATCAATTTTGTGTCGGGTCAGTTCTTACTGGACTTTGTCTATAGTCTTAATTGGACCCTGCTAGTATTTGGTGGAATTGTCCTCCAAATGAGACAGTTCATTAGGCCCGATACCAAACTATCAGGAAAAGGGAAAAAACAAAAATTCCCAATAGCTTTAGGATTTCAAGCAGTGAATTTGGTGTAGATTTTACTGAATTAATATCTGCTTGAAAGTAGAAGCAATTTTCCATACACTTCATTACAACATAGACAAGCATGGTCGACAGATCAAACCAATCGGCAAAGAAGTTGTTACAGCAAACCATACATGATTGCATAGTCTATTAGTCATAATTGTGCAGCCGAACAGCCAAAAATCCCATAATGAGATTCATATTCTATCAGACAAAGTAATACTTCCCAGTTTTACATCTATATACTACTGTACAAGTCTTTGAAGGAATTCTGGAAACAAGATCGTCACATTTGCAGGGGATTGCGAAAGTACCTTTTTGAGTCACCGGGTCGAATCAAAACCATGTGTCTCCTGAGGTCCTGAGCTAACTGGTGAGCTGGTTGCCAAAAAAGTTGCGTGAAGATCTTGCTCTACTACTGTACATTGTGCGGCAACTCCACTATTTACAAAACTAGAAGTCGACTGACTCAAAACTGTTTCTGAAGCTGATTGTTTTCTTACTTGACTTCCACGAGCAACAAAACGCGATCGAAAATCATTACGCAAAAGAAATATGAAAATAATATTTGAGTTAGTACCTTCAGCACCTCAATAACTTGTGAAAGCTACGTATACCGCTATTAATCCTGTTGTCCCATAATCTTAGTCCCTTTTGGGAATTCTCGCAACTTTTCTTGAGACATGTCATAACTGCATTCAAATTCAAAATGAATGAAATAGTTTCCAACATTGCCCCTTTATTCTCGCTTTTGAATCCATTCACAGGCATTTGTTTGGGACAACTTTGGAAAAATAAAGATTTCGTACTTCTAACCTTTAAAATAAACCGACATTTTTCCTTTCCCAAAAAAAAAAAAAAAAAAAAAAGAGGACTAACACTTTTGCGACATGTCAAAACAGAATGATGGACCAGCAATTTGGGATAAAGGGGTATAATTTCAATTTTTAACCCGACTCTGTTAGGATCTAAACCCAGCTAAAGTAACCAAGGAAAATACTCTGTTTGCGGCTTCTCTGTGTTCACAAACAACTCAAGCTCAGTATTCTGTTATCTAACAATCAACTATGTTAAAAATAAATTAGGGTTCAACACCAACACTAGCAGCACAAACATTGGACTGCATTTAGGACTTCAAAGGCTGAAATAGAAACACTTACGATGTGAGCAACTCATATGCTAATGACTTTCCTCTTGCGCTTGTTGGTCTGCTTATTAGTCTTCCATTGCTTGATTAGGTAACTTACGATCTCTTTCAGACTCGCCTTTCTTTCCTCCTTTGCATTCCAAATTTCAGGAACCGCATACATCCCACTTGAATTGTAGTTGTTCATTTCCAACAATGCATTGGCTACAGCCTTGTAGACATCATCACCACGTTCATTTCTCAACACTTTCAACTTTTCATCATCTTCATTAATGATTTCCTGCACTTCAAAAAGATTATAATCCACACACACTCCAATGCTCAACATACAACATTAGAAACCTGGAAACCAATAAGCGCAAAATATGGCATTTTACGTCCACTGTGTATAAATAAGTGGACAATGACGTCCGTGCTTAAACTTACAAGGAAATTAAATACCTCCATTCTTTCCATTAGTCCCTTCAGTTTTACCTCCTAGTAATGATGTTGTGGCCACTACTCATCTAAATAGTTTCCTTTCCCACATTGGTCCCATTCTGGATTATACCTTCAATCTTATGAAATAATGGAGCCATTCTATTTTCATGGTGCATACTGTTTGATTGTCACATTATACAAGCAGATTCTCTTTGATAAAACCAGATACAAAGTACATCTTCAAATCTACTCTCACCAGCTGAATTCGTGTTGGTAATTGAGTTTTTGCCTCCCTAGTTTTTGCGACTTTTCAGTACAAGGAACTGGTTTCACATACTTTTTGACGCTTTTAACTGAAACCAAAATGACAAAGACATCTAGAAGGTTCATGGCAGACAAACCTCCAGTCTCCCTTTAATGGTGATTTTCTTGAAAGGGTGCCAGTGTGGATCCTTCATTTCTTCTTCCCAATAAGAGCATAGTTTGGCAGACATCTCATCCCAGTCTCCACCAGAACATTTCTGCAAAAACAGCTCCTTAAAAGGTCTGCGATCAACCTCCCCCATTCTCTTAATCCTAAAGATTGTTCGGTCATTCAGCATATCTTTCAAGCCCTGCATGAGATCGCGGGGGATAATCATTACAACTGTTTTAGACTTCTTGGAGTCGTCTACATGACAGTGGCTATCCTTTAGCTGGAGAAAAAAGTAGTAAGGGACAGCGTTTTGATTCCATCAAAATGGCCAAAACATTGATGTTTTCTACGAAACTGAAACAAAACATTAGTAGAACCCGAAATTACAATGTTACCCCAGACAGTATCAAAAAGTACCAAAAATATTTTGAAATTCTACAAGACATAAGGAAAAACTGAGTTGTTTCAACACCTATTAGAAATATCCAACAATGACATTTTCATCCCTGAATTCTTCTGCTATTGTCTTTATGTTCTGGCAACAGTTTTGAAAAGTTTCTGAAACGTTTCCAATTCCTAGGTAACTGAAACAACTACAGAACAAAATTTTGATCCTTGCGATATAGAATGGTAGCACAACTTGCATTCTATAGAACTGCATACGTAAAATAACAAAAACAAAAGCATAAATATATACACTTATCGCTTCTTTGCGGGCATCTTGCAGTTCATCATTAGACATTCGCTCCTTCAAAGTCAGAGTTTTAATAAGGTCCTCCAAATATTGTATTTCTTCTACCTTTTCCTTAAATGCTTCCCTCAAGGCATGATGGTCATCACTTTCGGCAGTTGTCCGATTATTCAACTGCATCATTTTCAAACCATTTATTATTCCACTTCAAAAAATTACCGAAAAGATAATGACAGATAACCTCAAGCAAGATTCCTACAATAACATAGCAATAGTTACAATATTTAGTAGTTAGACGAATAAAAGAATTGATTCACAAACACAGACAAATTATTTAGTTGTTCCAAACTTAGGTTGAGCTACAAGGATCTGTATTCTGTTCCCTACAGTTAGCTTTAACATGTTATGCTATGATGTCCTTTTTTACTTCCTTAACAATACCCTTGGCATTGTAAATTTTCTTTTAGTTCCCCTCACCTGGATCAAATCATTCATCAGCTCAACAATTGGTTTATTCATGCATGGCCATATTGTCTAAAATGATTTCTCGCTCATTTTATCTTCAAGCAGTGTGAGGTCTACCTAGCCCCAAGGCCCCTAAATATTACTTCCAATTTTTTCGTTGCAACATGTATATATTTCAAACGCTTGAGCTGGTTCAATACCAACTTGTCATAACTCTCAGCCTGATTTTCCGCACACTTGTCTAGAGATGATATGACATTAATGAATTGAATTGGTGCCCATATGCATTAAAACGTGAAAGAAGGGTAATTTCCCCTTGAACAATTTCAAAGCTACTCTTGACATCCCATAAACTAAAATTAAAAAAAAAAATAGGGGAAAAAAAGAAACTTACTTCTTCCTTCTCAGCAAGTATGTTTTTTGGCCCAAGATCAACTTGGGATTTCTGCTTCTCCAATTCTTTAACTCGTTTCACAAGTTCTCGTCTTTCATATCCCGAGCCACGTTTTAGCTTTTCATTTTGAAGCTTTGTGCAGTCCAATTCATACTTCAACTTCTTATTTTGCCTCTCAATTAGATCCACTGTTCTCATGTCTACATAAATAAGGAACGTTAGTCATATTATTGTTCATAACTTCATAACATCTTCTAAATGCTGAATACTTCTTCTTTTGTAACTCAAAAGTGCTTTTAGCTTTTGCAAGAAACATCCATACCTTCAGCAACTGCTTGATGGAGCCTATCATTCTCTGCAATCTTCCTAACAAGAATCGCACAAGTCTCGTCATACTTGCGCTCCATTTCGCACAACCGCATTTCATATATCAGAGACTTGTCAAGGTTCTCTTCATACTCTATTTCATCTGCTTCGTTCACTTTCACCATGCTTTCGTCAGTCAACTGCATCGTTAAGGCCACCTTATAAGAATAGTTCAGATATTATTTATGATAGAGTCAATGACAGAAAATGCTCTGGTGAGATCCTATCTTGAGATTTACTTATACAAAACTACGTTGTAGAAGCAGAGGTAGTAACTATTACAGCATTTAGTATTTAAAAAAACTATGACTTGTGACAGATCACACATGCACAGCCGTAAGCTTTATTAAATCCCTATTCCTTTTTCTATCCCAAAACCTTGATTGAATAACTTATTTTTCCAACTAGAACCAATATCCCCTTACACTGTCATCAAAATAACTCATATGTAGAACGATAAGTCATCTCCTTTTAAACCCGGAGGTAGAAGAAACTAGGTCATAACATGTCCCACCCTTAGGGGGCATGCACTCACAGCCTCAAGAACCATGCTCCCATGCTACTAATTAGATGCAGTTGCAGCTCGCTTACCTCGATATTTCTCAAATGGTGGTTCAATTTAAAAAGCCCCTTACCCCATAAACAGAAAGAAAACTGTGTCCAGAAAGAAAGACGATAGAAAGAACAACAATATGAATCAACTGTAACCTTACAAACAAACATGTGTAGTTTAAAGGCGTGCACTAGTTAAACACCAAGTCGTCGTGATCCCAGCCTAATTTTCTGTCATATGAACAGATGATCCAAAATTTTGACCAATTCATACTTACAATAAAAATAACAATGTGCTAAATTCAAAACTTTAACCAGTTCATATTGCAGAAAAAAACTTCAAAAATTTCAATTGGCATCTCGTCGCGATTAAACTCGTATAAAAAAATATTGATTTATTTTGACAGTATGGACTGGAAGAATACTCACTCCATTCTCTGCAGGCATGTGTTCCAGCTCAAGGTAATCTTCGGATTTGTCCTGCTTCAGGTTTTTAGCCCGTTGCAGAAGCTCTTTTCTTTGAAACACCAAGTCATGCTTCATATTTTCATTTTGAAGCTTCAACGAACGCATATTCCTCGTTTGACACTCCAATTCCCATTTCAACCTTTTATTTTCCTGCTCAATAAGCTCCATTCTTTTCATCTCTGCCAAATTACTGTAAATAGTTAGAGACAGGTACATTAATGTATAATACTAAGATCTTAACACCTAAAAAATCAAAATCACGGCGGCAAATAAATGGGAGAAAGAAATTTAAGGACTTCAAAGGCAAAACCATAGTGCTAGAGGGAATTTGCCAAATAAAAAAAAAAAGGGAGCAAGTTTTGGAATCCTTAGACCAACCAATTCAGCTCACTACATGGTTTCAAAACAACTTTTAAGGGCGTTACAGAACGCAGTGAACAGGCATGCGAATTTTACAAAAGCACATGTTATTGACTCTAGAGATTTAGTCTGTACCATTTTTAGGAACTATTGTTGTTTTTTCATCATCTGTTCAGGTTATATTTATCTTTTGTTATCATAATCTGTTAAAAGGGCCTTTTTAAAGGTCTCTAGACTGGTGGTTCAT
The DNA here is from genome assembly GCA_020921065.1 of Vaccinium darrowii. Classification (NCBI taxonomy): domain Eukaryota; kingdom Viridiplantae; phylum Streptophyta; class Magnoliopsida; order Ericales; family Ericaceae; genus Vaccinium; species Vaccinium darrowii. The sequence goes on from CM037160.1 coordinate 5,366,178, forward strand.
GGTATTGATGAGTGCAATTTATTCACTCACGTTACTCACAAGCTCTCAAACTCTACTTCGATTTACATATTGATTTGTTCAGCCAATTCTTCAAAGAAAGAAATCAATTCCTCATGGTAAAGTGTTTGATCAAAAACACTTTACTGTTTCAACTTTTGATCCAAAATTTTTAGAAAAGCTTGGACCAGGCACTTACCAATATCTGCCCCATTCTCCCTAAATTTTTTAAAACTTTTCATACTACTTTTCTTTAGTTTTTCATCATAAATTTTTTAAAAAATTAGAAAATCAGAAAGTATAAAAATGTAGTCCGAAATTGAAAAAAACTCATATAAGACTATTCTAAAGACACAATCTTTAGTAAAAAAAATTTGGCTTTTATCGTAGATTTTAACTTTATAGGCTCCTCTCGTGGAATGTCCACGAATGGTTAGTCCCAAATAACGCGAATTGATTTGTATGAGAAATCAATTGATTTCCCAAATGGAACTTAGTGTGGGAACCACATAAAGTAGTGTTCAACATCTTGCATTGCGCGTTTCTCTAACATCTGACCGTACGATCATTTTATCGTTGGCGTATGTATCTTTGATATCTTCATTTGATATAGATGTGTTATTTGTCTCTTTCGTGTGCGATAAGACTTTTTCCAGTTGTATTAGATGCATATGATGAGTGATTTATTGCTCTTCCACTGTACATAAGGAAAAAAAAAGGCACTCAAGCATCGTCTGAGAAATGTTATGACATACCATTATCAAAAGCTTGTTGGAGCCTGTCATTCTCCGCAATTTTCCTGCCAAGACATGCTGCAGTATCTTCATATTTGCTCTCAATTTCGCACAATCTCTGATTCTTCACATCTGCCTCTTTCGCAAGGCTCATATAAAGCCTCCTTGCTCGAAGCTGTGCGAGTGTGATCCCATTTTCCATTTTCGATTCCAAAACCCTCAAAAATGAGACACGAGAGAGAAACCTGATTGCAATGAAGGACTCCTCAGAGATGTTGACGCATTTTCGCCACCTTCCATTGCCTTCTATAGTCGTCGAAATTAATTTCAGGATAAAGCAAAAGTTTCCCGAATTGGTCCCATAAATAAACGGTTGAGATTTACGTTATTTATAAGATGATTATGAATCTGAACCGTTGGTTGGATTTTGGGTTTTGGAAATAATTAGAGGGAGAAATAGAGATAATAATTAAAAATAGAGGTTAATAATTAGAGAGACAGGGAGAAAAATGAGAACAATATTTGAAAATAAGAGTAATGATTGGATAATAATTGAGAAAACCGGGTCTTGAAATCCAAAATGAACAAAACCGTTAGTTCTCTTTTGTGGAATTTTTCAAAAAAAATATCATGTATCCTACTATTCCTATGATGTGTTTCACATGGGAGTAATTTTTTTTTTTTTTTTTTGGTCTTTTTAAGTTGTTCACAAAAAGACTCTGGTTTGCGACTTTGCATCTTTTTGGATTATTTTCTGGGGGGAGATTTTGGAGATTTTTAAAAGTTTTAACTCAAAAAAATCAAAAAAGTTTATAAGATATATGGAATCTTACTAGAAGGTGGGCACACATTAGACAAAAAATAATAGTTGTAACTTGTAAAATAGTTATATATACTTAATTTTCAAATTAGTGATGTGACGGGACGTCTAACTGGAGTGAACCACTTTCTTTTGGTCACTACCGTTTCAATAATAAGGACCCATCTACGTGAAGCTCATTGAATTTCCATTAGTACCGGAGGTATAGGGATGGCAATTGGCCCCACCATTACTTAATCGAGCGGCAGGCTTTGGGCAAAATTATAAGAGAAAAACGATCGGAGTTGGATTAATTTTACCCCACTCCCGTTACCCGCTTTAAACCAGTACTGATTTTTTTCCTCTCGTAACATTATTATTCTTATTTTTATTATGATGTACTAAAAATTATTTTTATCCTTATATTTCACCGTTAAATACCATCTATTTCAGATTTTTACAAACTAGCATGATTAAGGCTCCGTTTGTTTCGACGTAAAATATTTTTCAGAGGAAAATATTTCATGTAAAATTGTTTTTGCCAAAAAGAAATTTTTTGGTTTTTGTTTTTAGGTGTTTGGTTGATATTCACAAAGTAGGAGTATAAATGTATTATTCACGGTGCTCCATTTATCAGCTATTTGGCTTCGATATCTACTTATCGGCCCTTTCCTGCTTTTGTTTTTTCTCTCCACTGCTGCAGATTGGAAGGCCAATCCTCTATGGATTGGCGGCAAAGGGAGAATACGGGGGTTCGACGGGTCATTGAAATGCTAAAGGATGAGCTTGAGCTCGCCATGGAGTTGTCCGGATGCCCTACATTGAAGGATATCACAAGAAGTCATGTGAGGACGGACCAAGAAAGATTCAACTGCAGACTTTAGGTTAACAAAGTATCAAAATAGGAGTGCAGATGGGTTATCCACAATGTCTAATACAAAGATGGGAAGATGAAGGTCAAAGACAGAAAATGTTGTCAGAGAAGCATGCTAGAGGCTCTCTTGCTCGATGGGTTGGGGAAGATCGTGTTCAGCTGCCGATTAAAAAAAGAACGTGTTCAGCTGAAGGAAACTAGGAAGATACTCAAGGTCACATGGTAGGTACCTTGTTTGATTCCTATATTGAAGAAGTTTCAATTGATTTCAGTTATTTAAGGTCTGAATTTGGGAGAAGCAGACATGTTGAGGAGAGAGAATGGAGTTAAACCACCGCCAGTTGTTGATAACATGCCTTCCCAATCACATAGCCCATCTCATCCTCTCTTTAGTACACCACCGACCCTCCGCCGTCTGGAGCCTCTGGCGCCGCCTTATCTACTCCCCTTCTTTCCTTCCCTTCCTCTCTCTCAATTTTCGATAACTCACTGTTCGACACTTTTGGCGAGAATGAAGTGGGAAGGATTCTTTTTTCTGCAAAAATGCTACACACATCTAGACTACTAGAGGACACAACCATGTACACAACCACATTCCATAATCAAGGATAGGCTTCACTTTACAACGCGCAAACTGAAATCCAGAGAGAGAGGCGATTTCACCCCCACTGCCGACCACCACCACAACCGTAATCGCCTTTGCCGCCGCCACAATCTATGTATTGGGTCCAATGAAGTGGAACAATAACATACAAACAGAAGGATAATGATTGAAATAAGGGAGGATACAAGTAGTTTAGAACCTTATGAGCACGGGGAAGTAAAATACTCCTAGATGACAAGAACAATTGCATTGCAAAAAAAATATCCCTTGAACATGAAAAAGCTCGTTAATACAAGCGTTTAGAGCATCCTTATCAGGATCAACAAATTTTGGACCAAATTTAACCACAAAAACACCTTTTATAATTTAGCAAGTCACTTTATCAAAAACTCAAAAAAATCAGACTCTCTATCCAAAACTTTACTATATTAAACTACTCCCCTCAAATCTAATAAAAAAAATTATTTTCTCCTAAAAAATTAAACTCCCACGTTGGGAGTTGCTCACTGTCAGAGGACCCCCCTCCCATGCGTCAAAGTCAATGTTTGGACCAACAAAGTAACGCCACGTGTTCTCCCTATTCCCCTCCCTCTCTCTCTTCTCTGACCGTGAACAGTAAAAAAACAATAAAAAAAAGTTAAGCCCGTGAACAGTAACTCGCTGGGTATGTAACGGTACTGTAGCAAAAACTATTTGTTGAGGGAAAGTAGAGAGGCTGATTTTTGGGGGTTTTGGGGGTTTTGGGGGGTTTGACTCAACAATTTGTCCAGAACAGTGTTATACAACACCTGATGAGCATGCTCTTAGCGAGCTAATCAGCCTCACTCAAACTTACTTTTTGGTTGTTGGATACCAAAATAAGCATTGTTGAGATTCTACAAATACATACTACTTCACATATGCACACAAATATTGCATGATAGCCAGAATGCTTGTATCGACTTCCAAATGTCAAAGTACCCAGCATTTGCTAGACAAGGCATAGCAGCAAAAGCACTCCAATTATAGGGTTTATTCAAATTGGGGGTCAACAAATCAGATTATCAATTCACCACAAGCACTGCAATTTAAGGTTTCTCAAATTGGGGATTTTTCAATTACGGAGTTATTTTCAAAATTAGGGCCTTTTTTTGTGGAACCCAGTAACTCATTTTAGGTCTCATTACAAAAAAACAACGCAGCGTGCGAGAGAGAGAGAGAGAGAGAGAGAGAGAGAGAGACCCTCGTGGCGGGAGCAGATTCTCGCCGATGGTGGCGGTGACATCAACGGTGGCTGTGGGAGGTGGCGGTGTCGAGCAAATGAAAGGAAGGGAAGAGTGAACCAGGCTTTGATTTTTCTTTTCTTTTTTTTTAAAAAAAAAATAGAAACGACGTCGTTTTTCTTTTTCTGTTAAAAAAAAAAATCCACGTCATGACGTAGGTTCAACCTATGTCACGTCCTTAAAAACGGCCCCGTTTTATTCCTACAAAAAATTGGATAGTATAAAGATGATTTCGTAGAAATTGTTACCTATGTGGACCGTTATTTAATGATCCGAGACATTGTTATCATAGAAATTATTATAACAACTATGATGTACGAATATCTTGTAAATACAGTACATATTAGTACTTAATCTAAATGAATTTTCATTTCTTAAAATGAGTTTGAATACATTGAATCATATCCCTTTCTATATCACCAACTCTCAAGGGACTTTAGTACGTTTTCTATCTCTCTAAGCAATGTTTTAATGATCGGATACCTTCATATTGTAGAACGCAAAAAAATACATATCCTGTAAGAATTTCATATTAATTAGATACCATTTGGTAATTGATCTGAATGGATTTATATTTCTTAAAATAGGGTTGGATATACTGAATCAAAACCATAATAACCAGTTTCACACAATCTCGCGTTTCCGCGTTTCCTTTAGAACCAACGTCGTCGACGGTCTCTCCCATTTACCCTGTACCTTTTCCATCGTCGACGGTCTCTCCCATTTACCCTGTACCTTTACCGTTAGAATCATCTCCGGTCAATCGAAGCGACGCCGACTGCCGCTCATTCGAAGCTCGCTTGATCGAGCAATGGAGGGCTTGTGTTTCAATTCACAAAGAAACATAAACAAAAGAAACCCATCGTCAACGGTGACTGTTCAATCGCTGAAGATGGTCTCAAATTCTCAATGGTTATACTCTCCCAAGTGACATCTGTTCATGATTTTGGTATGAATCCAATCTTCTACTGAATAATCTTGATATGCACAATTTATGCTAAGCTGCCTATTCCGATAGCTATGGTTGCTTCTTCTATATATATTCCTCGGTCCAAATATGGTCTTTTTTCCCTTCATATTAGTATCTGTTTTATTCACCTTTGCTATCTGTAATGATGAATTGGGTATATGCTGTGATTTTGGTATAGTTGTTAAAAACCTGGAGTATCCTACGGTTCGTATGTCTCTTTCGGAAAACAATACTTATCCCACCTCATATCTTTTTTGCATAGGAGTCCTACTACTATACAATGCCGTGTCTTACAATACTGGAAATGGAACCGTTAAGTTTAGTTTACTCAAACTCGTACAACCTTTGCAGATGTATCACCAATTAATGTTTCTGATAATACATTCATAGGTTTATTAATGAATTCACTTCTAATATGTTGGATAAGGGTTAGCTTATGCCGCAAGGGCGGAGCCAGGACTATGGTTAACCCTGGGCTAACTCAAACTTGTGCATATAAATACGTAAATGTTCTAAAAATACACAAAGGAAAAGTACAAAGGAAAAGTAAAATAGAGGCTGTTGGTTGCTTTCTTTTCGGCTTTGCAGAATCAACTTAGACCAAATGCCTGATGATAGTCTTTAGGGTCTCAACTGTAAGCCCTCATACTTAGGCTGCTCCTGGTAAATTTTCTTAGCATTCATTATAAAATATCCTTGATATGATCGGAGTACTCGGATATGGGAGTGAATTGACTTGATTACTTACAGCAAGAATCATAGTTGTCATACATGTTTCCCTATCATATGTTCTAGTCTACATTTTTGTTCTTTTCTAACTTTTGGTTGATTGCGAAGTCTTTCTTGTTTTGCTGCATCCTTCATCACCCTTAATGTTATTTAGCACATTGCCATTTTTCCTATGAGATTCTTTCTTTTGGTGTAGTTAAATGGAGAATTTTTTCCCTTACTTCGGATGTAGTTGGCTTTGTGGTGGAGGTACTGGATGTGATCACACTTACCCGTATCAATGATCACAGTTTTGGGCGATATAAAGAAGATCGTGAGAAGAATGCTGAGCGACCTTTACCGTTACATTCACTACCATAATCGCTACAAAGCTCATACAGATTCCTTTAAGCTTGAATCTAACCTGAAAGAGACCGTAAGAGAGAAGACGTCAAACTTGGAGAAAAAGGATTCTAGCCTTCTAAGCTTAGAGATTTCAGCTGGGTTACAAATGGACTTTACAGGCTCTTTAGATCAAGGTGGATGCTTTCATATTCATATCCATTTGCGTTATATATGTTTGGCAATGACCTTTTTAAGGATGAGATGATAAACGCGGAAGGTAGATAAAGCAAAATTTATTTGAGGACCAGTAACAGCAACTTGAGGCAAATGTTGAGAAACTATCCAATTTTTTATAAGAACCATTTGATCAGTTGAGGAGGCCCAAAAGAGTGATACCTCAGCCTAGGACTGACAAAGCACCTAGGGAATAATCTCTTTCTAAAACTAAGTTAAGATCATCATGAGAAAGTCGAAAGTAGGATCCTTGATTAGAGGCAAAGAAACTGAAGGATACATGGTTTGGTGGTTATCATTGCCTCGGTTTCTACTTTCATTGCTACCTGTTGATTTTTCACCCGCTCCTCTTGCTAGTTTATATCAAGCTAGGACAGGAGGTGTTTATCGAATTATTATAGCAGGTTGGTCTAGTACATGGAGTCATCGATGTAAGAAAATGTGAGTGTGGCTTTGGCTAAGTGCTAAACTTTGTTTAAGATTCTGGAAACTCATGCACTTTCTAACTTCTTTTAGGTACGACTGCAATGAGAATTATTTATTGGGTTCACTCCCAATTTGGTGTTCGCTATTTAGCTGTATAGGAACAGACCAGTATGAGATGCCCAGGACTGATGTATAGCTTAAATTACAAATCTGCTTGTATCGCAGAACTTACCCTTAAGAATTTTTTTTGGCCCCTAGTTATGAATTGATATATTTTCATGTGGTCCTTCCTCATATGACTCAAAATATGATTTATAATGGTTGCATTTGAAATCCGAGGATTTCATTTGTAAGACTCAACGTGTTATATCATTATTATTAAGGGAACCCAGGATTTGTTGATGATATTGTGATTTTTCGTAGTGTTTCAAGATAAATAGAATGAGCATAAATTAATTGAATCTCTTGGTTTCTACTCGTGTTTTATGTGACAAATGAAAATTGTTGATAACCTTGCATGTTACTCTTGGCAGCAACAAAAGCTGTGGAAGTAGGGGTTCCTAGGATTGTTGTCTCCAACCTTGGAGCTTGTCTACTGGATTATTCTTCAGCCACTATAACTGTCCTATAACAAGCTACATTTGAGTTTCTTTGCTTAGTCAGTGGCGACCAAAAATGTGCTACGTTTGATATCTTACATTGACACTGTAATGTGGGACGTGCAAGATTTCATGCAGTACCTAGCCTAACTCCACGAGTTTTCAAGTGTCCTTCAGTTTCTCAAGTAGCAGCAATTTGGGCTGAAACAGAAGGAACTGGAGAGACAGATGTCATTGTACAACGTATATCAGGTCATAGTGAAAAAGTCCAATGTCACTTCGGATGTTATGACCTTTTGCAGTACCCATTATTGTTCCCGTTTGGTGAAACTGGTTGGCATCATGGAATTTAGAGACTTGATCAAACGAAAGGGGAAAGTCCTTGTGCTGGACAATCATTAGTCTCCCTTGATAAAATACCTGATAACGAAGATATTATTTAGAGAGAAAATGAAGGTAAGAAACAAAATACTATCTAATAATCCTATAAGTCGTATAACCCATAATTGGAAAACTAGGGTTACAATTTCAGAAGCCCTAATTCGAAACCCCCTGAGCTCAAAATGTAATTGACATTTGACATGTTTTCGTTTTGATTTTGGGGTTAAGACTTTGATTCGATTTTCTATGATGCAACTGAGGAACTGGATTTGTTTTGGAATTATTTTGGTTGATGATGAATTTTAACATTGTATGTTTGATCACTTTTCTGAGGATTTGAATCCATGAATAATTTTTTCCCAACTTTTTTACCTCTGCCAAGGTTGAACTAATTAACCTTTGATTTCAGGTCCCAGAAACTTGATTGTATAACTTTCTTTGAAAAAGATTAGAGATTGTGTTGTTATATGAGGAGGATCACATTGGGAGAATATGGTGTTTGTCTGGCTCAAGTGCGGGTTCTGGGGTGGTTGGGGACAAAACAAAAAATATGGGCATTACTTTGGTATGCTTGTGAAGGATACTTTATCCCTTAATCTCGCAAATGGAATGCGTGTTAATCCTCGTGTGGCTATCGGGTTTGTATCATTCGCATCTGTTTCCTGTATTTATTTTTTGTCTTGCATGTTATTCCCTTGTAATTGCGATGATCCTAGAAACCAGCCTCGAAGTCCTTGTCACCATAAATCTGTGCGCTAATTTGGATATAGGGCCAAGAAAACCTTATGTCTGTTGGGACATTGTGCAATATAGTCTCACAGAAGTTTGACTAATTTAGTTTTTTATTGTAGCAAAATGTGTGTCGTAAAAAAGAATCCAAGCACTATGTCACACCCCGTCCCGGATTAATCCTCCAATGAGTTTAATCCGATACGCAGATGCAACCTCAACCAATAATCAACATAACCCCTTCAATGGATAAAACCAAAACCCGGGAAACACATACATATCTTCTATGGACAGCATAAAAGTTAACGTTCTAAACAAACCACAGCGAAAGTTTTAAAGGAAATTAAGAAAATATTTTACACAACAAGCTACATATAACCAAAAAGCCTTGCCCGGCACCCCCCCGGCAGACAACCACCCTGCGAGACTAGCAGTGGACATCTACAAAACCTGCAAAACTGGAACTCGAACGAGTCCCAGGAGTGTTATGAGACATAGATGCAGTCCAAATAACCTGTACGATTAGCTGAAAGAAATGCGTAAATAGTTCGGCACGAAGCCTATACGGCACAAAGCCATTTTTAGGACTTAATTGTCCGAAACGGCACGAAGCCACAATTCGACACGAAGTCTATTCGGCACGAAGCCACAATTCGACACGAAGTCTATCCGGAAGCCACAATTCGACACGAAGTCTATCCGGCACGAAGCCACAGTTCGACACGAAGTCTATCCGGCACGAAGCCACAGTTCAATTCCAAGAAAAACATCTGTGAATCAAACACTCACCTCCGTCTTCCGAAAGAAAAACACAACTATGGTTTCGGCACCTCAAACGTGCCCGTTTCTGCACCTGAAGTAGGTATCCAAGATTAGCACAACGACGTTCATAATCAAATGTGAAACATTCAATAAAGCTAAAGATAGCAAATGGTTCATCCTGAAATGCAAAATAGATGCATAAACACGCTTGAACAACTCGACACCCTTGCGGTCCACAAATTTATAGAATTAATCTACCCATCCAAATACTCCAATATTTTAACCATAGACCGTCAACATAGATAGAAACAACATACCAAAAACTCATAATTTTCAAGGCTACGTAGATATTTCTAATCAATTAACGATTGAACCCTAAACCCGCAACAGAATCTGCCAAACCGGTTTATGATCAAATTCAAGCCAAAAACTGCTATTCTCTAGAACAAATTGAGGCACAACCCTTGCACTCTTTCGAAGGTATTCGAATCTAGTTTCAGAATCAAAAGACGGCGCATGAATCGGATACTCACACAAAGAGTTATGACTGTTTTCCCAGGGTGTGTCTGTGCTGTCTGCACAGACACAAATCTGACGGCAGATTAGTGCACGAATTTTCATATTTTCTGTGCTTTACAAAAAATTCTGAAAATTTAACACCACATAGAAGAATGGTATGGGTAGCTACAGTAAAAATTTCAGAAAATTACGAATAGTGGAACCTTGTCTAACAATTCACCAAACATCAGGGCAGATTCAAGTTTCAGCACAATCAACCACAAACAACCACTCTTAACAAGTTTAATCACGAATTTTGTAAATAAAACACCCTAAAACAATCCTCCCAATTGCAAATTTCCAGAACACACCACCAAAAACCACTAAGATTATTAGATTAATAACAAGAATTGAGAACCTTGCCTTGAATTAGGTTTTTCCCTAATTTTCCCCTTCCTTCTTCTTCTTCTTCTTCTCCCTCCTCTCTTTCCTACGTCTCTCACTCTCTCCTTACTGATTTTGTGTGTGTGAGTCAACTAAAGAGATAAGAAGGTGGGATATTTTGGGTTATAAGGAATTTACTCCAGGCTACCGCTACCACAAGGCTTCGGTGCTCCGTCCAATGAAAACATTTCATTTTGCATACTTCCCAATAATGCCTATTAACGTTAGTGACGTGCACAATTAAAATAAACACGCCCAAAACCAAGCACATAAACGTAGATTAAAAGTCGGGTGTTACACACTAAGCTGTGCTGAAAGTGTACAAGTGAACCCAAGTGTTGTAATAAGATGACAAGGTTATAACCTACGAATTTCTTTGCTTTCCAACTTCAAGGTGCATCCAACACATGAATGCTCTTTTACACTCTATCCTTCATTTTTTTTTTTTTTTATGCAGATATGGACATAATCAGACCCCAAGGAGTTCTAATCATCCCTTGGATGGAGTACTAGGCCTTGGCAAGGGGAAAACCAGCATTGTGTCACAGCTATGGAAAGAAGCTCCTTCTTCTTGGCACAGATGGTACTGGCTTTGGGCTCTACGAATTTCTCATGATCAAGATCCAACATTGCAGCGATTGGATAATGTTTGATTTGTTCAAGTCGCCATCGCATATGACATACGGGGGAGAAGTGGGAAGATATATACATGCTTATGCACTTCCTCTTGAAGTTATTTGTGAAGCAACTACTCCCATTGAACATGTCATTCCTTTCTCTTTTGTCGTCTTGTAACAATTTTGTCTCTTTGAATGAATACAGAATTGAATCGGTGGTAATGAGATTGGTGCATTTGGCACTTGATGATGTAATTAACTTTATTTTTTATGGGAGTTTGAATCCCTAATGTGAATGTAACCTAAGTTGAAGTACTTGGATGTATTTTTTGTTTGTTTGTTGTGACTACTTTATAACCAGTTGGGCTTTTGTATGACTTTATAATGTAACACGAGCAACTTGCATTGCCCTTGCTTGGTTCATTTTACTTGGATGGAATGTGTCATTTACTTGGATGAAATGGTTCATTTATTTGTTGATAGATGAGACGCGAGGCGTTGGGCTAGGCCATAAAACAAGGCAACCATGTCAAGTTTTTCCCGAGATACCGGATACAGACACGAGATACAAATACGGACATGGGGTATAGATACGGGCACAGACACAGGATACAGATAACGACTAATGCGGACACAAGATATACGGATACAAACACAGGATACCAATACGAACACTTGATATACATCTCTAAAGACACGAATGCAAGTAACATATCACTTGCTTTTATGGCCTAGCCCAACTCTCGCGTCTCAAAGTAACAATAGCAACAATCCAATAAATTAACAAGGAGGACAACAGCGATATTAGGACTTCATATTCCAACAAATTGCTACTTCATATTCCAAGCTTGATATTACAACTTAACATTCCAAACTTCATATTACAACTTGATATCCCAATCATTGGATATTACAACTATATATTACAACTTCATATTACAGCTTGCTTTTATGCGTGAAACCAATCATTAGCCACCCATTCAAGATTTGATAAATTTTCAGCCTTCAGCCCAGTTCAGGATGTCCATGTCCAATTTTTGGGTAGCCTTGACACTTGAGTTTCCATTGATGCCTTCTTTTGATATTTGAACATCAGTTGTAAGCTTCCATTATGACTCGGAATTACTTCCTATGGCACGCAGCAATTGATTAGGCCACCCATTCAAGACTGACGGTAGAGGATGAAAGCAAGACCTTAATGTGAAGAACACCATCAAACTTGAAACATTTCATCTCTATATCAGCCCGAATCATTACTGGTTGTGGAGTCATTCTTCTTCTGATGTTCTTTATTAAAGCGTCTTTACCTTCTTCTGGCATAGCAGGAACCACCTTATTCACCTATAGAATGAAGACATGGTAAATAGCCTTGCTATCAACAGTAAGAATCTGGCTTAAGAGACCATGGGCAAACAAAGATTACCTCCTATCCATCAGGACCAACTTGTTTGATTTCACGGGTGACGGAATTGAGAACCGAATCAGGATCGTTAACAATCAACTTGAATGCCTGGATCAAGGGAAACAAAAAAACAAGTGTAGGTTCCTCGTTGCTAGATAGGAGACAATAATGCCGTAAGAGAAAGGTGGACATTATAACCTCAAAAGCATGACCATATTTTCGGTACAAAGGCCAGCTGACATGAATGTACGGATCCTGTCAATGGTAATTTGCTTTAAAAGTAGCGAAAAGGACCAATAATCAGCACACTGCTAGAGTCCGCGTAAATATTAGCCATTGATACGAGGTTGACTGTACGATATTTTAAAAGGGATGTGACAAGAAGCAAGATGTTATCCAAAAGAATTATGCAGTCTGACAAATATAAAAGATAAGCTTGGATACAACAAGATATAGGAGAACACTGTATCAGCTTCATCAAACTAAACTATTACAAACCAGCCATTTCGGTTCAAAACAGCAGCCAAATCACCTTAAAAGAGGAACAGATTGAACATAATTAAGCATCACTCAGATTCAAAGTGCACCACAGCACCAGTCACAAGCAACATATGGCGTGATCAGCCAACGACAAGTCTTGAGATCCACAACACAAAACAATGGAGAGTAAAATAGGGAACATGAAGCTGAAAATATTGACAGATGAAAGTATTTGCAAGCTCTGAGTTGTGCAGTTTGTCATCCGTAGAAACTCCTGTTTTTGCTCCGAAGTAAGAGTGATAAGGAAGGCTTCTGCTATTCAAAATAGTACACCTAACAACTCCATTAAGGTGGCATAAGACAGCCAAGTCAAGCCTTATTCCACTAGTTCCCTGTTTCCAGAAAATTGGCACACACCCATGCTTTCCTATTGACCATGACAAATTTAATTTCTCCACTCCTATCCTAAAACAGCATTCCTACTTCATTTCCAAAACTAATTAAATTTAGACCATCTTACTTGGAAAGAAAATACTACCAGGAATTCTCTCTCTTTCATCTTACAGTATAAGAGAAAGTGGGCACACACAGTGTGTGCACTTCAATACAGGATTATATTCCTTTCGAAGAGAGTTATTTTTCTGGATGAAGGAGTTTTGAATTCTAGATGTAATTAGGAGCATTTTGAGATAGTTTTTAGACATGGGGTGCTTAGACGTGGAGTATTTACTTTTCTGCCCTTAGACTTGAGAAAGCACAAAAATTCAATTCATGGGTAATTTAGGAAGATGAAAAAATGACACAATGACAGAAAGAGAGACACCAAATTGGTGTGGTAGAATGGATCGCCTAGTCGAGTGCTTAGCCTAATTGGGGCATATATACCCTCAAACTTTCGTAATAAATTCTCTATGTTCTCAACTATCTCGTTGGAGGTATCATCCCCAACGTCTTGTCTGACTTGCTTCTTCTTCTTCTTCTTCTTAGGAGGATCAAAAACAAAATTTGGTCTAAGTAGATTCTGTAAAGGCGAATAGAAAGAAACCAACAGCCTCTAACACGGATGAATTTTGATGTTGCTAGTTGAGTGAGCACAACCAAAATCCACGTAGCTACCAATATCTACTAACAAACCTTCCCCGTACAATGATTAGTTCAACTATAAACCTAACCATAAGCTAACCCTTATCCAACATATCAGAAGTAAATTCAGTAATAAACCTACTAATGTATTCTCAGAAACATTAATTGGTGATACATCTGCAAACGTTGTACGAGTTTGAGTAAACTAAACTTAATGGTTCCATTTTCATTATTGTAAGATACAGCATCGTATAGTAGTAGGACTTCCTTTGCAAAAAAGATACGAGGTGGGATAAGTATTGTTTTCCGAAAGAGACGATACGAATTGTAGATACTTCAGGTTTTTAACAACTATACCAAAATCTCTGATGCCTTTTGGCTTTGATTTGAGGGCATGATTCCGCAGCAAATGCGACGGTATAGGGGGATCACTGTTTCAGTGGTATTCTGTGAGCAGCCACTTTGTGCATTTATTGCCAAAGGTTAGGTCTGTCTCCAATCCATCTGTTTCAGTGGTATTCTGGGAGCAGCCACTTTGTGCATTTATTGCCAAAGGTTAGGTCTGTCTCCTATCCTTCCCCCGCCCATACCCCCAATTATTGGGGACTAAATGGGTTATGTTATTGTTGTTGTTGTATACCAAAATCACAGGATATACCCAATTCATCATTACAGATAGCAAAGCTGAATAAAAAAGATACTAATGTGAAGGGAAAAAAGACCATATTTGGACCAAGGAATAGATAAAAGTAGCAACCATAGCTACCGGAATAGGCAACTTAGCATAAATTGTGCATATCAAGATTATTCAGTTGAAGATTGGGTTCGTACCAAAATCATGAACAGATATCACTGGGGAAACTGTAACCATTGAGAATTTGAGACCACTTTCGGCAATTGAACAGTCATTGACGATGGGTTTCTTTTATTTGTGTTTCTTTGTGAAATGAAACACAAGCACCCCATTGCTCGACCAAGCGAGCTTCGAATGAGCGGCAGTCGACGTCGCTTTGATTGACCGGAGCCTCTAAGTTGCTGACCATTGTCGGAGATGAATCTGATCGAACGGGAAACGTACAGGGTAAATGGGAGAGGGAGAGAGTTTCACCGTCGACGACGTCGTTCTGAGGGAACATGAGATTATGTGAAACTTGTTATTATGGTTTCGATTCAGTATAGTCAAAACTATATTAAGAAACATAAACTCATTCAGATCAAGTACCAATCAGTATCTAATTAATATGAAATTATTACATAATTTGTATTTTTCTGCGTTATGAGTGTCTCAGATCATTAAAATATTACTAATATATATAGAAAACGTACTTAGAGTACTCTAAGAGTTATTGATATCGAAGGGGATATCATTCAATCTATCCAAATCGATTTTAAGAAACAAAAATTCAATTAGATTAAGTACTAGTATGTATTTTATTTACGAGATATTCTTACATCATATGTGTTATAGTAATTTCTACAAGAAGAATGTCTCGGATTATTAAATAATGCTCGATATAGGTAGAAATCGTCCTCCTATTACCCAAAAGTTCTTAGAACTAAAATGGTATCTTCAAACGAAGTCGTTTTTAGGGGCATGACATAGGTAGGAATGATTATGGAGGAGTAGCATGTAAAACCATAGAGCTAGAGCTACAAGAATCGCTCTGGAGCGTAGGAATGATTATGGAGGAGTAGCATGTCCGAAAAAAGGCGAGCCTCTGCCCAAATCCACCTCTGTACATTTCTGTCTTTTGGATTCGGATTTCGAATTCTTTACAGTGTTACTATTAAAGCTGCCCACTTTCCCGGTTCTTTTTTGTGTTCTGCAAAGGAGCTCGAGAAGTAAAAAGAACTCAATCCATCTGGCCCGACACATGCATACAGAAGCCTTAGGCAAATACATATATGCATAGCCAACTTCAAGTGTATCTAAACCCAAGGTAAAGACATGCATACAGAACTATAAAATTCTTAGCCTAGTTTTCCAATTATAGGATATATCTACGAATTGAAACAAGTTCAGAGACAGAGAGAGTGAGAGACCTTGGGAGTGGGTCTGCTTCGAAGCTCGTCTGGTTGAAGAGAGAGCGTCTGGTTCGAAGCTTTCTTGAGAGAGCCCGTCTTCTCTTTAGTTGCCGGCGGTGGTGGTCGCCGGAGATGGAGACGATTACTGTGGTGAGGTGGGAATCACCCCTCTCTCTCTCTCTCTCTCTCTCAATCTCTGTATTGTATTGAAGGAAAGGGGGAAGGCAGCGCTTCAGCACGACGTCGTTCCGTTGTAGACTCCTGTTCTGTGCGAGGAACGACGTTAATGGAACGTGTTTGTTTGGGGTTTTGATTCTGTGAAACCAAAGTCATTTTAAGAATTAAAAATGCATCAAGATCAAGTACTGATTCATACACAAATTATATGAAACTTTTATATGATTTATATTTTAATTAATTCTACAAAATGAATGTTTTAGATCAATGAAATATGATTTAGAGAGATAGAAAATGGCCTTGAAAAAAACTAATCAAAACTACGCCGTTTCAATGATGAAAGGCTGTTGTGATTTTGATTCAGTGTAACTAAACCCATTTTAAAAAACAAAAAAGTACTGCGATTAAGTACCAATATAAATAAAATAAAAATGAAACTTTTTACGGGTATATATTATGACAATATATACAAGATTAATGTATCGGATTAATAAAATATGGTTAATATAGATAGAAAGTCTCAAAGGAATCCAAGAACTAAGAAACTACAATGCTCCATTTGAAACGACGCCGTTTCAGGGACATGACATAGGTTCAACTAGGGGTGCACATACACCGGGCTGGGCCGGGTTCGGGCCGGACTTATACTAGATAATAACGAGATTAGTGCATTCCCAAGCCCGGCCCATTTACAATCGGGCCTCATTTAATTTTCCCAAGCCCAACCCAAATAAAATTTTAATTTCCCAAACCCGTCCAAGAAGCCCAATTATCTTACTAAGCATAGTATTATAAACATAAATTAATCAACCATAACGATCACAATTACAATTCACAACCATAATAATATACTCCTATTTAAAGTTCTAAGTTCTTACAAAAATATTAAAAATAGTCCTATAAATTAAAGTGCAATTAAAATATTCAAAAAGGTGAAACTCTCCGATATCTATCAATCTCTATATGTAGTATTTAAATAAAATATTATTTAAATCGGGCCGGGCCGGGCTGGGCTTTAGAAGAGTTTCCCAAACCCAGCCCATTTAGTAAATGGGCTTAAAATCTCAACCCAGCCCAGCCCTATGGGCCTGAATATTTAACCCAAGCCCTAAAAAAACCGGGCTGGGTTGGGCGGGCTGGGCGGGCTACCGGGCCGGTGTGCACCCCTGGGTTCAACCTATGTCATGACGTGGAAAATGTTTTATTTATTTATTTATTTTATTTCCCCAAAAGCAATCGCAGAGAAGTCGTGTATAGTCACTGGAAGAGTGGAAGTAATCAGACGACCGGCGTGAAATCGCTGTGCATTCCGGCAGCAAGTAATCGGAGTCGAAGTGAAATCAACCCCGTCTCTCTTCTAAACAGGTCTGCTTCTCTCTATCTGGGACAATTTTCCCGAACAGAGGCGCTTTCACCATTTGTTTTTTCGGAAGTTTCACTGGTCAAGTTGCTTAAGGTGAGAAAATTATCCTTTTCATCTACCTATGAGTATTATTTCTATGTTTTTTTTGTTTTCTTGTCGTGGAAAAGGGTAGATTTTACAATGTAATACAGCGGTGACAATCAGTTGGCGCTTTGCATTTGGAAGTTATGATGTGGAAGCACCGTGAAGTGTTCGTCTCGCGGATACGCGCGCGAAGGCCAGAAGCTGCTTCTTCTTCTCTCTTCCACCCTTCTGATTACCTGCTTAATCTCTTCCTCAACAAAGAAATCCACCCAGTGGCCTGATCAACAGGACATCGCCGACAACCTTTTGGCCTCAGAAATCGAAGTTGATTGTCCTCAGTTTTCCACTTTCCTGTTTCGAGTTATTTCTTCGGATATTCGCAATAGAACTCCAATTATAATGAGAAACCTTGAGACGGCCATAGCCCATGGGGGTCAGCAAGATCTGGTTGTTTTCGAACGGAATGAGGGTAACAACATCAACAGATTAAGTTAGGGATTTGTTGCTTGAAATTGTATTTATCATGTTTTTAAGCAATGGGTTTCGGAGGTGTACATGCTTAGATGTTCTCGGAAATGACTATGGTAAATGGTCAATCTCGGGGATTGGGTAATTAGGTCGGTTGCGAATAGGTTTATTGGTCATGCAGGCTGGAATTTCAAATGCTTGTTTTCTTTGGTATGTGATATGCTGATATACGAAGAACCATGTTGAAGGTCGTGACCTGATATGGATTCGTTGTAAAGTTGAAATGCATAGGAGAATTAGTAGTGAAGAGTCTGGAATCATACTTAGTTACTTTGGAAACTAATGAATACCAAACCATGCGGGCACGTCCTCTATCTGGGTACTTGCTGCATATGTGAATGATTCTTTGTCTTTGTTTCCTCCAATCATCGATTTGTGTGTTCTTCTATATAACTGAAAGGCTACCAGTGCCAACTGCCAACTCATGGGACATCGTCATGTTGTTTATTCTGTATCTGTTTCTTTTCTTTTAACTTGAGGTATCCTCTGATCAACCTAACAAGGTTTTTATCATACAAATGATGTCAATTGGGGAACAGTTGCCAAACACTATTTTGAGTAACACAATGGAATAGAAGGCATATGTTGCCTAAAATGTTGATCTTCAAGATAACCCGCCACATTATGTACTTTGTGGTATCTACTTACAAATAAGAGTTCATTACTGAGATTGTGCAGTGTTAAATTTAATTCAGTTCTCCTGATAGGTTGGTCAGTAAAAAGTTGCTATCAAATAGCTAACTTAGCGTTTTTTGATATTGAATCTGTTTCATTTGGAAATTCTTGTTTCTTTTCTGTTCTGCTCATCTGTGCTAATGTTTGGTTGCCATATACAGATTCCTGTTTTTTCCTTGATTAGAAGTTTCACACTGAATGCGCTATACAGATACTGGATATAAATCGCCAACTGTTTTCACATCTCCAGCAACAAAGGTTAATAGAATTGATCTGGAATGGAAAAGTAGAAGAGGCTCAATCTGGAGTTCACACAGGAGGAGCTTGCAACAAGAGGAGAAGAAAATGTAAATCTCAATTTCTCCTCTTTAACTATTTTATGTCTCCCTCGGGCTAATATTTATTCGTGGAGTCGGTTGCATTTTTCCTTCCATGCAACCAACAAGGCGCAACTTCATTTATTTTATAATTTGCACACATGTTGGTTGAAGTTTTATTTGGTACCGAATGTTTTCCACTATAATTTTGGTGGCAGTGGCAAGCCACCGCAACCAAATTTGCGTATTAGGAACTTAGTGTTTTTGCATGCTTTTGGTTCTTACATTCTTATGCTTTAATTGAAATCTTGTGCAGCTAAGTTTTTTGGAAGAGTTGGAGAGGACTGTTGCGCTGCTGGCCTTTGAAGATGGTAGCAATTGTCCTGTGGGATAGCTTCTTGACATAGCTCAGCGCCTTAAGACAGCAAGTGAGGTTAATGCAGCCATCATTACGAGTCAGAGTCATGAAAAAGGTTTGTTGTTCAATATGAAAAATGGCGAATTGGTACTTGGTAGTGATAGACCATGGAATAACAGGTGACTTAAAGCTCTTATCGTTCGATCCAGAGGCCTGGAAAACTAAGGATCTTTATTTTGGTTGGGTTCCATTTCATTATGATATTTACTTGTATGTGGGGAGACCCTTCTTTCAGTCCTGCAAACCAACAAAGCAGTGAGTTCGTGGAACTGAGTCTGGCGTGAACTCATGTTTTAAATGCCTTTTCAGTTCATGCTTGTTTTGGTTGTGGACCTATGGTAGCTTAACTATGCCTTTTAGTAGTCTCTTTTGAAGCTTTGATGTATGGGTTTAGAATGAAGTCGTAGATCCTTGACCGAGCAATTGAAAGTTGGACCTTTTCCACGTATTCCAGGTCTTGTGGGATGAGGAGAAAATGATGTGATGAAATCACAATGAAAGACACTAAATGAATTTGGTGAGTCAAAGTGCCAAACATTTTTCTGGATCATCCCGAGAGCCACAACGCTAAGAATCTTGTTTTTGTTCAGTTTGGGTACCCGTATATATCATGGTATTTATACACGGGAACTCTATTTCCAGTTGTGAAAATGAAGTTAAGCACAACGATGAGTCGTGCTTAACAAGGAGGCTCCTGTGTGACTGTCACTTGCAGCGGTGAATGCTGTCTCTATTCATGCTTAGTTTAAAGAGCATAGTTTTTATTTAGTTACTGTTTTTCTGTTTTCTGATTGAAGCTGCATTAGTTTGATTATGACTCAAAGTTGTCCTGTATTAAATCGATTTCCGTTATGCTTTAATTTCTTTAATCATGTGCCCGATCTATGAGCCTGAAAGTGATTTTTCTTTTCCGTTCAAGAAGAACGGAATTTGACTTAGCTGGGTGGAGGATTTAAAATTAATGTGTAAACCATCCGTGCAAAAAGTCAATTCTATCTGATTTCAACAAGTTTTTTATGCAAACATCCAACTAATGGTCAGAATGTTGAGTTTTTTGGATGATTTTTTGCACAAATGATTTAGCATCAAAATGAACCCAGCCACATTTTCAATTCAAGGTTTCTATTTTGTGATGATGGACAGAAAAAAAGTGTCGAACGCATATTCATTAAGTATCGTGGTCCGATACATGTCTAATGATGAACATGTTGAGTAATTACTAGATGAACATTTACCCAAAAAATTACTAGATGAACTGTTCCAATAGCAAAGTGTAATCGTGGTGAGTCTTAAAATGTGCTACAATTACACGTCACGCATCTCTAAGTACTAAATTGTTAGCTTGTAAAGTTTTATCTTAAAAATAACGTAGAGCAATGATAGAAACACAACTCACCCTTACGATGCATGTGTGTCCATACACATCGGACGACTCTCAACATAGTTTGGGTTCATAAATTGTGTTTTTGAATGGCACATGCATAACTCAAATTTGAGAAATAAAATCACAACTACAATGAGTATTTTGTTTGCAGAATTCCGTGCCGAAAGCAAGGAGGGATCAGATTCATGATCAACGTCTTCTGTTACTTCAACCTGATTCTGATCACAAACGTCGCGGGTGCAGGGGATACAGTGAAGGCTACTAGGCTTCTGTATTTCTTTCTTCTTCTTTTTTGGGTGGGTTTTTACTTTTGGGTTTTTTGAATACTTTTAGAAGGGGGAAGGATGGAGAGAGCTATAGCGTGAATTATGTGAAGTGGAGCCTGCCAATGGAGATGCAATAATGTTATTTAGCCCGCTGCTTGCTTACTCTATTCATTAAATTTATATGGTTGTTTAATGGTCATCTATATTTAGTCACATGGATTTTCACTTACTATATGGTTAATTGTTGTTTATAGGCTTTTTTCTTGTGATGTGTTTGGAAGTTGGGGAAGAATAATAGAAAGGAAAATAAATAAACTAAAAGCAAGGATATCAAGGTTATACCGAAGGATTGCGTTTCTCTGTTTTCATTAATAGATTGCGTCTCCCGGTTGTCATTAATAGGCTACTGGCAAGTATGGAGCCAGGAGCCTTGTAGGGGCTGTCAAGCCCACTACAATTTTCCATTCAACCAAAGGGTTCGAAGCCATTTTTTATACAACCAGAAGGGCATAAACATAATTACTTACGCTATCTGCCTACAGTTCTGGTTTGAACTGCAGATTAGCCCAGGTACTTTACTGAAGTAATATCTGCTTGAAAGTAGAAACAATTTTACGCACATTCGATTACAACATAGAAAAGCATGGTTGACGGATCAAACCGATTGGCAAAGAAGAAGTTACAGCAAACCAGACATGATTGCATGGTCTACTAGTCATAACTGTGCTGCCAAACAGCCAAAACTCCCATAATGAGATTCATGTTCTATCAGTCAAAGTAATACTTCCAGTTTTCAAGTGACTTACATCTATATACTACTGTACATATTCTTGAAGGAATTCTGGAAACAAGATTATCACATTTGCAGGGGATTGCGAAAGCACCTTTTTGAGTCACCGGACCGATCAAAACCATGAGTCACCTGAGCTAACTGGTGAGTTGGCTGCCAAAAAAGTTGCGAAGATCTTGCCACACTACTGTACATTGTGCGGCAATTCCACTATTTACAAAACTAGAAGTTGACTGACTCAAACTGTTTCTGAAGCTGGTTGTGTTCTTACTTGACTTCCACGAGCAGCAAATTGCGGTCGAAAATCTTTGCACAAAAGAAAAACGAAAAATAGTATTTGAGTTGGTACCTTCAGCACCTGAATAACATGTGAAAGATTTTTATACCAATATTAATCAGGTTGTCCAATAATATTAGTCCCTTTTGGGAATTCTAAGCAACTTTTCAGGAGACATGTCATAATTGCATTCAAATTCAAAATGAATGACATAGTTTCCAACATTGCCCCTTTACTCTCGCTTTCGAATACATTCACAGCCATTTGTTTGGGACAACTTTGAAAAAATAAAGATTTTGTGAGTCTAAACTTTAAAGAGGACTAACACTTTTGCGACATGTCAAAACAGAATGATGGATCAGCAATTTGGGATAAAGGGGGTATAATTTTAATTTTTTAACGCGACTCTGATAGGATCTTAACCCAGCTAAAGTAAGTAAGGAAAATACTCTATTTATGTCCAAAGTGCTTCTCTATTTTCACAAACAACTTAAGCTCAGTAATCTGTTAAAATTCGACCATGTCAATAGCTACATTTTAAGTATGGTAAACAGTGAGTGGAAAACTATGGTTTCTTCACTTCTAGCTGTAGGTAACTACTTTCAACTTTTCTATTCAGCCTCACAATGGGTTAACCGTATGCAATTTGGATCAATATTTTTAAGAACCTGAGACTCAAATGGCATTCAAATTCATCTAGCATCAATCATCTCTCAAATGCCTTTATGAGAAGACTTTGCTTGCAAGTCATCAATTTGGCTTGTTCTAGCTACGTTTGACTAGAGCGAGATTATCCTCTATTCTTTATATTTTCACGTGTTTTGAAGAGTTTGAGCCTCGAATGGCATCAAAAGCCATCTAGCAACAATAATCTCACCCGGGCATCAGAAACATCTTACTACAGCCTGGTAGATTATGATTTGACTGGTTAATCATCAATATCAAGTGGAGGAATATGTAATCGTGAGGTATATTGATTGGCAGTTATGAGTTTGATGTCCGAAGGTGAATATTCAGTCCACAAAGACTAACATGATGAAATATAAAGTGGCGGGGGAGAAGAAAATATTTTGGCCATGTTCGGTTAACAGTTTTGGGCCAGTTTTGGTCCTGTTTTTGTTTTGCTTACATCATCATTTCCCTCATTTCTCTCTCTATCTCTCTCCACTTATTACACCTGCTTACATCATCAAAACAAAACAAAACTAAACTAAACTTGTTAACAGAACATGGCCTTTAATTTTCACTTAGACTAGGTTAAGAACATATAACAATTCGGTGAGGTTCAAAATAAATTAGGGTTCAACAGTAAGACTAGCAGCACAAATATAACTAGCAGCACAAATATCAAATCGTGTTAAGGACGTCAAAGACTGAATTAGAAACACTTACGATGTGAACTCATATGGTAACGACTTTCCTCTTGCGCTTGTTAGTCTGCTTATTAGTCTTCCATTGCTTGATTAGGTAACTTATGATCTCTTTCAAAGTGGCCTTTCTTTCCTCCTTTCTATTCCAAATTTCAGGAACCGCATACATCCCACTTGAATTGTAGTTGTTCATTTCCAACAATGCAGTGGCTACAGCCTTGTAGACACCATCACCGTGTTCATTTCTCAACGCTTTCAACTTTTCATCATCTTCATTAATGATTTCCTGCACTTCATAAAGATTATAATCCACACTCCAATGCTCAACATACAACATTAGAAACTTGGAAACCAAAAAGCGCAAAATATGGCATTTTACGTCCACTGTGTGTCAAATGGACAACAATGGGCGTGCTTAAACTTACATGGAAATTAATAGCTCCATTTTTTCCACTAGTCCCTTCAGTTTTACCTCCTATTAATGATGTCGAGGCCACAAATCATCTAAATAGTATCCCTTTCCACATTGGTCCCATTCTGGATGATACCTTCAATTCTATGAGCCAATGGAGCCATTCTATTTTCATGGTACATACTGTCTGCTTGTCACCTTATACAAGCAGATTCTCTTTGATGAAACCAGATACAACGTACATCTTGAAATCTACTGAATACCCCATAATACTATACCAAGGGTACTGTCTACTCTCACCAGCTGAATTCATGTGGGTAAATGAGTTTTTGCCTCCCTAGTTTGCAACTTTTCAGGACACGGAACTGGTTTCACATACTTTTTGTCACTTTTAACCAAAACCAAAATGACAAAGACATCTAGAAGGTTCATGGCAGACAAACCTCCAGTCTCCCGTCAATGGTGGTTTTCTTGAAAGGGTGCCAGTGTGGATCCTTCATTTCGTCTTCCCAATATGAGCATAGTTTGGCAGACATCTCATCCCAGTCTCCATCAGAGCATTTCTGCAAAAACAGCTCCTTAAAAGGTCTGCGATCTACCTCCCCCATTCTCTTAATCCTAAAGATTGTTCGGTCATTCAGCATATCTTTCAAGCCCTGCATGAGAAAGCGGGGGATAATCATTACAAAATTTTTCGACTTCTTCAAGTCGTCTACATGAAACTGGCTATTCTTTAGCAAGGGAAAAGAGTAGTAAGGTACAGCATTTTGTTTCCATCAAAAGGCCGAAACATTGATGTTTCCTTGGAGACTGAAACAAAACATTTGTGCAACCCAAAATTACAATGTTTCCCCGACAGTATCAAAAATCAAAGAAAATATTTTGAAATTCTACAAGACATAAGGAAAAACTGAGTTGTTTCAACACCTAATAGAAATATAAAGCAACAATGACATTTTCATTCCTGAATTCTTCTTCTACTGTCGTTATATTCTGGCAACAGTTTGAAAAGTTTCTGAAACGTTTCCATTTCCTGGGTAACTGAAACAACTAAGGCACAAAATTTTGATCCTTGCAATGTAGAATGGTAACACACCTCGCAATCTATAGAACTGCATATGTAAAATAACTAAAATAAAATCATAAATATATACACTTATCGCTTCTTTGCGGGCATCTTGCAGCTCATCATTAGACATTCGCTCCTTCAAAGTCAGAGTTTTATTAAGGTCCTCCAAATATTGTATTTCTTCTACCTTTTCCTTTAATGCTTCCCTCAAGGCGTGACGGTCATCACTTTCGGCAGTTGTCTGATTGGTCAACTGCACCATTTTCAAACCATTTATTATCCCACTTCAAAAATTTACCGAAAAGATAATGACAGATAACCTCAAGCAAGATTCCCTATGTCCATTTCCATATACAACGATAAAATAGTAATAGTTACAACATTTAGTAGTTCATCGAATAAAAGAATTGATTCACGAACATGAAAACACAGACAAATCATTTAGGTGTTCCAAACTTAGGTTGAGATACATGGATCTGTATTCTGTTCCCTGCAGTTAGCTTTAATATATATGCCATGATGTCCCTTTTTACCACCTTGATAATGTCACCCTTGGCATTGTCGATTTTCTTTTAGTCCCCTCACGTGGATCAAATCATTCATCAGCTTGTCAATTGGTTTATTCATGCATGGCCATATTATCTAAAATGATTCTCACTCATTTTATCTTCAAGTGGTGCGAGTTCTACCTTGCCCTAAGGCCCCTAAATATTACTTTCATTTTGTTGTTGCAATATGTATACATTTCATATGCTTGCTCTGGTTCAATACCAACTTGTCATAACTCTCAGTCTGATTTTTGGCACACTTGTCGAGAGAGGATATGACATTAATGAAGAAATTGGTACCTATTGGCATTAAAACATGAAAGAAGGGTGATTTAAACAGTTTCCAAGCTACTCTTGACATCCCATAAAAACAAAAATAAGAAAAATAAAAAAGAACTTACTTCTTCCTTCTCAGCAAGTGTGTTTTTGGGCCCAAGGTCAACTTGGCATCTATGCTTCTCCAATTCTTTAACTCGTTTCACAAGTTCTTGTCTTTCATATCCCGAGTCTCGTTTCAGCTTTTCATTTTGAAGCTTTGTGCACTCCAATTCATACTTCAACTTCTTATTCTGCCTCTCAATAATCTCCACTGTTATCATGTCCACATCAATAAGGAACGTTAGTGATAGTATTTTTCATAGACATCTTCTAAATGCTGAATACTTCTTCTTTTGTAACTCAAAAGTGCTTTTAGCTTTTAAAATAAACATGCATACCTTCAGCAACTGCTTGATGTAGCCTATCATTCTCTGCAATCTTCCTGGCAAGAATCACACGAGTCTCGTCAAACTTGCTCTCCATCTCACACAACCGCACTTCATACACCAGAGAGTTATTAAGGTACTCCTGATACTCTATGTCTTCTGCTTCCTTCACTTTAACCATGCTTTCGTCATTCAACTGCATCATTAAAGCCATCTTATAAGAATAATTCAGATATTTATTATGATAGAGTTAATGACAAAAGATGCTCTAGTAAGATCCTAATTCCGATGTTGTGATTTATTTATACAATGCTATGTTGTAGCAGCAGAGGTAGTAACCATTATGGCATTTAGTACTTACAAAAATTATGGCTTGTGACAGATCCACACATGCGCAGCGGTAAACCATCTAAATTGAGCATTCAATGAGACTTTGTCCAGTTACTTAGGTTGAGATACTTGGATCCGTTCCCTCCAGTTAGCTTTATTAAATCCCTATTCCTTTTCCTATCCCAAATCCTTGATTGAATAACAGCCTAACTCGATGCGAGGTACTTTATTTTTCCCACTAGAAGCTATATTCCCTTATAACGTCATCAAAATACCTCGCATGTAGAATGATAAGTCCTCTCCTTTTAAACCCAGAGGTAGAAGAAACTTGGTCATAACAGTTCCCACCCTTAGGGGGCATGAACTCACAGCCTCAAGAATCACTCCTATAGTCCTAATTAGATGCAGTTGCAGCTCGATCTCCCCAATATTTAAAAAGCCCTTGCCCCATAAACAGAAAGAAAACTGTGTACAAAAAGAAAGCAGGTATAAACAGCGACAATATGGAATCAACTGTAACCTTACAACTTATAAACATGTGTATAGTTTAAAGGTGTGTACTAGTTAAATACTAAGTCATCGTGATCCTAGTCTACTTTGATGTCATATGCAGAGATAATCCAAAACTTCGACCAATTCATACTTACCATAAAAATAACAATGTACTAATTTCAATTGGCACCACTTACCATCAAAGCATGCCATAGATAAATACCAGCACGCCACGATTTCACTTGTTCTCCACAATAACACAGAGATGATCAAAACTTTAACCAGTTCATATTGCAGAAAAAAACTTCAGAAATTTCAATTGGCATCTTGTTGAGATGAAACTCGTATAGAAGAGATATTGATTTATTTTGACAGTATGGAACAGAAGAATACTCACTCCATCATTCTCCGCAGGCATGTTTTCTGGCTCAAGGTAATCTTCGGATTTTTCCTGCTTCAGGTCTTTAGCACGTTGCAGAAGCTCTTGTCTTTGAAACACCAAGTCATGCTTCATATTTTCATTTTGAAGCTCCAGCGACCTCATATTCCTCGTTTGACACTCCAATTCCCGTTTCAACCTTTTATTTTCCTGCTCAATAAGCTCCATTCTTTTCATCTCTGCCAAATTACAGTAAGTTAGAGACGGGTACATTAATGTATAACTACTAAGATGTTAACACATATAAAATCAAGATCAAGGCAGTAAATAAATGGGAGAGAAAGAAATTTAATGACTTTATAGGCAAAACCGTAGTGGTAGAGCAAGTTTTTGGAATTCGCCGAATGAAAAGAAAATAAGAGAGCAAGTTTTGGAATCCTTGGACCAACCAATTCAGCTCACCACATGGTTTCATAACAACTTTTAAGGGTGTTACTGAACACAGTGAGCTGGCATCTTCATGTTACGAAAGCACATGCTATTGAGACTCTAGAGATTTACTCTGTACTATTTTTAGAAACTATTGGTTTTTCTTCATCTGTTTGGGTTGTATCTATCTTTCGTTATCATAATCTGTTGGAAGTGCCTTTTTAAAGGTCTCTAGACTTGTGCTTCATGGCATTGTTGAGTGCGATTTTATTCACTCACGTTACTCGCAAGCTCTTACATCTTGATTTCTTCAGCCAATTCTTCAAAGAAAGAAATCAATTCTCTCATGGTAAAGTGTTTGATCAAAAACACTTATTGTTTCAAAATTTGGGTCCAAAATTTTTAGAAAAGCTTGAACCAACCAATATTAGCTTTGTTCTCCCTAAATTTTTGGTCTGTTTTTTTTTTTTTTTTTTTTTTTTAACTTTTCGTAATACTTTTGTTTAGTTTTTTTCGTAATTTTATTAAATTAATGGATTAATCATTTATCCTGACAAGAGAAATCATAAAGTATAAAAATGTGGTCTAAAGTCCAAAAAAGTTCATATAAGACTATTCTATTGACAAAATTGTTCATATAAGACTATTATAAAGACAAAAATACCAGTTGCCTTTAGTACAAGAAATTCGCTTTTATCATAAATTTTTACCTTTCTAGCTCCTCTCCTCGAGACACTCGAATGGTTAATCTCAAAAATTATGTAACCGTGAATTGATTTGTTTTTTTCTTAAACTAAACGAAAAAAACCAATTGATTACCCCAATCGAACTAAGTGTGGGGCCCACGTAGGTAGTGTTCAACATCTTTCATCATGCACACTTCTCCGACATCTGTCTGTCTGTATGATCATTTTATCGTTGGTGTATCTTTCATTTGACAGTGTTATCCGTCTCGCTCGTGTGCAATAAGTCTTTTTTCAGTTGTATTAGATGCATACAGTGAGTGATTTCTTGCTCTTCCACTGTACATAAGAAAAAAATAGGCACTCAAAGCATGGTGTGAGAAATATGACATACCATCATCAAAAGCCTGTTGGAGCCTGTCATTCTCCGCAATTTTCCTACCAAGACATGCTGCAGTTTCTTCATATTTGCTCTCAATTTCGCACAGTCTCTGATTCTTCACATCTACCTCTTTGGCAAGGCTCATATAAAGCCTCCTTGCTCTTTGAAGCTTTTCGAGTATGATCCCGTTTTCCATTTTCAAGACGAAACCCCTCGAGGCCTAAGGCTTTTTTTTCCTTTTACTCGCACCTTTCCTACTCGCAAATGAGACGAGAGAGATTGCAAGAGTTATCAAAGGAGTCAGAGATGTGGATGCATTTTGCCACCTTCCATTGCCTTCTAGACCTGGGATGTGTTTCAGGTGGAGTACTTTTTTGCTTTAATAGTAGGAAAGTTCTAAAATTTGTCACAGCTAAGATTCAAAAAGTATATTGAAATGTGTAAAAATTATATATGAATTTGTAAAATAATACAGAAAAGTGAAAAGTTACATTTAA
Organism: Vaccinium darrowii; assembly: GCA_020921065.1. NCBI lineage: Eukaryota > Viridiplantae > Streptophyta > Magnoliopsida > Ericales > Ericaceae > Vaccinium > Vaccinium darrowii. The sequence continues at coordinate 5,395,725 of CM037160.1, forward strand.
GTGTGTGTTTTTGGATAATCTTCTTGTCTAATTATGAGGTCCACTAGTTACAATAGAAATACCCCTTAAGAACCCCTTTGGCCAAAAAGAAGATTATGGTTTTTTGATTTTTTCGGTTCGTCTTTATTTTTTTTTTTTTTTGTATTTGTTAGTTTCCCGTCAAGATTTTGTGGTTTTTAAATTCCTCTCGGCGAGACGAATCTAACAAGTATAAAATTATGGTCAAAACTCAATTTTTTTTTAATAAAGCCGAAATACTTGGATTATTGGCCAATAATCCAAGTATTTCGGCTTTATTCAAAAAAATATTTGGTTTGACCATAAATTTATACTTGTTAGATTCGTCTCGCCAATAGGAATCCATAAACCATAAAATTTTAACCGAAACTAACAAATACAAAAAAAAAAACAAATTTAATAAAGACGAAACGAAAAAACCAAAAAACCATAATCTTCTTTTTGGCCAAAGGAGTTTCTTGTATACAAAAGCAATCTTGTTAGTCTTATTGTGGTTTTTGATCTTTTTGAGATTTTATGTGAGTAGATAATTTATTAGGGCTATCAATAGTGCAAATTGGTATGAATCCGAGAATCGAACCAAAAGTCTACGGTTCAAGGAAAGGCAATTCATGTCCAGATTAAAAATCTACAATTCGGTTCACAGTTTATCCACAATATAAAATCTACATTGCTAAAATCAGTAGCATAACTATAGCAACAAATGACAGAACCAACAGCTTGATCACCTAAGAGATCAATTTATCCAATAGTCACGAGAAACAACAACAACGTTATAAAGCATAGGATTTATGTAACCTCACATCGGCATATCCAGATTTAAAAGTTGAAAGCATTTCGTAGTCCACCTCCAGTTTAGAGTTTCCTAGATAAATAGAGAGATACATCTCTGAGAATTGAATTCAAAAGGCAAGACTAAGCCAATCCAGCAAATTTTCAATAGCCACCAAGACATAAGACAAACGATTTAAGGCTCAACACCGATACTTAGACACAGGACAACTAGTAAGCCACCACTCCATCGCCACGCTGAAGCCACCACCGCCACTATCACCATTACCCATATACCATCACTACTATTGTCATCCACTGCCATCACTCCACCACCGCCCTTACTCCACAACCGCCACTAGCATTCCACTAAGCCCACCACCATCACTATCACGCCACAACCATCTGTTTGGTTCTTTTACTTCTTTGCAATGGAAAATAATTATGTGCGAGCATGCCAGAGAGAGTTTCAATCTCCTCCCTCAGATTAACTTTGGAAAAACCAAATCTAATCAGGCGATTGTGTTTTATTGGTTCAATTACCTCAACTAAGAGGATTTTCTCAACAAGTGAAGAAATGTAAATCAACAAGCTCAGGAAATCGAAGAACAAAAAGAAACAAGATACCTCGATTAATAAATCAAAAAGTAAACTTACTTCGAAATTGTCTCCAACTTCAGATACAAGAACTTCGAACAGGTGATTGTTACAAGAACAACCAAGATTAATCCTAACTACTTCCTAATCTACTTCGAACTGAGTTCGAAACCTAAACTACTTTGCCAATGAACAAACCAAGCATCAGTTTTTTGATAGCTGTTTGTTAAAGATTTGTCCGGGGGCTTTTCACTCTTCAATTTCTTCTATTTATAGACACTGCTTGCAATTTGAACTTCCCGCTCAATAAATTTGAACTTTGGCTTGCTTCGAACTCTAACTTCTACTTCTTCGAGTTAGCAGTTTCTTCCCTTCTTCACGCCTGAATTTGAATTCCTCAAATTCTTCCTCCAGAAGCTTTGATTTTGAATCTACACAGCTGCTTAAACAAACTCAAATGATTATGCGTTAAAATGAATAACTGCCTTTCGATAAGTACTCCACGTGTTCTAACTGTCAATTTGCCTTGTTTCCCAAGTTCACACGTGGAGTTTATGTGTTTGGCAGTTAATATCATGGCTTCGAAGTCAACCTTTTCGTCAGCAATGGCTTGTAACTGTCAATAACTGCTTTTCATATTTAAATACAATACAACATTGTATTTACTCAAATATATTCCTTTAATCCAGTGTGTCTTTATCAACAGGTAATTGCCAATGTTTGGCATATTCGATTACGTGTCAATTAATTATTGAATTTATTAATTTTATATGTAAACACCATCACATTACCGCCACTACACCACTACCATTGCACCACAATTTCTCCACAGTCACCACAACTCACCATCATTCCACCATCACTCCACTGCCACCGTTACACCCCCACCCCACCACCTCCCAATCACCGCTCGACTACTACCACAAATACATGATGATTATTAGTAAAATTAAAAGAGAATTAAAAAATAATAATAATTTAGTGCTCAACATGTTTTATCAAACAGCTTTTTAGCTTAAAAATTTCAGCATTCAGTTTTCAATACTTAAATTTTCAGCTTTTGGTTTCTAGTTTTATCAAACAACCCCTTATTTAGAATCTAGATCCCTAAATGTTGGATGAAATAAAGGTCTATTGGCTTAATTATTTTGGCACATATAATTGAGTTGATTTTTTTATATAACCACTAAAAAGACTATTATTTTAAAGTAATTTTTTTTTACTAAAGCCGAAAATAAACCAAAATAAACCAGTTTAGTGGTTTAATTTTGGTTTTATTTTAAAAAAAATTTAGTTTCGACCATAATTTTATACTCTTTGGATTCGTTTCGTCGAGACGAATCCATAACCCATGAAAATTTGACGCAAAACTAACAAATGCAATTTTTTTTTTACTAAAGACAAAACAAAAAAACTAAAAAACCAGTTTTTTCTTTTTTGCCAAGGGACCTCTTAGATTATTTTTGTTCGGTCCAAAATTGGCCCCACAAGGCATCAGTATGATTTCTTTTGTTTCCATCCCGGGTGCAATTGTTTGTACTTTTAAGCTTTTTATTGCCAAACAGAGCCAATTAACCGATTAGCGTTTTTTTAAAAAAATTTTATTAAATAAAACACGTAATTTCGAACTTTATTCCTAAAATATGCGAAAGCGTTATTAGAAAACACGCTTTTAAAAAATCGTGTTTTTTGAACACGCTTTCATCATTGATTAGGACGGATTAACCCGAAAACTGAATTAATCCCAAGTCAACTAAAAAACGGGGGTAGAAAACACGATTTCAGAAACGTGTGTTGTAAACACGATTTCTAAAGTCGTGTTTGGGAACAACGTTTTTACCTTTAATGGTCCTGGGCCTTTCTATAACAGTTTAGACTTCTTCTTCGTCCTCCGCCAGCGGTCACCGTTCCTCCCTCACTCTCTCTCTCTCTCTCTCTCTCTCTCGTTCAGTCGTTGCCGGAAAAAAAAAGGCGTAAAACGAGGATGTTTACCCAATTCAGCGCGACTTCAGAGACACTGAGCAAGGCATCGACCATGGTTTTCCGGATCGGTACCGACGCTCACCTCTACGACGATCCGGAAGACGTCAGCATCGCCCCACTACTCGACAGCAAATTTGATTCCGAGAAATGCGAAGCTCTCAAGCGTTTACTCGCTCTCATCGCCCAGGGCTTCGACGTTTCCCATTTCTTCCCCCAGGTAACACATAACTCTGCATACATACGTGCATATAAACTCAGATTGCCGTAATTTTTCTGTTTTGATTTTCTCGGTTTTACATTTTCAACTGAAATTAACTAGTGATCAATGGGCAGCCAGCCAATTCAGCTTGATTTTTTGATTATGTCCAATAAGAACTTCATTAGTCCAACAAGCTGATTGATATGTGTGTTTTTTTACTATTGTTATTAGAAATGAGCTTGTACTAGTAGAAGACGCTGAAATTTTTGACTTTTGTTGGAATGCATTGATATAAACTTGAATGATCGGGAGAGAGTGAAATTTGAGTCTTTTTACAGTGCATGAATAAAATTGAGAAATTTGCCAAACAAGAAAACACGCAACGCGTGAAGAACAATGAAAAATAGCAAACAACAACACAAGACACATAGATATGTTCACGTGGTTTCCCGACTGTGCAGTTGAGTCCATACATAGCTCACACCAGCTTTCACTATGTTTCGAATGAAGAGAGCAGGCTGTTGCGTGTATCACTTACTTATAGGTTTACACCACTAGTTACCGTAGTTGAAGCATGACCCAAATTGAACTTTCTCGCCTTTTTAATTCTAGACAGCTAATTCATTAGTCTAATCAATTGATTCGTCGATGTGACATGAATTTAACTTGCGTGATTAGAAGAGATTGAAATTTGAGATTTATTTGTTCCGGTGATATGTTGAAACCTTTGCGACGTAAGTTCGAGAATAGTTAACTGACAGGAATGTCTTTATTTGTTTATGAACATATCAGGTTGTTAAAAACGTGGCATCTCAGTCTCTGGAAGTAAAGAAGCTGGTTTACTTGTACCTTCTGCACTATGCTGAAAAGTATGCTGCATCCAGTAATCTTTGAACTACAATTCGTCAGTACCTTTTTATGAATCAGCAAATATATGCATGTTTATATGTGTTGACGATAACTTGATATATGTAAAGATCCTGTGATATGTGCTTATGCCGGCCTTTTTGCACCTATGGCGTTGTTTGAATTTGATGGGGTAGACGAGTGGTGGACTTGCAATTTGGAGGAGGGGCCCCCCTAGTAAGGCTCCATTCTTTTACCTACATGACTTATTGACTTTTTTTGCTTTTTGTAATTTTTTGTTGAGCTTTTCGTCGTAATTTTTGGGATTAATCATTCGTATCAACGAGAGGAATCAGAAGTATAAAAATGTAGACCAAAGTTGAAAAAAGTTCATATAAGACCACACTTCAGACAAAAAGAGAGCTGTTTCATATTTCTTTTCTTCTTGAGTGAATTTTTTATGCTTTTGGTCATAATTTTTTACTGTTAGACTCCTCTCGTCGAGACGGATAATTAATCCAAAAAATATATCGCGAATCTAACAAAAATTTAGAAAAGATGAATAAAAGGCTGAAAAAAAAAAAGGTAAAAGAATGGAGCCTAAATTTATTTTAGATTTTAAAGAGGCCAAGGTAACCAAACCAACCGAACCTTATGTCCGAATCAATTGGGATCGGGGCTACATGAATCTCTATTTTATTTTATTTATTTATTTATTTTTCCATTGAGCTAGATTTGAAGAGGCTAAGGTAACATTATCTTAAATTTAAGGGCTAAGGTAAAAGGAGGAAGAAGTTAATAGCTCTTTGTATGTACCGAAATTCAGAGCATTAATGACTATTTTGTAGAAAATTTGGGGGAGCCCCACCCTGTGTGCTCTGGGGGTTTGGTGTTCACTTTTTGTCTTTCATGGATTGTTACAAGTACTAGATAGGTTTTGTTACCAAGCTGCGTTGAAGAAGCATAACTGCATTAGATGTGAACAGCACTTTGATGGAAGCTTGAGTTTGGTCTTCTTCTGGTTGAACTAACAAATGTATTCTGTATTCGAGTAGAGACATTACTCTGTGCTTATGGTCATTATATGGAAGCCAGTATTTAAATCCCGGTTCGTCTTAAAATATTGCATGCTAGGTGAATTTATATTACTTAATTCTCTGCTCCTTTCTTATTTCAGGCGTCCAAATGAAGCATTGCTGTCGATTAATTGTTTCCAGAAGGATTTGGGGGATCCAAATCCTTTGGTGCGGGCTTGGGCTCTCCGTGCCATGGCAGGGATCCGTCTACATGTAATCGCACCTCTAGTCCTGGTGGCTGTGACCAAATGTGCGAGAGACCCATCTGTATATGTTCGAAAATGTGCTGCCAATGCCCTCCCCAAGTTGCATGATTTGCGCATGGAGGAAAACACTGTGACAATTGAAGAGGTTGGCTTATATGCTTTTTTGACTACTTGTTTGGGAAGGTTTTAAGAATGAGAGAGAGTTTTTTTCTCCTTTAGTTTTTGGGGTTATCTTGGAAGTTAAAAGGTAAGAACTATTTGGTCTTTACCACCGATATTTTCTTTGACGTGCACTGGAACATAGAGAATGATGTTCAGTAGGCCTTGTGGTTCATAACTCTGGTCATCTCATAATCCGGCTACTCTATTTTTGGCCTAAGAAGCTTTTGTGTACAATTACTGTTCTCCAATCCTGCTTCGCCTCTCTTCTCATTTCTAGATTGTTGTTTTTTATTCTTCCTTACTGCCTAAGATTCTTTCTACTTTTCCCGATAAACCCATTCAATCCATTTTGATTTACCCTTAATGGTGTGTCTCATTTAACTACATTCAGAATTTACGCCTAAGGGTGTGACTCCTTGAAATGCATCTGTGCATGTGTTATAACTACTAAGATAAGAAGTAAGATGTAATTGAAGAGGTTGGCTTATGTGCTTTTTTGACCACTTGTTTGGGAAGGTTTTAAGAATGAGAGAGTTTTTTTTTTTTTTCCCCCACTAGTTTTTGGGGATATCTTGGAAGTTAAAAGGTAGGAATGTTCTTTTTGAACCATTTGGTCTTTACCACCAATATTTTCTTTGACATGCGCTGGAACAGAGAGAATGATGTTCAGAAGGCCTCGTGGTTCATAACTCTGGTCTTCTCATTATCCGGCTACTCTATTTTTGGCCTAAGAAGCTTTTGTGAACAATTACTGTTCTCCAATTTAATCCTGCTTTGCCTCTCTTCTCATTTCTAGATTGTTGTTTTTTATTCTTCCTTACTGCCTAAGATTCTTTCTACTTTTCCCGATAAACCTATTCAATCCATTCCGATTTACCCTTAATGGTGTGTCTCATTTAACTAGTTTCAGAATTTACGCTATGGTGCTCCTTGAAATGCATCTGTGCATGTGTTATAACTACTAAGATAAGAAGTAAGAAGTACAAAAGCCATTCCTATTGTGTTTCAAATGAGGGATATTTTCAGAACTTTATTCATTCAGTTTTTAGCTTCGCACTTCACTCCTTCAATTTTGTGTCTATGACTAATGTTTTGTCTAAATGCCTTGAGGTTGGGATCCTATCAATTTCTGTCTACCTTTAGAGTATGTATGAGAGGCTTGTGGTGTTCATCATTAAGGTAAGATGCTTCTTTTGTAGATTGTTGGAATTTTATTGAACGACAATTCTCCTGGAGTAGTTGGAGCTGCTGCTGCTGCATTTGCTTCGGTTTGTCCAAATAATCTGTCTCTGGTTGGCAGAAATTACAGAAAGTTATGTGAGACACTTCCTGATGTGGAGGATTGGGGCCAGATTGTGCTAATTGGGATCCTTTTGCGTTATGTAATTGCTAGGCATGGGCTTGTGAAAGAATCCATTATGGTATCTTCTTGTGCTACTGAGAGTTACCATTCTGAAAATGGTGGCTCAGATGCTCATTTTGGATTAAACGAAACAAATGACAAGGGATGTGGGGATTATGAGTCCGAATTAGCAGAAATTGTCTCCAGGAGTTACCTTGAAGGACCAGAGAAATATTTGGCACAGTCAAGTAATGCATACAGGGGCTCCTCTGAAGTGGATCTTTCATGCTCTACATCTGTCAAAAGCAATGATGATGTGAACATCCTGCTGCGGTGCACATCGCCTTTGTTATGGAGTCATAATAGTGCAGTTGTACTTGCTTCTGCGGGGGTGCACTGGATTATGTCGCCAAGGGATGATGTCAAGAGAATTGTTAAACCGCTTTTGTTTGTTCTGAGATCATCCTATGCCTCAAAATACGTGGTAGTTTCTGCTCTTTTGTTATTGCTCCTTTTACATCACGTAAAATCTTCTTTCATATGCACCTTGCGTTGTCTTTACATGCTGGTACACATATTAAGTGCTGCAGTGGCATTTCAGAAACTTTTGATACATGAACTATGACTGTGGATGGTGGTCAGTGAGAAGGGAATTATGGTCTAAAAAAGTTTAACCAAGAAAGAATAGAAAAAAGTAAAGCAAGCATAATGTAGTGGAATGATATTATGTGAAATTCTTGTAGGATTCTCCTGAGAATTCTGATATTGCTAGGAGTTCTTAGTTTTTTCTTTTCTGGGAGAACATCAAGATTAGTTATAAGCCAGTGGAAGTGGCATTTTTTAGCAATCAGTGGAAGTTAGCCTGCACTATCGATGTGATTAAATATCTTGGAGATGCCATACGGCTTCAAAAAGGAAGAACTCACTTTACCAGAATAGGGCAAGGGTAGCAGGATGTCTTAATCCCACCCTCATTGAAGGACCTGTTTGCTCTTTTGTTCTACTATTTCTATGTGAGGTGTGCATCACACGAGTAGTGTAACTAGCCTTTAGACTCCCAGTGAGGTAGCAACCATTCTTCAGCACGAGGTTTAAGTATCCCAATTATTGTTAACAAACTCTACCTTCAAAAAGTAGAACACTTTTGGTATCAAAATATTTCTGATAAGTAATCAGCTGTAATTCTAAAGACATGATATATTTTCTACTAAGGCTTGTTGCAGAGAGTCAGAGATCCTATCGGTAGTGTAGGATGGGTAGATATCACTACAGCCACCAGATGGGAGAGGAATGTACAGTGTTTCAAGTTTCAACCTTGAACTAAAAGATAACAGCTGATTCCTCCTTTTTTTTACTGTTGCATGAACTGCATATTCTCAGTAACCAAATGTGAGAGGAAGTAAAAGAGTAGATCATAGGTGCTCTTCTATAAATGAGAATTATTGGATTGCTGTTCTTCTTTTGGCAATGCTAGTATTTTTCTTTTGAGGACATTGGAACATCTCATTAAGGTTGAATAGATGTTTCCGTCTCTGTTATGCACTTTAAAGACCTCAATGGTTGAGAAAACGGAGTTGGATGAGAACATTTCAAGTAAATTGATTGCTCCATCTAGTTTCTTTTTGAGAGAATTCCTAGTTTCTTATTGAAGGATGTTGGAGCTTGTTCCACATTGATTAATTATAACCTCCAAAGCTAGTATATGAGCCTGGGCAGCCTCTCCACGCATAACCAATTGGTTTGAGTGGGGTGCTTTAAGGCAGCCTCTCCACTCATAGCCAATTGGTTTTGAGTGGGATGCTTTAACAAAGGAATAATTAGCTTGAATGTCATAGTGCTACCCGCGACAAAGAAATATTCCATGAGTCCCAATTCCATTAGGCCGAACACTCCATAAAACCATTTTGATATTTTTCAATACATTTTGTCGTTTAGTTGAGCGCCCTTTCTGCAGCGATTAATACATGCTGGCTGGTGCGTGACTGATGCTTGACAATACTCCAAGGTTCTAAAGTATCAGTAAATATCTGTAGTAGGATTGTTCTTGGACGTATCAATTGTAATTTTGGGTATGTCTGTCTGCATTTGTGTCAAATCCTTTGTTCGGTTCTTTATTTTCACTTCTATTGGCTGTTTGCAGGTTCTCTGCAACATACAAGTGTTTGCTAAAGCAATGCCTCACATATTTGCTCCTTATTTTGAAGACTTCTTTATTTGTTCTTCAGATCCATACCAAATAAAAGCTCTGAAACTCGAAATACTTTCTTCCATCGCTACAAATTCATCAATTTCGGTGATTTTCCAAGAGTTCCAGGTATTTTAAGATGTTGTATGCTTTTTTGTCTGTTGCTAAGGAAGTTTCATCCATTAATGTTTTCCAGAGCTACGTAGAATATCAGAAAATTGCAGATTTTTTTTAATTTTTTTGTTCGTTACTATTTTTATATTTTGCTTTACCTTCAAATCTTGTCAAGTTAATTGTTGCTACATTTAAAGTTTTGGAGAAATTTATTGTCTTTCGGGCTGGGTTTGTCTTGGTTTTCCTTCTTTTATAATGTTGAAGTTTGGACAAATGCTGCACAAAAATGGTTACTGCTTCCCAAGGTTGTCAAATCGGGAATCGAATCACGCTCCGATTCGGTCATGATTTCTATAACGCATGGAGACCTATGTATATTGATTAGGGTAACAAAAACATATACTGCAAATGAAAGTTTTAGGCCTAAATCAATGAAAACCTTCTTCTAAATTATGATTTGATAAAGATGCGGAGTATTAGGGGAGCTACTTCTATTGCAACTACCAAAAGATGAGGATTCATGAATCCTACTTATGTTCTTTTTTTGTAAAAAAGAGTTAAAAGAACAATATAAACCTTTAGAAGGTCTATAGGGTGGTTGTATTCCCTTTATCTTTCTCATTTTCGATTCACTCTCATAATAAATCTTCCTTTCTTATTACCTATAATACTACATAAGGAGAAACATAGACTAAAGATGACATATAACAATACTAAAGACCTTAAAAAAATAGTTTGAACCCTTTTCCAACAACAAAAAAGCAAAACAAGAGTAAAAAATGAATTTCAGAAATTTTAAGTGAATCAAACGATTCACCGATTCACTTACGATTCACAGCTATTTCCGATTCAGACAGCCTATTCGTATCGATTACCCACAGAATCGTATCGAATCGTACGATACGAATCGTGAATCGTACGATTCTACCAACCATGCTGCTTCCAAGGTTATGTGTTCTTGCTTCGTTTTATTTTCCTTCTTTGAAATTGCCCTTCCTTGTATTACGGTTTGTGTATTTGAACATTGCTTGAAAGAATAAGAATGACTGGAATTGTGCAATCGTGGCCAAGAATTACAGAAGAATGTGGTTTGAATAGGTGCAATTTAGGGACTATGTTCTGTTGTTGAAAGTGAAATGTAGCAAAACAAGTTGCTGGAGTTATGTACTGAAGAATTTTGCAGGTTCCTTGGGATGAATGAATTGATGCTTACCTCTTAGTATGTTGCTAGGATTATGTCAGAGATCCAGACAGAAGGTTTGCTGCGGATACTATTGCAACAATTGGCTTGTGTGCAAGACGACTTCCGACCGTAGCTAATATGTGCTTGCAAGGGCTATTGGCTCTGACTAGTCATGGTAAGCAACCAACTATTCTGGTCTAGACCATCTTTGAAAACCTTTACTTACTATCTTCTAAAGCAAATTCCGACGTGGCAGAATCTTTGAATAGTGACATTGGGTCAGCGGACGAAGAAGCTGGCGTTTTAGTTCAGGCACTAATTTCCATTAAATCAATCATCAACCTTGATCCGCTTAGCCATGAGAAGGTATTTCCAGCACCTGTCTTTTCAAGTTAGCTGTTATGGTTTTCTACTCTTTCTCTTTCTATCAGATTTAGCCGACTTTATAGATCTTTTATTTTCTAGTGGCAGTTATAAAGGTATAACATATAAAGGTAGAACATATAGGGTATATTAGCTTTAGCACCATTTTTCACCTCATAATCTGGAATGATTTCTGAAGCAAGGGTGTACTTGCTATTTTGTTGTTTCATGTATGTTTTCTCTGTTTTGTTCGGTATTTAAGTCTGGTGGTACTTGGATGTCCTTGGTTCTGTAATTTTTTATTTCACCTCGAAGTGGACCCTCAGAATTATACTGTGATGGTGTAGTTGGTGATGTTTTTGAGTCTCTACAAAGGTTCCTCTCTTATTCTAATAATCTTTTTGGGAAAAAGCAATTGTTTCATTTTTCTTATGTTCATTCTCTGACATAAACTAATAAAGCCTTTTTCTTAAGAATCTGGGAGTAGACGTAGCTGTGACTATTAGACCCTGTGGCTTCTTGTTGCTTTGATGTATCACATTCATTCTTTGCTCTTGACCACTATTTTCCCCCAGCTTTAACAGCTTGGGCTTGACTTTTGGGTTGTAGCACAAATGTTTTGCTGGATAACTAAATGTTGATTGGCTTCACAATTTTGGAAAACAATTTTTATAGCCAATAAATATCAAAAGGCCAGTGAGCATTGTTACAGTAAGTGTGAGTCTGTAGAATTCAGTGTGGTACTTTAATGTTATGTCTGTCATTTGGTTTCCCTCGTTTTCAAACAATACTTGTAGAGTGGGAAGGGTAAGCCCACGGGGTTAGATCTGGAAAAGAGTGGTGCTGAATGTAGTATCATATATTTGTTTTGGTACGACATTGACCGTCCTAAGTAGTCATAAAAACTATTTTCCTTCGCTTCTGATGAAGTATCTTCTGTTGCCGGTGGAAAAAAAATGTTATGTTGTATAAGCAACGTCTGGAAGTTGGGAGACATTGGAAAGAGTGATCTCAGAAGGGTTAAGCCAGATTTTTGAATTCATTACAAAATGGATTTTGCATGAGGATGAAGTAGTGTGAATGGCTTTAAGGACGGATATGCTATTTGACCTGGAACCCGTCAACGGAATTTCTGTTTACGATTTCTTTTGCATTTTTGACGTTGTAGCCTTCTTAGGTATGAGATCACTACTGATTTACCAAGATTGGACAGAGATGAGAGTAACATGTAATCTACTTTTTCTCAAATTCCTTTTGAACCCTTTGTCAGAATGCCTTTGTTTACTAGCCTTGCAACTTTCCCCCTCCAAAGATAAATCATGATCTTATGGAATTGCTCCTACCTTTATTGAAGTTGAAGGAGAGTCTTGCTTCATCGTACTGTAAAACAGGAGTAAATTTACAATTCATGAGCACATTGTTACCTTTTTGCCTTTTGGTTTTACATCTGGTCTTTTTAGCTTGTAGACTTGCAGTGGTCAATGTCGTGATTTGAACCTTTTGTTCTCTCTTTGTATTCTCATTGGGAAAGCAGCAACTGGCACTTACTTCTATTATGTCTCTAATAAGCCTAGTATAGTAAAAATGTATCAATCAGCATTTTATGTTAGTTTATATCCTAGGTCGTAATACCTTAAAACCCTGATAAACTCAGTTTGCTTTGGTTTCAGCAGCACTTGCTCAGTGACGTTTTTTGTGTTGTGATGATCTCAGATGTTTCAGCTGTTAACCCACTTCTTTAATTTATAAAGGTAATTATTCAATTGGTTCGAAGTTTGGAGTTGATCAAGGTGCCTGCTGCCCGTGCACTGATAGTTTGGATGGTGGGAGAGTACAACTCTGTTGGGGAGATTATTCCGAAGATGTTGCCCACAGTACTGAAGTATCTGGCTTGGTGTTTTACTTCAGAATCACTTGAAGCAAAGCTACAGATCCTTAATACTGCTGTCAAGGTAGGCAGATGGTGAGCTGTTCTCATTTCCCCTGTTCTTGCGTGCATCAGACTGGGGAAGAAATGGGGTGATTAGTTTTCTTGGTTTTGACTGACCACAATTAATACATTCGGTCGCCTTGAAGAAGTCGTTTCAGAGAATAAAGAAGAGGTTTGAGTATTTCAGGGAGTTGGATTTGAGATCATGAATTGGTTACACTATGTCTCAAATACCATACGCTTGTCTATCCAAAGTACTAGAGAATGAGAATAAAAACAACTGTTTTACGCTATTGAGTTATAGTTATAATGCCTTAAGCTACAACAAGCCCCAGATTCTTAACTACCTTCCTACGTTTTAGGATGTCAAAGTTGTGTATTCTGATGGAAATAAAAAGTAGGACCTTTGCTCGCCAGTTCTGTCACTGGCTCGAAGCCTCTTCCATGAATTAGAGCCTTAATCTTGAACTAGCTATCCTCTCGCTGAGTAGGAATTGTTCTTTAGTTGTCATGATGTCAACTGGTGTTTGCTCTATCAGCTACCAGGGAATCCTGCTGAGGTTGTTATAATTGAATTTGTCCGTCCTACACTTGCATCTTATCATCCTTTTATCATGTGTCGATCCATCTAAGCGTCATTCCTGGATTCACCTACCACTGTTTTTTCCAGGTTCTGTTACGTTCAGAAGGGAAAGAAGATATGATATTCAAAAGAATCTTATCCTACCTGCTTGAACTTGCGAAATGTGACTTGAACTACGATCTCCGGGACAGGGCTCGAGCTCTGAAAAAAGTTGTGTCATCCCATACAGGTTCTCTTGATTTGGAGGACGAAGGGAAAGGTTTGTCAGAAAAGAAGATCCAATCTGCAGTTGAAGGCTTGTTTTTTGGGGGACAAACAAAACCATCTTCTGAACCCATTAGTTATCACTTTTACCTTCCGGGATCTCTTTCACAGATAGTTCTTCATGCGGCCCCGGGGTACGAACCTCTTCCGAACCCTTGTAGTTTGATCTGTGATGAGCTTGGTGATGGCCCTAATGATGTTCGTGGTATAAAAGAATTGAGAGAGGCAACCAACAGTGACTCATACGGAGTGGATGGTTCAGACTCAGTATCTGAATCAGTGGACGGAGAAAGCACTTCAGATTATAGTTCTCAATGCTCCATTTCTGGTTCAGGTGGTGGTGAGAGTGGGTCTGTGAGTGAAATTGATGATAATGCTGACCCATTGATTCAAATTTCAGATGTTTCTGTAAATCTGAACTCGGTGCCACAGAAGAAGGGAGAATCGGGATTGGATAATTTTGAGGAACTGATGTCAAAGAAAACTCTTGAATCATGGTTAGATGAGAGTCCAAGCCAGAATTCATCTGAACTAATTCATGCCCGAAGATCTTCGGCAAGGATATCTATTGGCGATATTGGTAGCAGAGTCAAACTTAAATCCAATAAGCTGTTAGATCCTGCCATTGGAAATGGGTTAAGTGTGGATTATACTTTTTCATCTGAGACCTCAGCTATATCCCCTTTGCTTGTATGCATTGAAGTATCTTTCACGAACTGTTCCTCTGAGCCCATGTCAAAAGTATCGTTGCTAGATGAGGAATCTAGCAAAAGTCTAGATTCTATGGAACATGCATTGGAAACATCTGAAAGGTAATATGCTATACTCAGTAGGTGTCATCTGTCTTATTCTTTTTTTTTTTCTTGGCGTTGTAGTCTAAGTACACGCTTGTGATTAAGTAAAAGAAAGCTTCTTTGCTTTATCCAATCCCGGTGAAAACCAGAATAGAGTAGAACAGATAAAAACGAAAATAAATAGACTTCTCTTTAGTGTTTGCTTGAGTACTATTCATGACATGCTTCTATTGAGCTACTTGCCAGTTTTTTCTTTTTTCCTTGCATTTTATATGATTACCTCATAACCGCTTTTGATACATCTTGTGCTCCCAAAAAAAACCTGGGTATTGCAGTGAATCAACACCTTCTAAGGATGTGCCAACTCTGGTTCCTATGAACGATATTAGTTTACTTGATGCTGGTCAGAAAACAAAAAGAATCCTCCAAGTTCGTTTCCATCACCATCTTTTACCACTGAAGCTGGTTTTATGGTGCAATGGCAAGAAGCATCCTGTTAAGTTACGGCCTGACATTGGATATTTTGTAAAACCTCTTCCAATGGACATTGAATTGTTCACGACCAAGGAATCTCAGCTCCCTGGAATGTTTGAATATATAAGGAGGTCCGTTATCATCACCATATCGTCTCTTTTCGTTTTTCAAGATCTTACTCTTCATCTCCCTTTCCATCTTTTGTTACTTCCAGTTCTATTTGCGTAGGCGAAACAATCTTTTCACGCTCTTAGTGATCTTCTGAATCGTGTTGTAGTTTTTGGAGAACTGTTCTGTCTTTTTTATGTTATCTTACATTGGAATTTGTTACTGTCACAGTTGTACATTCACCGATCATGTTGTGGAGCTAAAAAATGAGAAGGGCGATAGCTCACTAGCTAAAGACAAGTTTCTTGTCATTTGCGAGAGCCTAGCACTAAAGATGCTAAGCAATGCAAATCTTTTCCTAGTGTCTGTGGACATGCCCATTGCTTCCTCGCTTGATGATGCGACAGGTTTGCGCTTGCGGTTTAGCAGTGAGATATTGAGCAACTCACTTCCCTGCTTAATCACTGTTTCTGTTGAAGGTAAATGCTCTGAACCGCTCTCTGTGTCTGTGAAAGTCAACTGTGAAGAAACTGTTTTTGGCTTAAATCTGTTGAATAGGATTGTTAATGTCTTAACTGAGCCAACAGGCGTGTGATGTAGAACGTTTTAAACTCTGTTATTTGTCACATCTTGGCGAAACGACTGTAATTGTGCTTTCTTTTGTGTGAAAATGGAAACCACTTCAAGGTGGATGTAGCTATATTTTCTTGACATTTGGAACGGGAGTTTACTTAACCAGATATTGTGCCAGCCTCTTAGCCGAGGCTAATTTTGGTAATCTTCAAAATGGATTCCTTGTACTTGTAACTCGGTATGCATTTGGTTTTAAATTTGGGTGATTTACTGGCGTGTTTCTTGATCTCAAGTAATTGGTTTGATTTTTGTGTTTTTTTGCTTATTAATAAATTTATCCTCAGTATGTGATGAAAAGGGAAAAAACAAAGGGGATCAGTTGCTAGTGTTTAACCTGTTTTATTGCCTATTGAACTTGCAATTTGAAAACGAGAGAAAAGATGTTGGATGAGGGGGAGGCTTTGAAGACTTGTGATGATTTTACGGTGGAATATGGCGATATTATGTTTTAATGGTCCAAATTTGCTAAAACTACCTTAGATAAGTATCTTACACTAGTAGGGTGCTGTTTGAAATCTAGACCATTGATCGTAGAGATAGACGAAAAAGTAGTTGGGAATGAGGGTTGAAAATGAGTTAGGAATGGGGCTTCAAAAATTAGATGATAACGGGTGCTGAAAATGACGTTGATAACTGAATTGGGGTTGAAAGTTGTGAAAAATGAGGTGGAGGAAAAGTTAGTTAAATTCAGAACTGTTTGGTTCTAAAACAGAAGCAATCACCGGAGAGACAGTTCTATATTTTGACACAAAAGCACTTTTTAGCACCAAATTGGCTATAAGCCATTTGCCATCTTGCATTGGACTTGTTCTTAGGAGGATCGGTTGCTTCTTGTTTGACTCCACTCCTTTCAGACGCATAGCAGACACCGTCAAAACAGGGCCTCCCTTTGGTCATCATCCATATGGTATTATGGTATTGGTTATTCATATGGGCTGAAATATTCACAATAGCATCCACAAATTCAATGTGGGCAAAATTGGCCTTTGCCATAACATCGAAAGGATTCACAAGAACATCACGAAAGAGACAAGCTCATTTCTAAATCTCCAAATATGTGGCACAGTAAACGCAACTTTGCTCAGTAAAATACAAGCTTTGACGGACTATTAAACAACAGAAGTTAGACTCAGGGCCGGCCCAAGAGTAAGCCCAGCAAGCCTCCGGGCTTGGGCAATCCACTCGGGCCGGGGCAAAAAAAAAAAAAAAAAACTCGAAGTTATGTATAAATTTTATGAAGTTCACATGCATTGCACAAGGCAGCCCCTTGCCAACGTGGTCACATGCTTTGGAAAAGTTGCGATTCCCTTCTTCGTCTATAAATTTTGCCTTTCCACTTATGCAGACCTTTCTTCCCTTTTTCGCCCTCATGTTTTTTTTCCCTGTTATTTATGAACCATTTTGTTCCCTCTCAATTCACAATTTTACAAATATCACATAACTCCATTATTTTGCTAAATATTTTGCGTTTAACAAACACAATAATAATGTAGAAGTGATATCTTACGAAAACCACATAACTCCATTACTTTGAATCAGATCATGGTCATCATAAACCACTATAACTGGGGCATAATTTTGATTGACTTTTATGTGATATTGTTTTTCTTGACTTGTATGTCATTTTATTTTTTTAGCTTAATACTTCATCCATCCCAATTTAAGTGTTCCCTTGGGAAAACATATATTTTCTTGGACGTAAAAAATATATTTCCATACAATTTTTTTAAAATTTTTTTGTACCAAATTAGTGTGTATAGAATATAAAAAAAAATTATAAAGAGAAACATGCCAGGGGTTTGAAAATACACAGATTCCTGTAGAGGACACTTAAAATAGGGTAGAGGGAGTTGTAAGTGGGCAACCAAGATTAGAGTCAGGCTTGGGCAACTCAAACGTTAGGGCCGGCCCTGGTTAGACTATCACAAGAACCATTAAGCAAAATATCGCTACCCCTTTTATTTGATCGAGGCATTGTTGTCCTCCTGCCCCTTCAGTAGTCAACCTGAGGGCGTTTTTCAAATGATTTTATACAGTGGCGGAGCTACACAGGGCCGGGGTCCCCCACCCCCCTCCAAAAAAAAAAAAAACACTTGTTTTGGAGTATATTTTGCATATTTTTTTTTATAGGTATTATTAAACAAATTATAAAATTTCGACAATAAAGAAAATGTAGAATAATTTTCGTGAATTATACTGTGCGATAATGATATTGCGTTTGTCAAATGGGTATGATAACAACAATACTCGAGATTGATTTTCAATTTATCAAAACAGTCCCATAAAAACTCGAATAACTGAATTTAGTCGTGAAAAAATCTTCGAACCAAAATTTATTTCATAATGCGACTTCCTCCAACTTCAATTTCTGGCTCCACCATTGATTTTATGAGATAAAATCTAATTTTGATGAAATCCAGGTCTTTAGATGATAGAAGCAAAACTAGGTTTTATCAAATAAAGACATTGGGTGGAGTTTATCAAAACTAAAATTTATCATCTGGGAAAAAAATATGAAAAACACCCCATTTAATCTCGTGAATCCAAAAACGGAAAAGAGGAGAATGGTGAAAATCAAATTTCCTTAGGCTAAGTTTTCCAAATTATTTTAGCATCCCAAAAACTAGGCCTTAGTTAAAATTATGCAATTAGAGGCTAGAAGGTTCTACAAAAGGGAAGAGTACCAAACAAGTCGCTGTCTGTGGGAATCGAACCCACGACCACGTGGTTAAAAGCCACGCGCTCTACCAGCTGAGCTAAGACGGCTATTTTATCAACCCAGTTGCTAAAATCATGATTTTAGCAATTGGCTTGCTAAAATCTTTTAAAAAACTAGGCCTTAGTTAAAATCATGCAATTAGAGGCTAGAAGGTTCTACAAAAGGGAAGAGTACCAAACAGGTCGCCGTCTGTGGGAATCGAACCCACGACCACGTGGTTAAAAGCCACGCGCTCTACCAGCTGAGCTAAGACGGCTATTTGTCTTACGGTTTGATCAGTTCACCTTATAACCTCGTTTAATCGTGTTCGGTGAATGTATGCTTCACCACTAGGGTTCCGTGGTTTTGTCCTCTAGGGTTCCGTCCGCTGAGCTCGTAATTCCACTCTCCTACATAAACATCACATCGATCGATTCTCAGTTTCGAAGCTGCCTTCTTTTCTCTCTCTCTCTCTCTCTCTCTCTTGATCGATCGATTTCTTAGTCTACAGGTATGTAAATTTTACTGATAAGTTTATTCTCCGCCTCATCTCTTACCATTCTGATTCACTGCCGCAAATCAAAATGTCTCTTTGCGTGTTTTATTCGATTGGATTTACGAGTGTGTGGCTGTGTTGTTAAGGCAAGTCATGCGGAGGTACAGTCCACCGTACCACAGCCCTCCAAGGAGAGGATACGGAGGCCGAGCACGGAGTCGCAGTCCGCCTCGTAGGGGCAACGGGAGTGGTTATGGGAGAAACAAGGAACAGACTCCTGGTAGCCTACTAGTTCGAAACATTCCTTTGAGCTGCCGGTAATCACTTTTCTCCCTAGGATTTTACATCTATTGCTAGGATTTTGTTCTAACAGCATCGCCAGCCCGTACTCATAAAAGCTTCAATTGTTTTATTATTAGTAGCGAGTTCATGGCAATTACATCAATCTCGACGTTTCGAGTAATGAGAAAATCCAACAATATCTTCATAAGAACTATACTAAGTCTACTGGAGTATTTCAAATACAAATCTATAAATAAAGAAGTTATATCTGGGTCTTTGTGTTTCCTGGTTCAATTGTTTTGTTTGTTTGTTTTTTTTTTTTTTTTCTCTTTTCCTGTTTTGTATAAAGAAGTTATATCTGGGTCTTTGTATAAAGAAGTTATATCTGAACTATACTAAGCTTCAATTGTGTTTTTTTTTTTCTGTTTTGCTCGCCGAAAGTCAGGAAAGGCTGGAGATGCTCTAAAGAAGTTATATCTGGGTCTTTGTGTTTCCTGGTTCCTCCTCTGTACCAAGTTGATATCTGTATCCTTTACTAGATTTTTATCTGTGTTTGCAGACCAGAAGAACTTCGAGTTCCATTTGAAAGATTTGGAGTTGTGAGAGATGTTTACCTGCCGAAGGACTATCACACTGGGTATGTTGTTTTGACTAAACCTAGGAAAGCCGTCGTCTTTTTGTTTTTTTTTTTGGCACTTGTTTTTAATGCTAAATTCAACGGTTCATTTCATAGTGGGTGCATTATATGATTTCTGGAGTAAATTCATTCAAGGGTTTCGTTTTACTTAGTTTCACTATTGGTGGAGGGTGCAACAAGGCAATTGAGTCATGCTGGATTATGGGCTTGGATGGTTGAAGTTTGCTGAATTTTGTGTTTGACCCAATCCGAGCTTCTGTCAATCTTGGTTGTCTGTTCTTTGGCCATGTTTGAGCTTGTTCATTAACCTAATATAGATAGGTCTAACTTTGCAAGTGTTTTGGTTTTCATCCTCATATGAGTGTTTTGGTTGACTTTTTTGGCATGGTTCTGAATTTTCTTACAAACTTGGCTGGAGACAGGAAGGGAGGTTTACAAACTTGGTTGTACATTTTATTTTTATTTTGTCTGGTTCAGTTTCTTTTTGAAACACGCGCCTTAGAAGAAGCATATGAAAGGTTTAGGTTGCGAAAATGTCGTTGAGTTATATTTTAAATTAGTTCTCAAGGTTTTCATCCTTATCATTTCGTGGTTAGTTATATTTTGAACTCATGTGTGTCAGGGGGTCTGTTGGTTTGAAGTTAAAACAAGCCCAAGCCCCACGTTTGAGAAGGCCTATGTTTAACACTGCCTAACATATTGGTCCCCCAAGGTGTTAAGAGTAATGTTCCAAATGAAGAGTTGGTTTTTGAAGGAAAATTGTATAATCACTCAATCAATAGAAGTTTGTTGAAGAAGAAGGTTGATTGTCGAACAATTGAAGACTACATGTGAAGATTTTAACTTTGGGTCAAGGTGATTTCAAGTGCCTCGTGTATTTACAAGCACTGTGAAGAATTTTCAAGTCAATTGCATCTTTTGAAGTTGCCTTTCATGCTTGACTATGAAAAGGTCAGCCACTGAGCTTGGATTCTAGCTTCTTTTTCGTATCTCTGTTTCCACTTCGTGTGGAAGTGCGCAGAAGCTGATACTTGTATTTCTTAATAGAGGTAAACTTAGCAACGACCTTGTTGAAGTAGTAAGTAAGTTAGTGTGCTATTTTTGACTACCCACCTTTTACCAAATTCAACTTGTCATTTGCAAAATTTTATGCTCTTGATAAAGCTGTCATTTCTCTCGGATACAGGGAACCCCGTGGCTTTGCATTTGTGCAGTTTGTGGATTCCTATGATGCTGCAGAGGCTCAGTATCATATGAATGGGCAGATATTTGCTGGGAGGGAGATATCTGTGGTTGTTGCTGCAGAGACTAGGAAAAGGCCTGAAGAGATGCGCCGAAGAACTGGTGCCAGGTAACCTCGATGGTCATTTTTTATATTATATTTTTAGTGGTAAATGACTTTGAGGGTTCATATATTTAACACTCCTATGTCTGCCATAATTACACAGAGGGTCTTCATCAAGATACGGAGGTCGGCGCTCTCATTACGGTATGTTGTATCATGGCTTCATCTTGGTTTGCCCACTTGATATGCTACTGATTGCCATTTGAAATTACGTATGCCCTTGCCTTCAAATCGAAGTTATATGTGTTACTGAAGTTAACCACATTAACTATTTTAGTTTGGTGTTTTCTGCCACTTTTCCTATCAATATCAATGTTCATGCCAATCTTGCGTGTGTAAAAACTGGGCCAACTCAAATGAGTTGTTTGCTTGGACTCTACTGTGATGTTACTAAGCTTTGAAAATTTAGACATGGCTTACAAAGATAACATTATAATGGACTTCTTGATAAGTCCCATGCTGTCAAGTGGATAAGCATGGATTAAAGAAATAGCGTGTGACAAAAAATTCGGAAATTTAATGTTGCTATTTTTGGTTTTACCCTCCCTGTCCATGTGTGTTGGGAGAAGTTGTACTTATTCGGTTTTAATTTTGTTGCACACTGGATATGGTATAGGACGGTCTCGGTCTCGCTCAATATCACGTTCACGTTCTCCACCTTACCCCACTGATTCTCGAGGTCGTCATCGCTCAAGGTAAGATTCTGTACGTGAAAGCTGCTAATATGCGTGTGTGTACATTTCTGTAATTAAAATCTTGTTTGCCACACTAAATTATAGTAACAAGCTTGTTTTATGGTTTTCAGGTCCTTCTCTCCTGCTCCAAGACATCGAGCTGACTACTCCATTTCTCAAAATGGAAGGCATGCAGACCACCCGAGATCAACAAGAGAAGATCCAATCCAGCGAGATAGTGGCCGTGGTCGTAGGTCGGATTCTTATAGGAATGACCCTGATCAGGCTCGCAATGGTGATCGGTATGCCGAGTAAGTGGAAGCAGTACTGCATTGAGATTCTATACCTTGTAGTTGTATCAGTACCGCTGCTACTGCAGTGTCGCTCAGTGAAGGCATTGCACCTTCATTTGGAGAAAGAGTGGATTATGCCCTATCTGCATCTATCATGGGACAACAATTAGATCTATTAGCGTCTTCCTATGAGCAGAAGTGTTCAGTATTCCAATCTGGAAATGGTAGCCACTCTCTTTATGCTCTTCCTTGGCTAAAACGAAAGACTTGCAGTCAAAGAGTCAAGATTTCTGAATCCTATCGCAATGTTGATATTGGATCTTAACATCGAATGGATGTTTTGTATTTAGATATCGTAGCAACATTATCGTGTATGCATGTGAGGTCCATACAGGTTGCGTTAACGGTTTCCAAAACTATGATCTCTGGTTTGGACGCTGGGTAACTGAGTATTGCCTACGCTGGGAGGGACTCTGGTTGATGTTTAATTCCTCTTTTCCTTTTCTCTGTCATATGTTGTTGGATAGTTTCTGCTATTGCTGAAGTTGGTGCTAATTTTATTTTGTTGATTCAATTTTTCGTTGGGTTTTGGTTGGTTGCATATGCATTTAATATATATGCCTTTGTAGGAAAGCTGCATACGATTCTGATGAAGAACGACCACGACGGAGGTCTTCACTTGAACGTGCATCAAGATCACTCTCTGGCTCTAGATCTAGGTCTGCTGATTTATCACCAGGGCCCAGCCGATAAGTCGAAATTGCTAGGTAAATCGAGACCTACAGTATACTTAATTTATTCATAACAATCTCCCCTCTGCGATGCACCGTGCACGGAGATGTAGAGTTTTTGTTTTCCTTTCTTGTGTATTTTTTGGCTTTAGAAAATTTATAAGTGGGAGGCTGTGCTAAGTTTGGGTTTCCCATTTGCTTTTTTTGTACTTTTGAGTTTTTTTTTTTGCCAAATTATAGGATTTATTTATTTTGAATAAAGGAGGAAAATACCATTAAAGAAGGTAGTTAATTGAGAAATACCTAGAAAAAACGATGCGACAGCTTCTTGTTTAGTTTTAAAAAGGAAACGAAAGCCTATAATGTATAAAATGATATATTGTTCGCTCAGTTTCTTAAGCTGTTTGAATTGATTTATTCATGTATGTATTGTGTTTTTTTTTTTTTTTTTTTCCAGGTATGCATCTTGCAGAATGACAATGGAACTGTTACTGAGCTTCTTAGTGGAATACGTCGAAGTGGTTTTTGTGTCTGTAGATCATCCTTTGAAATTGTGTGGTTTGAGTGTTTCCCATCAACACTGTACTCTTCAGCTTTGTTTCCTTGGGTGTTTGGTTGTCTAAATTTCTACTTAAACTAGCAAAGCCTGTGCTTTTTACTAGTCTCTGGTATTGAATCTTGACTTTATCTAGTTGGAACTTCTTCATGCAATAGTAAACTGGTATTCCTTCCTGGAAAAAACTTGCATGCGGATAGGATATCGCCATGTGGTACCTGTTCACGTGTCCGAGCTGGCCAAACATGTTTTGGATGGTCCAGATTTGTCGGGGGTAAATTTGAACCAAAAATTTACAAAAAATGTCACCCTATGATGGTACCGGTCAGCACATCCGAGCTATCTAAACATGTTTTGGATGGACCAGATTTGTTGAGGTTAATTTGCACGTAAAATTTACAAAATGTCACCCTTCAATTTAGGCTGTCCAAAACATGTTTAGACAGCTTGGATGTGCCGACGGGTACCACGTGGTGGTACCTGGTTGGCATGCAAGTTTTTCTCTTCCTTTGGACTTTGTTTGGGTCCTAGTTTAGGTAATGGATTGGAGTGTGAAAAATCCTATTTGTTCAATGCTTCTTCCATGCTACTCATTTTTCTCTGCAAATCAAAATTCAAACCAGCTATTATTTGTTTGTGGGGTGGAAGGGATGCAATTCTAA
This sequence comes from Vaccinium darrowii, assembly GCA_020921065.1. NCBI lineage: Eukaryota > Viridiplantae > Streptophyta > Magnoliopsida > Ericales > Ericaceae > Vaccinium > Vaccinium darrowii. The sequence continues at coordinate 5,419,930 of CM037160.1, forward strand.
TTTGCTTACCGTAACAAAAATGTGATTCGTCGCCTGTCTTATTGCAATGCTTGGTATATTGTAATCAACCCTTGGTTGACCGAGGGAATATAAATTTTTCGTTCATGTAGTTGAATCCAATTGATTGGAGATCGCGAGTTATGATAGTACAAATGTTTCATACAGTTTGTATTTCGTACATGACAATTGAAAAAAATACACCACACCAATAATCAGATATATGTTCATCTGGTTTCAATTATGGCTTACCCTAACACATTTCATTTAATTTACAGTTTTGATTGTGGACTGCTAAACACCAATTCCCTTATTAAAAAACTCTTTCTCTCTCTAACTTTCCTCTCCCTCTCTTTCTAAACTTAGGCGGCTAGGGTTTTTCCAGTTTGGGGGGTGGAGGTCGGCCATCATCCTCCACCTCTGCCCCCCCACCCCCCTCTTCCCCTTCTCCCCCAAACTCCCACATGTCGGTGTGTACCCTCCCATCCCGGCTCGTCTTCTTTACTCGTGGTAGTTTTGCTCTTGGGTTTGATCGGCCCTTTGGCGGTCTCCGACGAAGGTGCGATTCTAGCTTCAAGGATCTGACTGGTACGGTGAAGATGGAGTCTAGGGCGGTGTTCGGCGGCCGGAAGAGTGGTAATAACGGGTGAGAGCGGCAGACGGTGGTTTCCTTGTTTTTGTTGTTTCCTGTCTTTTTGTTTCCACCGGCTGGGTCCGGCTTTGTACTGATCTGGGTTCTCCCCAGATCTGGTGGGTGGTGGTGGGTTAATAAGGTTGCTTGTTTCTTAGCTTTTTGGTTGTCTGGTTCTTCCCGGACTGGTTCACCAGTCTCCGGTCAGATGTGCTTGCTTGGAGGTCCGGCTCGTTGTGGGTTGTCTGGTCTTTGACCGCGCCCGGAGTTTCGAAGTGTCAGCAGAAACTTGCATTGGAGCATCCCTTTGCGATTGTGAGGGACTCGCTTTCCTTACGTCGTGAATGCCAACGTCAGCCATTTCGAAGACCGTTCTAATGGATTGAGCTCTGGGATGCTCTTCTACTGGTTCTCGGACGGACCCTACGCCGCTTTGTGTCGGTCTGCTTCGGCAGTAATGCGTCTTTGAGCATATATGCCCTTATGAGGTTGCTCGCGTCCCTTGATTAGTAGTTTTAGCTCTTTCCGACTTTATGATTGTTTCATGTAAGTGCCGTTAGGCTTCTTGGAATGAAATTTGCTATTGATAAAAAAAAAAAAAAAAAAAAATTGTGGACTGCTAAACCAAATCAAAGTTTCCCTGTAAAATCTGAAATTTAAAAATCAAAGCAAGAAAAAGTATTTTGATTTTGTCCAGTGTCACCAAGATTTAGGCCTCGTTTGATTCAGGTATTAAGTACCTGGGATTGGACTATTTGTATCCAATCCCGCGTAGTCCCTTATTTGGTTCCTGAAAAATCGCATGGGATTAACAATCCCAGCACAATTTTAGTCCAATACGTATGGTATTCTGTAATACCATGGGGGGTGTGGGACTAATGTATCCCGGACTAAAAAAACACGGAAGGACCAAATGCAGTAATTTCAAAAATGCCATTGACATATCTGTTCTTCTTCTTCGTTCTGCATTAGGCACTTGAGAGAAATGAAAAGCAAAAAAAGATAAAATGGTATTCTTGCTGCAAAGTTTCTATATTACGCACTTGAAATGTAGTACTCCTGCAGCAAATTTTCATCCCTAATTTGAAAATTTTTATTGCTTGGAATTGGTTTGAGAGATGGAGAGAGAAATGGATGGTCCTGAAATTTAATTGAACCAAACATGGGATTGACCGAAATATGGGATATCCTAATGTGAATCCTACACGAATCAAACAGGGAATTGTGTGAGATTCAGTACTAAATTAGTCCCAGGACAAATAATCCAGGACTATCAATCCTACATTTTTTTGTCCGCGAATCAAACGAGGCCTTAGGGTATGAGTATACTGGATAATAACGAATTTTGTTGGGCGTACCTTAATTTTGTACAAGAGGGGGGAAGAAAAGAGGATCAAAATGATAAAAAGTTTTCGCAAGTATTTGTACTTTTTATGTTTATTCATCTGAATTTATATCTAAGAATAAATAGAGAAATTATTTTATAATGTGATAGTATATATAGTAATAAAGGGCAAATTTCATCGACACCCCCTAAAGTTTTTCTTAATGAAAAATACACTCCACGTATGAGAAATATCTAGCCATATGTGGTTTCAGTGTTCATTTCCCCGACACTCCAATCAACAAATGTTCGATCAAACACATGATGGAAATCAGCCAAAAGTGGCTTATACTAAGAGAGATGAATTTTACAGATGTGAGAGGGGGTTACCGGAGAAGGTGAGAAGATATGCCAGCAGAGACTTAACACGTGAAGAAATTTCTGCCCCCGAGGTTTGGGAAAAAATCGCACATGGGCACTAATCATACTCGGCAACAATTCTAACTAACCCAACATATAGACTTTTTATTTTTTTTATCGAAAATAGGATGGGAGGAAGCAACTAGCATAACAACCCTCTTTGGGCATGACCTAGGGCTCACGACCTGCCGTGAAATGTTTAGTTCGACCAGTTGTTGAGGGCAAAAATGTCAAAAGTGTTCTCTAGTTAACATCGTTCATCAGACAAGTCCGACAAGGGGTGCACAGCTTGGGGTTATCAGAAGGATGATTCTATTAACAACCCTTCATTTACTCCATGTAACCCGCAAAAAACTCCTCAATTTTCATTATTGTGTGAAGACCAAAATGCCCCTAATTGCGTTTTTTTTTCCCGGCATTCATACCCCGAAATATGTAAATTTTTTCAACATATCGATGTTGAAACTTTTCACTCAACCTGAGAAATTCACATGTTTGATTTCACAAATTTCAACATTAAGAAGCTGAAAATATGGTTATATTTCGACATGTTATTATCGAAAACAACAATATTTTATCCACATGTATCTAGTTCGACATTCGAAAGTTGAATATAGACATAAATTTCGACATGAGGATGTCGAACATAGACGGTCCAATTTTTGAAAATTCGTCCTTCAATATAAATCGACATGTGGTTGTCAAAAATGGGTTTGTATTTTGACATTTAAAGTATGAAAACTAGTCGCGAGGGTAGTTTGGGTAGTTTATGTGTATTTTGTGGGTTGTATGGAGTAAATTGTAAATGTGGGTTACATGAAGAAAATGTGTTACATAGAATAAATGATGGGTTGTTAATAGAATCACACTATCAGAAACCACAGGGGAGGTGAGTGTAATTTACACTTCCCATATCAAATTGCCATCACAACCCATAAAGTCACAATTTCCCGCCATCGAAAAATTAGGGTTCATCTGCTCAGCATCTCCCGGCTCCATCCATACCCAATCTGCACTCATTACTCAACAAATTGACGAAATCACTCTTTCTTCGAGAAAATTTTTACCTAATTCTCAGATATGGCCTCTCCGTCCGATCCTCACGGCTCAGATTTTTCAGCAGCTGAGGTACTATTCTCCTTCACTACCAGCACGTATATACACATGCATCTGCCATTTTTTGAAATGCATTTGATTACGTAGGTTAAAATCTGTACCACGATTAATATCGCGTTTCAATTCAATGTTATAAGAGTTGTGACGTGGAGATCGCGGTTTTGATATACGTTACTGATTTTTATTTTATTTTTTCTCGTAAATACCTTACTGATCTTGATATCTTTATATCTCAGTTGGAGTTTCTAGCCGAAGACGAAACCATCGAAATTGTCCCAAACATGAGAATGGACCCTCTCGATATGACGTGTGTATGTTTCTCAACTCATTATGCATACATATGAGTACTTGGTAATTTAGGTTTACAAACGAACCGAGCTGTTTGTGAGCAGCGCGAGTGACCTGTAATTCGGCTTATTTATAGAGCCTTGTTAGCAAAAGAACCAAGCTCGGACACCTCGATATCGAACAAGCTAAGCTTGAGCTTGATTATTTGGGCTGGATTAAAGCGGACTAGTTCTGAATGAGCCGAGCTAGAACACTTAAAAACTCAGACGGCTCGCTTGCACTCTACTTTGAATGGGATTACACTTTCTCTCATTCTGCACACATATTAGTACTTTGTATGGGATTATACTTACTGACAGTTGAATTTGTGACAGGGTGTTTTTGGCCCTTTCCATCCGCAAATAGCTACTCAAGTACCTATGTGGCTTGCTGTGGCTTTGAAGAAAAGAGGGAAATGCACTATTCGACCTCCAGAGTGGATGTCAGTAGGTGAGTGTGCATTGGGATAGATTAGGTTGCTATAGCATTATTGCTATATATAGTTCCATAATTGATTTGGATTTAACTGGAAGGCATTAACTATGCAACTACGTCCACCCATTTATTGGTTAAAATAGAACTGTAAATGTGTACTTTTGGTAGGATATTTTGAATATCTATTGTATTTACGAACTCTGTCGGAACAGGGAGCTTGTTATAATAGGTTTGATTTTTTGCGTGTGATGACAAACTTGGTGGCTCTCAATGATTTTTGGCATTAAACGTAGGTTTTCTCTATGTCATAGCTGTTGATCAGTCTTGGTTTATTGATTTTTTGTTGCTTTTCTGTTTCACCTCATGCATTAACAAACATATATTTCTCCACCTCTTGGATCGTAAGGGGCCTGACTCAATAATTTTAGGCTATTCCTTTTGTCCCAGAATCTGATATTTGTGATATAGTTGAACGGACCATTCAATTGGAAACTTTTATCGCTACTTGGAAATTCATCGAAACTCATCATTTTGCCTCTCCTGGATATAAACTTTTGTGGTGGTAGTTGCCGACCTAGTTTTAATTTATTGTTGGTTATCGTGGGAAGGTTGCATATGGGGAATAAACTCAAGTCTTGGGGCAGTATTAATGATGACACTTGTGCTACTTGCAACATAAGTGCATAGATTATTTCCCAGTTATTCATTTCCTGCCCCTTTAATACTAGAAGCTTTCCTTCTAAACTAATACTGTTAGGAAATGGCACGGGATGCCATGGTTTATATGAACTATGAAGTGATGGAATGCAACATTACAATCTTCGAAGGCTTGCAACGATAATGATCATATGGAGCTCATCAGGCATCACATAAGGATTAAAGCCTCACAACTCCGCAATATTAAAATATTCCACTAATCATTCTATTGGTTTTATTTGAACTATGCCTTGTGATCTAAGTAAATATTTGACACAATCTACACGGTGTTTATGTTGCCAAATCAATAGCTCATAGCAGTGTGTTTATCTTTGTGTAATTCTTTATATTAGTTAATCGTTTAACGTAATGCCAGATATTTAAGAGGTTGATTCTTCCAGTTTTCAATGCTCGTTAAGTCTACTACATATTTAGACCAATTGCCACACGTGATGTGATAAATTTTCTTTTCTCGATTCAATTTTCTTTTTCTTTTTGTTTCTTGGAATATAGTTGGCTTTATAATGTCTACCGGATAAAGCAAGATAAGAACATTGAGTAAGCTCCATATTGTTGTCTGTTAATATTTTCTGATTTGTTGACTAGAAAAGTTGACACAAGTTTTGGAGGCAGAGCGGGATTCTCAAAAGTCATTTCAGCCACTACCATTTCATTATGTGGAAACCTCGAGGCTTCTGTTTGACCAGTAAGAAGTTTCATGAGTTTTTTTTATGTGTTATTTTCTGTTCTACCTTCAGAGTAAGGACAACAATTTTTTGTTGGTGTAGTGCTCGTGACGACATTCCTGACATTTATATGGTAAGTTTACAGATGCTTTTGTTGTTATTTCTTTATGCATGTGGAGTCCACTCCAAACATCTATCTGCACATATCTTTGATAGGTGAGGTCTCTCATTGAGGACATCAAGGATGTAAGGTTTCACAAAATTGGGTCTGGCTTGGAGGTAATCTCCCAACGAACGGCTGCATTGAAGGTTTGTTTGTTTTCTCCCTTGTCAATTAAGTAATCAATATTACTACTTCTTAATATGTAGTTATGTTTTTTGTCTATGCCTCAATTCATCAATTTCTAAAGATAGTATTCTTTTAGCTTATGCCTGTCAAAGGGGAATGATATTTGTTCAAAGGAGATAGCGGGGTTGTGAATTTGTTCAGCAAGTGTTACATCTCTATTTGGCATGGATTCCTGGTGGGAAGATCCCAAACACTGACCGAGTTTCTTTTCTTTTTTATCTTCCTTTTTGGTCTTCTTCCCCTCTTCTGTCTTCCTTTCTTTCTGTCCATATTGTTTTGGGGTTGGAGGGGACATGTTTTTTAATATCATATTCTAATCCCTAGTTGCTAAATATCTTGCTCTCATTATCTTCAAATTGTTAGTTATTTTTTATGCTTGTTTAGTTTAAAAAACCATCATGACTAAAGCTTGTGTGTGGTCATACTTTTCTATTAAATTTGGTTTGACGTAGATTCACTATGTGTGTGAGCAGATACTTCGTTTTACTTCAATCACTAAGATCTTTTAGTTTGCCTGGAGGTACTATAAGTTATGGCCACTATGGAGTGGATGATGCAGTCACATTTCCACTATGGAGAGATTGCCAGGTCTCTAAACTTTTGAATTGCGATTGCAGCTTGAAAATCTAACGGCAATGGAAGTAAACATAGTGAGGCCATTTGTTGTGAGAGCTCTTCAGACATTCTATAAGCTTGATAATCCGGAGATTACACAAGAATCAGATACAAGGGCTAATAGACGGTTCCCAGCAGCCAATCATGGGCCAAAAGTAAGTTCCCATTAATTTATGATGTGAATGTGATTGTATATAGGATTAAAGCACCAAAACTTAGGATTCCATTTATGACCAGTTTTCCTTTCCTTGGTTGTCAGTTTGATCACCAATTTACCTTGAATCATATACACCATGCGTAATTATTGCAAAAAGAGTCCTCTGGTTTACAAAAAGAGTCCTCCGAGGTATCAGTACATTCTCTAATGACGTTTTCTGTTTTCCAGCGGCCATTGAAAAGGTAGATGAACCATGCTGTCAAGTGATACTAGACAATCATCTCTCTACTATCTCCACGTTCTTGGGGGAGTTGGTTATTGGGCGCAAGCACTTGAGGTACAACTAATCTTTGGATAATTTTTCAACAGAATCCCAAGGACTTTGAAATGGCCATAGTTTCTGAGTTGAATCCTCTAGAGTAATATTCTTCGTTTCTTGTATAAATGGATTTGGAGATTGTTCTAGGAAAACGAATGGAGTGATTTTCATCTAAAGCTTTAGCGGAGCTAGATGGGCTTTTGTCATCTTATCCAACTCTTCAATTTCTGTTGTAGGTGAATTTCTAGTTGTGTTTAGGTCTTTGTTTCAGCTGGAATAGGGGTCAGAGCTTGGACATTGGCCATTATGAATGAAACTGGATAAAATATACGATATAAGTATATGAAGTTTGATAAAATTTAAATATACATCTATAGAGTAAAGAACTTGAAAATTAATTGCATGGTCTCTCACTAGTTTGCAGAAAATGAGATGCTACAATACAAGTTCTATTAACTGGTATCTAAGGCAGGGTAGCCATGCGTTTCAAAAAATGACACATATTTTGCTTTTTTATGGAGAACTTTTCGAATTAAGATTTATTTGACAACCAATGCCTTTCCCCCTCTTATCTTTTTCGAGTTAACGGGCTCTTTTCAATTTACTGTACTTTGAACTTCGGTCTCGCGAGCAGAGACCAACTAACAAACCAATTATGTGCTTCACTGACTTCTTCAGATGACCCATGTAAGATACAAGCATGACCATACCTTAATAATTTTTAAAATACTGTATCAGGTCTTTAAGTTGGACCCGGGGGACCTGAAGTGACTTGCTCACTACAGGCGTGTAGTGAGTAATCACAGCCGCTCATTCCATTTTGGATGGTCCGTTCAAAACACTTTTAAGGGTCAGGATTTACTTACTACACGGCACACACGTGTAGTGAGGAATGTCACTACACGTCCCCGGATCCCTTTAACCATCAGATATGGTTCTTAGCACCTAAACCCCTATGATCATGATTGTGGGTGGTTGCACCGGATTTGAGCATTTGAGCTCGGCTTGTGGGTGCATGCACGCATGTTTAGGAAGGAACTACACAAATCCCCGTTACAGTTTATGTTAGTCTTGATTTGTACTCCATTTGTAGAACTTAGAAAATTATGGAGGCCTTGACAAGCTTATGCATTGGATCATTGATGCCATATACTAGTTTGGTCAATTTCGCCTAACTTGATTCTCCATAACTGAATTTAACGTGAATTTGCTGTCCATTTAGACACTAAATGTTCAAAACAAAACAACGTTTGGGTTTAAACTTTGTGCTAGTTCGTCTGGCAGGCCAGAAATTCATGGTTAGTTATCTTCAGAGTTCCTGGCAATTTGCCCCCTACTTTGTGCTAGATATTTATTGAGGTTAATCTTCCCTTTTATGAGATTATGCGTTGATCTGGTCTGGTGTGTTGTGTTCCTGTTAACTGAATTTAACAGGAAACAAACGTTTGGGTTTGAACTTTATACTAGTTTGTCTGGTGGGCCGGAAATTCATGGTTTGTTATTTGCTGTTCAAAAATTAGTTATTCGTGGAAAATTTGCACTCGACTTTTGTGCTGGATATTTGTTGTGGTTAATCTTCCCTTTCATGAGATTACTCTTTGATCTGTTCTGGTCTGTTCTGTTCCCCTAGAACTCCTGACCATAGACACTAGACGTACGGACAACAGGTATTTATTTCAGGTCTGGCTGGGCTTCAAGGTTGTCGGTCCAGCCCTACCAGAGCGGTCTGGCCCTTTGGGCCTTGGCTGGCTTGACCCGGCCTAGTCTCGGACCTATTTTAGTAATTTAGATGCATCAATCATGGCCTTCACCTGTTTCTAAAACTCCTGATAATTGAAAAGACTTCTTTGACCTTGGAGCCGACAGCCTTGTATTCTTATTTTTCACTTTCGTCTTCAGAGAAGGTTTATAAAAACAAGACGTTAACGTTGTGCTAAATTGGCATTTTTATAAAGAATTTGCGGCCCATTTTAATAAAGAAAGTTAGTTAGGGAGGAAGGGGAGGTGGAGGTTTGAGGCATCTTTTAGGTGTTTTTATCTCATTTTGTCGAATTTGCGGCCCATTTTAACGTGTGGCCTGTTGGGCACACGTTAGCATTTTCCTTCAAAAATTAGTTATTCGTGGAAAATTTGTCATCAACTTTTGTGCTGGATACTTATTTTGGTTAATCTACCTTTTCATGAGATTATTCTTTGATCTGGTCTGGTCTGTTATGTTCTGTTCTCCTAATAAAACTCCTGAACATAGACACTAGACGTACGGACAACAGATGTTTATTTCAGGTCAGGCTGGGCTTCAAGGTTGTCGGTCCAGCCCTACCAGAGTGGTCTGGGCCTTTGGGCCTTGGCTGGCTTGACCGCAGGCCTAGTCTCAGCCAAAATTTTAGTAATTTGGATGCATCAATCATGGCCTTAAATGGGCTTCAAGTTTGTTGGTCCAGCCCTACCAGAGCGGTCTGGCCCTTTGGGCCTTGGCTGGCTTGACCCCGGGCCTAGTCTCGGTCCAATTTTAGTAATTTAGATGCATCAATCATGGCCTTCACCTGTTTCTAAAACTCCTGAGAATTGAAAAGACTTCTTTGACCTTGGAGCCGACAGCCTTGTATTCTTATTTTTCACTTTCGTCTTCGGAGAAGCGTTATAAAAACAAGACGTTAACGTTGTGCTAAACTGGCATTTTTATAAAGAATTTGCGGCCCATTTTAATAAAGAACGTTAGTTAGGGAGGAAGGGGAGGTGGCGGTTTGAGGCATCTTTTAGGTGTTTTTATCTCATTTTGTCGATCCCTGGCACCACAGAATCAATAAAGTAATCCATGTTGGAGTTGGGCAGAAAGCAACCTAACCTCTTCCATGTTCCCCTCTGTTGTCTCCATCTCTATATTTTAGAAGAAGTTTTTGCGTGTCGGGCAGGCACCACGTGGCCGTACCCGAGCATCCATTCTATCTGTTCAAAAGTATTTTAGATGGCCTAGATTTTTGTCCTCTCTCTCGCTCCTCTTTTTCTCTTTAAAATCCTGACCGTCCAAAAGTGCTTTGAACGGCCGAGATGGGTACTCAGGCACGACCACGTGGTGCTTGTCCGGAACCCAATTTTTTTCTTCTTCATATTTTAGGGTTCCAAAAACTGATTGTGTTCTCACATGTGGTGGTGGGTCCTCCTCAGTTTTTAAGTGAAAGATTTCATAGGAGCCAACCCATATGTTAGAGAGAATATTGGTGTGTACGTATGTTTATGTAACTACTACATGTACTTATTTAAATGCTTTTATGGACTTTTTTGAATATCCTCTGTAAACTATAGTTGATACGTATCATATTCATTATTGACAGATCAGCTTTTTAGGTCTAACAAGGCACCCTCACATGGTGCCCAATCCCAGGATTATTACGTTTTAGAATCTTTTTAGATTGTTGTTTTGTTTTCCTATTTTCTGTTGAAAATTGGTTGCATTTCTTGCAGTTTCTTAAAATTTCGGTTCGAAAATCTAAGAACAGAATGATCGCGTAAATACAAACCAAAAGTATTCCGGTTTTTTTTTTTTTCCCCCTCTCGTGCCAAAATACAGACCATGTTCAATAATTTTTCTAACTCTGATACAAACCAAAAGTATTCCGGTGGGACTTGGACTGTTTATAGTTGTCCCCACGGGGATAAGGGGCGATGCAAGTGAGTCCTAATATGCCTGAATATCCATTCGGGATGGTAATCTTGATAAAGGTGGTGATTCTGTGTACTCGACCAGGAATGGTCCGAGCAACAACTCAATGCTGAGCAGGCCATACCCAAGCCGGTTAGGTTTTTGGATCGGTGGTCGGTTTATACCTATCAATCACTATTGTATATGTTGTGAAAGCACGTTTAAAAGTATTTTTTGATGTTGTGAAAGCACGTTTTAAAAAAGACTCCCACTATGAGGTCTGCTTCCCCATCAAATTATGAGATTCACACTTACCTGTTAGATAGGTCTTTGTTTGGGGTTGTAATGGTTTTTCACGTTACTTTCGTGTATTCCAATTCAAAGAGCCATGGACCACTTTTTGTTTATACAGTACAAACATGGATGGCGGCACGATTTTAACTTAGCGGTGTCAAAATTATGTGTAAAATTATACACAATTTTTTTTTATTATGTTCAGCAATGTGATTGACTTACTTACAAATTCGAGTAAATTTTCATTTACTATGACTATCTGTGACTAATTCAGTGCGAATACGAAAAAAATATCACATTGTACGAACAAAATATCCAAAATTTAAGCACATTTTTCTAACTTAGAGGATTCACTAATTCAAACAATATGAAAGAAACACGTTTTTCTAACGAAAAATGTATCAACATTTTTCTAATGTTGTCGCCTTCACCTCATGGATTTTTGCATCGACTTTTTTGAACCACAAACTACTTTTTCATTAGAAATTACATGATCAAACATTCATATCACGAGCTACAAAAATACTTACGCGAGCACCTCGAACAAGGAGTATTTATTGAACCATCGTCCTAACATAAAAATAAAAAAATCGTCCTAGCAGAATTTGCACGTGCATGGAGTTCATGATCCTAGATTAAAAAATCAATAGGCCGTTAGGCATCTTTGGAATTAGGCATACAGCCTTTTGAAAATGGCCCTGAATCAACAGTCGTTTTCTGAACTACTTCATTTTCCAGCTGTATCTTGTACAATCATTTTGTTTCCTCGGCGTAATTGATTGTATGGTTTATTTTATTGGCTTGATTGATTTTCCTATATTTTATTGACCTAATTGATTTTGTTTTGATAAAGAAAATGGGTATCTATTGAAGAAAAGAATATCGATGGGGATGAGAGACTTTTGAGTCTGTATTTGAATCTCACTGCGAGTTATCTTCCATGAAATAGTCTCGAATTATCCAGTCCCTCTTTTAATGCCGTGTGCGACAATGCCTGATTATTAATATTCTCCCTTGTGAGTCTATACAGAACATTTGCTCCGTCTTCAAGCGGGCCCTCCTAGGTTATCTTTGTCAATATTTGTATTTCAAGAGGGCCCTCCTCTAGGTTATCTTTGACAATATTTGTATTTGAATCTCCCTGAGAGTTCCTATCCTTACTCGTGACTCCCTGCAGAGCATTTGCTCCTTCTTAAAGTGGGTCCTCCTCTAAGTGACCGTGGATTTACGGTCCCTGAGTTTAGTCGAGGTGCACGTAAGCTAGCCCTGACACCTGGTTATTGAAAAAAAAATTGATTTGAGCCTGACTGTTATAGTGACAAATTATATATATATATATATATATATATATATATATATATATATATATATAAATCATGATATTTGACAGTTTCATCTCTAAAAACTGAGCCCTCTCTCTCCCCCTGTTTGCAGCCGCCTAAACTAGGGTTTTTCCGCCTGGGGGGGGGGGGGGGGGGGGGAGCGGCGCCTCCTCCCCCCGGGCTTCCTACCTCCTTCTCCTTTCCCCTCCATCCATCCCCATTCATTTCCTGCCCTCCTCTCCTCCTTTTATCTCCCGTTCCGGTGGTTTCTTCCCTCTTCTCCCTGCTCCGGGTTTTGACGGTGGCCGCGGTGTTGGTTGCGGCTTCTTAGCCTAACGGCTCGTCGATCCGGCGACGTACCACGCCGGTTTTCATGTTGGTGGATCTCGGTTTCTAGCCTAACGGCTAGTGGTTTGTGTCGCACGGGGGGTGGAGATTCGTGACCTGCTGTTGGCTGTGGCGGCATTGCTTTTGGGCGGTTGTGGCTCGGTCGTCGTGAGGCTACGGTGGCGGTGGTTTAGCGTTGTGTTGAGCGGCTGTTGGAAGCTCTTTGCGGTTCTGTGTTAGAGCGGCTGTTGGAAGCTCTTTGTGGTTCTGTTGAGCGACGACGGGGGCGACAGATGGAGGCTCGGGCAGGAGTGGCATGGGGTGACGGCGGAGGGTTGTTTTTCTGTTGAGGTTTAGGGTGTTTGTTGTTTGTTTGAGCTGTATCTGGGCTTTGGGCCTTTTGTTTTCTTTTTGGGTTGGGCCAGACCCTTTGGGTTTGGTTCGGCCACCTCTTATTAGTTTGTGCAGTAGCAGTGCAGGGACGGCAGTTGGGGTTGCCTTGCGCGTAATGCCTCAGCGTCGAGGGCGACCTTGGAACCGGTCTGAGGACTTTGGTTGAATCTTTGTTTCTTGTTGTTGTTTAGACTTTTGAGTTGTATTTGTACTTTGAAATTCCGGTGAACCAAAAAAAAAAAAATATATATATATATATATATATATATATATATATATATATATATATATATATATATATATATATATATTTGGTTCTATTATTTTTTTTCACCTAGCTACAAAAATTCAAGTGGGACCAGGTTATTATTGTGTAAAAAACTAAAAGGGCACATTTGATTCCCGAACTTGAATTACGGGGAATATGGGGACCCACATGTTCCCTCTCTATTAATAATCAGATATTGTCGCACACGGTATTAAAAGAGGGACCGGACAACTCGGGAGTATTTCACGAAATAGTGCACCTTATGGGGCGTAACTAATACCACCTGGAGGTTGGTATTATCTAGGCCTCCTTTGGGTAATAATCCAATAATCCGGATTATTCGTTTGTCCCTTGTCTTGTCCATCCAGATTAAATTTCCTCCACATTGAACGGTTAAAAAACAATTTACATTTTTATTTTATCTTTATCCCTTTCTAACCAGATAGAACAAAATTCCGGCATTCATAAAATCCCATTTATCGTCCCATGTCCCTTGTCCTCATCTTAATCTCACCTTATTCAATTCTTCCTCAAAATAATCCTTAATCAAGTGTGCACAAAAGTGGCTACCAAAGTAAAAGTTAAGTAGTCATTTACAGGTTCAGTCCTACTTGCAAACGCAGCTAAGAGCATCTCTATCAATTTCAACAAAAAATTTAGCCATTTTTGGCTGAAAAAGTACCATATAGTGATATACCCAGGCAAAAAATATCACATCTACCCAACAAACCATCCATTTCAAGATCCTTATCAAGATTTCATCAATAAATTTTTCCCAATAAAAAAAAAAAAAAAAAACTATCCATTTCCCTTAAAAAAAAAAAAAGTCATCTTCTTACTCACACGAGCACGTGCCCCTTTGACCAGCGCGTGCAAATACCACGGGACTCCATTGGCGACAGGTTTTGCACTAATGGAATCGTCTCAACAAGAATTACAACCCTCATGTCTCAAAACAACTTTAGGATCAATGACATTTTAGTAAAACTCCATATGATTCTCCCTTATGTGATTATTTGTGGACCCACCAATTCTGGTTTTTATATCTAATGGAAGAATTTTTTTTAGTAAACGGCGAAAGAATAGTTTGTTTTGAGCCACTGCGCAGCTGTGTTAATGGGAGAAAGTGATTAAATTAATGACATTGCTCTACCTGCTGGCTTAGTGGCTTACAATGGATTATTGTTAATTCAAAAGGTAAACTTGTGCCAATGAGTCCTACCTTGTGTCCTGTTTCCAGCTTTCTATGTTGCTTGCTTGGTCCCCAAGGCAGTAAACTGCTGTTCTTTTGAATTACCATTACTGCCCCTCACTTTTGAAATTACCATTGACCCCTCCTTTTTGCTGTATTGACCAATTGTTGAGGTTGAGATTATCAACTAAACAACAAAAAAGTGTTCTTTTTTCTTCTTTTTTTTTTTCTGTATTTTTTTGGTTTTTTCTGTATTTTTTTTGTTATTTTGTTTGTATTTGTTGGTGTTTTAATGCAATTTTCTTCCTATTTCTCCACAAAAAAAAAAAAAAAACAACAAAAGTGTGAAGCTGAGCCAGTTCTAGTTTTTTTTTTTTTTTTTTGAACTGCAAAAAAAGGGTGCTCTTGTGGGGACTTCACTGCACCCTGAGGCCCTGGCCCCGGGGTCACCGGTTGACGGCCAGATTTAACCCAACCCATAGGAAGGGACCCACCACCAGGGCACCAGTGGAGTGCATCACACCCCCCAGCAGAGTCCGGAACGTTTCTTTAACTCTTTCAGGAGTCGAACCTGGGACAAAACTGCGGCAGGTTGATGCCTCCACCACTGGGCCACCATCCCCGGTGGTGCTGGGCCAGTTCTAGTTGGTTGAGTGTTTAGTCCAAATTCACCAAGGTCTCGAGTTCGAGACTTGGCGTCTAGCTTGCTAACATTATATTATTGTATGAGTTCTTGCATTTCCTAAACAATAATAAATAAAAAAAACAACGGTAGTGCAATAAGCCAATAATATAAGAAAAGTACTAGAAAAGGTGGAATTTTTATCAAATAAACTTATTTATTTTTGTGGCTCATGACACCAACTTTGAATCTATCCAAAACTCACCATTTTAAAGTGTTTTTCTTTGGTAGAAAGAATCAAAGATAAGTATGCTATTTTTTCTTTGTAAACAAGGGCAGCTATGAGTGGATTGTTTTAGTAACTGGTTAGAGCTTAATTTTCTTATTAAAAAAATTCATGATTTCATCTTAAGAGATGGATCTATGGTTGAATTCTATTGTTCACTCTTTGTGAGGCTATCCCAAATATTTAAACCAAGTAATTGTTTGGTATACGATTACATGGATTTTGTCGTGCATTCCAAAAGTGTTTTGGACGGTTCGGAATTTAGGGAGAGAAAGAGGAGAGAAAGGAGGGAGAGAGAGACATCTGGGCTGTCAAAGACACTTTTGGCGGTCGATATGTGCAGTTGCTCCATGTGTATGGTACCCTAATTGCACCCAAATTTTCTCCTAATAGACCCATAACCTCCAAGGTGGTAGCAAACTTAGAATTTGATTTGCCAGTTGGGTCGAGTCTTCTGTTTCTCTTGTATGGTCTATTCTTTGTCTAACTCCACCAAACTAAAGTATGATTCGCATATCATTCATTGTTTTCATCAATCTATTAAGTTATTTCTAAAAAAATTCTTGAATTAAATTTTTTTTTCGTGTTTATTATTTTTGCGTCAAACTTTTGTGACTTATTGGTTCATCTTGACGAGAGGAATCGAAAAAATAAAAATTACTACATGATTTGTCACAATTTTTGTTGAAAATATCCAATTTTTAGCACTTTTAGACCGTCTAAAGATTTTTTTTTTTAGGAACCAATAGGGGAATTATTATAAATAAATGGTTTAAGGAACAACTATGGATATACTTCAATCGGACTCAGAGGTGCCGTGCACCGAGCAGCAATTTTGATTTATTTTTACGGGTAAAAAATTAAAATATATTCGAACTGTCCAAAACATGATCGGACGACCAAGGGGTGGACGGCATTGTGCACAGCACCCCGGATTCCCTTGAATTATTGCCCGCCAATTAACAAAAAAAGGTTGGCACCTCAATGTTGCATGTGTTTAATATCTGACAAAATATTGCTGTCAAAATTCTAAATTCGGAAAATTGACAAATACACCTTTATTTCTCCTAATTATAATTGATCGTTTTACACTGACAGCTGTTCTACACGTCAAGCTCTCCATATTAAACAATTCAAATCATGTTTTCGGATTTTACATCCGTTATTGGACTGTTGAAAACACATCCAACGGTTCACATGGCGCGCTCCATGGCTCCTTACAGCACCCCATCTTTCTATGCCACTACGGACATTGAAGGCCAATATCGTCATTTCACGTATCCTCAAGGTTATATAAACACTCTGTTTCTCGTTTGCTTCGACCCCAAGCCCCATCTCTCTCTCTCTCTCTCTCTCTCTCTCTTCCCACCGCCTAACCTTTTGGATCATCAAAATTCCAAGTGGGTTTAAACAATACGAGAGAATTCATATTCTTTTCTGGGTTTTCCGACGATTCTATTTAACAAAATGAAATTTTATGATTCATTTCTTTCGTATTGAAATTCAAAATTGGAGAGTATAATTGTATTTCCCACCGACTCTTTCCGGAAAATCGGAGAATTTCAATTCCTTGTGTTGAGTTGATTTCCACGTTTACAATTAGGTTTTCAAAATTCGATTCTAGGTTTTTCTTCGTTGGCTTCGTTTCTGTTTTCTGTTCTTCTTATTCAAATATTTTAGTGTACAAGTCGGTTCTTACGTCCGATTTGTGGAATATCGAAGAATTGAATTTGGTTGAATTGAGGTTCATTTCCTCGGTTTCAAATTGGGTTTTTGATTCGAGTTATTTAAGGGTTTTTGGGTTGTTCTTGGCTTCTGATCGGTTCTCTGTTCTGGTCATATTGAAATTGAAATTCAAGTGTATAATTCTGTTCTTACGTCCGATTTGTGGAATATAATAGAATTCAATTTTCAAATTGAGTTTCATTTCTTTGGTTCCGATTTGGATTTTTTTAATAAATAAATTTGAGGTATTTAAGGGTTTTTGGGTTTTTTCTGTGTCGAAAAGTCGGTGGTGAAGTGCAAATGTGGTGGCCGAGAACGTGATCGTAGCCATATTCTTCCAGTGGGGCCATTTGCTCCCGCTCTCAATCTGCACTCTCGCGAATTTTAGTATCCGGCCGTGAACGCTTTTCACGCTCCGTTTACGCATGCATATTATGCTGCGAGTTAGGTGGTGAGACGGAGGAGGGGAAACTGGTGGTGGGATGGATTGTGGGGTCTACGTGGCCACCGGAGACATGTGGGGGAGAAAGGGAGGGGGTGGCGGTGGCGGTGGCGGCGGTGGGTTCAGCCATGAAAGCGAGCATGATTTGGCTGCGATGGTGAGTGATTTCTTAGAGAATAACGGTAGCAGTGGGGATCATTCACGCCATTATAGCAGCGATAGCGATTCTGGGTTATGCGATCTTGCTCACCTTGCCCACAACATTTCGGTTCGCCTCCCTCTCTCTCTCTCTCTCTGTGTAATCGAAAACACAGACCGTGGAGCGTTGGATAATGTGTATATGAGAAAAGTGTGTTATATATTCGTAAAAAGTACAGTAATCTTCATGGGGTGTGTATTGAAAGTCTAAATTTACCTTTCGACATTAGTAACATATTATCCCTTTCATTGACAAAAAAAAAACATATTATCCCTTTGTGTTGTGCTGATGTTCGGAAATCGGAGAAGGGGCCGGGAACACCACTTGGCGGTGCTACAAGAGCCCTGATTTATCACTCGGTGTCAGTCGGTGATGTTCTATTGTTCTGGATGTGAGATATGCATATTTGGCAGTTTTACAAACAAAAATGATACATGTACAACAATGCGTCAACACACAAAATTACAATTTTGATTGTAGTAGTTCCATCTATTCATTCGTGGGGCTGTTTGTGTTTTGCCTTTTGAAATCGATTTCCATCGCTTCCAGCATCGTTTTTGGAAAATTTTCATTAACAATTGGTTTTCCTTCCGGGATCCGTCAGCAAGTCTGGAGTCTGTATATCACGCCGAGGGAGGGAGGGATGCTACAGCTGGTTGCCTCCTCCTCCTCCGCAGGCTTTGTTTGTTGTCTTTGGAGGCTTGGCGCTCGTCCATGAGAGACCCTTGAGAGTTGAGACCTCAGAGGAGACCCTAGAAGAGACCTTGTGCCCACCGCCAATAACGTCTCAGCTGCCAAGGGTTGCTGATGGACATGCCTTTGATGGCTGGCCTTCATTTTTTTTTCTATCCCTTTTGTATGTGTATACATTTATGGATAAGCAAGGTTGAGCGAACCAGGCTAAAGAGAGTTGAGTTCTTTTAATTCCTCTATTATTTCCTGTTTATTGAGATGGTGTGATTTATCCATGGAGCAGCATTTTGGCCAAACCACATACCTCTTGGTGTCTCTGTTGTGTGTGTAACCGTGTATGACCCATGATCCCCAACATGATTAGCCCAAAAAAAAGGTTAACCATGTGGTAATAGATAGAAAAGTTGGATTGGACCTTCATTTAGTGAACATGATTTTGATAGAAAGATGATAATATATTTGAAACCTCTCACGATTGGTGAAAGCTCGTTGGAAGTTGTCTCAAGTCGAATTGGCTTACTTTTGTTGAATCCACAAATGAAATGCCATGATTTACTTAGTTGCGTTCCTGTGGCCTGCTGCTGGCTTTTCTGCGAAATTTTCTTGCTCTTAACTCTTAGTACAGAGTCCATTTCGTGGTTTCATGTGCAACACTTGTTTGGATCATGGATTTATGAATGGATGATGGATCCATGGAGGAATAGGAAAAGGAAAAGGAAAGTATACTGTGATAATGAAGTGCAGAAAGTGAAATTTGTTTCTTTTATTTCCTTACCATTTTCTCCCCATGGCTTCCTCAACAAACCTAGGATCCAAACACAACCTTCGCGAAGTTCGCGCATTACGTTTATCTTAGTTGTCACTCCCAGTTAATTTGCATCCATTGTTTAAGCATGTGTCCAGCTTTCCCCCAAAATGCTCCATTATTAATTTGAGTCTTGATTCTCACAGTTAATCTGTTCTTCTTCATTCTGCAGTATTACAAGCTCTCTGTGGATCAATATGAGAGGGACTTGCTGGCAGTAGTTAATTCTCTTATGCTATCTATGAGTGAGACAGACCTTCACCTCGTCAATTCAGGTCCATGTAATGCCAGCTGCATTAGGTTTTCTCTGGTGAAGCTTCTAAGGCTTTCCGGTTACGATGCCGCTGTTTGTTCATCTAGGTGGCAGGGGAGTGGGAAGGTCCCTGGAGGTAGGCCATCAAATTCTTTAAGGCATTTTGTATTTGTTTGAGCATTTTTTCTCCAATATCAAGAGAAAAATCTCGCCATCTGGAGAGGGGGAAAAACCTCATCTTGTTAGCACGTAATTTTTTCACCCTCTGAACTGGAAGACACCATATCTGCCTTGTCCATACTTGCTGCATGTGTAAAAAAATGTTGGAACTGGTGATCCTTGCAACAATTATATACTCAGATTATGAAAAGTGAAAACCCTGAGAGTATCATATTAGTTTGTTTTTCCTAGAACATTGGCATTTTTCCTGACATGAAAACGGCAACTAGTCTGTCATGCTTGTAGAATTAGGGCCAATTTTACATGGGCTATATTGTAAGTTACACGAGTACCTGTGTTTTCCCTTGACACTTGTGTAAGAACATGGAATTTGGGTTTGACACCCGCGCTCAATTTAGATACTTGATCTTCTAATTTCTGTGATATTTGAAGAAAAGCTGCTCCATTAGCTAGAAAAGAAGTGTGTCTCACTTTTTGCATGAATGAAAACTAGAGTTTTAAATTTTTCCTGAGTCCCATTTAATTTGATGTACATTTTCATCTACATATAACAGTTTGTATACGACATTCAATTCAAAGAAGTGGCCAGGAAGCGTCTCTGTACCGATACTTAACCTTTGGATGCATATCCCAATAGTTTTGATTTAAGTTTAGGAACATCTGGTGCTTGAATAGGCAGAGACACGTGATAATTCGTACTCATACCCTAGTACTCCTACATCAAACATTACTTGGGGCCGTCTTGTTTGTAATCAAATAAGAAATTAGTTTTCTTGATTATTGATCCTATTCTGCTTATTTATACAGGGGATCATGAATACATTGACGTGGTCAATTATAAAGCCACCGGAGGCTCGGACCGTTTAATTATTGACATTGACTTTCGAAGCCACTTTGAAATAGCTAGAGCGGTCGAATCCTACGATCGACTTCTCACCTCCCTTCCAGTTGCTTACGTGGGTTCCATGAAGAGGCTGAAAAAGTTCCTTCAAGTTATGGTTGAAGCTGCCAGGTCTTCTCTTAAGCAGAACTCGATGCCTCTTCCGCCATGGAGATCTCTCGCTTATTTGCAAGCAAAGTGGCACTCTCCTTATGAGAGACAGTTAAATCCAGATGAACTGAAAATAACCACTGCTTCTGAGCATAAGCAGTGTATTGGACATCTAAAGAGTCTGCAATCTTTGGTCCACTCTGAAGCTGAAGTGAACGGACTGCTGAAGCCCATTAACAGTGAAAATAATCAGAGGCTGAAGTTTCAGAGGCGGAACTCTCCAATGAAGACTCTTTGATACAGGCCTGTTCTTGCCATGGTTTTGAATATTACACGCATATAAAATAAATGGAAGCAAAAAGGTCGAAAGGTTCACATATCGGGTATAGCAATAACACGCCACAATATGGTGAAAACGTTTTTGTTTTTCCATCTCTACGTTTTCGTGTGCCAGCAGACACAGGAGCTTTTGGGTCTATGGAACTTCAGCTGATTATCTAGAACCGTTAAAGCATTGGCATCCAACTTCGGTTTGTGCTTGATTTGCCCTGAAGCATCATCACTTTACAGATTGTATTTGTTTGTTTTTACGGTACCATCACGAATTTAATCCCTGCCCATAGCTGTGGTTGATGGGAGTTTTGCCCATTCTTTAATTCATGTTTTTGCCCCAGTTGTGGTCATTTTTTCAGCAGTCAAATGGTTGCTTGGACAATGCCATATTCTTTCCACTTCACTGGTATAGTTGGATGTTAATCCTATCCCCTCCCTTCTTCTATTAGTGCTCTATTGCTGTGAATGTTTGTAATGATGGGATGGGATTGGATTAATGTTGGGTACGTATAATTTGTCGAATTAGTGATGGGATTGGATTACAACTTTCGCGATTTCAATCCAATGGAACAATGCTGAAATATTTGAGAGATGCAGAATGTGTATCTCCTGCCTGTTGGTTAGGTTGAAATGGTCATTTAATGAGATTATGTATAGCCTCGGCAGTATTACGATCTATCGAATGCGGCCTAACCGGGATTCTAGGCTTCCTGGGCTCGTAAGAGCTCTTTTTAGCAACTGGACAGATACTGGTGCTTACACAAGCATTTTCATCAACAACAAAGAAAAAAATTGGTTAACATTAAGCTAGAATTGCAGCACTACCATGAACAATGGGAGGTACAGTTATTCCTTAACCCAAATTACAATACAAGTTCTCCAAGCAACAAAAGAAATCAAACAATGCCCACTTCCATGCTACCCGCAACCATGTGTTCTTTTCTACCTCCATGTCGAGGCGAAAAGTACGCCTAGTTTTAGTCTTCATAGATGAGTTTCTGCTTCTGGTCTCAAGCCGTGTATTTACACGCACCATAACCTGTAGTCGGTGACAGAAATGGCGAGAAAAGAAAAGCAAGTTAGCAATATAAATAACCCCTACTCGAACTGAAGATAGCACAAAAGAAAAACTACAAAAACTCAAATTAAACGAGGAAACGTAACATAGAACAAGATTTGGATTTGGGAAAGGAGAGGGAATCAAATTATTACTTACTTGGGTCAGAGGTGGTCACAACACCGGTGCCAGAGAAGTCGCAGTTGAAATCCTGGTGACCTTTGGCCTGATAGTAAGCGTTCATTATGTATGCAGCGTGGGACCTGGTAGTGTTAGGGTTGAAGCACGGTCCTCCGGCTTTAACGGCACTGCAATCTACTCCACCACTAGTGCACGCCCAGTTTATGTTCGACTGCAATGAGGCATCGGTAGCTCCTTTCTTTGGCACACACCACTGTTTTCCCGACGTTGGAGTAACCGGGGTTGGCGTTGCACCACCACCAGCCTGTTTGGTAACCAAAATAATGTTGAGTAAGAAGATGAAGCTATTCATCCGTAGTGAAATACTATCGGCTAAGTTGATTCATGTGAGATCCTCTTTACTTTCCCCGTTCCTAGATCACCTAGTCTAATGCATTACCAACCGAATTGATTGCGTATCGACGTTAGGCCCGTTACGGGTACATTGGTACGGCCACTGCCACGCGCGACGCCCCACAATTGACGCCCCACAATTTTGCTATTGACACCTGATACGTGCAATACATAACCTCATTGCGATAATATATTGTAATGTACCTACACCCGTCTAACACGGATCCGAGAGTGTCCGCAGAGCAGCATGTGGCCCGTCAGATGTATTATTAACGGTCCATATTTTATACATTCTCTTTGAAAACACATCCGACGGAATAATAATGTATAAAATCTGGACTGTTGAAAACACATCCGACAATCCACATGTCGCCTTGCAGCACCCTCGTCTACGGGGCCCAATTCCCAAACCTAGTTCATTATAGAGAAAATAGAACAGTAAGTTACTTCAAAAAATTAAAACAGATGATTCAGGTTGCTCAGTGTATTTTTAATTTAATTAACTCATTTCTTTTAAATTTACATTGAAACTGTTAATTAACTACTACTCCATTGCTTAATTATTGTTTAGGGTGAGTATTAAATTGTTCCAATTGATTACTCAATGGTCACACTTGGGAACTAAACTAAAAATGGAACATAAAATGCTACTGGAATTATTCGGTGACAATAAAATTTCCTATACATACAATCCCAATTACTCTAATTAATTAAAATTTAAATACTACAAAAATTATGAAGGTACCCAATTGTTTTTAAACAGGATTAGTTTAGTTACTAAACCACTTCGAACACAACTTTAATAAACAAGAAAAACTTGCATGTGGATGGGGTACCGCCACGTGGTACTCGTCGGCGCATCCGAGCCATCCAAATATGTTTTAGACGGTCCAAATTTGTTGGGTAAATTTACCCCCAAAATTTACAAAGATGCCACTCTTAAATCTGGGCCTTCCAAAACATGTTTGGAGAGTTCGGATGCGGCGACGAGTACCACGTGGCGGTACCCGATCACCACGCAAGTCTTTCCTAAATTCTAACACAACAATAAATGGAGCACTAAAGGCGAATGTCAACGTATTTTCGGTATTCTCGGACAAAATATTACCAAATTAATTGATGCATATAAAAAGAATAACTCGTTAATTTGACAACATTTGACAACTTATAGCCGAAAAATACCAAATTTCAGAAGTACAACTGTATAAACTCGGACTCTTAAACATGTCGTGCGACAGTAGTGTGGAAAAGCTAAACTTGGCTGTGACGATAAAGATGTGGATGTTTCAAAGGCCACACGTCAAGTAAAAGTAATGGAGTGGGGAACGAATCTCGAAAATACGGTGAACGAACAAACAAAACGCGTGTTCTGCTCTGCCAGCTAGTCGATGCGATTAAAGGACACCAAAATGTTTACCGCCACTTTTTGACTTTTACAGTGCGCCGGGTGAGTATTGCACATGTGGTACTCGCTTGACAATTCAAGTTGTCTATAACGTGATTCAATGGTCCGGATTTTAGAGAGAGAAAAAGAAAAGAGAGTGTTTGAGTGAGAGGAAAGAGAGAGAATCAATCCGGACCGTTCAAAACACATTTAAACGGCTTGAATCACGCTTGGGTACCAAGGGGCAATACCTACTCGGCACCCAAAATTTTTTCCCAAACTGGACACGGGTCCTGCTCTGCATAGGACCGTGCCATGAAACATTGACAACTTATTCGGTCTAAAAACTATACCTGGGCTTGTCGCATAATGCCGATGTCATAAACCGCAGAGAAATCTGGCCGGAACAACCCGAAACTCCTCTCGTCCATAGCACCCGGTTTCAGGTTCTCATTAAACAGCGAAAACAGAAACGTATCGAACTTCCGGCCCGGCATCAACGGCGTGCCCACGCCCGACTCGGCCTTCCTCGCCACATTCAAGTTATGCCACCGCGCATTCGCCACCGTGCACTGCCACTGTCCCGGGTCACCCGCCGACGGCCAACCCGTTTCCCCCACCGCTATCTGAACGTCTCCAAACCCCAACTTCTTCATCGACACGAACACCGCGTCCAACAACAAATCGTAAGCATTCGTGTAGTTCTTACCCGTAGCCCGATCGAAAAGTCCCGGGTTAGGCCTGAACAGAGCGAAATTGTTGTCGCTGGGGTTCCACGCGAAATACGGGTACGGGTTAACCATGAAGGGGGATTTGGATTGACGGTGGTATTCAAGCATCGGGGTTAAAAAGTACTGCTGCCACCCGAATTGGAAACTGGCGGAACTGGGCGGTCTGGAGCTGTTCAGAATTCCGAGCGAGTGCTGCGTGGTGACTTTGATGGCGGTGAAACCGGCTTTGTTGACGGCGTGGTGGAGGGATCTCATGGCGGGGACGAGGTTGTTGACCATGGCGGCGTCGCCCCAGTGCAGGACTTCGGAGCCGACGAGGATGTACTCGATCTTGGTTTGCGGGTAGAATGGTCGGATGTTGGCCCCGACCCACGAGCGGGCGGTGGCGAGGTCGGCGAGTTGAGGGATGAGGCCGTTCGGGATGGTGACGGAGAGGGAGATGTTGGTGTTGGCGAAGGCCCGGATTATGTCCGGGTTCATGTCGAAGATCTTGACCCGGTTGATTGTGGTTTGGGTCTTGAGGAATTGGGCGACTTGGGATGGGGGTGGGAGGTTGTTGCCCATGGTGCCGTAGTTGACGCCGATGGAGGCTACGGCGGTGATGTGGAAGAAGATGAAGAGAGTGGAAATGAAGAGTGAGAAGGTGTCCATGGCCATGGCTTGGTTAGAGAGAGAGAGAGAGAGAGAGAGTAATGAAATGGGTTGTGGTTGAAGGGAGTATATATGCAGACTGCAGAGAGGAATGGATTTTAGAGAGAGAGGGGTTTGGTGGATTTTGGACAACGTGTGTGAAATGTGTGATGGATTTTTGTTGCTTTTGCTGTCGCACTAACGGACAAGTCAAAAAAGTTGATGCTGGTCGAAGCTGTACCTTGTTGCTTTAATTAACGCGGATTCGTGTGTGCGAATTTTACCTCCAAGCCTGTTCAAATATGTTACGCCAAAGCCCCCCTCTGCCTAAATTTGTTGACCCTTTTTTTTGACGTGATTATTTGGTTGTTTTGTGGAGTACAATTTTAGAACAATGCTAGTCGTACCGACCAAACAGAACAGATGGCGTATCTATGGCGCCGGGGACTCCATTCTGGGTCTCAAACGGTCGATCCGAGCCGTCTATTCACTCCATAATTGAATTCCGAGGAGGTTGGCGTGGGAATTACTACAATCGAAGCTCCTAAGTCCCCGGCGCCGTCGGTACGCCATTGGTACCATGGGCGTCGGTACCTCTCGATTTACCGCTAATTTTATTGGATTCGGTACTATAAATTTTTAAATTAGTCGTGAGTCTCGATGATGTGAGGAATTGAAAAGGGCACAACAATATAAAAGCGTAGCATAGATGATGTTTCCAACAACACTGGAATAAGGAATATAGCGTAAGACCCATGTTATGCACATGAATTCTAAGTACATATGGTCAACAAAATAATATCAAATAATTTTTTACTTGGATTAAATTTTTTATTCGTATAGCTTTCACCGCATCTACGGTAAACCAA